>OZ037935.1:84781821-85981821 GCA_964035585.1 Polytrichum formosum
ATAGACTACTGTCTGAGCATGTGTACGAGTAGTGAATAGTGAAAGACTAGTGAATGACTACTGTCTGACGAGGTGGAAGAGTAGTGAATGACTAGTGAGCAACTAATATTTGACTAGTTGGATGTGCAGGCAATGGAAAGAGGAACAGGTACAGAACCCCAGCATTTCCACGTTTGAGACTTGGATTAAAGACGTAGTGCACAATCACCCTATTGACCCGAACGATGAGGATGACATGGACAGGGTTCTGTTGTGCAGCAAACCATCACAGATAGCCACACGATATACGAGGATGAAGGCCTATGGAAACCACTTTCGGGTGGAGGACCAACAATCCAGGACGCTAAAAACTTACGACAGCGGTGTTGCCTCTGTGTTTCACATGCCTTCCGTGGGTTCGGAGGAGGTGACATTGAACTATGTGGGAGTACTAAAGGATATACTAAAATTGAACTATGGGCCACTTCATACACCAGTCATACTTTTTAGGTGTGAGTGGATGAAGCAATATGACAACCGGGGCAACCTTACGTATGTAAGAGACGAGGCTGGATTCATGGTTGTAAATTTCCGCCACAAGGTTCCTCAAATGTTGGAACCGTTCATATTCCCCAGCCAAGTGACACAAGTATTTTGGTCAGACGAAGTGCAAAAGCTGGGGTGGAGAGTAATATTGGCGAAGGAGACACGCTCCCAAAGACATGAACAGAGCACAACAGATGTCTTCATGACCACCACCGAAGAAGCGCGTGGCATGCAATTGGTGAACCATGCGCCTCCCCCGCCCACCACAGCGTCATTGGTGGGAGCCATAGAACTATCAGCTTTAGATAACTCCTTGGCACTAGCTAAATTTTAGGTGTTCGTCCTTTCAAAAGCCCAGCTGGCCTTACAAATGTCCTATGTAGGTTGTACTCAACAATACTATGACTGTACTTCAACTCCACTACGACTTACACGTCCACGTCATTGATTACGTGGCATGAAAAATGAAATGCATTGTTCGTGCACAATGCCCGCCATTAAACTTATGATTTCAGACCTCCATCACATGTGCACCTTGGCAATGAATATCTTCCATATACGTCAATAAATGTACTAAGCTTATGTCATCGATGACACGGCATGCCACCTCATCGTGTCAAACATGTTTAGTGACCAATATGTTGCTTGCACATGTCATCCATGAGTCATTTCAGTAACTCATACAATGACTAAACGCTTATACACGTCATCCCAATCTCAACGTGCATGTGAGTCAGTCATTGAATTTGGAAGTCGTAGTCATTCTTTTGACACGTCAATATTATCGAGAATAATGTTCACTCAATACATCCCTAATTTCCACATCATTACAGGGATGTAAGTGCCACATCACTAATTTGTGTTATCTCTAAGTAATAGTATACACGTAGTCGTTAAATCACAACTAGATAATGACTAATAATCAGCCAAGTCATGATATTCTATCCACGTCACACACGAATGGATGTAGTGGACGATATTTGGTAGACATAAAATGAGTATGTTATGCGGTCGTCAACAGAGTTCATCATAAGTCATTAAAATGACTTAACAATGACTCACACGTAATCCACGTCACACAAGGTGAGTTGAGTAGGCATCACAGTCGTTTAATAAGTTGTTTAGGACAGTGAGTCATTGATACCATGGTTGGAATGGACAAGGTTTCTTGTAGTGGTTACACTAAACTGGACCGAAGAGAATTTGAGTGGAAGGTTCTTTAAAACACAAATTTCCTAACATGGGTATAAGTAACCCCTTCAATCACATTACATGAATTTACATAAGGTGGATGCGTGTTAATCCAACATAGCAATAATTTAAGCATGTCCTATATTTGGGTGGTATGTGGTTAGATGTGGATCTAAAAATGGACACACGAAATACATGTACATGAGACATGCCTAAAGGAGATTCAACTAGGTGCTCAAAATATGCTCACCATTCTAGATTCAACAGTCAACATGATGGGGGGGACCTATGTGACCACTTAATGAGTAGGAGAATCACTTTAATAAATGTAGAAGAAATTTATATGAGCTTCAAAAAATGTGAGGCAAATGACTATGGACACAAATTGGACTTGCTAATCATCTCGCACTAATTTTATGTTTCATATGTTATGAGAAGTGGGCGCAGAGAGAAAAGTATCCGAATAACACACGCCTATGTAGCTTACGTGGGAACGCCTACGCTTGTCGAACGAACGGCATCTAATTTTCGTGCCCTTTTGGATGGATAACACTTTTCGTTCGTCCATCGACTCGTTCACTCGCTGTTCTCAACTCTTCACTCTCTCTAAGCCACCACACTCTTGTGCCCAGTCGAGCTCACACGCCGGATTTCATGTGACTTGTAAGTCTAACATCATCATCATCATCATCATCATCATCTCCTAATTGTATGAAAGAATTCACAAAATTGCCACAGAGAACCCAAATTTCTGAATTTCTGTGCAATTTCTATGCAAACTTAAGTCAGTGCACCTTGTGATTGCTGCTGTTTGTGGTGAAATTCCTTCTATGATGCCTCTTGATAGATGGAGTGGCATCATCTACATTATGTTTGTCCTTGGAAGGGATGCAGAGTCTCTGAGGTGAAATTGGGAAAAATTATTTATAAGTTTAACATCATCATCATCATCGTCATCTCTTAGTGTTGTTCTATCAAACCACAAAAATCTTACAATGCACACAGATTTCTGACTTCTTGTGCAAATTGGATGAAATTGGTGCTTGTGGCAAGTGCGTCTTACGATTTCTTCTGTGTAGGGTGAAGTCCTCTCGATGATAAAAGTTGATAGGTGAAGAATTGGAAATCTCTAGCCCATGGTTGTCCCTGGAGAGTCTGAGTAGGGATTGGTAAAACTTGGTTCATTGTGACATGTGGCATGGTGTATGGAATCTTTTATGTGGGTGTCGTGGTATAAGTCGGCTATGTGATGGTTGAATCTCTTTCGTAGAGTGCATTGCAAATTTGAATTAAGGCAGGGTTTATATTGGGATATTTTGGAGAAAGCTATACATGAGAGTGTGGTGGATTTCGAAGGGTTTTAAAGCCTTGTGTGGTGCTTGGGGGTTTAGCAGATCTTATCAAGAGGTTTGACGATATGCAGTCTGGAATTTTGTGTCTTTGTATATCTGAAAGAAGCCCATGAACTCTGTATTTTACAAGTGGATTTCCATGCTCACTTGTAATATTAGGGTTGATCCTGTATATGCATCAGCTGCAGCAACAACGATCGCGAAAATAAACAAGTAAAGAATAATTGTGGTCAAATAATGTGACTTATACAAAGGAGAAACGGGTTTTGCTATATAATGGTGTTGCTTTATTTGTTGTGCCCTTATATTGGATATTCTATCCATACCCTGGGTAGATTTGTTTGAGCTGCTTGGGGTCTGTAGGGCCAGGGCGAACCGACCCATACATTGGTACCTTACCGGATGTCTAGTGATGTCACATTTGAATGAATCGGCCCTCAACCTCATAGGGGGTCTTTTTGTATTGGAGCCACTTCATCCACGATATGTAGGATGGTTGATTTTAAGTGAGTGCCACGAATCCCTAGCCGTTCGCCCTCCCCGGTAAGGTACGAATATAGGGGTTGGTTCGCCCCAGCCGGGTCTGTAGTATGTGCACCTCCTTTTGGCAGCAGAAGAATGTCCATTAGGGTTCAGATTCCAAGGTTTTGAAAAGGTGTACATTGTTCTTCTTGGAGTAAAAGGATATCTGTGTTGTGATTTGGGAGTCAGTACAATTTAGGGTTTTAAGAGGTTCAATCCTGTGTACGTGTCTCAGTCCTTCGCCTTGTCAAGAGGTGTCCATGTATTTGGTTCTCCTGTTTGTGTATCCACAACACTTCTGAAAAAGTTTGTTCATTTTGTGACAGGTATAAAAAAATTCTGCTTTCATGGCGCATTGCTCGGCACCGTTGGCCTCATCAGCTTGGTGGTGTTCAAGAAATTCTACTACACCCTCTTCAAGCTGTACTGTTTGCCATCTACATCAGTTCGAGCAATTGGGTACTTCCAGGAGGGTCTCGACGAGGTCCTTCGATTTTGAGGTTCTTGATCATGCCTCCAAGCTGTGGGGAGGAAGAAGAGAAAGTAGAAGAACAAGTGCATTGCATACACAACCTATAACTATTTCTTGTACTGCAGAAGACAATATTGAGATGAAATTTGGTCGTCGTCAATGTTTGTCTCCTGCACTAATGTGTGCCACCTCCATTCTGCTTGGACAACTTCAAGGTTCTCTTTGCCCTGCCATGGCCGAGGGAGATGTGAAGCAGGTTGCGGAGGAAGGGGGTACATTTGTAGATGGAGTGTTGTCACTGCTTGATCCTGATCAGATGACAAAGTCAGGGAAGAAGTTGCCTAAGAAATATGTAAAGAGTGTTAGAGAGGTTGTCAAGAGCTTGCGGGAGTCATTTCAGGAGGACACTGCGAACGACGCAAAATTTAGAAGAAATGCAGACTCGGCCAAGGAGGCGATTCGTGAGTATCTGCAAGATTGGAGGGGTTCCAAAATCGTTTCCACCGAGGTTTGTTGTTTGCTTCTCCCTTCCGTCGCTGTTTATTCATGAATTGCTCCATTCATGTTCTTGGGATATGTATACGGCTCAGTGATCTTGTTTTGAGTTTACCTTCGTTCTAAGGCTAGAAAACCAGTTAATGAATGGTAACCAGGTTTGTTTCTAAGCACATTGGTTATCAGTGGTACTTGTATGAGTCTTGTAATCACTCTTATTTATTACAAATGAGTTTGTTAGTTAAATTGGAAGAAACTAGTATAAGATCATTCTGCTTATGAAGCTGAGGCCGTTTACGGGGTTGTTCTTGAACAAGTGTGCTGAAGTTGATTTAACATGTCATTCTGGGAAGTTGTGGAAGAAATGGAAAGGATTTGTTCTTGATGAAGAATTATTTTTACAGTTCATATATGGATGGCACTTTCATTTGGCAGATGTTGCTTGACTTGTTGCATCTTAGCCGGTTGTTCTCACACTTAAAAAGAACAAGTTGTATTAGTGGGCTGTGACATGGTTTGTGATCAACAAGATTGGTTTGTGCAGGATTCATATTTAGCTTTGGAGCGGGCCTTTAGAGTTCTAGGTCAATTCTATACTTCGAAGGGGCCTCGCGCTGCCTTGCCTGAAGATATTAGGAATCGTGTATTGGAAGATCTGAATAAAGCAGATGATTCCCTTTGAGAAGGTAGATTGTTAAGTCCAATTTTCCCAATCCAGTCGCGGTCTATATCTTCTGTATTTGTAATTATTGAAATTCCAGGCGACATGGGCTGAAGTGACAGATATACAAAGGACATCAATTGTCAAGCAGATTCTGTTTGCGATTGTATGTCATTTGTAGTGATGTGTTCAGCAATATCTGTCACCTTCACCTGCAATTGGATCAGTAAGTCTGGTGACCGCTTGGTAAGCCGAAAGTTTGATCTATAATTACAAAACTCATGATGCATTTTTCCCATCCAGGTACACTCACAAATGTCCATTTTTATATGGAATCATTCAACAAGAGATGTACTTATGAATTACATCTGCAGAGAATTTCAATATTTCTAGGTGGAAACATTGCAGAATGGACGTAGGCTCTTTGACAAAGCACTTCTGAGCTCCAACATATATGTCATACAGACATTCATTGATGCCTTGTATGAGTGAAAGCTGAACCTTGCCGGTGGAGTTCTTTGTTGAAGGTGTTTTGTGCATCTGAATGTTGGAAGTTTTGAAACAAACATGTTGGTCTTTTGGAGATTAAACCAGATAATGAGGAATCCTTGGCATTCTCCATGTCCAGACAATAATCCTACAAATGTGAGTCAAGAAGTGCATGTGATCTTGCAATTCTTCAGCAGTATACTGTGCACAGGATGAATATACAATGAAGAAGGAATATAAGTTTGATGTTCAAGGTGGATTGTTTTGTTTAAGAGGTCACCATTCAAAACAAAATGCAAGATTTTAAGGCGTTTGTTTGTGGCGGCGTAATGGTTTTATTATGCTTAATGCTTGATGTTTTTCAAGACCATATTGTGGTCTTGTAGTTGAAGGTAGCACCCCCTCCACCGGTTGGAGGACCTTTTGAGAAGAGAATAGATTTATGGGGGAGTGTGCAAGTTTTACTTCATAAGGTTGTTTTGAAAAGTGGCTTTGGATTTCCCATGCTATTTATGGTTCTCCATTAAGCTCAGGGCCAACCTTCCAACCGGTGAAGGGTTTTCCCAATAGAATCGTTATACTCATGAAAACCATTGACTTTCAATCCTTGAATGGTGTTTATCTCTAAACAAGAGTTGTTGGGAATATTTTTCTCTATTCACGCAATAAAAATAAAATACAATAAAAAGCTCAAGTTATCTAGTTATCAATTTTCAAAGATTTAACATCAATAATACACAAGAAATGCTAATTGTATTAGTTTTGTTTCAAATTTGGTATGTATATCACCAAGATGATTAAGTATGCAAGATTTGTTTTTAAAACAGTAGGAACAAAACATCCACTTTGATGAACTGAATGACAAGTTTTCAATTTCATCAACAAATATTGTTCACACTCTAGGATCATATTCTTTCATGCATTTAAATAAGTCACAAGTGTTCATAAGATGAACAAATATCCATGCAAATTAATGTCATCTTCATTTATTGAAATTTTTCTTAAGTTTTTGCCTTCAAAATGCTTACATGAAGCTCATGACCTTATATAGAAGGTTCAATCTTATTGATGTGTTTTCAATCTTGTGTCAACAATTTTGCTTCATGAATGTTTCATAAAGCAAGCTTGCATATCTCACTTTATGTATGATCTTGAAAATACATAAAGCCCTAAGGATATTAAGGGTTAAACTGAACGATTCTTGTCAAGACAGTTGTGGGCTTGGACGCCCTACAAACTATGTAGCAGGGATGCAGTCTAGAGGCCCGATGAAGGTATTTGGAGCAATGGCTAAAGTTACACTTAGTAGACCTAATACTATGGGCCACTATAATTATGTAGAGCTCTGATCAATTTTCAACCCATGCCAGGTATGTAGTTTAAAGTTAGTGTGGGCCATTGCATTGATTGTTTATTCTAGGAAATTAATGTGGGTAAATAAATTTATTTTATGTAAGGTGTTGGAAGGAAGACTAAGGGGAAGACGTGGGGTTTTGGACCCACGTTATTTCCACCCACTAGACAATTAGAGCGGTCCACATGAATTATTTCCACACCAATATTCCACCCACATTAATAGGACTTTTAAGTGCATTTCCTATTGGCTTGGGCTTCGTAAACTCATTCATCATAAATGAAAAGCCTCTACTTAGTAAAATACACTCCCACAACACTAGGCAACTCCTTAGCTATATTCTCTTTCCCTCGGGGGGGACACTTAGGAAAATTAGTAAACATGGTGCGTTAAAATATAGGGTGTGTTTTATTCATGAGCAATAAAATTTAGAAAATTATTGGATATAACTATGGAATATTTAAATTGAAAATCCATATTATAAATAATATTGGGGTATACTAAGTATTGAAATTTATCAAGATTTTAGATATAATATATCATAGGGATTTTGATAGAATGATAGTTTGTTTCTGAAGTTCTTCCTTCCACTTGTGTGCAACAAACTAAAGTGTTGATTTTGGAAAACAACAATGTTGTTTAGACTCTGTTTTCTCAGCAATAGATTGCAGCCAACTTCGTTCACCCTAAACCTTGGACCCTAAAGTTCTAAATTTGTTGGTCTGCTTGTGACTGCAGTGCACAGACTTGTGTTTCTAAACACAAACATTGTTGTAGTTCATGCTAGTAATTCAAGTTCATAGTTCATTGATTCTCATGGTGGTGATGATTGTTTGCATTGTTATTGAATTATGGTGATGCTTGTTCATGCTAGTTCTCATTGCATGTCAAATGAATTTTGTAATGAACATAAACAATCCTTAAACACAAATTAGGGTGAGCTAATTTTTTATAATGAACATAGGGTTGAAAAAAAAAATCTTATGTGAGTTATAACTATAGTAAGGCATCATAATAATACACCATATTAGGGAATTATATAATTAAACGGTGTGTTCAAATCTAACATCTAGACATAATACCCCTACATTAAATGTACCCCTTTAACGCACGTGTTCACACAAAGTATAGTGAAGTGTCCCCCCCGAGCTCTTTCCACATATAGGTGGGACCACACTTCCATGGTCAATGTTGGGCAATAGTTGAGGTAGTAGGTGGATGGGTATAAGGTGCTAAAGCCAATATCATCTTTGCCCTAAGTGAGATTCAACATTGAATCTATTGGATGAGAGCATCAATATGAAATTATTTTGGACAACAATGTGACATACACCTCGGCCTATGAACTCATGCCTATTATGGCTAAGAAATGTTACGTCCGATGTATTGAGGACTGAATTCATGTTAACTGGTCTAATTCGGGGCTGGTGATATCATTTAAAAATTTGGTAATCTACTAAATCTAAGAATTTCTAGCCATAGAATAGCCTAATGCATTTTCTTATTCCTTGTGGAGGAGCTCTAGCCATCTCGTATTGTAGAAAGTCCACACACATAAATAGTAGGAGCAAGGGTTGAACAAGGGTAGCAACTATCAACCGGGTGTAAAGTCTAAGGTAGATGTCCCTTATACAATTACTTATATTAATTGGACACCCATAGTTGAGTGGTTTGGTGTGGTTGTAAAAACAAATACCATAAATGAAATGTGATTTTTTTTTAAAAAGACTGTGTGCTCAACCTTTTTATAACCATTCTAAGTTGAATAGTCAACATAATTGAGGAAACCTTTTTGACCATTAAATGAACATGAGAAAATTCACTTTGTTAATACTTAAAAAAAATTCATATGAGCTCCGAAAATTATGAGGAAAGTGGCTACAACCTCGATGTGGATTTGCGAACCATATAGTGCTAACTCTCGTGTTCAGATCCTATGAGAAGTAGACTAGTCAGAAAAAGTAACCATTTAACACCCATCTACCTTCATTACCCTGACCCCAGATATCCGGAGGAAAGATGACACTACCTCCTATCTATATGGTACGTTGTCTACATACCCGTAGTTTAGGTATCCGGGAAGGGAGTCAAGTCTCAGTTCAATGTACCCATATCCGGTGCAAATGGTTCCAGATACCCGGAGTCCGCCTAGGGCCCCTATCCAGCACTAGACTACCAATATACGCCTAGATGGATACCTCACAGGCACCCGTACTCCACATAAAACTGACGATATCTCCTTGTGACCCTCTCCAGGTACTGGACTATTAGTGAAAGCGTTGATACCCGCGTGGTTAACCCCATTGATATCCGCATGGATGACCCCATTGATATCCGCGTGGATGGCCCCATTGATATCCTCACATATCCGCACAATACCCCATTGATATCCGCATGAATAAACGCATGGATAACCGTACGGATACCCGCATGGTTAAACGCATGGATACCCGCATGGATAACACCATTCGTATCCGCAAAGGTAACCCAATTTATACCCGTTTAGACACCCGCCTTTTTAAATTTTATCAATGTGGGCCTTACACTTGGCTCTCCCCATGTTCTCCTGTCGCCGCCACTTGTCGATCTCCTGCGCTTCTTACTTGGCTCTCGTTATCCACCCTTTGAGCTGTGAATCACACTTCTCCTTTCTCCGTTTGATCATCTTCCACACCTCACCGTAAGCGTTTGTAACATCACATAAATTATTACTTCACAGATTCATTCAGAGAACCTCTCATTCTTTTTCTTACCGATTCTCGCAGATTTCTCAAGAGTTGTATCTGAGAGGTATTTGCAACGGACTCAGGGACTTCGTTTGTCAAACTTTCTGTAGCAGATTTAGGTGGGAAATTGGCTGAAGGAGCTTGTATTCTGAGATGAGTGAACGCCGCTTGGAAGGTTTTTATATCTGTTTTTTGTTCCAATTTGTGAGAATCTGACGCTTCGCGCTTTTGTTTGCACTCTGAGATGCTGGTACAGGTTTGTGGAGGATTTTGCTAGGGTGTTGGAGGTGGGTGCTCGAAAATTGTGACGGTGTGTTTCTGTGGACTTGGTAATGTGGTGTGGGGGGTTTGGGAAAATGGAACAATGTTAGGGTTTCATGTGCTTTTCTGAGCAAATTTTGAATTTCGATGTATAAGGATTGGGCACACTGTAACTTTAGTTCAGAGGGTTTTTGTTTGGCTTTCTTGTGATTTCATGCATTGTTACACTTTGGGACAGCGGGTTTTGAATATCATAGTTGCAATATTGTTACAACTGAGCTGAAATAGAGCGACATTATGCACGTTTTTTATGTGTAGATTTGTGAGTCTGCGGTTGAATCTCAGCACTAATTTTGATGTTTTGTTCATGGTTAGGGCATTATCATTTGCAACAACATTCTATCTTTTCTCAAATTTGCCGTCTCGGACACAAGCTGGAAGAAATTGAAAGGGAGCTCGTGTCATTAGAATTGACCTGGTTGACGAAATTGTAGAACTATGGCTTCTCTCAGGTAATAGAGCTCTCAAACCTCTCATTTTCGAGTTACAAGTCACTCTGCTCTCAAGGTTCATGAATTCCACAAATGCTGGCCTTCCTATGGATAGGGGTGTTGGTCCATATGTTTTTCTGCTGCTTATTTGGTATCTTTTACTAAAGAATCTGATGCATTATGGTAGGAAGGATCCTATTGCTCCACTCAAATCTGTGCATGTGCTCAAGATTGAATGTCGATGTGTTGGTCCTTAAGTGTTTCTTCTTCTTGTTTGGCATCTGTTACTAAAGAGCGTGATACACTAACATAGTTGTATGTGGTAGAACTGAATTTACTGTTGCACTTAAACCTGGGCACATACTCAAGATTGAAAGGTGATGTGTTGGTCGTCACGTGTTTCTGCTGTTTGTTTGACATCTGTTACTAGTGAGTGTGATACTCCAACACAGTTACATTTTGGTAGACCTGAATTTTCTGCTGCACTCAAATCCGCGCACATACTGAGGATTGAATGTCGATGTGCTGGTATGTGTTTCTGCCGCTTGTTTAGCTTCTGTTACTAAAGAGCGTGCCAGTAACACCAACACAGTTGCAAATTTTTAGTAGAACTTAATTTACCGCTACACTCAAATCTGTGCACATATACGCAATATTGAATGGGGATGTGTCGGTCTTCATGTGTTTCTGCTGCTACTTTGGATTCTGTTACCAAAGAGTGTGATATATCAATACAGTTGTATAATTTTTCGTAGAACTTAAATTACTGATGCACTCAAATCTGTGCACATACTCAAGATTGAATGGCAACGTGTAGGCCCTTCTGTGTTTCTGTTGCTTGTTTGGCATCTGCTACTAAAGAGTGTGATAACCAACACAGTTGCTTTTCGGTAGAACTTAATTTACTGCTGCACTCAAATCTGTGCAAATGTACTCAAGATTGAATGGCGATTTGTTGCTTGTTTAGGGCATGTGTGTCCCAGCCTGTGCTGTGGAAGCAGCTACCAGCCTCACATCCACAATGTGACACAGCTAAGAAGGCCATGAGTAACATAATCGTATCTGCAGCAAAGATTCGACTAAACCAGGGGAGAACTGTTCGGATCAGGGCAAACTCAAGGACTCACCATCGACGCAGCACCTCGGCCCGAGCCTTTGTGTCAACATTGACAAACTATGAGCATCAGAAAAGGTTGTCAACCAAATCCACCACATCAGTGGAACCGAGGTTTCTCACTCTGCCAAACTCAGTCTGTTTCTACGACCTGTTCCAACACTTCGACGTCTCCGAGCACTTCCCATCTCCCAACAACATCAACAACCCTTCTGCACTTGTCTACACAGACATGCGAGACAGGGTTTTGTCTGTGATTAGGCCACAAATCGAACCTGACATCGACGTCACCCCTTCCATCAACCCTAACCCATCGGTGCCAGACCCTAACCTTCCCACTCCTGCCTCTGATCCCACTCCAGTCACATTCCCTGAGTTTCGACCTGACACTTCGCCATCGGAGGTACCATCCCCAAGCTCTCCTGGCACAGAAGTTCCAGAAGTCCCTAACGAAAGTCCTATTCCTTCACCGATTCCCGAATTTGTGCCTCAGAAAGGTCCAGATTTCCCAGTTCCATCTCCTGCTGAGGTTCCCAGCTCCAGACCTTCAGAGAATCCGGTACCTTCTATCCCCATTGAGCTGCCTTCACCCTCACCCTCACCTGCCTTCACTCCATCGCCTTCTGAGTTTCCATCACCATCACAAGCTCCACCTGAATTCTCTCCAAGAATGACGATGGCTATGGTGGTGGCCATTGCTGATGGAGTTCCAAGGGGACCTCCGATCTCACCCCCCAACGTGGCGCCCATCTTGCCCCCAGGTCTGTATATTACCATGGATAGAATGCTTTCTTGAACATAACCCTTCACTCTTGTGAGTTTCCTGCTGAATAAGTAAAGGTTCTGAACTCTTCACTTCCTTATTGATGATATTGAGTACATGGTACACATGTACACAACAATGTGCTTGAGTCTTCACCTTAGCTTCCTCTGAGATGTAGCAGAACCTCAAGACTAGGATCCACTCGAAGGCACTGGCATCTCCCATACATATTGTTGTGGATGGTTCCTGGTTGAATGGCTTGCCACCATTTAGGTAGTGGGGCATGTTTTTTTGCTTTCCACTTCAATTTCTAGTTGATGACGTCAAGGACTTGGTGCACATTGCCTAGACAACAATCTGCTTTAGATATGCTCTAATCTTCGCATTGCCTCCGGAGATGCAGCAGAAGCTCGAGACTAGGAGCCACTGGAAGGTGACTTCCTCAATGCAAATTGTTGAGGATGCCCTCAATTGCCTGCCACAATTTGGCAAATTTGGCAAATATGTTAAATCTGCAAGTTTGTTTGCTTTCTATTTTATTCTTGTAGATGAAATTGAGAACTTGACACATGGTAGACAACAATTAGCTTTAGTCGTATTACTTCCGGAGATGTAGCAGAAACTTCACATGAGGAACCACTAGATGCTTGCTCCTCACATCCTCATTGTTGAGGATGGGCTCTGGATATATCTTAATATACCTGGATCAGCTATCCCTCTTGATTGATTATCAGAACGTGCTTTTCGTAGAACATGCTGCTAATAGGGATGTGATTTTGCCACCAGGTGTACCAGCACCGACGCAGCCTCCTGAAGCGGTACCCATTCTGCCTCCAAATTCGCCACCATCAGTGCCCATTCCGAATGCTCAAATTAGGCCACCAGGTGAGGCACCCTTGCCTCCTCCGGTGACACCGCCGCAGACACCATCGCCACCCGAGGTTCCAGGTCCAGGAGTTCCTGGGCCATCGCCACCCCCGTTCCCTGGTAGTCCTCCTAGTCCTCCCAGTCCTGGCCCTGCTCCACCAGGTCCTCCAACTCCTGGACCTGGAATCCCTGGTCCTTCACCTCCGGCTTTCCCAGGCCCAGGAGTTCCATTATAGAGTATTACCTTTGGATTGCATTGGAGCCGGGCAACTGAATGTCAAATATGCTCTTGTTTCGCGAATGCTTCAAAGTATGATTGATGCATTCAAAAATTCAAAAATTTTGACTGTAAATTTATGAAATTTGGAAAGGTTTGGTGCTTGAGTGAGTTGCATCGTGTGGTTGTTTCAAACAATATGAATGTCGATGCTCATGTTTCTAGTTTATAACTTTAGGTATGTTTGAATGGATCAATGTTCTAATATTTGTAATGGAAAATTGAGTGTTTGTTTCATTGCATGTTGCGGTTGCTTGAAATGTAGCCTGGTTTTTTCGATAAATGCCCTACATGTCCTTGAAAGACGAAATTCTTATTGATTGTGAATAAAAAGGCATTGATGACCGTGGAATTTGATGCAACTCTGTAGAAACAGAATAACTTAGATATCAACCAACAAACTTGATATGCAATATATGTTGCTTGACAAATTTCCTGCCTGGGAAGAATCTTGAAGGTTCTAATAGATACATGTTCTAGGTAAGTCATGATTTTTCTACAGAAGCATTACTTACATTTTTATTGCCATTTGTCATTTATCAGCTAATAATACCTTAACTTGCAACTCAAAGCTAAGATGTGTGAAAATTACAGCACCTTCTCCATACTTCAACCACTTCTGCCACTCTGGTTAGCATAATCTGAATCTGGCCGGTTAGGATAGTGTAGGGAGAATTGAGCTCAGAAACTAGAGATGTAGCTACACTTGAATCCTTCATTGACGTGTTTTTTGTATGAAGGAGATTTAATTCTTCAGAGAAGATCTACTAGATTTAATTTGTGTCTACCACTTGAAAATGAAATTGCTCAATGAACCCCAAGCTAGTCCCAAAGGCTTACTAGCATGTCATCAGCGGCGTCATAGTTGGGAAATATGTAGTAGGAATCCTGCATGATCACCTTACAAATCAGTGGAACAAACTATACCAATTTGAGTGTGATTCACACATAAAATATTAAATAATCTTGAAAAAGATAAGAGGAGCTATTACACGTACCACAGTAGCATCAGAGAAGCTCAATATGTCGATTTCCAGGTGCATGCCCTCATACTGTGTCTCATATCGAGATTCATACTGAGTTTCATATGAAGAAATGATAGAATTGGTGCCTTGAAAAAAAAGAGCTGCATTGAAATCGAATGTTGCCCAATCAATGAGCACTTCAGCATGCTGAGACTCCTCTGCCTGCAGTTAGAAGACAAACCATAAATGAGATTGACCATAATTTACTTCACACCAAGTTTCCATAAATTTGTATGTTGTGGACGAGCCTAGTATATGTAGATCTCCAATACAAAGTTCCTCAGAAAACTATGTCTACATCTATATTTACTTGAAAAACTTAGAAAGATATTTACTTTGAGGAAGAACATGTTTTACCAAACTAGACATGCCTTCAAGTTCGCACACCTCCTGTGTTTTTTCCACTTGCTCATCAATGTCCTCCACTCCGCTCACAGGAGATACAACTTGTAGGCATGGATCCTGCCACTAAGATACCACAATAAAAATCATTAGACTGAACTATGGTTTGTGGCAAACTAACAAATCTAATTTTTTATGTTCACATCAACTCGTCACATATTTTGTTATGTTGTCCATCAAACTCTTTACATAAGGTTCAGTTATGGATTCAATATACACAACAAATCATATACACAAAAAACCTTAACAGGAACGCAAAGGGATAAACTCTTTACCATGTAAGCTGTGCCAAGTTCATTCATTCCAGGTGTTTTTTCATGGTTGTTGTTTTGTGATCCGCCAACAAATCTGGAAGGGGAGAAATTTTTCACTAGGCCTGCTGTAACAAATGTGCCAGGTGCATTTCCTTGGCCATTCTTTTGTACTTCTCTTACAGACAAGTCCGGGTGTAGGATGGCTTCCTGCAATGAGAGAACGAGGGGGATACATTAATCTAAGGTAGAGGAACCTAATCCGGTTAGCTCCCTTAATCGAACGCCTATTTTTGGCTCCTAATTGGCAGTATAGTCGCTTTAATTTGGTGGGTGAGTAATACATGATGATTTCGCCGTCGCCTTAATGATATTTGGGTTAGTCACCTTTGCAAAAGTCAAACTACATGCACCATCCTCCATAATGAGGAGTGCTATCCACCAAGCTATGACATGCTTGATTTTTGTGCCCAAGGTGGGCAAATAAGGAGGCAGCAACTTGGGCAAATTAGGAGGTGGCATGTGGCTGTGAGGTGCCAACCAACTTGTATTGTGGGAATTCTTATAATGAAAAAACAATTTTGCAACATTTTATCTTACATGTGACCACTGTTACGTAGAGACATGACACAAGTAATATTGGCATCAAACTTGGTTTTTATTGACAAATGACCCATGTAGAATCTGCTAATGATGTTGTCCACTTACACAACATGGAACAATAAAAGAGTCCCCCTCCCCCCAAAATAACACGACATTGGGAAGTAGAGAATCTTTGATTTTGGAGCCTAGATCAACACCTTCCTCAACTTTAATTTCAGGAATTTCAAATTCTTTGGTCTTGATTCGCAATTGCTAACATGCTCAAGCTTCTCATGCTCGAATCCATTGGCTAGATGATTCCACGCACCTGGAGGTGTCCACATTAGCCTCATCTACCTTAACTGTAGTTTGCAAGTAGATTCCTGAGTTCATTGTAATTTATATGGTGTTTATAAATCTATTTGATCAACATAAAAGCATGTTTGTTAGCTTGGATCATGTTAATTAATATGGATTAAGTATCAAAAGCTTAGAAAGTATTTTTTTTTGAAATTTTTATTTAAATTTTTTTAGTGAAGGGCTTGAACCTTTTTAACCGGGCTAGGTGTGTCAAGTTTGCACAAGACTTCATATGCCTTCTTTCTCACTTTAGCTTGCGAGTGTTCGAGAATAACATTTCCCTTCCTTTGTTTTTCTTCTACTTTTCTTCTTTCCTCTTCCAAGAGATTCAACGTGCAAGGATGATTTCTCTAGTTAGGAACCATGCTTTCATTACTCTATTGGTTGACATACGGCTTACAACAACTTGAATTGCACATAGATTCTCTTTGTATGCACCAATGCAACTAAAAACTCCTTGACCATCCAATGACATAGATTCACATCAAAAGCTTAAGAATTTAAACTTGTTACTATTTGAGAAGAAGAGTCTATACCTTGTTAGGAACTCTGCCAAGTTTGCCCCTTTTCTGAGGTGCAATTTTCTTGTCAGGGTTTCTGGCCGAACGTCTCACGGGGCGTGGAACCTGCATGGCATACAATTGTAGATTGATTTCAACTTACAACAAACTAAATGCTACATATGTAATTTCATATGCATTGTTAATGACCATATAAATATCTTTGTTACTCACCAATGGAGAGGTTTCTCTCTAAGAATTGATTCTTGCATTTGCATCAAAAGCTTACAAAGGAAGATACTTACTGTCAAGAGGAAGTCTAACTGAATGTTCTACTTACCAGGCTAGGTTCAGTTGGAAGCTTGCGCATCCTATGTGCTTTTCGTGTCTGTGGTGCTCGTCTTACAGGAGCTTTAGCAAGCAACCCTTCGCTGTGAAGCTCGTTAGGATTGTTGGATGACTCAGCATTCTGCGACAAGTTCCCAATGTTTGCGGCGTTTTTCTTCGGAGATTGATGTGTTTTTATAACTTTGCCCTGGAAGATAAACTTCCAAGTGGTGTATTTCATGGATGGGTTTTTTGGGGCTGCGGCTGCGGATGCAGCTGCAGCTGCTGCTACTGCATCCCGCGCTCGTGCGCGCGCAGCCTTCTTCATATTCATGATTACTCTCAAGTGGTTCACCCAAACTGTCCACAGATTCTACCTTCGGGAAATGATGCCACTTTGGTCTAAGAACTTCGAATCCTCTCGCCTGCATTATTCAACAAACAAAACCCAACGTAAGAAGCAATATATAATGTTTCTACATGATACTAAACGGCCTTTTTGTAGTTGCCATCGCATGTCACCAACTTTAACGAAAAGGCATGCATCAGACAACGACCGGGTGGATAAAAGTTGTAATTACAGCAGAATCTTCATCAAACCCGGCCGACGTTAATTCTTCCTCTTGCATCTCCAATTTTCCTACAACCACCATTGCCGGATGATGATGCCTTTAAAAAATAATAGGAAGCATCTATCCCTTCTGTTGACAAATACACATTAAAAAGAACAGTTTTTCACATGCAGCCACCTTGCACTCAGCAAGCCACACTGAATACGCCTACATAATTACAAACCTTCTCCAGGCATCAGCAATGGTAGTTGCACTACAGACTAGTTGATAGATCGGCTTAACCTCATCTTGAACAAAATGATGGCACCACTCGGTCAAAGACTTCAGATCTTGTTGCCAATATTATTCAACTAACTAGTGTGTTTAAGTAAATCTAGACTTTTGCAAGAATTTTGAACACAATGAGGTTGCATCGGCAGACCCTATGTTAGAAACTTACAGAAATCAATCTAGATGCGAATTGCATATCTTTTAGTTGCATGCACACTGTGATTGTGAAAAAATACACATTTAGAGGGATTAATTGACCACATTGCTTCTCCAAGTATGTTTTATTGGGATTTTCATCATGATCTTCTAGTTTCTTTCTCCAAATAATTTGTTTTGCAATGTGCATGTTTAGACTGTAAAAAATACACTCATACATTAATATTCATGTACAAGTTTTTTGTTCACATTTACTTACTTTTCCGGTTAATAAACAAACGCAACGTAAGAAACATCTATATTTTTTCCAGATGAAATTAGGGTCTCCTACAGTACTTGTCATCGCATGTCACCAACTTCAACAAAAGGCATCCACCAGACGACGACGACGACTTGGATAAGAGTTACAACTGTAGCAGATTCATCAAACCCGACCAAAGTTGTTTATTTCCTGCCCGATCCCTCCTAGCAGGTGTTGCTACCAATTAACCACGGCTTTAGACGGGCCACTAATCTTCCATGACTCATCTACTGCAACATACAGGAGGAAATCCACCATCTTTCTGTGAAGTCTCAACAATTGCTTTCCGGGATCAGTCTGAGTTCCGCAAAAATTAGAAGCCTTACCTTGCACCGCAAACGGGAAGTTCTTGCCTTCGAATGTGCTACAACCACCCTCACCGCATCATCGAACCACACTGAAAGATTAAGCCTACAAAGTTATAAACCTACTCCAGGGATCAGCTGCGGCAGTTGCACTGTTACAACTAAGCGCCAGTTTACACTAGAGCTTGAGGGCCCTTGACCTGTGATATACAAATTATGTAATTGGTTGAACAGCCAGAGGCCAAGTTCATTTTAAACCTATTGTGTTAGGCCCATCAAAAGAGGCGGGTCTAATGCAAAAGTGCAGGCCGTGACTAAATATATTAGCTATGGGCTCCTAGGAATATTATATTGCCATGGTGGGGATTTGAATCCGAACATGTGTTGCGATCCCTCAACATGGTCCACTTTCACTTTACACTAAGCTTGAGAACCCATGATTTGTAAAACTAAATTTCTATTTCCCACAATATGATCTTTGGATGGTTTTCAAGGACCCTTAGGATTTCATGGTCATAGCTCTTGGTATGTGTGTAAAGCGGCCCTGAGTCGATCAATCGGCTTCAGCTCATCTTGACAAAACAAAAGCTTGCTTCCCTCGAAGCATTGGATCATTCCAAATATTTACACTAATGCCCCCCATCAATCCCAAATTCCCCAACAATACCAACATACACGTTCACATCATAAATTTCTAATTTTAGACATGTGGATAGCTGAAAATTTGTGTGAACAATATGAACACCATGAAAATTCCATCCGTACTTTCAAAGATACCATAAGAAGTTAATGAGCTTCTGAATTGGACTAAATTGTTTGAGGCGATTCTGGAGCGATTATGCTTCGGCCTTTAGGCGTTAACTTGCTTCCAGCCGAGTTTCTCCCGAGTGGTTGCGAAGCCTTTGCGAAGCTCTCCCCAGTCCTAATCCTCGAGCAGTAGGAGTACTCATACGAATTCCCAAACACGATCGGCTTCGACAACAGAAAACAACAACATCATCATTGAATCCCCTGTGGTCCAACCCTGGGTTAAACTTACAGCAACTAAATGATTCTCCTCACATTGCCCTGCAACTTCCCATTCCCCAAACAAACCACCACCTGGTCCCCAACCGGTCTGTCTCCTATCATCATTCATTCAATATATTCTTTACTCCCACTCGTTCACCAAATCATTCTATCTGATCATTATACCTAGAACTAGAACTAATCATCGAGGCTAATTCTAAGCTGTATGTAATAGGTACTGCACTTGGGGAGTGCATTTATTGTGGGGAATATGGATACCTTGCGAGGCATTACTGAGCATAGGTGTTCGTGAGGTGCATTACGCAAAGTAAGGCTATCTCAATTTACAAAGTGAAATTCGTCCTGGGTCTTTACATACTGAAAACTAAAAAATTCTGTCACTGTGCTCAAGAAATTAGAAATATGCTAATATTATTGTGCACCCTACTCGCTCGCTCGCTCACTTACTCACAAACTGCCTGATCACCAACACGGTCACAAAACAGAGTACAACTACGACCTCCGGATCATCGACATCTCCCCTGCCAACTTAATCCTGCAACTGTAGCCACGGTGGTCCACACCACATCACCTTGTTGGTTGCTCTGCAGACAGGTGGCAGTGTGAAGACGGCGGTCTCTGTCCCTGTGACTGACTCACTCGACACGACACGACAATCTTCGATCCTCCTAACTGCCTGATCACCAACACGGTCACAAAAAGAGAGTACAATTACCACCTTCGGTGCATCGACATCTCCCCTGGAAATTTAATCCTGCAACTTAGCCACAGTGGTCCAGAACACCTCACCTTGTTTGTCGCTCTGCAAACAGACAGATGGTCTTGTGATGATCCCCGCAATGATCGACTACTGCTGCCTCCGAAGCTCAGATTGACAGGCCATCGTGATCGATGATGATCGTTGCATTTGTAAGTTAACAACGTCTGCTTCCAAGCCCAAGCCGATTGAAGTTGAAGAGATTGAATCAAAAATGTCAATTTCGGGGATGATCAATGCAGTAGGAGGAGGGATGGGGTCCTGGAGGGTGATTGGAAAAGAAGCACGCGGTCTCTGTCACTTGCACCCTACGTAACTCACTCACGCACTAGGATCTTCGATCCGCCTCCGTAAATTGCCTGATCACCAACACGGTCGCAAAAGAGAGTACAACTACTACCGCCTCCGGAACATCGACATGTCCCTTCCCATCTTCATCCTGCAACTGTGTCCACCGGTAACGGTCCACAACACACCACCTTGTCTGTTGCCATGCAGACAGGCAGGCGGCCTTGTGACGATCTCCGCAACGATTGACTACTGCTGCCTCCGACGCTCAGGTTGACAGACACTGGGCCATTGTGATCGATGATCGTGGCATTTATAAGTCAACAGTGTCTACTTCCAAGCCCAAGCCTGGCAAGCTGAAGAGATTGAAAGCAGTCGAAGTCGCAGCTCGGGGGATATGATCGATGCAGGCGGAGGAGGAAGGGGGGAATGGGACCCTGCAGGGTGATCGGCGAAGAAGATCAACAACAACAATCCCAACAACAATTCCAACAACAACAGCAACAACAACAACAACAAGAGGAGGAGGCGGAGGCTGGAATCTAAGGCAAGCATGGTGGGGGTTCCAGGGTACCCTGTGGTCGTGGCCCTTCGAGGGGTTCGGTGCCGGTACCGGCCTTTAATTGCGTTGATCTAGTGAGACAAAAGTTGAAGGCAGGGATGACGGAAGCAAAGCGGAAGTACACCGGCAGGGCCTATGTCTACGTACCAACGCTTTGCATGTCAAATGGGCCCCCTCCTCCTCCGAATTTATTATGCTTGTGCCGCGATCTTCCATCTCTAATCACTAAATGATCCACTTTGTCACGACACTAATTATCCCAATTAGAGTAGAGGCGCCTGTACCCAACCACTTAAGAGATTCGGCGCCAAAATCTGGAGAAGTATAAGGTGGTGCAATTTTTTCCTGTGTAGGAAGATAGAAATCAGGAGGATTGCAAATTTTTTGGTAATTTTATTCCTTGAACTGAAATTATTGTGAGTTTTTTGAGCCAAAAGTTGGTCCAAACATGTTGCATGTGTCTAGAGCAGGGATGTGCAAATGGACATGACGTGGCCCCTGGCTATCACATCGCATCACGTCGGGACGTGTGCCCATTGACGCAGTAGTTTCTTTTTACTACAAATTGTTTTGGAAATTTTTTTATTTCTTTGGTCAACTGCTCTACTCAACTTCTAAGGAAAAATTAATATTCCAAAAAAAATCAAAACCAAATGTGGACCCTTGGATTTCGTAAGATGCAAGATCTAACCGTCCATAAAAAATTTAGTTTTTTATTTTTTGGAAGTTTTTGCATTCCCTAGAAGTCAACTACTAATGGTAGTCGACCAACTAGTCAATGGGCTCAACCAAAACAACAAAAACCCAAAAAATTCAAAAAAATTTGGACTATCAGATTTTGTATGCAACAAGATCTAATGCTCAAGAAATTTTTTTGGAGTTTTTTAGTATTTTCTTTTGTAGTCGATTATTGTGTTGACTGCAAAGTATCAATCGATTAGATCGTTGACCAAGGGGTTGACCGTGTCAGTGTTCCCCTAGGTAAATTACCGAATTCACCCCCACCAATGTGATTTCTTGATCTAGTGTCACATCGTCATCACAGGACGTGACGAGATATGATGGACATGGACCTAAAATCCCAGTCTACAGTCTACCATAACCGCTTATTTTAACTGCTCATTCCTCCTCACTTTAGCACTCCAAATATGGACATGTGTTATGGCACTATTGAACCTGACCTGATCAAAATTATGGTACCCTATAGATTATTGATGGGGTCTTGATCAAGAATAGGTGGTTCGAATATAGTAGTGTTCCTATTTGGAGTTACGTAGTGCTATAACTATGTAATGAGAATGTAATATTTTACCAAGCAAAGTCATCTATGTTCCATAATGTCCAAACAACCTATTGAACTTTTGAGTAAGATGTTATTGCATTGTATAACCCCGAATAGTAACACACATTAATTGGGATAACCAGTGTAGTTCGTAAAAATTTCCAAGGGCGCTTACGATAATTTGTTGCAAAATACCCTTCACCAATTGTGGACCTACTTTGAATCACTTGCTATTAGAAGTTATGCAATGTTCTAACTTTCTACTAATAATGTTTATTTTCAATTTTTACCAAGTGAAGATGTTGATGTTTTGTAATGTCCAACTAATTTGTTTGGCCTTTGTGGGTAAAAACTGAGATCGATAGCAAACATTTATGGCGTTCCGTAACTCCAAATGATAAGTGACACTAAATACCAAGTGCATAAACGATGTAACTGTAGTTTCTTTTGTACCTGTTACGGCCCAAAGTTCGTAGAGAGCTCTATACCGACAAACTATGGTGATTGTTTTCAGCTAAGTCTTGGAAACCGTGACACTTTGCATGTCCAACCCACCGTGATAATTTATGTTGGAACTTTGTGTCACAATCATCCACTTTGAAATCCAAATCACTAAGAATGCATTTTGTGAAATATGCTTTTTGGATGACATGTCAAAATTGAATGAAAAAAAACCTTGTTTTTGCATGTTGCTATTGTAGAGGGCTCTTGAGAGCTAATCCCACTACGAATATTTACTTTTTTCATCGAGTTTTTTCCAGCTGAGACCACTCAGGTTCTGAGTGACAACTACATTGGAAACTACACATTAGAGACCACACTTTGCATGTCAGAAGGACCACCCAAATACATGCTTGTGCCACAATGATTGACTTCCAGCTATGATTCATTGGTTGGGTGCAAGCACAATAAAGTGTGAAGCCCGGAGGTTACTTTGTAAAGTTAATTTTACACCGAAATTGAATTTAAAGACCCCAAATTAGTGTGATTGAGGTCATTTGAGATGAATTAGCAACAAATCTACAGGGGTCAAGTTTTTTGGTCGGATGGAGGAAACATACGCTTGTATACGATAATTCCCTCTCTCCAACATGTAGTACGTACCTACTACCTATACATTGAAAGTTACTGTTAAATGGTAGTACTTTTTAAGTTACCCTTTTATTTGACCCTGAGCTTGCTCTTGTTTCAAGAAACACCACCAGTTCCAATGCTTCAATGAGTATAAGGACTCAAAACTTCAGTTGCATAATGATCAAGCATGATGTTTTGCAAGCATGTGGCATCCCCTCGGCCAAGGCTAAATTCAGACTTGCTCTTTGAGTAATTTAGGCCCCAACCAATCTCACCAAGGTAAAGGCTTGGCTTCAAACATGCCCCCAATGAGTTTGTAAATGATCCATGTTAATTTCCAATTGGTTCCCACTAATGGAATTTGGTGTTTAAATTGGTGCTAATTCTATAAATGAATCACTATAGACAATCATTTCCGTTTTACAAATTATATAGTTCACTCCATTTTCATCTTTAGGTGAGATGATAGGGTCAAATCCAAAGAGTAAGACATGTAGCCTTGGCCCATCCACTCTACAATTTGATACCATGGTGCAAATGGCCAATTTAGAAGCCCAATTATCTAATCATTTCAGCTATACTAAACATGTCACCTTTTTTCATGTTGTTAAATTTTATTGCTTACATTCTAGAGAGTTGCCCCTTTCTCTCCTTTGGATCCCAATGGTTTTTTGTATGTATGTTTTATGGTGATGAAATAAAAGACCATTTGTTCTAAACAAGAAAACTTGAAAAGAAAGAACCAAATGTGGCAACCGGTGTTCTTTCGAGTAGTTTGAGTAACAAGATAATAGGTGTTTTGGATTAATAGTGAGAAAGCTATGAATCAATCCTCTCATTTTGTTTCTTTTTGGGGATGGATGCATGGAACATATTTACTTCATTGCCAAAAAAGTAGTCAAGGCCACCGGGACCCGAAAACGGGGAGCAAGCTATATATGAACCAATGCTCACATGTCACATGACCAATAAAGGTGGTCAACAAGTAAAGTTAGGCTTTGGAGTAGGTTGCATTGACATGAAGACCGTGCATCACCCCTTCACATCAATAGCAGCCCATATATGGAGGTGTTAATGGTCTAAGCATGTTTCCCGATGTGTGGCCAAGGCATGTCCGAGCCGTATCTTCTAAAGTTATCTCGGTTAGATGATACCACCACAAATTTATAGGGGGTCAAATTATTATGTTCAATGTATGAGAGGTAAGTTCATGTAAAAAAAGAAAAAAGAAAAAGAAAAAATGCAATAGCATTCACATTCTCAAGGGCTTATATGGTAGGAACACCTTAAACCAAGACATCCCCCAAAATTAGGAACTAGACTACCCCGACAACCGAAATGGATGAGACCCATTGCCGTGATTTTTTTGCAAAAACTTGGACAAAGACTGACAACTTGCAATTGGATACTTTCATCATCAATATGTAGTGTTGCAATTATCAGTAATAGAAAACTATTTCACAACTAGGAATGACAACACAATTTTCACTTCTATATATATATATATATAGGAAAAAATTGCAATACATTTGGTCTCCTTTTTTCTACCTGAAAATTTAAAAATCAATTCATACAGCTACCCCATGTATGCCAAATACCTTAACTTCTCAGTTTAAGGTGTTGCTACCTTGATGTGAGCCTGGGTCCATGATTCATTATTGACATCAAAGATGAGTAAAAATCTCAAGATACCGTGGAGGACTCTCTATTTCATCTTTATCTATGCCGGGATGTAGTTTCCACACGGGATACAAGTGGGTCTTAGCTAATGTAAGCGTGACACATGAATTTTTTTTTGAAGGGAACAAAATTATTTTGTGCAGGGATAGAGAGCCCTCTACAGTACTCACGACTCTTCCACACAATCGAAGGCACCGGATCTCTGACTGGCATCAACTTGGTGAGTAACTTACACACTAAGATTACCGACTGCCGTTGCATTAATTTACACCTCCCATGCGAATGACTTTACATGGTTTGGGGAAAAAGCTCTTGGCAATGGCAGAGAGGGCATTGTTGCATCTTACAAAGTGCTACTCTCCTGCAAATGATTCTATCTCGCCCTAGTCATGTAATTTGTGCTTCCCCTCTACAACAACAAGGTGATAACTCAGTGATAAGATATGTGGGTCTTATGTCGTCGCTTCTCTCAATTAGATCTTTGTATATGAGTGTAACATGGCAAAGCTTATGTACTTAAGAATGGACATAACAAAAATAGGGCATGTGTTATGATGAGCTTGGCATTCATAAGGCATCAATGCTTAGAATATAGACACCATTTTAAATTCAATTGTCTCAAATTATACACAATTTGGAGCACTTATGTGATCATTTAAAGAGAAAGAAAATCTTCTCTTTGACATTTTATAAGTTCTACAACTCAACCCCAATTTCATTCCCACCTTTTAAGCCCTACAAGCCTTTTTATTTCTCTTGCATTTGCACCATTCTCTAACCTTTTAGTTGAGGGCTCTCGACGGTTCAAACCCAAGGGCTCTACTTTGAAATGGCCCCTAAGAAAGTTTTTCCAATTTTAATGACTGTATCAAACATGTTCAACAACAAACGACATCTGAATCCTTTATTTTCTTCCTTCATGAGGAAAGTGAAATGAAAAACCATTAGCAGTCTATGAAACACTACACATAATGCACCCTCGCTTGAAACTTGATTGCAAGGTCCAACCCAATAACCTTCAAGACCCTACATAATGTTCTATAATCTCTTGAAAACGTCCTATTTATGAGTGTAAATTTAAGTATGGGTTCCAATGTTCTACAAGGCATACAAAATTTACATTGTTAAGAGGAAGAATATACGGGCCCTTTACATATTTTGTGCAAACAAATACCCCATCGGTCGGTGCACCCATGTCCTACAAGTACAAAAATCCAAGGTCAACGTAAACTTTAAAGCCACGAGAGTTTGATATGTATGATTGCACATGCCACATATTAGGTCATCATGATCGCCTTCAATCCAAGTACGCTACATTTATACTAGTTAGTTGGATGGATGGCCATGACTTCTTGAACATTAAAGTATTTGTTTTGTATTTGTTAGGGTGCCACATGTCAAGAAATTCATTTTTGGAACATCTATAAAGAACCGAATGTCACACTAGCTTATTGATCCATGGTGCTTTTCAACTTCACTCATTTACTCGATCCCCAAGGCTGAAAACTAGGTCCGTTTGAGTCGTGCTCAAGTTATGTTTTCGTTCTTTCAATCCTCGTTGCGGGAAAGGGTCAAAATGAAATATCTGGAGAATGCAAATCCAACTACACTCTAAACTCCGTAGTATCACACCTGTGGCAACCAAAGTGCACGTGATATTACGGAGTTTTGTAGTGTTAACATGGATGCATGATACTATAGAATTAGTGTAGCATGTGACATTATGGAATAACACAAAGGAGATGTGAGGACAATTTGAATTAGTTCTCCTGTCACTTACGCTAGTGTGGTCCACTCCACTTGGCCTTCCCAGGTGATGTGGCATATGCATGCACCAACATTCAACAAGTGGCATAAGAAGAAGAAGACATTGCACATGTTGACACATGGCGCAATGCAAGGGTGTGGGTTGACTTCTTTGGTGGTTTGCATTAATGACAAATGTCATGATATAAGGGAGAGAAATGTGACAATAAGGAGTGAGATTTGAACTACAAACATCCATTCCCTAGGGTTTCAGGATATTAGAGAGTGTGTGACATTATGGAGGTTGATATTACGGAGTTTAGGGTGTAGTCCAATGTCACACTCTGAGCTCAAGAATTTAGGGAGAAAACATCAATATTCAAAATGGAAATTTGGCTTGACTTGTGTTTCATCCTTGAAATGACCACTACACCCAAATGGATAAGAAATAGGAGGCAATCTTAATATGTATGGAAAGGTCTTGAGAAGTTCTACAATATGAGTGTTAATTTGCGAAAGATAAGCAACACTTGAAAGATATGTTATATGAACCAGCTGGAGCTATACTTTCTTGAGTGGAGGTTTGGGTGATAAGCATAACCTATTATACGAAGTATGAGCTTGCTTAAAGGCGAGAAAGCCACTTGTTGAACGCCTCAAAGCCACTTGTATTACCCTAGATAAGCCCCCATTCAAATCTAAATACATATTATCCCCATTGCTCTTACCATAGGCCATGGAACTTTGTGATGGCCAAGCTCTCACGAGTCCCCCCAAAAATACCACCCCCCCCCCAACACACACACACACACACAAGAGCATGGAACCTTTTCATCTAAAAGTTTGTTCATTGAAGACCGAGGCAAAATTACAAAAAGGCTCTAAAATACACATGTGTCAACCCTTTGAACATACAGTGCCCTTGAGTACTTAACCCCTTAACGTCCACAAGACGCTCATGAAGACTTTTTGTCCAAATTAGAAACTTTGTTGGGGTAAATGACACTCGTAGAAAATATGTGGATGATTAACCCTTAAATGCCCAAGAATCCCATAATGAGCTTTTTCTGATACGTTTTATAGAGTTTATGTACATAATCATAAAATTGATCATTTTTAAATGTAAATATTATTACACATACTAAAATACAGGGAAATATTATCAAGAACCCTATAGCTTCATCTTCTATATAAGTACAAATTTATTGACCAATAAATTGAACCTTAATGTTTTGTCTCATGATGGTGTAATGTAAGTGCACCATCAAATAACACCCCAACGTCTTACGAGTAATGAGTTAGAAAATAATGAAGAACTAAGACCTAAAAAGTGAACATACATCATATATGAACCATTCTAGACAAATTCACATCAAGATTGAAGGGGATGCCACACATGCTCTACTAATGTCATCATCTTAGCATTTCGGGGGCTGAAAAAGAAAGTTGGCTCTTTATTGAAGTGGTAGCTGGAATGGGGGTTTGCCTCCCCTCCAAACTACCAACTCTTGAAAGATGATGGGGGGGGAAACACGGCCCACCATTTTGGGAGCCAATGAGAATGCAACATCGGGTTGTACACGTTTATAATCAATATTTGGGTGTATTTGTTAACTAATCAGCTTTGAAGTGTGTGAGACCTTACGGCTCTTCAACCTGACACATGTCACTAAGCTAATGAAAATGGCAACTCATTTGCACATGTAATGTGACCGCAAGTTTCAAAACATCCAGCTCCACCTCTTCAATCCGAGACAACTTTTTATGAAAACCTCCGCTTTGAGGCTTGTGTGGCCTCCACTTAAGTAAATGATGTACTAACTTAGATACTTACAACCATGTTTTAGTAATTTAGTCTTATGTGTATTCTGGATGGCATAGAATTATGTAAACAAAGTTCATTTTTCTAATATTTGATGTCATGGAAACTAGTCTTGGCCTTTAGATTTGGACTACTATGTTGTTGTGATGCTTCTTGTTGTAAATATGTTTTTGTAGCAAACATACAATTGACTATGTTATTTGTGGAAAATACACATCTATAGTGGTGCTTCAATTTTCAACCATGTTATTTCTTAAACTAGTTAAATTACAGTTGGGGTTGGAATTCATATGTATGGATAGTACAAGTTGCTCTCCCCCTCAACCCAAAACAGAACAATACGTACCAAAAACAATTCATTATCCAACTTGCATGTATCAATTTGATGCAAAATGTGCTATTGTCATATGCCTTATAATCAATACTATTGAACAAATGTTTAGTCTAGATTCACTTAGAACCTAGTGCCAACGAAAAACCCAAATGCGACCTTATATTCTTGAAGTTACTACACTTTTGTGGACAAAGAAACTTAAAATTGCAAGAACATACCCCACATGAAGATTAATGGCCAGTTTACTTCAACTAGGTGCCAATAACTTAGTTAGGGGGCCTCTAATACTACTTTGAAGGGGTCAATGTTTAGAACACCTACCGTGGGGGAGGGCGAATTGAGGGAGGATGAAATGATTACTACACTAAATATGGTATTTAGTCTCACGTACTATTTGGAGTTACACGATGTTATATATTTTTACTATTGATGGAATTTCTTACCAAGTAAAGATGTTAATGTTGTATAATGTCCAAACAACCAATTTGATATTTGTTGACAAATATGAGACATGAAGTAACTATATATAGCATTGCATAATTTCAAATAGTAAGTGACACTAAATGCAATGCTTATGTAGTATAAAGTCCAAGGAATTTTCATTTAAAGCCAAATGAACCCCTAAATTTGGGTCACAGACCCAAAATCAATTTAATGAACTCAAATTGGGATGAATCAACAACCAATCTAAAAGTGAACTGTTTTGTTTAATACCACTAAGTCCATAAATGTTAGGAAACCAAACCGCTGACTTTGAAGTCAAGTTTACTTGAAAATTCAATCTTGATAAATTAGGCTATAAAATGGTCCACTGTGTTTTCACCTTCGGAATGGATAAGTTCACCTAGAGGGGGGTAAGGCTCTAGCCCAACCAACCTCCATGGTACATTAGGAAGGCCTTGCCTTGTGGAGGTGAATGTACATAACATTATTAAGTAGTGTGTGTTCGTTCATGTGGACCCCAAGAATATAACCATGGGATGCAGTGGTTCCTTTTGACGGGCTACTTTTTTTTTTGCCTTTCAATGTGACGGGCAACATCAAAAACTACCTTTCAAATGACGGGTTGAGAAAATTTTCATCTTTCACACAAATTTGAAGATCAAATCATGCGTTTTTCAAATACAAATGTTGAGAAGTATGAACTTCTTACATTCTTTAGTCCAAACTAAGAACTCTCCGATTTTTCATGTTGCGCCATAACTCAAATACCGCCCTCCAATCCATATTCTCCATCTCTATCCCGCATAATGATACCCGCATCAAAGCATCCAAAGTGTCCAACTTCAATGAAGTTCGCAAGTGGCTCTTGATAGCATTTTGTTTGGAAAATCCCCTTTCACAAATTGCAATACTTCAGGGAATGACAAGTATTTTTTGCCAAATTTTCATGAGATGTGGCCAATTGGTATACCACTCGTTGATGGCCCCACAAAATTGCCATGCCTCGTACAATGATTTGTTTTCACATTCATGCCTCAAAGTTTCTACAAACTCAAGCAACTCAGCTCTACTTGCATCGCTTTCAACCACTGTCAATCCAAATTTTACAATCAGTCTCTCCAACCATTGCTCTGACATAGTTATACGAATTTCTTCATCACTTGGATAATACTTTGGACTGAAAAGTTTCGATGCATTGAAAACAGGTAAATCAGGAAACCTTTCATTCAAGCTATCCACAACTGCTTGCACATACATAGCTCCCATCATCTTGCATTCTTCTAGTGTGTCCTCCCGATCAAAATGATAGCTAGTTCGTAGTGTTTCCAAATCCAACCGGTTACATGATGTGATCATCCGGTTGTTCATGCATATTCATAATTTCCTTACACGATACTTTCTCTCTACTACACCATCACATGTACACCATAATAGCATCCAATGCCTGACTACTAGTTACATATAAAGCGGTTGAAGTTCAAGACTTCAAGAAAAGCCCCCAATTCAATAATTTTTCAATTACCTCACGTCTATTCTTTTAATGAAAGCCTCTTCAATTATCACAATCACAAACTCAACACAAACTAAAAACAAACTCAACACAAACTCAAATTGGGTTTAGTTAGGTGTCACTTACAAGTGTAGAAGTTGACTCGTATCTCCTAAGTCACTATGAACTCAAAGCGTGACTTATATACTACGGGATACAACATTGTTTGCCCATATTTATGGGATATGGCTGACGGGCAATGGTTGAGGGTACCTTTCTTTTGACGGGCTCATTTTTTTTTTGCCTTTCCATGTGACGGACACTTTTTCATTTTGCCTTTCTTTTGACGGGCAAGATTAATTTCAGCCTGTATTTGCCTTTCTTTTGGCTTGTGACGGGTGCAAAGGGAAGCCCTGATGGGATGCCACAGCTAGTGCACATTCAAACTAAATGTGCACTAGCTGCGGCATCCATTGTTATATTCTCGGGGCCCACATGAACAAGCGCACACTACTTAACAATGTTATGTATTTCCAATTAATTTCCAATATACAAGTGCCCTAGATATAGTCATTACACCGTTTATGGTATTTAGTGTCACTTACTATTTGGAATTACATAATGTTATAACTATCTATTGAGAATGTAAAATTTTACCAAGCAAAGTCATTTATGTTTTGTAATGTCCAAACAACCTATTCAACTTTCACGAGTAAACTTGAAGTCAAGAGTAAGAAGTTATCACGTTGCATAATTCCAAATAGTAAGTGACACTAAATACTATAAACAGCATAGATCTGCTGTTCAAACTTTCAAACTTTCAAACTTCCAAACTTCAATTCAACGGCTTGTATAAATCTCCTGCCAACTATGAGAATCTTTTATCCCAAAATTCTCCACACGTCAGCAGAGCATTAAAAGGATTCGGTTGTCAACTCCAACTACATGTAACAATCATTCCCATTGTCCTTTGCTGTCAGATGGAAAGATCAAGAATGTCTCTACACAACTGTGGACGTCCCGTCTATTAACTGTACTGCACAAGTAACTAGGCACGTACAAGAATCCAATATTACTGATTTATCGGCTGCATATTAATTAATTACCTTGACTGTCCAAATCTGAATCTTTCATGTCCCACCACTACCTATGTCACCTCTCAAGCCTTCATGTGTCCGAGACAGTGTTCGGGGAGATTTTTGGGCATAATCGATCAAAATCCTAGTGCTTCCAAGTCCCAACCAGTTACATGTTGCAAATTACTTTGAGGTCTATTCCATAGATTCTTTTGAAATGATGGGTAATTTTCCTGAAGTCTGGAACTTCAACCGGTTATTTCTCAAACTCAATAAGTCCATTTGTAACTAGCGGAAAGAGGGAAGTGTTGTATATGAGCGTACCTCTTATCCATCCAACATAAAAACCCTGAAATAGCATGCAGCCTGAACATGACTTTTTTCGGTTGATTTGACACCGGAATTAGTAGAAAGATCCCGAATTACTGTGCTCGAAGTCATTTGAGATGAATTGGCAACAAACCTATAGGGAGTCAAGTTTTTTATGCTGGATGGATGAGAGGTACTATGCTCGTATATGATAATTCCCTCTCACCTGTCCGAGAAAGGTGAGAGATGGGACACGCGCGATTTGTGAGAAGATGGCATCAGACTGCCTACCATTCCAAATTCTTCACACGTTCACCAATTATGAAGATTCTCCTGTCAACTTCAAAATTTGATTTGATGATTGAACTAGACTGCAGTTATACTAGATATTTTGACATTCTCAATCTAGTACATATCAACCATCTAAATCAGCCATCTAATCAGTCCTTTGTTGGAATTCAGACATTATCCTAACTATCCAAGTCTCCTGTCATGATCTCCCAACAAGAACTAACTGCTTGCTCATGACAGCCCAACCAAGCTAGCTTGCCTTCAGTTGTGTCCGAGGAAGTTGAAAGATGCATGGGACTCATCAGACTGATAAGAGGATAATATTCTCCTGACACGAACTGGGCACCAACTATGGTTCCATATTCATCACATGTTCACAGAATCTATTCTCCTGTCAATTAGCATTGATGATTGAACTCTGCATTTATACTAGGCATCATGACATACAACAATCCCCTAATATCAACTCCAATCAGTTCTCAGTTGGAAAGCGGATTCAAACATCATCCCAACTGTCCAAGTCTCTTGTCATCCCCCAATAATAATATTTAGACTAACTGTCTGTGCCCAGCCAAGCCAACTTAGCTTTCATGTGTGTGTGAGAAGGTCATGAAAGTCGGGACTGACTCATGAGTCCTCTTGTCACTTCACGTCTCGTTCACAAATATGAGTCTCCTGTCAATTACAATAAATGACTGAACATTGCGGTAACTGGTTACATTATAAGGTATGAGATTATAAACAATCTTACATCTTTAAATCCATCCGTTGTCGGAAAGTGGACATGTAATATCCCAACTGTCGACATCTCTTGTCATCTCCCGACAATATTTAACTGTATACTGTAGCAGCTCAACCAGTTACCAAGATAATATAAGCCTTTCATGTGTGTCTAAGGAAGATCATGAAAGATGGGACTCATGAGTTTCATATGATGTCCTCCTGTCAACCATAGTCCCACATTCTTCATGTCACATTCACAAACTATATTCTCCTGTCATTCACAATTCTTGATTGAACTCTGCAGTTAATTAGGCATGATATACACAAATCTCTTGTAATATCAGTCATCTAATTAGTCCTTTGCTGGAAAGTGGACCTATCAATATCCCAACTGTCCAAATCTTTTGTCATCTCCCAACAATATTTAACCCATGTCTGCTGTAGCAACCCAACCAAGGCAAGCCTTCATGTATGTTCACAAATATTCTCCTGTCATTCACAATATATGATTGAACTTTGCAGTTATATTAGGTGTGATTGTACACAGTCTCATATTATAGTTGCAGCACCTATTCCTGATCATGACCCCATCAAGAACCTATAGGTTGCCATAATTTCGATCAGTTTGGGATTGAATTTTGATTAGGCCGGAATCAGTAGTGTCATGACACATGTCCCTAGTTTTGATGCTAAAGTGAGGAGGAATGAGCATTTATGACATACTCTATACATTGGTAATATGTTCGGGCCAACTTTTGGCTTCAAAAATTCATAATGATTTCAATTTAAGGAATAAAATTACCAAAAAATTTACAGTCCTCCAAATTCTCTCTGCCTACACTGGAATATTTTGCACCGCCTTGTACTTCTCCACATCTGGCGCAGAATCTCTTAAGTGATCGGTTATGGGCACCTCTACTCTAATCATCTAATCAAGTCCTTCGTTGGAAAGTGGATGTGTTAATAAATTTCCCAACTGTCTAAGTCTCTTGTCATCTCCCAACAATATTTAACTGTCTGCCGTGGCAGCCCTACGAAGGACTAAGCCTTCATGTGTTGGTTGAGGAAGATCATGAAAGATGGGACGCATGAGATTCATGAGAAGATGTCCTCATATTTCCAAAACTTTCAAATTTTCTCTGTCAAGTTCACAAATATGAATCTCCTATCAATTACAATCTATGATTGTATTCTGCAGTGATAATGTATAGTAGGGCGTGAATCATATACACAATCTTGTATCAAGCATCTAATCAATCCTTAGTTGGAAAGTGGACATGTTGATCTCCCAACTGTCTAAGTCTCTTGTCATCTCCCAACAATATTTAACTGTCTGCCGTAGCAGCCTGGCAATCAAGCTAAGCCTGCATGTATCGTTTGAGGAAGATCATGGAAAGTGGGACTCATGAGATTCATATTTCCAATTTCTTCACACATTCACTAATACTTCTCCTGTCAACTACAACTGTTGATTCAAATACGCGATTACAATGCGCATGATATTAACAATCTTGTATCAAGCATTTAATCAGTCCTTTGTTAGCAAGCGGACATGTTAACTAATATCCCATTCGTCCAAGCCTCCTGCCATCTCCCAATTACCAAATTTTAATCAACTGCCTGCCCTTGGCACGGTCCCGACCAAGCTAAGCCTTCGCGAGTGTCTGAGGGACTACTTAGATGAAAGATGGGAGTCGTTCTATTGTAGTCAAAAAGAGAAATACAGGACTCATGAGATTCATGAGCAGTTGAGAAGGTTACAACCTGCAGTATATTCCTGCACCAGTTTATCATCTCTAGTTCAGAAGTTTTGAATTATATTTACTAATGTCAGTGTAATATCTTGAATCCTTCACACATTGGACAAGTATTTCTTGTCAACTAGGACCATAGATTAATGATCTCGATGACTTTAATCAACTTTATTGTCATTTCAATGTGACATTCAATATTAGAGCTATTTGTGAAGTAGAGTAGATGAAACCATGGGTTTAGTCCCATACCCAGAGTTTATGAGAATTAACACAAAGTCACCCAAGATTTCTTTGTGGTGTTGGGCTACTGAAAACTGGTTTTTTATTTTGTCCTACTAGAATGGGTGAGTCAAGCTAGCTTTGCATAGGTCGATCCAAGATTTGGGATAGCAGGTCCTGTGCGCATACCCTATTTTAGATCTTAAAATCCTCTCAAAGTCTGAGAAATAAAAAGAGGAGGTCCCAAACTTTTCACCCCAACTTTCAAAATAGGCTCCAATACACAACAAACTAACGAGCTCTAATTAGAAAGTCTTCTCAAAGAAGGATTAATCCCTTGGTTTTGTCTCTCTTTGAGGGACTTTATGGTAACTCTATTGTATCCAAGTTTTGTAAAACAAATGTGATCAAATTACTATCACAACCAAAAATTGTGCTGAGAGCATCTACTATTTTACACGTTAGAATCCAAAATTTAAAACATTAGACCTCTTCAATGTCTAAATCTAGTGGAGTTGCAAAAAGGTGATGAAGAAGCCTGAAATGGGCCCACTCAAAATCATCCAATATTTATTTCATCAATGATTCATAAGATGTGCAATTAGGCTACCTTCACGAATATGTTGTCTTTTGACCAATGCAAATTAGCTTGGGCCAAATTAGATTACAAAAACTTATAACTTTGTTTATTTGTCCCTATGAAATGAAGTAAAATTGATTTTAAAGTCCAGGAAGTCAAAAGACTAATGGGACTAAAAGTGCATCAAGTTGGTGTCAAACTAGCTTATTCCCTAGAGTGACAGAGTGCGGTAGCCTCGATGATTTAGAGACTAATAACAACCACAGGTAACTAAACATTCATGAATTTTGTCACCATGATAATAAATACTCAAAATAGTGTGAAATGTCGATAAATTGGCGTGAGACAACGTAATTGCACACCTTGGTGTAGAAATTCTCGAGTCCATGCGAGTTAACTTGGAACTTAGGCTCAAGTCACTTGCTGAGGTCGAGGAGATCTCAAATTGAAAATATTTCATGTGTTTCGATTCCAGTTGGCAGTTATAAGTTACGTCACTGGGCAGTGATGGGGGAGATTTTTGGGCATAATCGGTTGAGATCCTAGTGTTTGCAAGTCCAACCGGTTACATGCTGACATCCTTCGGTATTCCTTTATTAAATTGGGTTATATTCTATAAATTCCTCTAAAATGATCGGTAATTTTCCTGCAGTCTTGAACTTCAACCGGTTATTTCTCAAACTCAACCGGTTCATCTGTAACTAACTGCCGGTTCTCCCCGATCATAGTCACTGGGTGTGACAGTTGAAAGGTACAGTATATTGACAGTTAGAGAATTTAGTGTAACTTATCGATTCTCACTGTACATACAGTACATGCTGCGACCATTCCCATGCATTGATGATAGTCTATTGTATAGTTTTCGGAAGCTCACGTGCAGCATCTCTCAGGTGGGTCTGCTGCTATCCTAGAATGTAGGCTGACATTAATATACTCAAAGTCAAAGCCCGTTAATGAACAGGAGACGCGATCGCTACACGAAGGGCCACTTCACACACGAGACTGAGGGCCACTTCACACATGAGCCAAGAGCCGTGACCTTGTAATGGTGAGGACCCTTGATTCTCATCCAAAGGCCGTACCATGGGTGTTGGGAAAGCCGTTGTATGTAGTCACGGGCCCTCAAGCATAGTGTGAAGTGAGAATAGACCATGTTGCGGGACCATTGCATATTTTGTTGGCGGAAAAAGAGGGGAGGATTTAGTTTAATATAATATGTCTCAAACTTTATCAATTTAAGAGAATTACTTGGTGGTGTTTGTCTGTGTTGGAATCTGCCCTGAAATTTGTCCTCAAATCTGTCATGCTAGAAAAAATATCAAAAAGGTCATGGTCTCCCGGAATTTGCGTCAGGCCCACCACCTCTTGGAGGTGGGCATGACGCAAATTCCGGTAGACCATGCACCCTTATCCACAACCAGCCATGTAGGACTCCATGTAGACTTTTCATTCATGAACTTTTCTTTGGGCCTTTTAGGCCTTACCTCCTAGTTTGAAATGAACTTGGACGGTCTCCGCCTTTTCGACCAATGAGAGCTCTTACATTGCCATGGTCAGGGGCCTTCAGCCTGTGTGTGAAGTAGCCCTGAGAGCCCGTGACCATTACACTTCAAGCACTCTCATTGGTGGAAAAGGCGGAGCTGGTCTAAGTTCGCTTCACACTACGCTTGAGGGACCAACGGAGCATATAAGTGAATGCAAGGTGGATGTAAAGTCTACATATATGGATTCCTACATGGCATCGAATGGATCATGTTTCATGGTCACTTGTACTATTTTCAAAAACCACCTCTTGGAGGTAGGTCTAACACAAAACCAGGAGACCATGGCACTCCGAACGCTCACAACCGTTGAATTATTCTATTTTATCATGTGTGAGGACCCGCATGAATAAATATTCATTGAAATAGCATTTGGTTCAGGGTCGGTAACATATGACTTCACACTGCACTCGAGAATCCGTGACTACACTACGTGATTTTGGAGGTGTGTTGGGACGGCCCTTGGACACTCTCTTTTGGGCTCTCACACTTTCATGGTCACCAATTTACTATTTTTAGTCATTTAGACACCGAATTTAGATTCAAAGACCCCAAATTAGTCTAGTCCAAATTATTTGAGATGAATCCACCAAAAATCTGTAAGGGACAAGTTTTTATGTTGGATGGAGGAGAGGTGTTTTAATTTCTACATTCTTACATTACAAGGTAAATGCCGGCTTTACCTATAAAGTGCTTAAAAGCCCTCCCTCTGCACATGTAATGTGTAATGAGTTGGTGGCTAAGGTGTTGGAGTAGGCTTGTGAGTTTTGAGGTTTGGATCCCTTTGCTGACACCCCTACGTCTCCCTTGTAAGTGGACAGGACCTATGTGAGCCAAATTTTTGGTCATTTAGTGAAACTATGGGCAAATAGTGAAATATTGGATGAAAGAGCATCCAAATAGATGAATATAGTTGAACCATAGGCTAGGAAGTTAGTTATAACTATAGGCACGGCCGTAGGCGGCCTAAGTTGGTTACTGTAACCATCGTCCTCTTCCCCGCCGAGCTAAGAGGGCTGGCGAGGGGGAAGAAGCCAGACATTTCTGAATAATTTTTTAGCGCATTGTTGAACTATAGACTTGTCTCCCTCATCACAAAGTCGTGTGAGGTTTTCATTGTTAAACTATCTTCTGAGTAAAACTTAGTGATCACCGCAGTGATTGCGGGACACAAGTTTTTGTTGAAGCTTATTGTTATTTTTTGATTCTGAATATATCGAATGGCTGAAGTGATCTTCTGTGTTTAATGAGTAATGTGCATTTTGAATTTGTTGACCGATGTTGAAGCCGCAATCGAGTAAGAGTTGTGAGCGGGAGTGTGTAATGAGCGTGAGTCAGAGAATGAGTCTAAGTGTGACTGAGTGAAGCAGAATGTGAAATAGAAGGGAGAAGAAGAGTGTGTGAAACGATCGTCGATTGTTGAGATTGTAATTGGTTGAATCCGAGAGTGAGAACGATATTGATTGAGAGTAAATCGTAGAACCCAATGAGAGGATGAAAAGAGAATTGAACGAGTAAGAAATTGAGCGAGTGTGAGTACGAGTAATTTGCTGAAGCCGAATTTAAGATAACGATTATCTTTAAGAGAGGAAATTAAGTGAAGCAGTAGAACAGGGTTGTGAGAAATCCCTGATACTATGAGCGAGACGTAGTAAGAACGAGAGGAAACTATATTCGTTACAGAGGAAGAGTTAGCAAGGAGTTAAATTACTCGAGGGCCAACAACGCTAACATCATCTGATGAGTGAGGAGCAGTGTAGAACTATGAGCGCAGAGGCTAGAAGATTATAGTTGAACTATTGTCAGCCTGTGTAAGAAGAGAGGTTGTGAGAGTTGGCCGGGGGTAAGAGATGCGAGTAACGCTGGTTGAGATTGGGAAACGACCTGCGTGAGAGAAGTAGTGATGGCCCAACAGAGAGTGAGCGAGAGAGTGAACTATTGTCCGATGAGACAGAGCGTAGAATCAAGCGTATTGTTGAGTGCCAGTGTGAGCAAACCCTGATAGAGGGAAGGCCGAGAGTTACACTATTGACAATAGGTTAGGCCTGTGATAGGCAGCGTGAGATGAATACGTTTGGCCAAGTGTCAGCCTGTGAGTTACACTATTGACCATTGTTTACCTGTATTAGACAGTGTGAGGAAACTGAAGAGTCCAAGTCTATGAGTTATACAATGGACGATTGTTAAGACCTGAGAGAGGCAGTGAGGAAGAAGAAAGAGCATTGTGTTCAGTCAATTAAGATTATTGTTAAAATCAATATGTTAGGCTGATAGGAGTTAAGTGTGTCAAGTCAATTAGATGAGAGATTCCCTAATTAACCGAAGTGATGAGAAATCACTTCTGATCGGTTGATTATTGGGAAAATGAGAGATTAAATTGATTAAGTATATTTGAATTAGGATGAACTTTGGATTATCAATGAGATTTAGGCATAAGTTATCCTAGAGTTAAATGGAGTTTTATACTGAGAGGTAGTCTAGAGACTAGATCTTTGAGTATGAGATGCAAGCTAACCAAATCAACTATTGTCTTGTGTGTTACCCTTGTTGTTGTTGTTGTTGTTGCAGGTTGTGCAGGGCCACTAAGACTATAGCTTGACTTTGCCGATTGTTGTTAGTTGCATAAGTTGTGAGTAATGATTAAATCTTGGAATTAATGAATGAACAATTTGTCTTGCATTGAAATTAACATTGACCAATTAATGAAGGAGTTGTTGTGCTTTGAAGATGCATTGGCCAATGGTTACCAAAGACAATTGTGATACTCAAAGACTATTGTTCTCGAAAGACTATTGTTATACAATCTCATGACGAGATGGTTACTACTGTGACAGACACACGTACCCCACTGAATGAGAAATACAGTGAGAGGAAACCTTGTGAGAAAGGAGAGTAAAGGATAGATAAGAGATGTTTTAGAGTGAAGATAGCATACCTATTGTCTGATTAATGAACTATAATGTGACAGATGCCTGTAATAGACACTAGTTAAGCCTTCCTTGAGAGTCTGTACCCTGGGTTTTTGTTTATTCAGTCATAGCAAAAAACTAACTACAACCTACCTATACGTTAGACCAAGTTTAAGGAATGTATATGGTTATTTATTTGTTGAAATTTCCCTTTGAAAAAGCTCCCAAGTAGCATATTCCCATCATCCATATAAAATGTCCCATCTACACAATTTCCCATGTCCAACTCAACATTCCCATTATCAATCAAGGGACATGAGCAAAATTCCCACTCTTTCCACATTCCCTTCCAAGCCTTATGAGCCACGGGACATGAAAGGGAATTTTGCGAAATTTCCCCATTGGGACACAAGTGAAAGTTTCATGTGAGTGTTTCCAAGTCCAACAAGGTTACATGATGAGCCTTTCGGTTTTTTCTTATTAATTCAAAGCATATTTGATAGATTCCCCTAACGTGATTGACAATTTGCCTAAATAACATTACTAAGTAGTGACATGATGGTTTCTTCATAAAGAGGTTGCAATCATAAAAAATTGATAATTTACAACCACTTGTTGAAATGTTCACAATACACAACTTGAGTGCTCCCCATAAACCTAAAGGATTCCTAGACTTAAAGGATAATTAATCTCACGTGACATTTGGTCTCATAGAACGCAGCCAAGGAGTTGTGTAATGATGTGAGTCATCAACTTGAACAGGTTATTCTTCAAATCCAATTGATTCGCATGTAATTAGCGGTGAGATCTTCTCATTCATGGAGCCAACAAATGAATGTGGAAAAATCATTCAGAAACAAATTTGTGATAATAAATAGCATATGAAACTACGTCTAAGAAGGAAAAAAATTGAATCAAAACATTGCAAGGGACTATGTTCATTATTCATTTTAAATTCATGAATATGCTTAAAATCAACATGCAATGGAATGCAATGGAAACACAAAAACCTTGAAAAAATCATTTCAAATTAACATATAAAGTTCTTCCCATAGTTCTTACTTTCTAGTGTTGCAACATTCCTCTAACATAAAATCAACAATCATATGTGTTACTAGTTAAAAAGGGTTAGCCATTTAGTGGTGAATCTCCATGAGTGAAAACGGAAGAAATCACACAGACATAAGGACTACCTACGATTTTGGAGCGTTAATACAATATGTTGTGGTCCCTCGATATGGTCCACTTTCACAATATGCAAAGCTTGAGGGTCCATTAATTGCAAAATTGGATTTTTTTTCCCACTGTACAGACTTTGGATGATTTTCAAGGGCCCTTAGATTTTCATGGTCACCACGGTGACTCTTGGTCTATGAGGCCGGTGTAAAGTGGCCCTTAGTAATCAAAAGGAAAAAATAAAACCTAGTGTATAGAAACCATGCCTCATTCCGCAAACTCCCAAGTCACTTTCATATGTGCAATTCTTTGGACAATACTAGCCACCTTCTTAAAATGTAACTATGGTGGGCATCATCTTGGATGAGGATGCATTAGTGGGAGCCAAGGCAAATTTGATGAAGTAGTTGGAGCAAGTTGATCATAATTGGAATGAGCATACATGCAACCAACGTTTGTTGAAGTGAAAAATTGTAATATGGACTCCCCTTGAACTTGGTGTGAGATGGTTTTTCTTCAAAAGATTTGAACCCATTGGGCTCCCAAGTTCCGATGTGTTTATTTTTGTTCTCACAAAAATATATTATAAACCACCGGCAACTATGATGGGAGAAAGTTCAAACAACTTATTATTGGATCTTATTACATTTCAGTGAAATCATCCACAAGGGTCCAAGGGAGGTGTGTTAAAGTTCATTGCGCAGCGTTCAGGCTAGTAGGCAAATACACCAAACTATAACATATTGTAGAGGGCTCCCTATTTCATCTTTACATGTGCCGGAATGTAGATGGGTAGAAGCACGCTAGGGTTGGTACACTTTGGACAAAAATCAAAGTATGTTTTGGACACCAATTTGGAGCAATTCTTTGATATCTCGAAGGAAAAGGCTTTTGTTGCACAAAAATGCAAGAAGCCCACGTAGTGTTCTCTATGTTTTGTATGGGCAAAAGTGAAAATGCATTAAATTTTTTTGATTTCCTATGTTTTAAGCACTTACAAAAATAACCCCATTTTCTTTCATTAACCGTTGAGTGGACTGCAAATGTAGGAATTGTTTAACAAAATATGATTCATAAATATATATTACACATGTCACAAAAGAGTCATAGAAAAATATAACCTAAAACCCACAAAACGAAGTATTTTTCATAAAAAAATATACTATGTGACAGGAAACCACTGGTATATAAATATACTCACCACGGTCAAACCATGAGGAGTTTATTGATAGAAACTAGAAAAATTATTGCTCATCTATATCTACAACCAGATTATTCCATTTTATCCCTCAAAGAGATGCTACTTTGAAATCTACACCCAATTGAATGCAACATTCCTCTGAAAATGTGTTTTGTGACAACATTTTTGTACTAGTGTAGCGTGCTTATGCCCAGATTCCACATGGGATACCAGTGGTCGTGGCGAATGTGAACATGACACATGGCAAAAATTTAAGGAAAACAATTATTTTGTGTCGGAATAGAGAGCCCTCTATGGAATCATCCATCAGGATGCATAGGCCTCCGGTGCTACAATGGCTATGCATTCTATCTTGACACATGTTATTAAAAAGCAAGGTGAGCCCCAATTTCATTGTCAATGGATAGTTATTCATTTAGAGCTCACATGGGTGCAAAAAAAAAGGTGTTATTTAACCCTTAAATCCCCAACCAGCCAAAAGTCAACATATTTTTCTTAGTTTTTTGCTCGGGGAGGTCACTCTTTCTTTAATTAATGCATACACGTGCGCTCAAGACTTATTTATTGGGGGGCTATTTACCTTGCAGAAAAAAATTATAAGGTATGGTATTTTTCAAAATAAAGGTAAATGCTTGTATTTTAATACACCCTATCAGTAATCATAATTTTTTGGAGGAATCGTTTAAAAATACCCTATTTTACTTATACTGCCAAAGAAAATTGGAAAGAAGATTGTAATTCAAACAACGCGTTGAAAATTTCCCTCCGGGCACGTAGGTAGAGAACATTAACTCCACATTGGATACGTTGGTTCAGTAACGTTCAAGCTAGCCAACCTACAAAGTCATCCATCCAAGCTTTTTCGACAAAAAATTACCTCTTTTCATCCACTAGCACAGACCCTACCCTAGACTTGCTACCCCTAGTAATTGTTTCCATGCTATTTTACATGTACTGACTAGATAAAAGAGGCCATTATATGTGATGGTATTTTACATGTAAACATGTTTCACTATTTTAAAACCCCCTATATTATATGTATGTTTTTTGCAAAATTTATCTACGATGAATATATTAGACCCTATTTTTTATCGCACGTTGTTTCTACGATTTTCGCTAGTGACCTCCCCAAGGTTTCTTGGCAAAAAGGGAGTTGCACCAAGTCCTCAAAAAAATTGGAAGTCTGGCAAAATGTGTGATTTTAGTAGATTTATCCAATGCACTCACATATATTCCATTTGGAGTTGATAATAAACGCGTAGACTGTTTTTAATCTAACATTATTGTTTTTGAGACAAACTTTAAGATCAAACTACACCCAAGTTTGGAATACAATATTAGACATCATTAGAGTCAATTAGTTTCAAAATTCACAGTGGTTTTTAGTACCAATGATATAACACACCTACTATGGGGAGGGATAAAATGTGCCAATGGTGGTGATCATCCACATATCATGGATGGGAACGGATGGAAAGCAAGGCCATTCCAAAAAACAAATCACATGGTATTGCAACCCAAAAGTTCAAAGCCGGCACACTACATATATATGCATAGAATTCAAAAGAGGTTTCATCCCAAAATCCATTCATCCATTCCTTCCGAGGAATATACTTGCAAATTCTTTATCACCATTTTCTTCCCCCCTACCACCTTTCACGATTTTGTTATAATCTCCCGCTCATGAACACGTGGACAGTTGAAATGTTTTATATGCACCAAATATTGTTGGGCCCACCAATTTGTACTATTGAATATGATATGAGAGTCAAAGGGCAAGCTCACAACATTATTCAAATCCATATTAGTGTTTTGTGGGATTGCTAGTATTCCACATAATACTCCCTAACACTATATTCGTTAAATGGAGACTTTGGGAAGTCTCAAAATAATGTGGCCCATAGTTTAGGATGCCAATACCATGAATGTTGGGAACATTGGGAACATTGGGAACATTGGGAAGAATTATGGAGTCCAAAAAAAACCATTGGATTTATTATTATGGACTATTGGATGCGCATCCGTAACATAGGGGTTGTGTTGAATAGGATGGTACATTCCAAAGCATGCACAACATTCCCAAATGTAACATTTGGAGTAGTATATTATTTTGGCAAATGCACAATGTATTATGTAGCTACTCAACATTTACAAGACATTTGATAGCACAATGTGGGAAAGTTTGTTTCAATACAATGTGTAGACAATTGCAAATTTCATGCAAAACATAGCTTGTCTTGTTAGATTTCTTAAAATTTTGAACCTACAAACAAATGAGCCCAATCCAAGCAATTTTGGCCCCAATGGTGCCATATAATTCCTATAATAAAGCTCTTTACATACTATTTAACACAATCATGAACCTAGTTTGCTCTTGTGCTCTTATTCACAATCTTCATCTTCAACCTCGTTTCCATTCTCAATGTCATTTTCTGCGGCAGCAATACGAGCCAAGTTGTCTTTGGCAAAATCAATATGCTTTTGGGGGATGGTCATTGTCTCCGATTTGGACCCTTTTCGCGGCTTCCAAGCACAAAGTATAGTATCCGTGTTTATCCATACTGGTTCAAATGCCGAGTCCATTGTCCACTTAAAACCTTTTTTTGTATCCCAACCTAAATAGGTCCGCAACACATTTGGGTCTCTCATGCTTGGGCGGCAGTACTCCACCTCAATTTGACGGAAATTGGGGCTAGTTGGAACAAAATTAGGCGACGACAATGCTTTTACCAACCATATGGGCTTGGGGTGTTCCTCGTCTTCGGCACGTACGAGGACCATATAGCCTTCGTGGCAATCAACACCAACGCGAAATGACGGAGCCGGGCGATTGCGAGCAGGGCCTACGTAATGCTCGTCTGCAGCGAATTCCTCACGGACATCCCCATTGCTGAAGAACATGGCGTCAGACTCCAACACAGTCACTCGACTTTGTGGCCAAAAGCCTTGTGTCAAAATTGACCGGGTATCAATATCCATCGTTTGCAAAGCAGACCGAATGCGATCCCAATACTCGATGAGTGGTTCATGTGTATCCCGAACAACCCTTGTGATGTCTTCCTCACACAACTCTTTCCAGTATTCGATGAATCCCGATATGCCCTTAATGATTTCCGGCCCATTCCTCATGGGGTCGGGTTTGCAAGGCTTTGGCTCCCCATCCGGTAACATACATTTCCCATCCTCGTCTCGGCGCCAAACAAGGATTCCTTCATCTGGGCCCCAATTCGGTGACGTGCACAAAACTTTGAATTGCATTGCCGGCATACCATCATCGCGCATGTAGAAGCGGAATTGTTGAGCTTTGGTATGGCCAACTAAGCGGTCGCCTCCTTTGAGAATGAATGGTTTGATGAATGCCTTGAAATCAGGTACCTCTTCAATCAAATGCGGAATGACCGGTACATTATCTAAATCCATGTACGATTTCATGAGAAGTGGAATTGTTGGAAAATCTTCTTCATGCAACTTCATACTCCAACGTCCAAATGAAGCATCAATGTCATCATGTGTATGACCAACCATCAAGAAAGAAACAAAGACCTCCTTGAAAATTCCTTTGGCTACGAGCAATGACCAAAAGCAAAAAACGTATCGACATTTGTTGTCCTTTGCACAATTATCAAGTTGCACATGCAGAGTCGGCGGTAGTTGTTTTCCAGGAACGTGTTGTTGAGGGGGTTCCGCCAATGAATTCAAACACACCTCCTTCCCATCAAGTACGGCCTCATAAAGAGGTGTTGTTCCGGCACCCTCAAACAGAGCACGGGACGAAGACGTCGGTGGTTTTTCAAGATCTCGTAGAAGTTTGGCAAAAGATCCCACGGTATGGTTGGCATCTCCAGGGTAGAAGTCCAAACCATAATGCGCATACTTCACGTCCACATGGCCATGTGCGATCATACCTAGAAATAAAACAATGCGTTAAAAACGATAACATGAAGTGAGGACTACATCCAAGATTTTTTTGAAATAGTGCATGGAGAGAGAAAATTTTCTAGCAACATATAGAAAAGACAAAGCTACGGATGCGCGCCCGTAACCTTCCAGAAATGAATAAGTCATCGTTGTGGTTTACGAACCTGTGACAGCTATTGGGAGCTTGAAAAGTCCATCGGTGGCTTTGATTTTGCGAGCATAGCAAGGGCAAGCAGTTTTGGCATGGTCCATCTTGTCATGAATGATAGTCAAAACCTCGTTCGGCCTCATTATAGAAAGTGCACGATTCTTGTAGTAATCTTGGCGGTGTGCATCTTGGTTGTTGACATGCTCGATGTACTTCCTTTGATGTCTACTATGCGATTCCGTGCCAATGGGATGAGCATCTCGAAGGCCTTTGTATTTTTCACAAGCAGTACAACGCGCAAACTTGTCACCCGGTCTTTTCGTAACATACTCCGTAAATTGTTGGCTTCTGATGACACTCAACTTGGACAAAGAAATGGGCCCACATCCCGCTCTTTGGCCAACATCATTGACATCCACCAAGATGTTCTTCCATTTTGTTCCAGCCGGCAAAACCATTTGAACAACCTTCTCTCCCGAAGGGAGAGTTCTTGTCTTGTGGGGCATGGCATCAGCCAAGGGCAAAATAAAGGATGATAATGTTGCAGCAGCCTGACGTGTAGCCTCCCTAGGCTTCTTTGTGCCGAAGTTACCATGGAAGAAAGAACGGCGCCCTAGAGAGGAATGATTACGAAACCGATAAAAGTCGGCCTTCGATACCGCATGGATGGTGTACCATGCCTTACAACATACTTCCACATTTTCCAATGTGACCATCTTATGACCTCCACCATCCATGTGTATATTGCGATGAACCTCAAGCTTCTTTGATGTTCGCATTCGGAAATCCGCAAGCCACATTTCTTGCCGTAGAGATTTAATTTTATCACGAGGAAACAATTGGCAACACTTCTTCCGACAACAATCCACCGTTGCCACAGATCTAATAGATCCATCTCCCAATACATGGTCACGACGACGTTGTGATATTGCAGGAGGTACACGCTCAGAGTCATATTTTCGGAAACCTTTTCGAGGACGCATGGATTCCAACAAAGCATGTTGAATTTATATGTGACGGCGTCCTTGATTCCATAAGCTTACTCCATCGTGCATGACATTACGGTGAGGCCAACGCCGAAGAGAGAAACACCAACCCGGGGGCACATCCGCGGGTGCCAAAGAATTCAAAATGCTGTTAAAGGAGGTTAGTAAACAGTAAATTTTAGCAATATCAGGTTGAAGTGGCTTTTAAGTTACTTTTGGTAGTAGTATCAGAAATAGCAATTAGGGATAAGATGGTGCCGTAGTTGCAGATAAGGAGTAGAAGAGTAGTGGATAGGGTAATCCCAGTGAGTGGTTAGTATGGATTTAAAGTGATGAGGAGAAAGTACTTAAGGAGAGAGTTGTCTTTCTCTCTCTCTCTCTCATTCTTAAGGGAATGTGTACTAGGATTCATATAGATAAGAGTATTGGATTGCTTGAGTAAGATACTGTTGAGTCTGAGATAAGGAACTTGTGGTTTTCTTGTAATGGTGGTTGCCTTACTTCTGGTAATTATTGTGGTGTGGAAGAGAAGTTGGCAATGGACTACTTATGTTACCAAAAGAGTCGTGTACAAGTAGCTAACGCATGGAGGGGGGTGTCTTTAGAGAAGTCTTGTGGGATAGTAGTACCAGATGTATACACTGAATGAAGGGAATGGTATTCTCTTAGTTGAGTTTTCATACTACAACATTGAGTCCTGGTAAAGAGTGGATTGTACATGGACTATGAGAGTGGTAGTATAAAAGAGAAACAGTCAGGAGTGCTAAGAAGGGAGTTCGGTAGGATGTATCATCTATCTTAGTAGTAGGGTAAGTAATACGCTAACAGTAATACGGTTATAAAAACGGTTAAACCCAGTTGTGAAGTTGGGTAAAGGGAAAACTCGTGGTAGGATGTTAGAACTCTTGTAACCACGGTATTGGAGGTAGTACGGCTAAACCGGTAGATCTCAGGAAACCCGGTTAGGAACCGGTAGTGGAACCGGTAGATTTCTAGGGAACTTGGTTAGGAACCCGGTAGTGGAACCGGTAGACCCCCAAGGAACCTGGTCACGAATCCGGCAGAGAAACCGGTAGATTCCCTAGGAAACCCGGTTGAGAACCAGGTAGGGAACTTGGTCGATCCTCCGAGAATTCGGTAGGAGAACCCGGTAGGGATACTGGTCGACACTACTGGCATAAGAGGTGTACCAACCTTAAGACCAGTAGAAGCGTGGGATACCCCAAGGAGAGGCATGGAGACTAAGATGGATGCATGGAGTGAGACATCCAACAAAAGCGGTAGCGGGCAGTACCTTAGGATGCCGGTAAGGAAAACTGGACTAAGTCTGTTCGCGTACCGGTAAGGTACTACCGGTAAGGTACTACCTGTAAGGTACTACCGGAAGTAGGGTGGTACCGATTGAACGTAGAGGGGAACCCCCTTTAACATTTGGCGACCATGCAGTGGTTTGACAATGACCCACGGACTGGGTTCCGGTAATCGTTCCTCGTCATGACACAGGGCGCTCTGTTTCACTTACAAGATCCTTCTGGACCGACACCAACCTGCAGCCCTTATATCATTCATCCCCATTATCGCCATCGGAGAGAACGGTTGCCGTTGGGTATTGGCAAATACCTCTTATACCGGCTGGGTTCGGTACTCTGTGAGTAAATCCTTCATAGAAGGAAAACTTTGCAGTTAACAACTGGCACTCCACGGCTACGATCAGCGATCAAATGGCGGTGATGACAAGGGGGCTACGGCAGCGTTTGGCTACGGTCTTGGAAACTGATCTCGTATCTGAAACAGAACAAACTCATCCGCACTCGGGACCACCGGACAAAGAAACATACTGGCGTCACGTTGACGGACCAACTCCCTCAACAGACAGCGATCGGAATTCTACACACCCATGGAAGGAATGGAACTTCAACGCACCTATCCCAGCGGCAACAACAACGGACTCTCCTCTTCTGTACATGCTTGACAAATCAAACCACATGGAGGAAAGACGCATCAGGAAGGAGAAGAACATAAATGACATCCACGATAACGACGAGGTCAGCATCGTCAATTCTCTTGGAGGCAGCATCGGTCAGGGTCGACCAGTAGATTCAGCTCACCCCGACCCAGTGATGCATGCTACAACACCCTTCATCACAATTTCATCAACATACGACCATACCAGCACTCCCGAGGTCAGTATGAGTTTTAGTAGTGAAGAGGATGATCATTAGATAGCTTCACAGCATTCCGGTCAACAACCTATACACCCTACACGGCATCCTCCACCACCTTGGTTTACTATGGAAGACCTGTCTACTCAGGAACCCTCTCGTGGCGTTTCTTCCAGAGTTCAACAACTTCGGCAACTTCACGAATTCCAAACGATGGTGCAGCCTACGGCGACCATTCCAACACAGCAACGCCATGTAAGATTTTCTAATCTTCCAAATCTATGGGACGATGAATTTGGTTCTCACCATGCCCCCCCATATTGCACATACTGCAATCTTCCGGGTCATCGAGATACTGAGTGTTATTTTGTCAGATCCCTCATAAATGATCATCAACTAGGTTCCAAGTCGTTTCCTCACAACGACTCTTCAAAAATCCCTACTACAATTGTTCCAACTACCTCCATTATTCAAAACCCACCGATCATTCATTTCTCTAATCCTTATTATACACCACCTGTGATCCCATACAGTTCCCCACATTCTCTCCCAGGTGGTAGATACGGTTTTCAAGGGGGGATGGATAGGTCGTCATACTATCCGAATGAGAGTTATATGGGAACCATAGCTTCTCACCAAAGGGGAGAATACAATGTCCAAGGGGACAATCCAGAAGTAGCACGAAAAACGGAAAAAATGAAGAACACCTATGGTAAGGACACCGTGCCATCACAATCACATGGATATGAATCGATGGGCGTAGAAGGAGTAAAACATTATCCAAACAGGGGACAAAACGAGGATCAGCGAAGTTTTCCAGGATTGGAGAGGAACATGGAACAACAATATACAAGAAACAAAACGGTAACAGACACAGGAGGCGGTAGAAGAGGACCACCTATCGAACCACCAGGAAAAGGACCACCAGAAGGAGGATCGGATGATGATCAAAAGGATATGGGAAGAAGAGGAGCCCAACGGAAGGAGAAGGGGAATTCGCGAGATCGAGAGGACGAATTCAGACGAGGCCAAGGAAGACCCCCTGCTGGACCACCGGGAGGAGAACCACCGGACCGAGGAACGGGAGGTGATGACGGGGAAGAAGAGAACGACAACAAGAATGACACACCACCTTGGATGCGAACCGGTTACTTTCCACCATGGTACACCACAATGCCACCACCTGTTCCGGTAACACCTACGCCCTTACCATCTCGTAAATCATTGCCATATCCACTGTATCAGTCGGGTGCAGACCCAGACGCTCATATTAGAGTGTTTAGGAAAGCTATCAAAGCGAATCGTGAAACAGAAGATGAAGAGATGATAAATCTGTTCTGTTATACATTGAGAGACAAAGAGTCAGAATGGGGAGAGAATTTTTTGAACAATTATCCAGATAGTAATTTCGAATTATTGACAAAAGCGTTTTGTAAACGCTATAGGAAAGTGCAAACAGATGAACAAGTCTATATGGCTCTCCGAAACATCAAACAAGGGGAGACAGAAACGGTAGAGTCTTATTTTGAAAGGTTAGTCAAATTGGCAAACTGTTTGCAAGACCCGCCACAGGACGCATTCCTAACTACCTTTTTCAGAACGGGTTTAAAATCATACTTACGGCTACTTACAGCTAGGGAAAAGGGCTCGTTAGTAACCTTGAAAGAAGCGGCAGTATTATGCGAAGAAAATACTGCAGATTCGGATGGGCATAAAATCATTAGTGCCTTCCAACCGGAGGAGAAGAGAAAACAAATCTTAAAACCCAATGAGGAGGTGTGTGCTTGCTGCAAACGGAAGGGACACGCCATGGAAAAATGTTTTTTTAATCCAGAGAATCCGTTAAATAAACTAAAGGAGAAAACCACGGTAGCGGTTAATGAGGTAGCGGCACAGTATAATCGAGGGATACCGGCAAGACCTCCATTTAGGCAGAACGACAGGCCTTTACCTTGCTACATTTGTGGTAGGACAGAACATAAGGCGTATTTTTGCCCTTACAAGGACGAGGCTCAGGCCATGTTCAGAAATAGGCAAACCCAACCACCGCAGCAGGAACCTAGGAATCCGCCTAGAGTGGAAGAGGCAAATGTCAACATGGTTCTAGCGGCAACCACTCGAAGCAAAGTGAACGAGGAGGTAGCATTCAAGGAGAAGGAACCCTTGAAGACAAAATCCCCGGAAGATTGGAAAAAGGAAGAGCAATTGAAGAATGATTTCATTCAAACTATTCATCAACTTCAGGACACACCAGTAGTCAGCCAATCCACGGAATGGATAGGGCTTCCTAAGATGGAATCACCCAAGGTAATCTTACAAGCCCCGTCTACTGAACTAAAGGAGGTATTGATGGATTTGGGATCCCAGGTCTTGGATAGTAAGTATACGCTGACATTGAAGCAATTGATGCAATTAGCTCCCGCACTGCGTGAATACTTAACAGCCCCAGGTACGTCACGTCAACAAAATGCAAACCAACTTCCTGAAAGTATTGTAGCTGCGGTAGCCATTGATCATCAAATGGCAGTCATACCGGTTCAAGTTGGGAGAAACACTGTGGAGGATGTTCTTCTGGATGGAGGATCAGGTGTGAACATTATCACGGAGGATTTACGAAAGCGGTTGGGATTACTAGCCCCAAAACCTGCACCTTACAATTTAAGAATGGCAGATCAAACTACCACTAAACCGGTAGGATTGATTAGAGATGTTCGCATAGGTATCCATGGCATACCTTACACGGTGACATTTACCGTCATGAATAGTAGTGTGGTGGATGATTTCTATTCAATGTTGTTAGGAAGGCCATGGCTACGGAATGCTAAGGTTTTCCATGATTGGGGTAACAACATGGTGACCATTGAAGGGAATGGCACTACTCGGGTGATCCCAGTAACCAAGAAATTAGGACTTAATACCAGGAGACCGGAGGTGCTCATTTGCTATGACTTCCAGGAAGGGGTGACGGACGAGGAAGAAGATACCCTGTTTGAAACCGAACCTCAATTGTTTTCGATTGGCACTGTTACTCTACCCTGCTTACTGGATCAGGAATCATCGAAAAACTACCCAAGCCATTTTTCACAACCAATCCTTGGGGACATTGATGTGGATGATACACCAGCACACGAAAGGGTTAAAAACCTGAAGATTGCAGGCTGGACGTTACCGGAAACAGAGCAGATTCGGCAAATCAACTTGGGAACAGAAGAATAGCCCAAGTGTGTCAAATTGAATGCAGCTCTGGAACCAAGGTACGCAAAAGAGGCTGAGGAATTATTAAGAGAATTCAAAGACGTTTTTGCATGGTCTTATCAGGAACTCAAGGGCATTCCATCTTACATTGCGGAACATCGGATCGAGTTGGATACCTCGATGCCACCAGCTCATCAAGCACGCTACAGAATGAACCCCAATTATGCAGCCATAGTCAAACAGGACATTGACAAACTATTGGCAGCAGGATTCATTGAGCCAATAAAGGAAGCCACGTGGTTGTCCCCCATTGTGGTAGTTCCAAAGAAGAATGGGAAACTACGAATATGTGTTGATTTCCGGAAATTGAATGCCGCGACTAAGAAGGATCCTTATCCTCTTCCGTTCACCGATGAAGTCTTGGACCAGGTAGCTGGACACGATGCAATTTCCATTTGCGATGGATACTCAGGATACTACCAGATCAAAATCAGGAAGCAAGATCGTCGCCATACAGCGTTCATAACCGAATGGGGAGCCTTTTCGTGGATCAATATGCCATTTGGCTTAACTGGAGCACCATCAACATACCAACGCGCTGTGGACACCGTCTTCAAAGAATTTCTCAACAAATTCATGAAAATCTTTTTAGACGACTTCAGCATCTACAACGACATGGATTCCCATTTGGAGAAACTGAGGCAATGTTTCGTAGCATGCCGACAGTCAGGTATCAGCCTCAATCCGGAGAAAAGTTTATTTTTTGTATTCTCTGGTATTGTGTTGGGATACATCGTCTCGAAGGAAGGAAAAATGCCCGATCCAAAAAAGGTGGAAGCATTAGTATCGATGCCCGCACCTAAAAACCCTCATGATATTCAAGTTTTTAACGGAATTGCTCAATTCTACCGTTGCTTCATCAAGAACTTCGCGTTCATCATGGCTCCAATTACCAAGCTGATGCGGCAGGCCGAAGAGTTCAAGTGGACCGAAGAATGTCAGACGGCTTTCGATCACATCAAATCCCGGTATGTCAATGCCCCAATACTAATAGTACCGCATTGGGAATTAGAGTTCCACGTTCATACGGATGCTTCTAATTTAGCAGTAGGAGCTATGCTAGTACAAAATGTTAGTGGAAAATGTGATCAGCCCATAGCTTACGCCTCTAGACTGTTGAATAAGGCAGAACGAAACTACACAACTACCGAGAGGGAAGCTTTAGCTATGGTTTATGCGTTGCATAAATTTCGCCATTACCTACTGGCAAACAAGTTTGTATTTTATGTAGACCACATGGCCTTGGTACACCTTGTCAACAAACCACAGGTCTCCGGACGAATTGCTAGATGGTTACTTCTCTTTCTAGAGTACGACTTTACGGTCGTATACAAACCCGGTAGAACCCACACGGTAGCTGACGGTTTAACACGCTTAGCAAAGTCTGAACCTCCAATAGGCGTTCCGGATCAACCTACGGATGCCACACTTTTCACGATATCCGTTCCATGGGACACAGATCTCAGAACGTACTTAGCTACCGGAGAGTACCCACCTCATTTATCAGAAGAGCAAAAACGTCGATTAACACTTCAAAGTTTCCGTTTCTTTCTGAAGGACGGGGTTTTGTTCAAACAAGGGCAAGATCTGATACCAAGGCGAGTTCTTGATCCAAGGGAAGCTAGAGCGATACTGGAACTGCTACACAAGGGGGTAGGTGGAGGACATTTGGCATCCCACATCTCGATACGAAAAATTTTGGATGCCGGCTACTGGTGGCCTACCTTACACAAAGATACTATGGAATACTGCCGTAGCTGTGACGAATGTCAAAAAATGGGAGGCCTGAATACTCGATCGATGGCCCAGTTAATTACGAACTTGCCAGTAGAACCATTCATGAAATGGGGTTTGGATTTTGTGGGACCAATTAAACCGGTAGGCAGATATACATGCAATAAGTATATCCTGGTAGCAACAGATTACACGACCAAGTGGGTTGAGGCCAAGGCATTACGAACAAACACGGCGGTGGTCACCGCCCGCTTCATTTACGAAAACATTCTGACCCGTTTCGGTTGTCCTCTGTATCTGGTAAGTGATCAAGGGACTCATTTCATCAACGAGGCAATTCATTACCTCACGGACCATTACCTGATAAAACACCGTATATCAACAACTTACTATCCTCAAGGTAATGGCCAAGCAGAATCGTCCAACAAGTTTATTGGCACATTGCTCACTAAACTTATTAGTGACCTTCGCAACGACTGGGACGAACACTTGTCCACGGTACTGTTTGCATACCGAACTTCTTTCAAGGTAGCTACCGGTTTCTCCCCCTTCCAGCTGGTCTATGGGGATGACTCCGTTAATGCCTACCGAGTACATTCTGCCTATAGTGGACAGGAATCGGGAGGAACAACCAGTACGAATCATACAAGCAAGGCACCGACAATTGGAACTGCTGGACGAATCAAGAGAACAAGCTCGACAAACTCAGACTCATCGCCAGTGGGAGCGAGCACTTTGGAGTCAGGATCACTACCGGCCTAAACAATTTCAACTCGGAGATAGAGTCCTGTGGTTCCCCAAAGGCGCCAAGGACCATCCTGGTAAGTTTAAACAACGATGGCATGGTCCATTTCGTGTGCAGTATGTCTTACCAAATAATACTGTACTGCTGGTGAATGAACAGACTTTTGACCCTAAACCGGTGCTGGTAAACATTAACAAACTGAAACCCTATAGGGTCTTGGAGACATCATCCAACGGAGTGGATGAGCAGTACCCGGTAGACAAAGGAGGTACCGGTAATCTAAGTGAAACCAGTAGCAAAACCAGTAGCAAGGTTAACCTCGAACCGGTTACCCGGGACCTAGAAAAAGGTAGTAGGGGTAGCAATGGTAATAATGACGACACCATTACCCTAGACCTAGCAAGAGGTAGTGGGGGTAACAATCATAACAAAGACGGCTTCCCAGACGTGGCCAGCATGGGTGATAGGCAAGAAAAAATAGATAATATACACATCAGAAACCTAAAAAACTTTTGCCGTCATAATAGCACGGAATATGAAGAGGCAACCCACAACGGCGGCGGAACTAATTCTGAAGCGACGTCAGTTAGTTGTCTCATTATCACGGCAGTTATGACGAGATATGAGGGGGAAAGACCCTCAGACGATCTATTTAAACCGTTCATTTTTGCAAGCACACAACGCAAGAAGTGTAAGGAAAGGGCGAAGCGCTGCAAAAATTTCAAACGCCATTCAAACCTTCAGATTTTAGCAACAGAAGCAGCAAGAAAAATGGCGAGGGAGGATGAAAGAATTATAGTCAGCGGAAGTGAGCAGAGCGGAGAGGAAGTGGTGTTGGATAGGCGGTTGAGAAGGCCGCAGAGGCAAACCAACACACCGCCGCAACCGCTACAAATGATAAGGCCAGCAACGCCGAAGAACTACGTTATTCCGGAGGAGTTCGAGATAAGGATGATGCGGAAGTTTCATCAGTGGGCAGCGATGGCAGAGGAGGATGAGTGGGCCAAGAAGGTAGGATTAGATGGGTTCAAGCATATCAGGTGGGGAAACCTGAGGAGGGATTTGGTTATGGATTTTATTAAAGGATTAGACTTATCGTTCGATAAGAAATCTATTACGTCAATAGTGAAGGGGAAGATAATCACGATCAACCAGGAGTTGATAGTAGAATTTTTGGGATTACCGCACAATTTTAGCAGCACGCAGATTCCAGGGTTTGCAGCAGATGAATGGGGCGAACAGGTATCGCACATTTCGGGAGCAAATTCGCTGACCAGGGAGGGATGGTCAGTTATCAAGTTCGCGGGACCTTACATTCCGAGGATCTACGCTATTTTACAGGCGATAGTATTCAAGAAGAAGCTCACATATGCAGCTCATAATTTAGTGAAGTGCGTATGTTTAGCAGAAGGGATGGGTAGGGAATTCAATTGGGCGGCGATTCTCTACCGGAATTTAGCGAAGGAATTAGAAAGGTTGTGCACACCGGTAAGAGTTAGGACCGGAGCGGAAACAGGACAACCCGTGTTGGTGGCCGCCCAGGTGATTGATGTGCTCCTGCGAAAATGGTTTCCGGTTACCATTTCAACACCACCCTTGTCAATCAGTGGACCAGGGCAGAGTTCGAGAGCCATCCAGGCCACGGAAAGACCGGCAGACGATGATGAAGAAACGGAGGAGGAATCGGAAGGTGAGAAGAAAAGAAAGAGAGAAGCTGCTAGGATAGCATTACGGGGGAAGAGGAAGACAACCGAAGGCGAGAGTTCGAGGGGACAGAGGAAGAAGAAGAAAGCAAGCCCCGCTTCCATCGCGCAGATGCCACCCTCAACCACTCCGGTGAAGGAAAGCCCGGGGAAGGGGAAGCAGATGGTGGTTCACAAGACACCACCTTCGGGGACGAGGAAACCGCTATTCGAATCACCGGGATCGAATAGAGCAGCATTCCATTTGGAGCCGCCAAGCGAGTTGATACCAGAAGCAGCCCTAGAACAACTGGACAAGGTCTTAAGGTCGTTAAACCAGTATCAGAAGGTGGTCCAAAATGTGAGCACGGCCACAAGGGAACTTAGGGAGAAGCTGGAATTGGAGACAGCCCTAAGAATGTCGGCCGAGGAAGCTCGGGATCGTTTTCGCAACGATCAGAAGGAAGCAATCGACAATGCCTGCCAAGATATCAAGAAAAGGGCGGATCGGAATATGGCAGGGATGAGTAAGGAGGTCGTGAAGCTGCAGCAACAATTGGCCCATCGAGATAGGTTGCTGGAACAAGCTCGTGGATCCGAAGAGCAACTCAAAAGGGTCATCAATGCACGAGAAGCGGAGAAGAGGACGCTGGTAGGGCAAATGGCTGCATTAAACAGGGATGCAGACCTTGCGGAAGCAACAAGATTGGCGGTGGAAAGGGAGAAGGATTATTGGAGGTCGCAAATGGAAAGTCTCCAAACAGCGTTGCAGGCGGCGAATCAGCAAGCTGCAACTCGGGAGGCTCAATTAGGCAACCTCGAAACCGCCAATCAGAACCAGCAGCGGGCAATTCAACTGCTGAACACTCGATTGACGGAGAATGAAGCTGCATTAGCGGAAGCGGTGGGCAATACAGATGGATTCCGAGCGCGTATCGCGGAGCTGGAGGAAGAATTACGAGCAAGCGCGAGGCGACGTTCGAAATCGCCAGCGGAAGGGCAGACCCAGCTCGAGATGCAAAGGGAGATCGACTGTCTACGGGATAGGATTAGGCAGTTGGAGGAACTTGAGAGCGTGAGGGTATTGTGCAAAAACCGCTTAGAGGAATTCCACGAAGTAGTTCAGAATTATACTACTTTGTTGGCCAGGCAATTAGCGGTAGAAATGAGTGGGGAAAGGAAGAAGAAAGCTCGGGAGATTGAAGATAGTTACACTGAAATTTACCGGGAGCTTTTTGATTCCTTTAGAAGGGATGAAGCGGAATATGTTCGGCAGCTAAGAGAGTACCGCTTAGCATTTCCGGGGTTCGAAATGCCTGAAGCACCTCTTTCCGACCAGGAAGAATCAGATGACGAAGAAGCAGGTGACGAAGCTGGTCCATCGAATTCCGCACAAACCGCCCCAACTAATCCCACACCTTCTTCACCACCGGTTCGACCTCGAAGCAGAAGTCGAAGTCAACAAAGGAGCTCTCCTCGTTCTCCTAGAGCAGACCGTCGCAGTCGGAGCAAGACAAAATCTCCTCCTCCTCGACCAACAGAAATTCGGAGCCCCAGCCAGCCCCGAAGCCCGAGACCACCTTCTCAAGGTAGAAGTCAAGAGCGGCTATCAAGTCCGGTAGCAGCCGGGGAAGAAGACAATTCACTCGATCCGGAAGAAGACCCAGCAATTCGACCTCCGGTGGGTGATAGGACGTCACGATCACGATCAGGGACGCCGGGACCTCGACATGGGTCACCATCTCACTATGGCAGGAGACCCACCGTGGTATCAACCGTAGATCAGGGCACATCAACAATTCCCAGACAATGAGAGGGCTGCAGAGTCTTCCGGAGCGCCTCCAAGACTGCCTTCCCAGCATAAGCCTTAGGTACCCGGTAGCAAGAACTTAGAAATTCCGAGGGCGGAATTTAGATTAGAGGGGGGGCAATGTTAAAGGAGGTTAGTAAACAGTAAATTTTAGCAATATCAGGTTGAAGTGGCTTTTAAGTTACTTTTGGTAGTAGTATCAGAAATAGCAATTAGGGATAAGATGGTGCCGTAGTTGCAGATAAGGAGTAGAAGAGTAGTGGATAGGGTAATCCCAGTGAGTGGTTAGTATGGATTTAAAGTGATGAGGAGAAAGTACTTAAGGAGAGAGTTGTCTTTCTCTCTCTCTCTCTCATTCTTAAGGGAATGTGTACTAGGATTCATATAGATAAGAATATTGGATTGCTTGAGTAAGATACTGTTGAGTCTGAGATAAGGAACTTGTGGTTTTCTTGTAATGGTGGTTGCCTTACTTCTGGTAATTATTGTGGTGTGGAAGAGAAGTTGGCAATGGACTACTTATGTTACCAAAAGAGTCGTGTACAAGTAGCTAACGCATGGAGGGGGGTGTCTTTAGAGAAGTCTTGTGGGATAGTAGTACCAGATGTATACACTGAATGAAGGGAATGGTATTCTCTTAGTTGAGTTTTCATACTACAACATTGAGTCCTGGTAAAGAGTGGATTGTACATGGACTATGAGAGTGGTAGTATAAAAGAGAAACAGTCAGGAGTGCTAAGAAGGGAGTTCGGTAGGATGTATCATCTATCTTAGTAGTAGGGTAAGTAATACGCTAACAGTAATACGGTTATAAAAACGGTTAAACCCAGTTGTGAAGTTGGGTAAAGGGAAAACTCGTGGTAGGATGTTAGAACTCTTGTAACCACGGTATTGGAGGTAGTATGGCTAAACCGGTAGATCTCAGGAAACCCGGTTAGGAACCGGTAGTGGAACCGGTAGATTTCTAGGGAACTTGGTTAGGAACCCGGTAGTGGAACCGGTAGACCCCCAAGGAACCTGGTCACGAATCCGGCAGAGAAACCGGTAGATTCCCTAGGAAACCCGGTTGAGAACCAGGTAGGGAACTTGGTCGATCCTCCGAGAATTCGGTAGGAGAACCCGGTAGGGATACTGGTCGACACTACTGGCATAAGAGGTGTACCAACCTTAAGACCAGTAGAAGCGTGGGATACCCCAAGGAGAGGCATGGAGACTAAGATGGATGCATGGAGTGAGACATCCAACAAAAGCGGTAGCGGGCAGTACCTTAGGATGCCGGTAAGGAAAACTGGACTAAGTCTGTTCGCGTACCGGTAAGGTACTACCGGTAAGGTACTACCGGTAAGGTACTACCTGTAAGGTACTACCGGAAGTAGGGTGGTACCGATTGAACGTAGAGGGGAACCCCCTTTAACAAATGCAAACACCAACGTCATCATCACCTAGGGGGAGAGCATCAACACAATCCTTGGGGTTTGTATTTCTACAAACACCATCAGCAACAGGAGCGCCATGTTCATTGACAAGGACAACGTCAAGACCAATCCATTGATCTCTTGAATAACCCTGACACGGTGGAAGATATTCATCGTTATCATCATCCAACACCGCTTCAATGGACGGATTGGGATTGTGACCAATTCCATCCACAATGTTGGAGATAGGGGTTTGAAATGCATCACCAATGGCGTCTTCAAATTCGTCATCAGAGGTTGAGGGATCCGACGACAACTCAAATGCGCTATCGCCTACACAGTCGACAAACAAAGCAATGTTAGCAAGAGTAGTGTTACGAACGTGCGTCCGTAAAGCATGATCAGCAGCACAGATCCAGTGACATCAATAGAGGTATGAAGTTGCAATGAAAGTACAGTTCAGGCCAGGGACAACCAAAAGAACAGTTTGATTTGAAGCTGAAGGAATTGCAGCAAACCATAGTGGTGAAAGAGAAAAATGGTAAAAGGTAGGTGGCCAACGCAGGTTTACGGACGCACGCCCGTAAACTCGATAGCATTGAAAGAAATGTATAATCTAAGAAATAAGTCACATGAAGTAGTCACAGGAAATGTTACGGACGCGCGTCCGTATACTAACCGCGCTGGAATTGACACAAAGGTCTAATCAAGGAAGTGAGTCACTGGAAACTGTTAGATGGAAGGTAACGGACGCGAGTACGTAACCTGACCGAGATGGTATTAATACAAAGGTCTGTTAAACCCCTAAACCAAGAAGAAGTTAACAGGGATGGTTACGGACGCGCGTCCGTAACCTAACCGCGCTGGAATTGACAGAAAGGTCTAATCAGGGAACCAAGTCACTGGAAACTGTAAGACGGAAGGTTACGGACACGCGTCCGTAACCTAACAGAGCTAGAATTGATACAAAGTTCTACTCTGAGAACCGACTGGAAACTGTCAGATGGAAGGTTACGGACGCGCGTCCGTAAACATACCGCGTTTGCATTGACACAAACGCGACAGTACTCAGAGACCTCGGACACGATCATCTGCCAGAATGAAGGTTACGGACGCGCGTCCGTAAACTAACAGTGCTAGCATTGACACAAATGAAGAACCGGATAGGGTCTACTCAGTTTCTCGCGACTAGTGCTCTAGAGATGATGACGCGTAAAGGTTACGGACGCGCGTCCGTAACCTTCCGGTATTTACGGCGGTATTAGCGGTGATGCCGCTTGGCGACATGACATACCGCGTAAATCGCTCTCCATTGCCGCTATGACTGGGGGTTCTCCTCTCGGAGCTATCGAGGACGACGTCCCACCAGACAGTGCAAAAAGAGTCTTTCGGTGGGGAGGCCAGCCCTTATGTAGTACTCCGCATCCAAAGATAAATTATATATAAATTTTTAAACACTCAACCCTAAAGCCGATTCCCGCCGCCTACTGCCCCTATAAATACCCCACATCGCACATGGTATCTTCCATGATACGCACTATGTTTGCTTGATGCTTATCATGATTGCACGATGACCACGCAATAAATGGAAGTGGGGGCATCCTAGAGGGAAATTATAAAATGTAAGCCTATTTTAGGATTTGTTTGGCTTCAAAATGCAAGATTGGGAGTTCCAAAGTTTGGGATGGGCTTACAATTGAACCCCTAAATGCCTAAGAAGCCAAAAAACGGTTGACAACATCTTTCAAAGATACATTTTTGATTGACAATTTTTTTTTTCCCGTGTTTTTTTTCTTGCACCTTGACATAATAAAGATTTGCAGGAGAAATTTGATTGACGATTAAGGGGAGATTAGTAATAATGAGCCTTGAATATAAAGCCATGATCATTCGTCATCTGTAAAATAAGTGTTAGCTTGTACATTACCTTAGTGTGTGTTTAGTTTTATGTTTCAGGCATATTATGTCAATTGTCAAATTTAGGCTATTCCAATAGGTTTACACACCCTTCTATAGCCCAATGTATCAATTGAGGCTTGATATCTCTTCGATTTAGTTGTAGTGTTTATGATTGTGAAATATATAATTATATTAAGAGAGTTACAAATATGCCCGCTTTCGGTTTGGAACTCATGCAACAAGAATTTGGTAGTTGCTTGCATAATAATATGTGATCACACAATGTCATTGCTTACAAAAGTAAAAGCACCACCTTCTAAGGTACTGTTAAATGATTCTAATTTTAGAACTGATAAATAACTAAATTCGAATATTGTGAACACAACCTTGGATATACCAAATGTTTTTAGGGTTTAGGGTCAGGGTTTAGGCTTTGGAGTTTAGGGTTTAGGGTTTAGGGTCCCATTTCACCATTTTCTCGCAATCTTGACACTCTTTAGAAAGAGTTTTGGATATTATTTTATTAATATGTTAGGTTTATAAACAAAACTTATCACAACTAGTAAATATATTTTGATTAGATGTGACTGATGGTGTTCAAAGTGGTTGCAAGCCTTTCTCAAAGAATCTATATTTTTGAAGGCATACTCGTTGAATTTCTTTTCTTTTTTTCTTTCTTGCATCTTGACACAATAATTTATAAAGCCATCATGGATTTGAATCTAGAGCAAGCCGAATGGAATGTTATATCAACACAGGTAGGTCACTTAGTGCATTATAAAAACGACATGCGGAATAATATAGGGAAGATTGAATTCATTTGACATAAAATTTATAAAAGAATTCCAAATAATGAAGGGTCCAATTAAAGTAGACAATCCCATTACAAGTAGGGTAGATAGGTATAAAAGTCGGGCCATTCCTTTTTTGTAAAAATAATATAGGGGCTAAAAATAAGGATCCAAGGACATTGTATGTTTAGTAGGTCCATCAATTTTGTCCGCATGCTCAAGCAGGGGATGGATGAAAAATGGCTCATCATTTGCCTAACTTGCCTAACTCTCTTCTCGACTTCGCTTGGTGGTTGTCCAAGTTTGTGACCCTAAACGAATCATAATATACTAGGGTTCATGACCAAGCCCGGCTCATCTTCAAGTGTTTCACACTATCATGTAAGTATTGTACACTATGTTTATGGTCTTCACTAGACTTATGTAAATTGACTTTGGGTGAAGGACTTTTACGGAGCGGGTGTTGTGTTTGTGAACACACGCTCACTCTTGTTGTGTTTCCATCTAAAGATTTTGCACTTGCTTTTCGCAATGGTATGTATTCTTTATACCTTTTGTTGCCATGCTTTTTCCCACCACTTTTGCATTGCATACCCATTGCAATGACATGCGGCATTATAAGTAACGGTAGGGTGCAAAAAAAATGCCATTTTAGAAATTTAAGTAATTATAGGGAGCTCTTAATTCGTGCCTTGGAGGTAAATAGCCCCTAAACAAATACCTCTCCGCCGTACGTGCTGCACAAAAATCATATAGAGTGACCTGCCCGTGTATATTAATGAGTCTAAGATATGGACCATGCAGTGGTTGGAACCATGCTTCATGTTTTGTTTGGGTAGGGGTTAATTATTTTGGGAAGTAACAATATTAGCGACATGAATATTTTTAGGTTTTCCCCGAAAACTATGCAACATGTATTTTTAGCCAATCATATCAAAGATCAAACACTGACTTTGATATCTCATATTGGAATTTGATGTGTCATATGATTTTGATATGTCATATTGATTTTGGTGGAAACCATTAACAAAGATCCATATTCCTAAAGACCTCTAAATGTTAGCCTTGAGGGTTTACATTGAGCCGTCTTGGTGTGCTAATTAGGGTTGTGAACAATGTTTTCTATTATTTTGTGCTCATGTTCAATAGAGGTTGTTTGAGATTTTACAAGCATATTAGCTAAGAGCTAGAGGAAAATTAGTCATATGTTCCATAATTTTATTTAATACTAAATTGAGACTACTTAAATGTTAAATCCCAACCCTAAGGGCCACTTCACACACAAGGCCGAAGGCCCTGACCTGGGCGATGTAAGAGCTCTCATTGGTCGAAAAGACGGAGACCATCCAAGTTCACTTCACACTAGGAGGTGAAGGCCTAAAGGCCCAAAGAAAAGTTCGTGGATAAAAAGTCCCAATGGAGTCCTACATGGCAGGTTGTGGATAAGGGAGCATGGTCTACCGAAATATGCGTCTGGCCCACCTCCAAGAGGTGGGTCTGAAGAAAATTCCGGGAGACCATGACTTTTTTAATATTTTTTCCGACAGGACAAATTTCAGGACAGATTTCAGGGCAGATTCCAGAATACATTCCAAGACACATTCCAGGACAGCCAACACCACCAAGTAATTCTCTTAAATTGAAATTTTTTGGAGACATATTATATTAAACCAAATCCTCCCCTCTTTTTCCGCCAACAAAATATGCAATGGTCCCACAACATGGTCCATTCTCACTTCACACTATGCTTGAGGGCCCGTGACTACCTAAAACGGCTTTCCCAACACCTATGGTACGGCCTGTGGATGAGAGTCATGGGTCCTCACCATTACAAGGTCACGGCTCTTGGCTCATGTGTGAAGTGGCCCTAACCCTACCCATATAATCCCTCTCCCTTCCCATCCCATCACATCCCACCCCAACTACCAATGCAGCACTCCCACGTGTCGTGCTAGACAAGACACGAAATGGCATCGTGCGTAACCCTAGGCCCATTCGAAACGGGCTGTCTTTCTCTCTCCCGCTTGTTCTCTCATTTCTCTCCGCTCCTCCTTTTTTCCCCCCTCCTTCCTACTGTTGCGCGTGCTCTCTCCCTTGCGCTTGTTGCTCCTCTTGCGCTTGCTGCTGCGCTTGCTGCTCCTCTTGCGCTTGCTGCTGCTCTTGCGCTTTGCTCTTACTCTGTCTCTTGCTCTTGGTCTTGCTCTTACTCTTACATTTGCTCACGCTCTTCCTCTTCCTCTTGCTTTTGCCATTGGTAAGTTCAGGTTTTGCTCTACTTTTGCTCAAGCTCCTTACTGCACCGCATCGCTACGGTGCTCCACTTTGAAGTCCTTACATTGTTTCGCATTAGAGAGAGAGTAGTGGTGACATTAGTAGGGAGATCAGTAGTGACATTTCTCAGAAGAGAGATTTTTTTTCCAGTATTAAATTAGGTTATTCAGAACAGAGGCATTTTGCGACAAAGGTGGTACAGTAGTGAGAGCAATAGAGAGAGCAGTAGACAGAATATTGGAGAGAGCAGTAGAGAGAGTAGAGTTTGCATTTTTTCAGTATAGAGTTCGATTTTTCACACGAGAGTTTACATTTTGTGACACAGGTGCTACAGTAAAGAGAGTGAGGAACGCGCTTTCAAAACAGGTTAATATTATTGTTTTTTGCTAGTTCCATTTCCTTGCTTGCATTTAGAGTTTGCATGTGGTGCTTGCATGTAGTGTTTGCAACTTTGTTTGCATGTACTGCTTTGCATGTAGTCATTGTATGCAGTGAACTTGTTTCTCTGAACAGCTTTTCATTTTTTGGAATAGCATTCTGTAATAGCAATTGCATAAAGATGCTATAGTCATTGACTGACGATGTTGCAATTGCAATGTGTACAGGTTTAGTGCAACAGAGGAGTTTCCACCAAAAACCAGCAAAGGTATGTTCTTGCACCCCCGCAATTTCCGGAAGCAGTTAGACCACAGGTTACGGACGCGCGTCCGTAACTTGACAACCCCTTAAACCCTGCCAAGGTTACGGACGCGCGTCCGTAACCTTCTGTATGAACATGACCTTACGTGTCAACATGCCAAGGTACGTGACAACATGCCAAGGTTACGGACGCACGCCCGGAACCTTGGCATGTTGTCAATTGAGGTCATGTTGAGGGTCAGGTTTACGGACGCGCGTCCGTAACCTTGTCAGGGTTTAAGGCTCCGAAAATAATACTACGTCCTAGGTTACGGACGTGCGTCCGTAACCTGCAAGAAACCCCTGGAACACTCCAAAATCAACTGAATACTAAACAAATAAATACAAAAGAAATCAATAATCACATTTATATGCATACATATTGCGAAAGCACTATAACCCTACACCCTCTATCAATAACCATAAGGTTACGGACGCGCGTTCGTATTCTTGCGGGAATTGATACAGGGTGTTGGGTTACAGACGTGCGTTCGTAATCATTTAACTCAAACAATATTGCGGACGCATAGTAGCCCAATTCGCGGTCTTGAACCCCAAAGGTGTGCATTTTCAGTACACTTACGGGGTTCAAGACAACGAATTGGGTTACGGACGTGCGTCCGTAATTAATCAACTCAAACAATATTGCGGACGCATAGTACCCCAATTCGCGGTCTTGAACCCCAAAGGTGTGCATTTTCAGTACACTTACGGGGTTCAAGACAACGAATTGGATTACGGACGTGCGTCCGTAATTAATTAACGCTAACAATATTGCGGATGGATAGTAGCCCAATTCTTGGTCTTGAACCCCAAAGGTGTACATTTTCAGTACATTTACGGGGTTCAAGACAAAGAATTGGGTTACGGACGTGCGTCCGTAATTAATTAACTCAAACAATATTGCGGACGCATAGTAGCCCAATTCGCGGTCTTGAACCCCAAAGGTGTGCATTTTCAGTACACTTACGGGGTTCAAGACAACGAATTGGGTTACGGACGTGCGTCCGTAATTAATTAACGCTAACAATATTGCGGATGCATAGTAGCCCAATTCTTGGTCTTGAACCCCAAAGGTGTACATTTTCAGTACATTTACGGGGTTCAAGACAAAGAATTGGGTTACGGACGTGCGTCCGTAATTAATTAACGCTAACAACATTGCGGATGCATAGTAGCCCAATTCTTGGTCTTGAACCCCAAAGGTGTACATTTTCAGTACATTTACGGGGTTCAAGACAGAGAATTGGGTTACGGACGTGCGTCCGTAATTAATTAACGCTAACAACATTGCGGATGCATAGTAGCCCAATTCTTGGTCTTGAACCCCAAAGGTGTACATTTTCAGTACATTTACGGGGTTCAAGACAAAGAATTGGGTTACGGACGTGCGTCCGTAATTAATTAACGCTAACAACATTGCGGATGCATAGTAGCCCAATTCTTGGTCTTGAACCCCAAAGGTGTACATTTTCAGTACATTTACGGGGTTCAAGACAGAGAATTGGGTTACGGACGTGCGTCCGTAATTAATTAACGCTAACAACATTGCGGATGCATAGTAGCCCAATTCTTGGTCTTGAACCCCAAAGGTGTACATTTTCAGTACATTTACGGGGTTCAAGACAAAGAATTGGGTTACGGACGTGCGTCCGTAATTAATTAACGCTAACAACATTGCGGATGCATAGTAGCCCAATTCTTGGTCTTGAACCCCAAAGGTGTACATTTTCAGTACATTTACGGGGTTCAAGACAAAGAATTGGGTTACGGACGTGCGTCCGTAATTAATTAACGCTAACAATATTGCGGACGCATAGTAGCCCAATTCTTGGTCTTGAACCCCAAAGGTGTGCATTTTCAGTACACTTACGGGGTTCAAGGCAACGAATTGGATTACGGATGTGCGTCCGTAACATTCACACTGCCAATCATTAAAACTCTGACAATATTTTCATCACCCCGTTTCAATAGGTTGAGCTAGTTATTCAATTTCGTCACTGAATTTGCATTCTAGTTTGTGTTATTCCTTCAACTTACGAACGCACGTCCATATTTGTGCTTCTACGTAAGCACACGTGTTTTGCAGATGGGGGATAAGCATGCGATTCAGATGTTCTGTAAGTTGCTCGCCAAGCCATACCATGCCGACATCCAGGATATAAACTCCAACGACCACTACGAGCCGAAGGAAGATGTGGTGGACAACTGGACCACTATTGTCGAGAAAGACGCCGATGGATTGTTTGTCATGCGTTTCGCTTACCAGCTAAAAGTCCCCATAGATGCAGAGGAGAATTGGGTAAAACTGACGTCTTGGAAAATAGAATGCGTTGTAGCACAGGGTGACTTTGTTGTGGTAGATTTAGAAAAGAACAACGATGACAGAGTCACGTTTATTTTGCATTCTTTGCTCCATCCATTCAATAAAAATCAATGCGAAATAAGTAGTTCAGAAGCAGGATGTTTTGGCTTAGCGACCGTGTTCTCGGATTATGCCTTGAATGCGCCTTGGACGGGAAAGAGGCTAGGGAGGCTTCTTAACAATGTCACAAAGGTAAACGCAGCCATTGAAGAAGGGAGTAAGGGAAAGAAGAAGAAGGTTCCAACGTCAGAACGGGTCCCCCGCGTCCCAAAACCTGTTTCTGGAACGTCTCGCGTACTAGTTCAAAGCGAGACTTCGAAGGGCAGTAGGAAATCAAAGCGTTCCCATTCGCAGATGGACACTTCCGGAGTGACAGAGGGCCCAGAGGTGAGCTCTACCCTTTCTGTGGCGCCTCTTCTCAAAAGAGGACAGGTCCCCGACGCTGAATTGTCGACTAAGATATTTCAAGAATTTAACGACATGACCAAAGATTGCTGGCCTCTTGGAAGATTCTACACATTTGAAGTCGATATTTTCAAATGTCATGGTGCGCCGAGTATCATGAACGTCAGGGCAGAAAAAAAAGACTTGGCAAATGAACAACATCATGAATAACCCGAAGGGGGACCGCCAAACCATATGCGTGACACCCAAGGACCCGCAGCTGCCAGTCACAAAAGAGAACTGGGAGGAGATTCGTAAAGGGGACTTCTATGTTATTGATGGGCAACACAGTGTAGCTGCAGCAAAGATTTTGCTCAAGACCGACGCCTGGAAGAGCCCCCTCAAAAAGGATCTTCGTTATTGGAAGTCCTTCATTGTGTACAGCGATAACATGAATACCCTCACATATATATCTGGCTTCATGAATCAAGGGAACAAAGTCCGCCAATTCGAGGCGTCGTGGGCAGCCAACCTATTGGCGGCAAGGTCTATTTGGGTGCATCTAAACCGTCCGCAGAAGGAAAGGGAGAATGCTGCTGTCAAGAATCCTCAATGGAAGGTATGCTCTGCACTTGGTTACGGACGCGCGTCCGTAACATCTTCATTTTTCATGTGACTTCCTTCATTGCCGTATCCACTTTACGGACGTGCGTCCGTAAAGTGGCACATTGCTTGCATTCCTTTCCTTACTTTCACTTCTCTTTTGTCCTGTAGACTTTCTGTGACGCCATAGTCACCAAGTTCTCGAGCATCGACATGAAGTCCAGCGCAACAAAGACGGTGATGGAGCTCAAAGGGGAGCTCAAGCTCATCACATCAACTGACAAAACATGGGAAATGTGGTGCCGGGTTTTTGACTCCCACAACCACGGCAACATTGTCAACCCGGAGACGGAGGTGACATATAGTAGCGACGCCAAGGTGAAGGTGCCTCCCATCCTCCGGGAGTTCTTCAGACCCCTCCAAGGATTGACGGAGTTGGAGCTTTACAGGGCAACTCAACACATTTTGCTGGAGACACCCAGGAGGACATTGCCATACCCGAAGATCTTCCTAAAACGTCCTAGGCATATGAAACCATCGACCTACCACATCAAAGAGTGGTGCGAGTATAGGAAGCGCAAGACGCTGGCGGTAAGGGAGCTTAGCAAGCTCGTACCGGAGAGGCAGCTCGTCAATTTAGATGGGGAGATAATTTGGGAGAACTGGAGGTCCTTCAAGGTGGACTACCATATCAACGGTGCTTCTATGAAAGCATTGGTGAAAGAGGCCACCCCTTTCTTGGCTAGTAGGGCAAGGAAGAATGAGAAGAAGGCCTCTTTAGAGGACAGGGAGAAGATAATATACGTTTTCTTTCTTGATAGGAAGAAAAATGTTAAATTTGAAGGGGCGGCTAGGTTTTGCATGGTCGAGCCAAAGACAATGCGTTTCAGCCCATACGACGACCATGCCTCTAGAGCGACAGTGAGGGAGGATCCAAGGGGATCACCTTTCGCCATTTTTGATTTTAGAGGGATTCCAGGAGCGTGGAAATCTGGAACGGCGGATAGTCCTTTCTACGAGCCCTTCTATTCCGCCTTCAAAAAACATCGCTCTCCTGCCATTCGTGAGCCTCACGTGTGGCTGTGGATTGTGGAGCTCGAGAAAGCTGCTCAAGTGATTGATCTCCACAACAAAACTCTGAGCACCGACTACGACATTTTCGTGAGCATGTATGTGCCGGCAAAAACCGAAGGGCTAACAGTGGTTCAGGAGGCGAGGGGGTTCAAGCAAGTGGGGGCGGTGCAATTGATTTTTTTAACTTGCAAGAAATCATCAACAGGGAGGGTTCCGGTCAAGCACGCAACCTTCAAGAAGATATATGAATTGTCTGCACCCCACCCAAAGGATTTGATAGAGGAGACAATGTACACTATATATCCGGCCGTTGAATTGCGAATGGATTTCTACTTGGAGATCCTGCAACGCTTGACAGTACCTGGGGACACCGTGTACAACGTGTTTGGAGGCACCAAATTCATGTATGCCTCATTGGTAAGTTACGCCCTACTTACTGTATAATATACGGACGCGCGTCCGTAAATTCGCCACAACGGGTCGCGTTGCATATATGGTGAATTTGCGGACGCGCGTCCGTATGTTCTATACTGGTTTTGTTTTACTTACGGACGCGCGTCCGCAAGTTGTTATTTGTCTTCTATCTGACATTTTCTTTGTTTCCCTTCAGATGGTCGGGCTCATCGTGAACTCCTTCGTCGCGACTTCTGACTACGACGAAGCCGATGTTCACAGGGCGCAGGCGTCCAAGATGGATATCTTGGACATCCTCCCCACGCTCGGTGCCCAGAGCATAAACCCCCTTGCATCCCGTAGCGAGACTGCTGCAATGGACACAGATTCCGACACTGAAGCAGGTCCCTCAAACACGCCGCGCGCCCTAACCCCCCCTGACAACGCAGTGCGGGATCCACTCACAGGGCTGTACTTCTTGGGTGTTGGTGGAAGTGGCGAACGGGACACGAGTGAAGCTATGGACACACCTTTTGGAACCCCTACGTCACGAGTGGGTTTGCCTTCAACTGCGCGGCAATCGCCTGCTCGCCGTTTCCAGTCCGGCAGCATCGCCGGACCTTCACGAGCAGAAGATTGCTCGGCCTCATCGGGTGAGGAAGAAACACCTCCCGCCTCAACTCCAACACTCCCGCCCATTGACGTGTTTGACATGAGGGCACGTCCAAGCCTCGAAGTCTACCGAGAGAACCGTAGGAGCCGGAACAAGGTCCCTTATGTCGAGTTTGGGATCAATGACGTTGTCGTCATATCCGACGAGGACAAAGACGAGATCAAGATGTACGATATGGTGCGAGGCGTTCCGGAGGGGCCTCTCTCGGTGAAGAAGGAGACCATGACGGTGGCAGAGCTGGACGAGAAGCTGGCCAAACGCATGAATGATGAAATCTCCCAGCGGATTTCTCAAAACAACCAGGAGCACGCGATGAAGATGGAGGCAATCCAGTTTGAACTGGAAAGACAACGAAGAGAGTCTCAAGAGATGCACGCCCAACTCATGGGTTTTTTCGCGCAGATGACCGCCAGACCACCAATGGTGTACGCTCCTCCCCCCAGCACGTCAAATATGCCACCTTTCGTCGTGCTTCCACCGCCTGTTCAATTTCAGTACCCTCCCGCCCCTGCCATAGACACGGTGCATGTAGGTTCCACCCAGTTGTCGATCCCAACGGTGATTCCGGCTGTGAGTGAGGTGGACGAGTTACGGACGCGCGTCCGTAACTCTGCAGGTCATTCCACCATCCCGCTTCGGGGGTCCGTGTCCGAGGATGAGTCTACCAGCTTCACCGTTCTCAAGAGGGATTTGGATAGGTCGGGCTATGACACTGCGATACACACTGAACGTGTGGAGGAATCGCAGGAGAGCCCGACACCTTCCCAACAACCTTTCCAGACGGAAGGCGCGCAGAGCCGAAGTCAAGTTGGGCAGGACAACGTCGACACCCAGGCGTCCCAGTCCCTTTCCAGAGATATGGACACCGACGTGGAGATCTTGCCCGAGTTTACGGACGCGCGTCCGCAAGTCGACCAGGGCCGCGACGAGGAGGGCAATGGCGGCGCCTCGCCTCCACATGCTGAGGTAACCAACCTTGCTTGAGGCCTGCCTGCTTCCCCCTCCCCTGGTTACGGACGCGCGTCCGCATGTCTTCATGGGTCCTGCTTTATGTCGAGTGTGCCTTCGACCTTCACCCCATATTGGCGCGACATTTTTGTAGTTTAGATTCCGGTCTGCACGGATGGCCTTACATTTATTACGCGCGGAGTTAGTTTGTGAATAGAGAAAACAAAATGTATATTACACCTTGAAATAAATTATTATTTTCGAACTATATTACTTGCACGTCGTTGTCTATATTACTTGTAACTATATTACTTGCACTTCGTTGTCGATGTAATTTCGTTCTCTATTGTTTCTTTGCTTATCCTTGGGATTTTGCTTTGCCAGTTGTTCTTAGTTTTCTTTCATGGTAACATTGTCCTAGTTAAATGTTAATCACAGGGTCCATCGGAGATAGCTCGCATCCCATCGGAAAGAAGACGTCAACCCGGTCGTAAACCATTCATAGTATTTGACCTCAATGGGGTGTTGTGTCACACCAAACACATCCCTAGGGTCCCCTTGACTCCCTTCCGAAGTCCGGAAGAGATGGACTACGACGGGGAACTCGACACCCTCGTTAATCGAAAGGCCGTTCGAGCCCGTCCCGGCTTGCGCGCCTTTCTCCGCGAGGTGCTCGACCTTGCTCATGTCGTCATATGGAGCTCCATGGTTTTGGACAACACGGAGCCCATTGTTAAGTTCCTTTTTGCCGGGCTCCCGAGTCCTTGCCTAGTACTAGGGCAGGAGGCGTGTGATGAGATGTTCGATGAGAGGGGTGCGCCTGTGCCCAAGTTCGGAGGGGGCGGGGGCCAACAGTTCTTGAAAGTCCTCAAATCTAGACTTTGGGTTGGCATTCCTCGGTTGGAGGGGGTCCCTCACGGGTGGTGGCCGACCTCGGACAACACCCTCCTTGTTGACGATAGCCCAACCAAGAGTGTCCTTAACCCCCCTGGCACCGTCGTCTTCCCCGACTCATGGACCGGCCGTAGAAATGACACCTTCCTAGTTAATGAGCTAGGTCCTTACATTAGGAGGCTTGTGCGTCACCCCGGTAGCGTCCCGGATTTTGTCCTCACTAACCCTATTGGCAATGGGCCGCTTGCCCCCAACTCAGATGTATATAGGGCCATCCGCCGGCTCGCGGCTTTCAATAATTTAATTTGAGATTATCTACACTTTGTGGTCGTGTGCCAATATGTTCATGTGACATTGTTGTAGTACCTAATGCTTGCTATTTTCCATGGGTATGTGTTCTCATAGTTGCACCCCCAAAGTGTGTCCCCTGTCACCAACGGCCCCTATGTGTCCCGGTCTTCTCCCGGCTCCCTGTCTTGTGGTGTGAGCGAATTCCAATTGCCCTCACTCTACCAGTTCTCGGCGGTGGACGCAGCCTCCGCTGTTGATTATTCCAAGGACGCCGAGGGCAACAACGGTGTCGTGGACAGCCCGCCCGCACAAGTCGTCAACCTCACATATGCTCCTTCGCCCTCTCCTCTTTGCAAAGATAAACGGGCACTCGAACGCCGTCGAGGGACCTCGCCGTCCGGGTTTGACGACGATGTACGTCAAGGTCCCAATAGACGTCTATGCTTGGAGGCTCCCCTTCCATGCGGCGACCCCAACGATTCCGTTCCTTGTGCAACAAACCTGCTCCCTGTCGATGTGCCTCCGTGTGTCGATGCCCCCCCGCTACGTATCGTCGGAACCGAACCCAAATCAACTCCCTCAACCGTGTGCCGGTCTGAGTCCGACCGTTGTCTCACACTTCGACGGAGTGGGAGACATTCCTCATCAATGTATGAGTTGGCAAATGGCAGTGTTGGCCCGTTCAAAACTATGACCCCTGTCTCAGAACCCGCAACAAAGGTACGCTATCACTTGCTCATATTCCGTTTTCTAAGCATTCTTATAGTAGTTTATTTGGAATTGTGTATGAAACTTTCATTGGCTCCTAAATTTTTTGGCGTTGACCCAAGTTTACGGACTCGCATCCTAAACGTCTTGTTGTGGTATGTTCCTTCGAACCTCATATTAGGTCTCTTCTCCAATGATAGTTGGGCCATCAAAATCTGAGCATTCCCTTGGGCTTCGCCGGAGTGTTAGGCAATCATCAACATACGATACACCAAGCTCCATCTCCTCCCATAGTGCGGTATCCCAACGGAATTATTTGAATGCACTTGGATCAATGGGCCCTGTCCGGAACAAAAGTTACAGCCGCAAAGATGAGATTTTTAGGGGCATCGAGGCACGGAAAGCAAAAGAGAAGGAGGCGGCCGCAAAGGCTATCGCATATAATCAACACTAAATTATTTTTAATATTCCTAGTACCTAGACATTTGATGGTTTGAATTTTTAATTAGTATTATTTCTTGAATACTACTCCTTGTGTTCGATATTCAATATATATAATATATTTATTTTCCATCTTGGTTTGCATTGTATACGTTTGGGTGCATCAATATTGTCTTTATTGTTGGAGATTTTGTTCGTGCTCTACGACTCATGTAATTAATGTTTGTTTTATGGTTGTAATTCATCTATTTCCATGTAATTTGTTTGTGGTTTGGGTACTTTGTATCATTTGTTTATGACTTTACATACTTCAATAGTCTCAGAATCATGAAAAAATCTCCATTTAACGAATATAGTGTTCCCTGATATTTCCCACATTCAGTCTGAATGTGGGAATATTAGGGAATATTATGTGGAATATTGTCAGTCTTGCATAACACTGTTATGGATCTGAATAATGTTATGTTGTCAAATTTTAGACATAGGCCTTTGTTTGTGAGGTACATTTGGAGGGATTTCATCTTGGGGAATGAGGTTGTAAAGGTAGGAAAACGACAATACAATATGGTTATAGGGTATTAACTTTCTTCATTTTCTAAATATACTAGGCCATTTCCAGTACAATAAGAGTTGAAAAGTGCACACTATGAGTTTTAGGCATCATGGTTTTGGAATAGACGTATGTTGGACATTCCATTCTCTACCATTTTTTCAACTTGTGAAAATACTTGAGGCTACTTCTTACTTATAAGTTTGTACAAATATTCTCTACATGGCCTAATTTGTTTTGCATCTAGCGATGTTAATTTAGGCAATGCGCACACGCCATTTTGTGTTGCAACTATCTTTGCATCCCATGGGGTCACAGTAAATCATGCTAGACATGTTGGTTGATCAACACTTAGATGTGGAATTAGTGGGAATGTCAAAAGAACGTGGATGGTAAATGTTACATTTTGCATTGAATCAATTTTTCAATGAAAATTAAATTGTGAATGTAAGTGATACTCATGACAAGTGCCAGGCTCTTCTTGAAGACTCCATTATCACAAAACATCACAATTTACAAATGATAGTTCTCATTTCCATGGACTGCACACAATATTGGTTGTACCTACCCACGTGGGTGCAAAAGAAAGGTTGTATTTCAGGGTAGGGATATTATGCATAGGAGTTGTAGGCCCACACTAAGGGCTATAGGCATTTAGGAGTAAGCCACTAACTTCTCATCTATGGTCCACATAATTCAATTCTTTAGCCATTGAGTGCAAAGAATTGATACTTAGGAAGTATCAAAGCTTTGATTGTGTCACAAAGTAGGAAGTAGGTGGGTTGAATAGAGAGATCTAGTAAAGATTTATGAAATTATTCATTCTAATTTTGAAAATAGAACATCATATGTTCCAAATTAGATCTCAAGGAAAGATGTATTGTGTGCTTAAACAATCGACGTGGTACATGGACATGTTTTTCACAGTATAAAATAATGGTGATTGTTTGAGCTTATCCCTTTATTGCCTCCAAGTGCATCCCAAAGAACTTACAACTTTCATACCACCCTACATATAGAGGGAATTTCAATGCACTATCACCAACATACATTATGATCAACCACTTGTGCGTGGAAACCAACTCCATTTTGAAGAAATATGAAGAAATCTCTACACTTGATTTGAGAAGCTCTAACGGTGAGAAACTTGAAGTTTTGTGGTTGGGGCAGCTAGTGAAAATCTCATTTATTCTAAATTTTAATGCGGGAATGGATGAAGCCCTCAAATACTATAGAAATGGTTATAGAACACACGTATGTGTGATATTTTGAGTTTTCAAATTTGAAATTCATATGCCTATTCTAGAGGTAGTCAAAGTTCATTGCTCGGATGATGTCAAACTACTGGATGATGGTGGAGAGATACCCAAATCTTAAGGAAGAGGTTGGCGGTTCAATTCCCGGCTGTGAAATCTCCTCTCTCCTTGACAGAAACTTGCAAGGTGGTTAACTGGCTCCTGTGCTTTGGCGTTGGCTTGTTGGCCTTATGTCTCAAAAAAAAAAGGTTCATTGCTCGGATGATGAGTGTCTCTCACAACGACCTTGCATACCATTTTTGAAGCTTGTGTTGGTTCAGGATGTTGCCCACACCACCAAGATGGTTGATCCTTTCAATGGGCAACACCTACAAACAAGAAAATTTGCTTCCCCATTCAAGTCTTCTTGACCTTCTACGAGCTTCAAAATCACTTTGGAGCATTGTTCTCCTTCACATTAAAACTGAATTTAAATCAAACAGAACATGCACCTAGTATTTATTCTTTAAAGTAACATAATGAAGAATCTACATGTTGAGTGGGGGGGGGGGCAGACGAAGCCACTATGGTGTGGCTCCATGGTGGCTCTCTTTTTCAATGAAAGTCCATGGGCCATGGGGCTCTTGGGCCCAAGAAAAGGGTAATGTGGTTTGCGTTAATCACACACATTCGTGTGGTTGAGATATTTCCATTTTAAAAAGGACAAAGTGCGAACATGTTGCAACTTGATTGCTTAGTAGGATTGCTTTCTACACTCGTCACAACCCATTTGTCAGCCAATCATTGTCACTAGCCCCACCTGACCCGTCAAAAGACATAGGGCCAAGACTTTCAACATTTCACTAGACAAATCAGTCCCAAAATGCTCATCACTTGTCACTTGACAACTTCAGGTATGTCAAATGAAGTGACAATGGATCAAGTGAAGCAAAAACTTGCCCAAGAGTATCATAATAGTTTTTAGGGGTAAGATTTTGTGTCCAATTCTCTCATTGTTGTAAAATATTTATCTCCCTCACTTCCATGATCAATGAGCCCCCGAACCAAACTTCTAAACCTCCACCCTCAAAACCATCAAAGGAACTAGGTGGTCACTAGGAGATGAAAGGCAACTAGGTGGACACGAAGCAACCAAGAGGTGGACAAATAAGATGTTGACATGTATTCTAATGTGAAAAATAGCCGGTTGAAGTTCAAGACTTCAGGATAATTACCAATCATTTTAGCTGAATCTATAGAATATACTTCAAATTAGTACATCAAAACTGACGGACGTGACACTTTGAGCCTCTAGGCATCTAGTTTAGGCCCTTTGCAAATAGTGTACATGACACTAAATACCATAAAAATGTACTTCTATATGTTGTTATGACTAATTTTTTTTGAAAACTAGTAAGAATTTATGGAGCCGTCAATTTGAAAAACCAGGTGTCAAAATACATGTTGAATTTAATTAGTGTGTTGAAAAAATGGTGATATAAACATTGGCCATCACGTGAAAGGCAAAACCCTTTACCACATTTTCAACATTGTTGCTTAGTATTACACTCTCCTATCTTCTTGGTGAAACGCCTAACTTAATACCCACCTTTTTATCATAGCATATTTTTTTCATTCTATTACGTTCTATTAAAAAAAATTGCATTGATTGAATAACCATGTGCTTGTATGATAATTCTATTACATTGTGCTATGTGGAACAGTGAATGTAGAGACTATATAAAAGAATAGGGAACATTGTGGGGAACATCAAATTCCATTCCCAATTTACTCTTTACCACTAAGAACAATTAATGTTTTCATCATCTCCCTCAAGAATGGTCATTGGTTAATACGGTCAGGATACACTCTTTGGGAGAAAAAGGATGTAAGTTGAAGTCCTTCTCCCGCAATTATATTTGCCTAAAAATGAAGTACCATTTTCACACAACGGTTTATATTTCCAAGCATCTCAATCCTTTCAATTGAAAGAAATAATCAAGTCCCTTGGGTTTTTGCTCAACACTAAAACACTAAAGATGGGTAAGTATTGGGTCAATATACCCAAGATGATTGTTGGGCTCCTTTCTCATAGGATCTCATGGGTATGCGTTGTCATGACTACACTAAATAGTCCTAATATGGTGTGGGTGGAAAATTAGTGGGAAAATAATTAACTTGTTCCAATCTAACTGTCTAGTCAGGGTGGAACTAACGTGGGTCCAAGACCCTAGGTCTTTTCCTTAGTCTTCCTTGAGGCTTTTGATCAACACCTTAAATAAAATAAAATATTCACCTTACATCCAAAATAACACAAAAAATGCTAATCTCCCACATTAATTTTCTAGTAGAAATTTAATGTGGGTTGATTTATGTGGTAATTAACATGGAACAATGTCTTGGGAGATATTTGGGCATAATCGGTCAAGATCCTAGTGTTTGCAAGTCCAACCGGTTACATGTTGGCATCTTTCAGTTGTTCTTTATTAAATTGGGGTGTATCCTATAAATTCCTCTAAAACACTGGGTAATTATCTTGAAGTCTTGAACTTCAATTGGTTATTCCTCAAACTCAATTGGTTCATCTGTAATTAGTGGTCAGTTCTCCCCATTCATTTTGTGGTCCACATCAATTCTCAATATGAAAATTAGCATGGGCTTTGGACGTCAAACTTTTGGGAACAAACAATATTCAATCAAACTTGATAATGTCGAGCTTTAGCAATGTGCACTCCAACTTGTGCTTATTAAGCTGGTAGGGCCAGTCTAACTTGGTTACTCATCTTAAATGGACACCTTTATTTGAGTGGTGCATGATTAAATGTGGATCTAAGAATGGACATTAAAAAGACATGTGTCCATATTGGAATATGTGTTTGAGATTTATTGATTGTTTTAGGTTCAATAGTCAACATAATTGGGCAACTCGTATGACTATTTAACAAGAAAAATAATGTTCACATTGGCAATGGAAATTCACATGAGCTCCACAAATTATGAGGAAAATGGCTATGGGCATGGTTTGATATGGTAATCATCCATTAGTAATTGCATGTTTCATTTCCCATGAGAAGTGGGTGCAAGGCTAAAATTGTAGGTTTAACACCCACTTACCTTATACCCTCTATTCCCTATGGAAAACCATGGTTTCATTCAACGGCTCTCACAACCCCATCTTGATTAATTTATCTTTTTGGGTTTCAAATGGTGACATTCACATTGCAAACATTCAAGAAAGAACTCACCGCACATACACCCAATTATGACTTTCTTTGGGGATGCCAACCCATTGTTAGTTCTAACTTAGTATGTGCATAGAATTGCTAAGCCTCATGATCCCTCATCCCTTCTACATAACAGAGCAGCCATGTTCCATGGGGACCTTGCCACAACACTAAGACTCAAGCCGTTGTTTGTTGAGATTTACGGCATGGTTAGTATTGGCACTTGGCCATGCTATTCTCTTGCCTAGGGTAAGTGGTAGGTGGAGCTTATTAATGTTATGTGACAAAGAATTTATTAAGGTCAAGGCATCCATAGTCGACCGGGTCCATTTAACTGCTCACTAGGGTCATGTAATGCCGACATGGATGAGATCTACATCCGGGAAGAACCGGTGGTTAGTTACAGATGAACTGGTTGAGTTTGAGAAGCATCCGGTTGAAGTTGGAGACTTCAAGAGAATCACCGATCATTTTAGAGGAATCTATAGAATATACCTCAAATGAATAAAGCAAAACCGGAAGATGTCAACATGTAACCAATTGGATTTAGAATCACTAGGATCTTGACCGACTATGCCCAAAAACTTCCCGGGCATTGGATGAGATCTATATTTTTTAGGTGAACAGAGTTAGAATTTATGCGGTGGCAACTTGTGGTTGATCACCCTCATAAGAGTTTTGACAATTGTTGTAGCCAAGCATTAGAATTTAGATGAGTAGTTATGGGTTAACCTTAGATTGGCTATGTGTTACCCTAACTTTACCGCTTCGAAATTTGTAGAAATTTTCGATATTCATAATTTTTTTAATTTATTTTCTGCACTCTCCTTAGAACTTGTTTCTCTTTGCAAGATAAAGAATACCCCATTATTACTTCTCCTAAATAGATGCAAACTCTCTTGTTTTATCGGTTATAGATGCCTCACCCTTTCATCTAAGTACATGTGTCCCTCCCTTTGGCAACTTGTTGCATTGCAATTGTTCCAAAAAGCAAGACCCTTCATGATTGGGTTGTCTAGTAGGGTACTATCTACAAGTAGCCCTTACATTCACTGACAGACATAAATTTCCCATGCTTATAAATGTACGGTGCGGTTGGGCTTGGGAGCACGTCCTTAAAGTGACACCCCCATGGTTTTTGTTGCTTTTGGGTCTCTTCACATATTTGAAGAAATTCAAGAAAATCAATGTAGGATTATGAATGGTTAGAAACATAGTTGTCAAAAATCAATTCAAAAAACGATTTTTTTGTAGCCCCAATAAATTGTCAAAGGTCATTGATGCAACGTTGGGTCTTTTGGCATCAAATTGGTTTTTGGGGAGGGGGGGGTCCATTAATGCTTGATTGCTAGACGAAAATCATCACAAAATCAACTTTGAAGCGTGTGAGAGGATATTGTTGACCTTTTCGTTAAACACTTCATACACTGCCTAGCTGAGTGAGTATATCCTATATTTGTGATTGGCCAAACTTGAAAGTTGGTGCCCTTCTTGAAATGTTCTTAGAACATCCTTCTTGCACCATCACTATGACAAAGTGGCGTTATTTTGTACTTCACATCACATGTGATTAGTATCTTCTAACTTTAGCTTACTTAATTTATCCATTGCACTTATTGACACTTGAAGGATGAAAATAGGTGACACAATTATGGGTAGGGACACAACAAGGACTGCATACCTTATGATTCAACAAATGCAGGGAATTCTCTTTCTAGAAAGGAACATTGAGTGGGAGGGGGCACATGGGTAAGGGGGGGGGGAGGGGAGCATAAGGTAGATGGTGTTAAAACCAACACCCTAAGGGTTGAGCATGTGTTTATAATTGGATTTTGAAGAGTTCTAAACATGTTTTCAATTTAATGACCCAAAAGTGATGAAGGGCCACTGCACACACGACTCACGAGCCAAGAGTTGTGACGATGACATTGGGAGAGCCCAAAAAGAAGTGTCCAAAGGCCGTCCCAAGACACTTCCAAAATCATGTAGTGTGGTCACATGCCCTCAAGTGTAGTGTGAAGTCATATGTGACCGGGTCCTCAACCATATGCTCATTCAATGGATTTCTAGACATGTGGGGTCCTCACACATGATAAATTATAATAAATCAATGGTTGTGAGCCATGATCTCCTAGTTTTCTGTTAGACCTACCTCCAAGAGGTGGTTTTTGAAACATGAAACATGATCCATTTGATGCCATGTAGAAATCCATGTAGACTTTACACCCATCTTGCATTTACTTACTCCGTTGGTCCCTCGAGTGTAGTGTGAAGCAATTTTGGACAGGCTCCGCCTTTTCCACCAATGAGAGTGCTTGAAATGCAGTGGGTCATGGGCCCTCAGTCTCGTATGTGCAGTGGCCCTAAGTATTTGACAACCTTATTCCAACATGCCAATTGAGTTGAGATACCAAGCCTACACAAGTCCATAATGTAGTTGAGTGATGTTGTGGGCCACTTTTCTAAATTAGTTTACACAATCTAAGGTAGACATACCCATTTTTGTTACCCGTAAGCAATTTTGCATAAGTGCAGTACAAGTGTGATACTGAGGTGATTTCTCGTAGGTCTGGAAATTGATTTTACAATGTTTAACCAAAAAAATCACAATTTACTTCCAAGTTTTGTAATTACTGTAAATTTTCAAAGGCAAGATTCTCTCCCAACCTATATTCACAGCATAGGTCAACCAATTTCCAATAACTGGGAGACAAAAACTTGAGTACGACACTAGTGCCTTTTTCAAGGAACCCAAATTCGTGCCTTTTTATTTTCTCCATCGCATTGAATGTAAAGGCTAACTTACATGTGTGATTCTTCATGGCTTTTTCCATCGAACCGTGTGATATCACGTTAGAAAATAACGGCTACATGTGTGGAACTTCACGGCTTTAGGGGGTTCTATGTATTAAGATTGAGGAGGGGGTTATTGGAAATGGGTTTGTCTACCATATATACCAAGCCTCTTCTATTTACAAATGACTCAAGAATGGATATCACAAAGACATGTGTCACATTGAGATTTTGCTCTATGCTCAAAATAGAAACACCAATTAGGGTTCAATAGTTGAGGGAGTTAGTATGAGGGCTTTTAAAGTAAATGGGACTCTTCACCTTGACTTCTTAAATTTTTTGCATCTCAACTTTGGCTCTAAAACCTTAAATGAAGTTTTTTGTGATTTGTAATTGCAATTTGCTATGCTGAAGATAATTCCCCATGCAATAGCAATGACCAAAATTGTCTATGGTTAAGAAGTGCTCACAATAGGACCATATAGAATCTTCTTTAGGTTATTATTTGTAGATTGCTGAGTTTAGTAGGTTTGTCACTTGATGCAAGTTTGGACAAGTTGAATAAACTTAGAAAAAATTATGTTCATACCATAACATTATTCAGCTAAGTGACAAAGTTGGGTGGGGCCGGGAATATGTCAAGTAAGGGGCTAGAATTAATGCTTATCTAAGCATATTTAACCTAATAAACTCGAGTGAAGCATTCTCGCTGAATATTATTAGAATGGAATGGCTGATTGCGACTAAATAATGTTATGACTTTTAGAATCATAAACTCTAATATACAATAGACAATGTGATGGTGGTGATGGTGAAGCCATCATCTCCACCACCGATGTGCAACTAGATTGCCCCACATGAAACATTTCACACTATTTTGAATATATACTACCACATCCACAAAATCAAATAATTGTTTTGTAACTGTGGTTGCTTCATGGATGAATAAACAATTCTACTGGTGTTTGTGATCTAGGGTTCATCCAAGTTTTTTTTGCACGGGTAACCTCTTCGTGAAGGCAACTTAATCGCACATACCAACTTGCAATATACATTGTGCATAGAAAACTTCATTTGGTGTCGTTGAACTCATAATTTTTTTGCTAGTAAACACGTGAGCTTTAGTTCTTTTTCATATGTGAAGTAGAAAGCCTTGGTTCATTGGTTACGTCCTCGAACTCCTAAAGGTTGAGGTGGATGTTTTGTCGTATTGTTGCCCCAACAATCACCATTGTCCGACAATACCAACACGCACAATTACATTATTATCATTTGATTTTGGACTCGTGGCCAACTAAAACTTTGTGTGAACAATCTTAACTTGACGAACGTTCCATCCGTATGGTCAGATCTACTTATAAGAGGTGCCAATTTTCTTTAATAAGGCTCTAGATTGGATTGAACTAATTTAAGCGACTTTGGGAAGATTTTACTTCACCCTTTAGGGGCTGAGGGTTTAGCTCACTCAAATGATACACTTGACTAGTATCACACCATTGAAGGTGTGACATCACCAAGTGCCCTTGATGGATCAATGACTGCTTACTTTAGTCCAAAAAATATTAATGCACTACACTATTTATGGTATATATTGTGGGCTACATTAAAACGGGGAAACCAACACAAAAACATTATGAATATATCTGTGGGTGCCAATCCTTAATTATATAACATTGGAGGTCTACTTTGTAAGTTACAATATTCCTATTAGATGGAAAAATGTGAATTTGAAACTTCTAACAATTTAGAAAATCTAATTCACACCCGTCTTACTTGAATTTTTCTGCTTATATTTCAAATTTAATTTTGAAAGCTATGAAAGTTTTAATCTAAAATATGATAAATAAGTTTAGATACGAAAACGAGAAAAGAAGAAGTGATAGAACTTTAAAAACTTCTCAAGTACGAAATAAACATATTTTAGATCGTATTTAGGTTATCATGATTTATAATGTGTACATACTGCATTTGATTATATAGATGGTTTGCGAAAATTTGTTTGGAGTGATTCAACTAGTCCCACATATGGTTCTGTGACATTCACATCTGCAGAGAGGCTATGAGAACCCTTATTAACCCTAAATCCTATAGAGATCCAAAATGACCAATTTTTGTGTGTTTTTTATTCAAATGAAACTTGCAACTTTTTTGGATGAATTTGAAATTCCAATCAATATTAATGATTTTGATTTGTCATCCAATGCTCCAAATTCTGTTGGATTTGGACAAAAACTCAACCCACTAAAATTTGTCAAAGTGACCATGTGCCACAGTGATTGGCAAGCATTGTTTTCCGAAAATCTGCCCTATAATGATGATGCGCAACGTGTTTTAGTTTGTAGCCCGAGGCAAACCACAAGCAAGTCCAGGTTGTGGCGAGGGATAACAGGGTCCAAGCTTCGCCCTTGATTGCATTGGTTTGCGTGACAAATGCTTTGGGTTTGCACCACAATGCCACCAACCCCCGAACATCCCGCAGGGTGTCATTGCCTCGTAGCTGAAAAAACGGGAGAATGGAGCTCGATGGCGACAGATTATAACGTCTACACACATTCAACGAAGACATGATTTCTCAATTGAATTGTAAATGTGTTGGAGGTGGGGGGAAATCAAACAATTGCGGCACATTCAATCCGCCCAACCCGCCCAAATGCCATTTAATTTGCTGCAACTGCCAGCTTCACAACCAACCTCATGAGTCTGCCATGAACAATTTGAGGATTGCGAAGTCAAGAAGCTTATAGTTGCCGAAATGGCAAAACCAAGAGTGCCGCCCCACAGAGTGAGGCAGGCAATGTTGATCTCCAAGTTGTTGTGAGAGCGTTGCATACCTGCAGCACAGATTCGGGTCATCACAGGGCTCTTGGATGATGAGGTTTTCATAAAGGTAGATCGTGGGTTCGGAGGCGGCCATTTCAGTCATGGTCCACCCTGCACTCCAAATGTCAAGAGATACCTCTGGCATCGCCATCTATCACACATTCTGAGTTGGGACACCAGGCTTCCAGAGGGCCATCCATTTGGAATTCCTAGTGACATCAACTTCAAGCTTCGGAACACCTTGTGGCCAGATGGATCGCCCTCATTCCACGTTGATAGCAATATGATCGAAGGCGATTACGTCTGCCCCAATGAAGAACATCCACCTCACATCCAGGAGCTCGTGTATGGTTTGAGGGATGCCGGCATTCCCCGAGCACAGTCATGTATTTACACTACATTCTTGTAGTACAATACAATATTGATGATTCATTTGCAAGCAAATTAAATCATACAAAGAGTTTCACAATAAAATAATTTTATTTCTTCAACTTTGATTAAGTGGTTTTATATCATAGAGAGTGCTATTTCATCTTTACTAACGCTGGAATGTAGTTTCCACGTGGGATTCAAAGGTCTCAACTAGTGTAGGATTGACAAGTGGCAAAACTTAAGGGAATTGTAATTATTTTTTGTCAGAATAAAGAGCCATCTGTGGTTTATGATAGAATATGAAGTTGTACAACCCTGGAACACCCAAATTCAGGTGTTTAGAATGCTACAACAATGTGTCGTACGAGAGCATTCTAAAACCGTTACAAAACTGTAAACTCGCTATAGCGGACATAGCAAAAACGCCTAAGTGGAAAATAGGTACTAGTGTTGGCGCCTGTTCGTTTAGCACAAATCAATCAATTGTCTGAAAATCTGCATCTCGTTTGATGACGTGTTCTCCAGGATGATAAGTTGAAGAAAAATCCGGCTTATGGATCTGGGAGCAGATTTGCCAGCATCCAGCAGGCAGAGGAAAGAAAAGACTTGAGAGGATTCGATCATTGGCCACGTGAGTCGAGACGAATGTTGTTCAGTAATCGAAACGAAACACAGTTCTTCCTCTGGGCAATTGATGTTCCCATTTCTGCCAACGAGCTCCGGAGCGTCATATTTCCAAGGATCTATTTCAATGACTCCCATTCCCTGATTCTCTTCGTTGCTCATCAACATAGGTTGCCATTCTCTCCAGGACGAGGGCAATAGAGTCGACATCAATAATCCGTCTAAAGTGAGTGGTGAGCATTGCGACACTCTTGAAAGTAACATGTGTTATTCTATTTAGATTTACATTGCATCATTTTTAGTAAAAGAGATTGGAGAACTCTTTCTAGCAAAGGATAATAATGATACCAGGCCAAAATATGCCAAGTGATGGTCATACCTCATTGGGTTCGACATAAGAAGACATTGCCAGTAACAAAACACGAATTCCATAGAAAGACAATACAAGCTCTTAATTCTTTTGAAATGATGCCTCCAGATTTCCCAGATTGGGGTTTCCATGCACCTGACGTCTGATTCCGCGTTTTGTGAGTACTCCAATCCTCTTGGTTTGTGATTGGTGAACTCAGTGGGAATAACTCTCCACCTTCAGTTGAGACAGGTATTATACCCTTGTGAGCATGAAGAGGTGGCTACGAATCGTGATCCCATTTTGGGCGTTAACGGGACATTGGCATCAATATTTTTGTCACCACTTACAGAATTGATAACAGTGATTGAAAGATGACCGATAATTCATCTAGATGGTAGAAGGTTATGGAGGATGTGTCTTGTGAACATGACAAGACAATCACTCCTCGCCTTTCTGTACTGACTATGTTCCTGTCTTCCTCAGGCTTTGGTAAAAGCCAACACCTGGGAGCAGCAAAACCCATTGATGGCTCATATTATGGGTGACCAGGAGAATTGTGACTCTAGGCCTGCAGATGAATCTAGAGAGGAGAGTCGCAAGAAGACTGTAAATCTCGGCAGTCCAATAGGTGAGGTCGTCCTCATGGTTTAGAGATTACTAAAGAGTAGTCTTTGGGTCTTTTGAAACATGGGTGGATATGCTACACACGAATCGTCCATTTGGTTACAAATCATTGTTGCCATTAAACTAGTAAAGATGATACCAAGTGTATGATGGAGATAATTGACACCTAATTTAGCTCGAGTAAATGATGTTACTAAGGCATCAACCATTGCTAGCATAAATGATGGAAATACCTTATTTGGACACATATTTTACATTTCAATTTAGACGTTTAACATATGGTTGTTTCTCCTTGGGCTCCCGCACTCGCGCAAGTGCCCTTAAATTTCATAAAACACTCCCTTCAAGGCATTCCCCTATGCATTAAGCCTTCCATTCTAAGTCATCCTACTTTCTAAAAAACATCTTGGTCTTTTAAGGGTTGACCACACTTTTTGCACTCACAATGAAATACTACATGTACAGTACGTTGCGACTTAATATTGGACTATCCATACTGGCTAGGGATTCGCTTGGTGTTCACGTAACCTCATCCATTAGCACGGTGAAAACGCAACAAACTATTTTATAATTTGAAACAACTATTTATAAATCATTCAACCCCGGAAATAGCATCAAAAACCTTGAACTAGTGTAATGGACTCGAATTAGAATGAATTGGCCCTCAACCTTCCAGGAGACTTTTTTTTAACTAGACCCCCTTCATCGACGATGGATGAGTTTATGTAGATGCCACAAACCCCAAGCCATCCAGACTCCATTCATTCAGGTTTGTGTATCCATAACATTCAAACGACACTCTCCCGCCAAAATTCGATGATCCAGCGAAGTAGGTTAAGGACAAGCCTTCTGTGCTGGTAACCGCGCACCTGTCCCTCTAGCCCTGCACCTTACAGTCAAAGTGCATCTGGGCTGTCGTTGTTTCAGCGTGGCTTATAACCCGTCCGATTAGGACTCCGGGTGTTCTGGTCATTTCCAACAGCCCGCTTTACCTCGCACGCTATTCTCGTCGCCTCTCCCACGCCTCTCTCTGGGGAAGGCTTGTGAATGCTCTGGGAATCTGCGACAAATTGCACGCACTTATAAAATTCAAGTGACTGTGATTGGTGTGTGGATTTATATTTCTCTAATTTCTGGATAGGTTGTTGAATTCAATAATGTAGAACACAAATTGAGAAGATGGCAGATACTACAGAGAATTGCGACGATGACGACATTGGAGTTTTGATGCCGAACGTTATGAAGCGCTTGCATGCGGAAATCAATTCCGAGGTCAGTTCTTTGCTCCAGCATTCGGTTGCTTTCTTGATTTTCCAATGAATTTGGACTCGATTCTTTCCTCCCGCTGTGGAATTGATTAGTATAGGTTTGGCTGAAGAATCTTAGGCAAGCGATTTCAGTAAACACTCCAGCATGATTTATTCCTTTTTCTTTGGCACTTTGGAAGTCTTGCTTCTTCGCTTTGAGGATGTGATTCACATTCGAGGGCTTCGGCGGAAGAATCTCACACCGTGCTTATGCCACTGAAGAGCTCGCTTGTTGCTTCATGTTTCAATTGCTTGTCAATTCTCGATACCCGTGGTTTACAATTTCCTGTGTAATCGCAGGGATCGGAAGGCAGCACTTCCATGAGCATTTCTAGTGAGGGCGAGAAAGCGAACCATCTGGTGCAGAGTAAACAACCAATGAACACACATGAAGCAACAAGCAAAGGACAACCTCAAGGAAAGTCTCTCATACAAGAGGTGGCTAAAAGATTTCGACGGGAAGGAGCTAGTGACAGAGGCTGCCTTAGCCTGTCTAAGCCATTGGACTTGGCCCCGTTCCGTTTCCATGCGAGGTTAGGATCGAACTACTGTCAAGCAGGGTTCAGAAGTAGCGGACTGAATCTGAAGCTTCATTCAGCATATACTCGATTGTCGGTCTTCAACTCAGTTTAAGATATTCGTGTTCTGTCCAGACTATGATCTTGTCCATGTATCTACTGGCTGGAGTTCTGTTACCCTTTTTGTCGAGCTGACATAGTTCACATTCTTCATCCCTGCAGTCCCCGAAGGGCCGGAACCAGCCATTCCCCTACCAACTCCATTCCAAAGAAAAACGAAATGGTCATGGCGCCAGCGGCGACCACGATAGGCACAATACTGACGCTCGAGGAGAAGATGGCCATGAAGCAACGTCCGCAAGCTAAATCCTCCAAGGACTTGGCGCAAGGCACACTGCGAACGAAGCTCAAGCTTAAGCACTCGCTGGCAGCAAATTCCAAAACTAAAGGTACCAGTACTCGATTCTGATCGGAAACCTCGAACTTCATCTGCAAAAAAAATGTCAGCTCTTCCTGTTGGCTGCCAGTGCCGATCAGCGATTCAGTTTGTACTCCACCAGCTTCCTTCATTATCGTTCACTCACAGTCACTGGTGGCCTTGGATATGCAGTTGGCAGAACGACCCTACCAAAGACATCGTGGAGTGGCCATGGCCATGATAAGCATGGTCATGTACAGAGTCTGGCTGGAGCACGCCCATGGAGGAGACCTAAAATTTGCTCTAAGCCCATCCCCATCGACCTTAGCGAACTCCAAAAGACATTTGCGCAGATAGATGAAGAGACTCTTGAAGAAGAGCAAGAATCAAGTGTACATGTGAGATTGCAATATTCCACGGTAGTCACTCAAATGCCAGCTCATGAAGCTAAGGTCAATGGAGAACAGGAGACATTTGGAAAAGTCTGCTCAGGAATACAAGGGGACTTAAAAGATTCGTCCGAACATACACAAACCAAAGCCAATGAATTACCAGGATATTCTCAAGCTCAGTTGCTGAAGGAACCTGAAATTTCCAGCGGAAAAACAACATTGAGAAAGACGGATGGGGATGCGAGTCGGACTCCTCCAAGGGCAGGCTCAGAGGAAAGGCCTATGCTGGAAGAGTCCAACTCGAATACCAATCCAGATTCGAAGACAGAAAATGGCTCAGAGGAACACCAGAGGTCCGAACTAATCTTATTTGCATTCTTTTCAGTGGAGGCATGCAATATACTCTTCTTCGTAGCCTCGTAAGCTTCCGTTTATCTATAATGCTATTTCCTTAGAGTGACAAGTGTCTCACAGGACCCTTTAATTTGGTTCTACATTCGTTGCTAGATAGGTTCTCCCCTTTGAGGCACTTGGTCCAGTTGAATGGCTCTTCTCTTTAGTTTATGTTGCGATTGTCAGGTGGTGTTCTAATATGCTGCAAACTTCTCGGTGATGAGGAGGATTGTACAGTCGTGTACAGCTTATCAAAGGTTTGCCCCTTTCTATATGGATCACAGCAGGCCAAACCATGTGGAAGTGCTACACTCAGAGGGAGAAAGAACATTGCAGGAGTACGATGGAAATAGCAGAGACGTCGGTGTGAGTGAGGATGTAGAAGTCAGAATGAACGACAAAATAGGTGAGTAGCAAATTATCACTACTTCCACTATCACCCACGAGTGCTTATATGTATCATAAGCCTTCAGTGACATATTTCTGCATATTCTGTCAATTGTGTTGAAGTTTGTGACAGCAAGAGCAGAGCTTATTATTACCATCCAGTACTCCTTGAATCACCATTCCGATCGAGATAGCTCCCCGCAATTACATGTTGCATGATCTCCATATATTATCAAATTTGGAGACACTCACACCCTGATTGATGCACTTACTCAATAGAGCAATTAATCACTATCGTTCTTCATTTTTGTCTTCGTTGTACAAATAGAACTGACATCCTACCTTGTTGAGGAGATGTGGTAGTAGCAGGAGTGGGCCCTAATTCAGAGAAGAGAACATATTTCCGTGACTCAGCTGGCCTTGTAATAACTTGTGAAGAAGTTTCATTATCACAATGCTCAGGCAAGACGGGTGCCCCAAAACTCCTCGTGACCACAACTTCAAAGATGGAAAGTCCGTCAGGTCTTTTGCCACTGGTACCTCTTCCCGAACAATTTGGGATGGCGAGTGATACCGAACCAGGAAATCGATTGAAGAGTGCGTTGCTGAAGGACCAGAGTCGAAGAGCATCAGTGAATCCGACTCCACAGAAACGATTATCTCTATCAGAAGCTGAAAATTTGTCTAGCACAAACAATCCACCAGAGAGAACTTGCTCCACTCCCTCACCACAGGACTTTGTCCACGGTCCTTCAACCTCTGGAAACGAAGTTCCAGGTTCGAAGAAATCACACGCAAATGCTCGTGAACAGGGAAACTCTGACCATGATTCAGCGCTCATAAAGGGCCCACAAGATATCCATCATTCTCAGCCTTTGCCAAAGAATCATCCTCTGGAAAAGACTATGGCTGTGTCCAATATAGAAGGAGGCATCTATGATGTTGACATGGAGTCCTCTTCATCGCCTCCTTTGAAACCTCTATCAAATCTCGGACTCCGTTATAGCAGAAGGGGGAAAAGTGTTGAATCGAGTCAGCGACGTTTGGCATTTGTCAGCGACAGTTCAACATCTGATAAGGTCTACTACTCCACATTGCAAGAACTCTATTGCTCATTGCTAACTGCAGGTCATTATACAATCTCGCCTTTCCATTTAGAAGAAAAGTACCAATGTTTTATTTTTCTGCATCTCATTCGATGACATGTTCTCTAGGATGCTGGGTTGGAGAACATTGCGGTATATGGATCTGGGAGCAAATTTGCAAGCGACCAGCAGGCAGAGGAAAGAAAAGACTCTAAGTGTCCGCTCATTGGCCAGGTAAGTCGAGACGGATGCTGTTCAATAAACAAATTACTTCCTCTGGGCAATTGATTTGGACATTTCTACCCACGAGCACCAGAGCGTCATATTTACAAGGACCTATTTACATGACTCCTATTCCCTGCTTGCCTCATTGCTCATCAATATAGGTTGCCACTCTCTCCAGGATGAGGGTTATAGAGTCGACATGAATAATCCGGCTCAAGTTAGTGGTGAGCATTGCGACACTGTTGAAGGTAACATGCGCTATTCTTTCTAGATTTACATTGCATCATTTTTAGTAAAGGAGATTGGAAAACTCGTTCTAGCAAAGGATAATAGAGATACCAGGCCGAGTTACGCCAAGTCATGGACATACCTCAGTTGGTTCGATATAGAAGACATTGTTAGTTCAAAACATTTCCATGATAAGTCGATATATGCTCTTGATAGTCTTGCAATGATGCTTCCAGATTATCCAAATTGCAGTTCTCTTGTACCTTATTTCTAACTCCACGTTCTTGAATCTTCCAAGCCTCTTATTTCTGATTGATCAACTCTTGTGAAGGTATGAATGTGGGTGCAGGGTCAGAAGGTAACATGGTCAACGCCTCTCTAGACGATATGTCCTGTCCAGGAACTCAGTGGATTAACACTCTACCTTCAGTTGAGGAGGTATTATACCCTTGTTAGTATGAAGAGGTGGCTACAAGTCATGATTCATTTTTGGCGTTAATGGGTCATGGGCATCAATGTTTTTGTAACCACTTACATAATTGATAACAGTGATTGAAAGATGACCGATAGTTCATGTAGATGTTAGAGGTTATGTAGGACATGTCTTGTGAACATGAAAGACAATCACTCCTCGCCTTTCTATACTGACTTTGTTTCTGTGGTCCCTAGGCTTTGGTAAAGCCAACACGTGCGGAGCAACCAAACTCATTGATGGCTCATATTGTGGATGGCAAGGAGAATTGTGACTCTAGGCCTGTAGATGACCCTAGAAAACTGAATCGCAAGAAAAGAGGGAAGACCGTAAATCTCGGTAGTCCAATAGGTGAGGTTGCCCTTATGGTTAATAGATCCTTATCTCCTAGTAGTCTTTCGCTCTGTCGAGGAAACATGGGTGGATATGGTACACACGAATTGTCCATTTGGTCAACGAATCATTGATGCCATTAAACTAGTAAACATGATACCGAGTGAATGATTGAGATTAGAACTACCTCATTTATCTTGAGTAAATGATGTTATTGAGGTATTAATCGTTGCTAGCATAAATGATGGAGATACCACATTTGATGACAGCCTTTACTCATTTCGATTCAAACGTTTAACATGGTGTAAATTCTGTGGGGGCCCTGTACTACTGGACGGTCGAACATTGCACCTCTGATGTCTGATAGTGTCAATGTCGTTGGCCCGTCCTTGGTGACGTTGTCAGATCTCTACTGATGTCATTCTGATGTCGACCCTCCAGATGCTGGTACTCGATGGAGCGAGGGCCGAAGGATAAGCACACGCATCAAGTCTAAGCCGTTAGACTGGTGGAGGGGCGAGAAGATGATGTATGGGCGCGTTCATAGCAGTAAGCCTCCACTTGGTCAGCCAAGGGATTCCCTCTATTCACATTGAGTTCTTGATCGAGTTTAGTAAAGCATTGGTTTTAATTTGTGACTCTTGTTCTTTTCACAGCTCTGTGCACACTGATTGGTATCAAGACCATGTCACCAGATCCCATCTGGCCAAAGCCCAAGCCAAATCGTGGAGACAACAAGGTCCATAAGTTTTACATTGATTCATTTGTAGATGACAAATATACAGACTTGCTGCGGCTTGCGGCACAGTAGCAGAATGGAGCGGAAGATGATATTAAGTTCATACATCAGCGAGCAGGTGATGCTTGGAAACCCGCCACCCTTCTTCACCTGATGATCTTGATGCCGAGTCTGTTCAACACTTTTCATGAAGATAATGCTAAATTTCATCCATCAGTGAGTAGGTGATACTTGGAAACCCGCTACCTTTTTTCATCTGACGATCTTGATGACCAGTCTGTTCACCACTTTTCATGAACCTAGATACAAGTTCGTGCAGTTAGTGGATACCGCCTTCGCAACTGAATGAATTCCAAATTGACCAATTAGGCGGATTTTGGAATTGTTCACTTTCAAAAGTGGATTCCACAACTTGCACTGATTTCTATCGAGGTTCATGACATGTGTGGGGATCAGAGCGAGCAAAATATATTAGTCCTGGATGACTCTTAAACCTGTACAATCCCTTCTGGTAGATACTGCTAGTCAGTCACCTCTGCAAAACATCTTCTAGTTTCTAGCATGCTTCTACAATCAGTAATTTAGTAGTTTGATGCAACAATATGGACCAGGTAACCGAAAGAAGCCTTTGTTATGAGAAATAACATGTATTCGATGCGGTACATGAGGTATGTTGTATTCGATGCGGCAAGGTGGGCCTCCTACATGTTTTTCCCCATTACGGAGAGTTTGTCTTTGATTACCGGGCAAAAGTCCAAAGGATTCCTATTTTGAGCCATCCCATCCACATTCAAATGTTTAGAATACTGCTCAACAAAAAATAGTTTAATCCCATCCACCACATTTCAAATCATGGACTTTTGTCTCCTCCAAGATGATATAAGCCGTTATTATGGTGGGCCTAGCTTTTTCGGGAGGTGGCACATCAATTCTTGAATATCCTTTCCACTCCATCATGTATGATTTAGGTTGGAACAAAACCACAACTAGTTATTTCATGTAGGCAAGCTATAATTATGAAAATGTAGGCGTGTAGAGGTTGAGCACACTTTAGGGCACTATACACACAGAAACGTGATGGGAAATGGAACAACCGGACGTGATATGAAAATATCAGGGTTGCTTTTTGCCAATGAGAGATTGACATGGAGGGGTTCTTCTTAACCAAGTTTGGGGAGTGAGATGATCGAGAGGGGCCGTCAAGTTGGCGAATTGAACATGCTACTCCAGACAAGCCGCCCATTTTTTCCTATCTAGTAGGTACGAAATTGAGAGAGTACGGCACAACTATGGCCACTAGTGAGGACTCCTCTGGACTAATGGGAGAGAACTCCAGAGGGCAGAAATGCTCCTTTGGAATTATGAGTTATTGCCAAACTTTTGGCACATTTCACCCTGTTAGTGAGACTGCTACTAAAAGTTAGGAGAACCTGGATTTGTCATCCTCCAACCCCATGCTGACCAATTTGCTATTTGTAAACCTATCACAGGTGAAACTCTTAAGCCATATCTGTGCCATCTTTGTAGCTGCTTCACAAATGCGGACAACACTACATGCACTTCATCGAATTGTGGTTTAGTGGCATTCACCACTGCATCCATCCACCCTGTAATTTCCTCGCCGGACCCCAATAGCTCGTTTCTGGTACTTTGCATCAAACATCTGTCATGCATAAATTACCCCCATAAATATCGACAACTCTTAGATCAAAACAGCAACATCATAATGTCACTAAGCTCTTGAACAACAACCCAGAGAAGCTATCCCATACTTTGGATGGTAACGGATTATAACACGCCAGGAAAAAGCAGTTCAAGGGTGGCCAGCACTTTGACACTACATCGACACCTCACAATGCACAATTAATACTCACAATTCCTGAACATACAGAACAACGAAAAATTTGCGTACTTGCACAGGAAGTCTTATAAAATTGTTAATAAGTGAGTTACCACAAAAGAGCAACAAACCGCAAACCCTCTGCTATTGACTGTATAACTACCTCCAGTTGCAGGAGCTCGCAGGCCATAACCATATCGGCCAGGGACACCTTCTCTCTAAATGTGCCCTCTCCAAAATGGGAACTTTTATTGAGCACCCGAACATATATGAGTGGCCCTGTTCCCATACACAGCTTTTTTTTTGGTGTAATTTTTACATGCACACTCAACAATACACCACTCAAACATAGGTGTATGATATAAATAAGTAACCCAATCAGGCCCGTTTACTTTAATGTGATTGGTGGGTTGCTACATAGAGGATTTGTCAATTGAAGCATAGTGGAATTTCATGTTGTTTGCAGGTTGGGACGAAAAACTTTTTGAAGTGAATTATGGAATTTGATGAAATACCAATTTTCGGGGTGGTTTTTCAGGATGTAACTTAGGCCCAGTCGTTCATGTCGATTTTATCAAAGACCTCTGTGTATGCATCCACACGATAGCATATTGCTACAATGTATTTGGAGTCTTTGAGTTAAGTATGTACTAGTGTTCAAGGTCGTGTTATGATCTCGAGCATCAATTCATCACTAAATAGGCAGCTACAATAATTTTTGTCATGTTCAAAAAGTCATCCTGTAGTCATGTCCAAGCACTCCATTCCAAATGATTTTATCTGTGAAAATGATTATTTTTACAATAAGAACCTTCACAAGCACAACAAATAATCATATTAATGTGGGCCATAGTAGTTCTCTAGAACCCACATTAGTTTTCAACCCACTCCAAATCTCTAGTTGTAAATTAGTGTGGACCACATTAACTATTTTGTCTAGGATATTGATTGAATGATATCTTATTTTATGTTATTGTTGTCTTTGAACTAATATTGAACACCCGGGGGGTGCACTTCATTGTCAAGTTGAACACCACGTGCGATAAAAAAAAATCTACTTTTTACATAAAGCATCATCAAAATGGGTCAAAATTTTATCAATTTTTTTTCATGAGTAGATAAAATTGGTATCTACTACATAGTAAAAAATGGTAACAAAATTTGATGATCTGTTTTTTTTAATAAAACATACCGTTTCTAACTAGAATGACGCAGAATTGAACTAAAAAATTTACTAAAAAAATGAAGATGACTAAAAATTTCAAAAAAATATACAAAAGATACCATCAATGGTTATGTATATGTAGAAAAAAATTCATAATTTTAAAATTTATCTATGGCATATAATAGAGGGTAGCAAACCATTATCACACGTGGTTATGAAATGTAAGGGGTGTGATCACCCCGTGATTGAACATGTTGGTCAGAAGTCTCTAAGAAGACTTGGGGAAAGACCCGGGGTCTTGGATCCTCCTTATATCCACTCCGACTAAGAAAATTGTGTGGCCCACGCTGATGATTTTCACGCTAATGTTCCACCCACACTAAGGGAGAGCTGCCCATAATTGATCACTTAAGAGATTATGCCCCGGGGGGTGGACTCTTCATACAATGTATGAACTAACGTGAGTGTAAGAAGGGGTATTAATTAAGGCATTAGCGTACATAATATACATAATGAGAGAGATTTTATTTCTTTCTAGTGTTTACATTTAGAAAGGCTATTAATATTTGAAGTAAATGCAAATGTACAAAAGGGGGCCCTAAGGTTTAGAGAAAAAATTGACAATAGATGTGTTAGTTTCATGTAATTCACATTTTCCCCCATTGTTGTCATATGGGTAATAGTCCTCAATGACAACCATGTTTGTTCTTGTTAGAGTTTCCATTTGGGTTCTAGGTTTTAACACTATATTCGTTAAATGGAGATTTTTTCATGATTCTGAGACTATTGAAGTATGTAAAGTCATAAACAAATGATACAAAGTACCCAAACCACAAACAAATTACATGGAAATAGATGAATTACAACCATAAAACAAACATTAATTACATGAGTCGTAGAGCACGAACAAAATCTCCAACAATAAAGACAATATTGATGCACCCAAACGTATACAATGCAAACCAAGATGGAAAATAAATATATTATATATATTGAATATCGAACACAAGGAGTAGTATTCAAGAAATAATACTAATTAAAAATTCAAACCATCAAATGTCTAGGTACTAGGAATATTAAAAATAATTTAGTGTTGATTATATGCGATAGCCTTTGCGGCCGCCTCCTTCTCTTTTGCTTTCCGTGCCTCGATGCCCCTAAAAATCTCATCTTTGCGGCTGTAACTTTTGTTCCGGACAGGGCCCATTGATCCAAGTGCATTCAAATAATTCCGTTGGGATACCTCACTATGGGAGGAGATGGAGCTTGGTGTATCGTATGTTGATGATTGCCTAACACTCCGGCGAAGCCCAAGGGAATGCTCAGATTTTGATGGCCCAACTATCATTGGAGAAGAGACCTAATATGAGGTTCGAAGGAACATACCACAACAAGACGTTTAGGATGCGAGTCCGTAAACTTGGGTCAACGCCAAAAAATTTAGGAGCCAATGAAAGTTTCATACACAATTCCAAATAAACTACTATAAGAATGCTTAGAAAACGGAATATGAGCAAGTGATAGCGTACCTTTGTTGCGGGTTCTGAGACAGGGGTCATAGTTTTGAACGGGCCAACACTGCCATTTGCCAACTCATACATTGATGAGGAATGTCTCCCACTCCGTCGAAGTGTGAGACAACGGTCGGACTCAGACCGGCACACGGTTGAGGGAGTTGATTTGGGTTCGGTTCCGACGATACGTAGCGGGGGGGCATCGACACACGGAGGCACATCGACAGGGAGCAGGTTTGTTGCACAAGGAACGGAATCGTTGGGGTCGCCGCATGGAAGGGGAGCCTCCAAGCATAGACGTCTATTGGGACCTTGACGTACATCGTCGTCAAACCCGGACGGCGAGGTCCCTCGACGGCGTTCGAGTGCCCGTTTATCTTTGCAAAGAGGAGAGGGCGAAGGAGCATATGTGAGGTTGACGACTTGTGCGGGCGGGCTGTCCACGACACCGTTGTTGCCCTCGGCGTCCTTGGAATAATCAACAGCGGAGGCTGCGTCCACCGCCGAGAACTGGTAGAGTGAGGGCAATTGGAATTCGCTCACACCACAAGACAGGGAGCCGGGAGAAGACCGGGACACATAGGGGCCGTTGGTGACAGGGGACACACTTTGGGGGTGCAACTATGAGAACACATACCCATGGAAAATAGCAAGCATTAGGTACTACAACAATGTCACATGAACATATTGGCACACGACCACAAAGTGTAGATAATCTCAAATTAAATTATTGAAAGCCGCGAGCCGGCGGATGGCCCTATATACATCTGAGTTGGGGGCAAGCGGCCCATTGCCAATAGGGTTAGTGAGGACAAAATCCGGGACGCTACCGGGGTGACGCACAAGCCTCCTAATGTAAGGACCTAGCTCATTAACTAGGAAGGTGTCATTTCTACGGCCGGTCCATGAGTCGGGGAAGACGACGGTGCCAGGGGGGTTAAGGACACTCTTGGTTGGGCTATCGTCAACAAGGAGGGTGTTGTCCGAGGTCGGCCACCACCCGTGAGGGACCCCCTCCAACCGAGGAATGCCAACCCAAAGTCTAGATTTGAGGACTTTCAAGAACTGTTGGCCCCCGCCCCCTCCGAACTTGGGCACAGGCGCACCCCTCTCATCGAACATCTCATCACACGCCTCCTGCCCTAGTACTAGGCAAGGACTCGGGAGCCCGGCAAAAAGGAACTTAACAATGGGCTCCGTGTTGTCCAAAACCATGGAGCTCCATATGACGACATGAGCAAGGTCGAGCACCTCGCGGAGAAAGGCGCGCAAGCCGGGACGGGCTCGAACGGCCTTTCGATTAACGAGGGTGTCGAGTTCCCCGTCGTAGTCCATCTCTTCCGGACTTCGGAAGGGAGTCAAGGGGACCCTAGGGATGTGTTTGGTGTGACACAACACCCCATTGAGGTCAAATACTATGAATGGTTTACGACCGGGTTGACGTCTTCTTTCCGATGGGATGCGAGCTATCTCCGATGGACCCTGTGATTAACATTTAACTAGGACAATGTTACCATGAAAGAAAACTAAGAACAACTGGCAAAGCAAAATCCCAAGGATAAGCAAAGAAACAATAGAGAACGAAATTACATCGACAACGAAGTGCAAGTAATATAGTTACAAGTAATATAGACAACGACGTGCAAGTAATATAGTTCGAAAATAATAATTTATTTCAAGGTGTAATATACATTTTGTTTTCTCTATTCACAAACTAACTCCGCGCGTAATAAATGTAAGGCCATCCGTGCAGACCGGAATCTAAACTACAAAAATGTCGCGCCAATATGGGGTGAAGGTCGAAGGCACACTCGACATAAAGCAGGACCCATGAAGACATGCGGACGCGCGTCCGTAACCAGGGGAGGGGGAAGCAGGCAGGCCTCAAGCAAGGTTGGTTACCTCAGCATGTGGAGGCGAGGCGCCGCCATTGCCCTCCTCGTCGCGGCCCTGGTCGACTTGCGGACGCGCGTCCGTAAACTCGGGCAAGATCTCCACGTCGGTGTCCATATCTCTGGAAAGGGACTGGGACGCCTGGGTGTCGACGTTGTCCTGCCCAACTTGACTTCGGCTCTGCGCGCCTTCCGTCTGGAAAGGTTGTTGGGAAGGTGTCGGGCTCTCCTGCGATTCCTCCACACGTTCAGTGTGTATCGCAGTGTCATAGCCCGACCTATCCAAATCCCTCTTGAGAACGGTGAAGCTGGTAGACTCATCCTCGGACACGGACCCCCGAAGCGGGATGGTGGAATGACCTGCAGAGTTACGGACGCGCGTCCGTAACTCGTCCACCTCACTCACAGCCGGAATCACCGTTGGGATCGACAACTGGGTGGAACCTACATGCACCGTGTCTATGGCAGGGGCGGGAGGGTACTGAAATTGAACAGGCGGTGGAAGCACGACGAAAGGTGGCATATTTGACGTGCTGGGGGGAGGAGCGTACACCATTGGTGGTCTGGCGGTCATCTGCGCGAAAAAACCCATGAGTTGGGCGTGCATCTCTTGAGACTCTCTTCGTTGTCTTTCCAGTTCAAACTGGATTGCCTCCATCTTCATCGCGTGCTCCTGGTTGTTTTGAGAAATCCGCTGGGAGATTTCATCATTCATGCGTTTGGCCAGCTTCTCGTCCAGCTCTGCCACCGTCATGGTCTCCTTCTTCACCGAGAGAGGCCCCTCCGGAACGCCTCGCACCATATCGTACATCTTGATCTCGTCTTTGTCCTCGTCGGATATGACGACAACGTCATTGATCCCAAACTCGACATAAGGGACCTTGTTCCGGCTCCTACGGTTCTCTCGGTAGACTTCGAGGCTTGGACGTGCCCTCATGTCAAACACGTCAATGGGCGGGAGTGTTGGAGTTGAGGCGGGAGGTGTTTCTTCCTCACCCGATGAGGCCGAGCAATCTTCTGCTCGTGAAGGTCCGGCGATGCTGCCGGACTGGAAACGGCGAGCAGGCGATTGCCGCGCAGTTGAAGGCAAACCCACTCGTGACGTAGGGGTTCCAAAAGGTGTGTCCATAGCTTCACTCGTGTCCCGTTCGCCACTTCCACCAACACCCAAGAAGTACAGCCCTGTGAGTGGATCCCGCACTGCGTTGTCAGGGGGGGTTAGGGCGCGCGGCGTGTTTGAGGGACCTGCTTCAGTGTCGGAATCTGTGTCCATTGCAGCAGTCTCGCTACGGGATGCAAGGGGGTTTATGCTCTGGGCACCGAGCGTGGGGAGGATGTCCAAGATATCCATCTTGGACGCCTGCGCCCTGTGAACATCGGCTTCGTCGTAGTCAGAAGTCGCGACGAAGGAGTTCACGATGAGCCCGACCATCTGAAGGGAAACAAAGAAAATGTCAGATAGAAGACAAATAACAACTTGCGGACGCGCGTCCGTAAGTAAAACAAAACCAGTATAGAACATACGGACGCGCGTCCGCAAATTCACCACATATGCAACGCGACCCGTTGTGGCGAATTTACGGACGCGCGTCCGTATATTATACAGTAAGTAGGGCGTAACTTACCAATGAGGCATACATGAATTTGGTGCCTCCAAACACGTTGTACACGGTGTCCCCAGGTACTGTCAAGCGTTGCAGGATCTCCAAGTAGAAATCCATTCGCAATTCAACGGCCGGATATATAGTGTACATTGTCTCCTCTATCAAATCCTTTGGGTGGGGTGCAGACAATTCATATATCTTCTTGAAGGTTGCGTGCTTGACCGGAACCCTCCCTGTTGATGATTTCTTGCAAGTTAAAAAAATCAATTGCACCGCCCCCACTTGCTTGAACCCCCTCGCCTCCTGAACCACTGTTAGCCCTTCGGTTTTTGCCGGCACATACATGCTCACGAAAATGTCGTAGTCGGTGCTCAGAGTTTTGTTGTGGAGATCAATCACTTGAGCAGCTTTCTCGAGCTCCACAATCCACAGCCACACGTGAGGCTCACGAATGGCAGGAGAGCGATGTTTTTTGAAGGCGGAATAGAAGGGCTCGTAGAAAGGACTATCCGCCGTTCCAGATTTCCACGCTCCTGGAATCCCTCTAAAATCAAAAATGGCGAAAGGTGATCCCCTTGGATCCTCCCTCACTGTCGCTCTAGAGGCATGGTCGTCGTATGGGCTGAAACGCATGGTCTTTGGCTCGACCATGCAAAACCTAGCCGCCCCTTCAAATTTAACATTTTTCTTCCTATCAAGAAAGAAAACGTATATTATCTTCTCCCTGTCCTCTAAAGAGGCCTTCTTCTCATTCTTCCTTGCCCTACTAGCCAAGAAAGGGGTGGCCTCTTTCACCAATGCTTTCATAGAAGCACCGTTGATATGGTAGTCCACCTTGAAGGACCTCCAGTTCTCCCAAATTATCTCCCCATCTAAATTGACGAGCTGCCTCTCCGGTACGAGCTTGCTAAGCTCCCTTACCGCCAGCGTCTTGCGCTTCCTATACTCGCACCACTCTTTGATGTGGTAGGTCGATGGCTTCATATGCCTAGGACGTTTTAGGAAGATCTTCGGGTATGGCAATGTCCTCCTGGGTGTCTCCAGCAAAATGTGTTGAGCTGCCCTGTAAAGCTCCAACTCCGTCAGTCCTTGGAGGGGTCTGAAGAACTCCCGGAGGATGGGAGGCACCTTCACCTTGGCATCGCTACTATATGTCACCTCCGTCTCCGGGTTGACAATGTTGCCGTGGTTGTGGGAGTCAAAAACCCGGCACCACATTTCCCATGTTTTATCAGTTGATGTGATGAGCTTGAGCTCCCCTTTGAGCTCCATCACCGTCTTTGTTGCGCTGGACTTCATGTCGATGCTCGAGAACTTGGTGACTATGGCGTCACAGAAAATCTACAGGACAAAAGAGAAGTGAAAGTAAGGGAAGGAATGCAAGCAATGTGCCACTTTACGGACGCACGTCCGTAAAGTGGATACGGCAATGAAGGAAGTCACATGAAAAATGAAGATGTTACGGACGCGCGTCCGTAACCAAGTGCAGAGCATACCTTCCATTGAGGATTCTTGACAGCAGCATTCTCCCTTTCCTTCTGCGGACGGTTTAGATGCACCCAAATAGACCTTGCCGCCAATAGGTTGGCTGCCCACGACGCCTCGAATTGGCGGACTTTGTTCCCTTGATTCATGAAGCCAGATATATATGTGAGGGTATTCATGTTATCGCTGTACACAATGAAGGACTTCCAATAACGAAGATCCTTTTTGAGGGGGCTCTTCCAGGCGTCGGTCTTGAGCAAAATCTTTGCTGCAGCTACACTGTGTTGCCCATCAATAACATAGAAGTCCCCTTTACGAATCTCCTCCCAGTTCTCTTTTGTGACTGGCAGCTGCGGGTCCTTGGGTGTCACGCATATGGTTTGGCGGTCCCCCTTCGGGTTATTCATGATGTTGTTCATTTGCCAAGTCTTTTTTTTCTGCCCTGACGTTCATGATACTCGGCGCACCATGACATTTGAAAATATCGACTTCAAATGTGTAGAATCTTCCAAGAGGCCAGCAATCTTTGGTCATGTCGTTAAATTCTTGAAATATCTTAGTCGACAATTCAGCGTCGGGGACCTGTCCTCTTTTGAGAAGAGGCGCCACAGAAAGGGTAGAGCTCACCTCTGGGCCCTCTGTCACTCCGGAAGTGTCCATCTGCGAGTGGGAACGCTTTGATTTCCTACTGCCCTTCGAAGTCTCGCTTTGAACTAGTACGCGAGACGTTCCAGAAACAGGTTTTGGGACGCGGGGGACCCGTTCTGACGTTGGAACCTTCTTCTTCTTTCCCTTACTCCCTTCTTCAATGGCTGCGTTTACCTTTGTGACATTGTTAAGAAGCCTCCCTAGCCTCTTTCCCGTCCAAGGCGCATTCAAGGCATAATCCGAGAACACGGTCGCTAAGCCAAAACATCCTGCTTCTGGACTACTTATTTCGCATTGATTTTTATTGAATGGATGGAGCAAGGAATGCAAAATAAACGTGACTCTGTCATCGTTGTTCTTTTCTAAATCTACCACAACAAAGTCACCCTGTGCTACAACGCATTCTATTTTCCAAGACGTCAGTTTTACCCAATTCTCCTCTGCATCTATGGGGACTTTTAGCTGGTAAGCGAAACGCATGACAAACAATCCATCGGCGTCTTTCTCGACAATAGTGGTCCAGTTGTCCACCACATCTTCCTTCGGCTCGTAGTGGTCGTTGGAGTTTATATCCTGGATGTCGGCAGGGTATGGCTTGGCGAGCAACTTACAGAACATCTGAATCGCATACCTATCCCGCATCTGCAAAACACGTGTGCTTACGTAGAAGCACAAAAACGGACGTGCGTTCGTAAGTTGAAGGAATAGCACAAACTAAAATATAAATTCAGTGACGAAAATGAATAACTAGCTCAACCTATTGAAACGGGGTGATGAAAATATTGTCAGAGTTTTAATGATTGGCAGTGTGAATGTTACGGACGCACGTCCGTAACCCAATTCTTTGTCTTGAACCCCGTAAATGTACTGAAAATATACACCTTTGGGGTTCAAGACCAAGAATTGGGCTATTATGCATCCGCAATATTGTTAGCGTTAATTAATTACGGACGCACGTCCGTAACCCAATTCTTTGTCTTGAACCTCGTAAATGTACTGAAAATGTACACCTTTGGGGTTCAAGACCAAGAATTGGGCTACTATGCATCCGCAATATTGTTAGCGTTAATTAATTACGGACGCACGTCCGTAACCCAATTCGTTGTCTTGAACCCCGTAAGTGTACTGAAAATGCACACCTTTGGGGTTCAAGACCGCGAATTGGGCTACTATGCGTCCGCAATATTGTTTGAGTTAATTAATTACGGACGCACGTCCGTAACCCAATTCTTTGTCTTGAACCCCGTAAATGTACTGAAAATGTACACCTTTGGGGTTCAAGACCAAGAATTGGGCTACTATGCATCCGCAATGTTGTTAGCGTTAATTAATTACGGACGCACGTCCGTAACCCAATTCTTTGTCTTGAACCCCGTAAATGTACTGAAAATGTACACCTTTGGGGTTCAAGACCAAGAATTGGGCTACTATCCATCCGCAATATTGTTAGCGTTAATTAATTACGGACGCACGTCCGTAACCCAATTCGTTGTCTTGAACCCCGTAAGTGTACTGAAAATGCACACCTTTGGGGTTCAAGACCGCGAATTGGGCTACTATGCGTCCGCAATATTGTTTGAGTTGATTAATTACGGACGCACGTCCGTAACCCAATTCGTTGTCTTGAACCCCGTAAGTGTACTGAAAATGCACACCTTTGGGGTTCAAGACCTCGAATTGGGCTACTATGCGTCCGCAATATTGTTTGAGTTAAATGATTACGAACGCACGTCTGTAACCCAACACCCTGTATCAATTCCCGCAAGAATACGAACGCGCGTCCGTAACCTTCTGATTATTGATAGAGGGTGTAGGGTTATAGTGCTTTCGCAATATGTATGCATATAAATGTGATTATTGATTTCTTTTGTGTTTATTTGTTTAGTATTCAGTTGATTTTGGAGTGTTCCAGGGGTTTCTTGCAGGTTACGAACGCACGTCCGTAACCTAGGACGTAGTATTATTTTCGGAGCCTTAAACCCTGACAAGGTTACGGACGCGCGTCCGTAAACCTGACCCTCAACATGACCTCAATTGACAACATGCCAAGGTTCCGGGCGCGCGTCCGTAACCTTGGCATGTTGTCACGTACCTTGGCATGTTGACACGTAAGGTCATGTTCATACAGAAGGTTACGGACGCGCGTCCGTAACCTTGGCAGGGTTTAAGGGGTTGTCAAGTTACGGACGCGCGTCCGTAACCTGTGGTCTAACTGCTTCCGGAAATTGCGGGGGTGCAAGAACATACCTTTGCTGGTTTTTGGTGGAAACTCCTCTGTTGCACTAAACCTGTACACATTGCAATTGCAACATCGTCAGTCAATGACTATAGCATCTTTATGCAATTGCTATTACAGAATGCTATTCCAAAAAATGAAAAGCTGTTCAGAGAAACAAGTTCACTGCATACAATGACTACATGCAAAGCAGTACATGCAAACAAAGTTGCAAACACTACATGCAAGCACCACATGCAAACTCTAAATGCAAGCAAGAAAATGGAACTAGCAAAAAACAATAATACTAACCTGTTTTGAAAGCGCGTTCCTCACTCTCTTTACTGTAGCACCTGTGTCACAAAATGTAAACTCTCGTGTGAAAAATCGAACTCTATACTGAAAAAATGCAAACTCTACTCTCTCTACTGCTCTCTCCAATATTCTGTCTACTGCTCTCTCTATTGCTCTCACTACTGTACCACCTTTGTCGCAAAATGCCTCTGTTCTGAATAACCTAATTTAATACTGGAAAAAAAATCTCTCTTCTGAGAAATGTCACTACTGATCTCCCTACTAATGTCACCACTACTCTCTCTCTAATGCGAAACAATGTAAGGACTTCAAAGTGGAGCACCGTAGCGATGCGGTGCAGTAAGGAGCTTGAGCAAAAGTAGAGCAAAACCTGAACTTACCAATGGCAAAAGCAAGAGGAAGAGGAAGAGCGTGAGCAAATGTAAGAGTAAGAGCAAGAGCAAGAGCAAGAGACAGAGTAAGAGCAAAGCGCAAGAGCAGCAGCAAGCGCAAGAGGAGCAGCAAGCGCAGCAGCAAGCGCAAGAAGAGCAACAAGCGCAAGGGAGAGAGCACGCGCAACAGTAGGAAGGAGGGGGGAAAAAAGGAGGAGCGGAGAGAAATGAGAGAACAAGCGGGAGAGAGAAAGACAGCCCGTTTCGAATGGGCCTAGGGTTACGCACGATGCCGTTTCGTGTTTTGTCTAGCACGACACGTGGGAGTGCTGCATTGGTAGTTGGGGTGGGATGTGATGGGATGGGAAGGGAGAGGGATTATATGGGTAGGGTTAGGGCCACTTCACACATGAGCCAAGAGCCGTGACCTTGTAATGGTGAGGACCCATGACTCTCATCCACAGGCCGTACCATAGGTGTTGGGAAAGCCGTTTTAGGTAGTCACGGGCCCTCAAGCATAGTGTGAAGTGAGAATGGACCATGTTGTGGGACCATTGCATATTTTGTTGGCGGAAAAAGAGGGGAGGATTTGGTTTAATATAATATGTCTCCAAAAAATTTCAATTTAAGAGAATTACTTGGTGGTGTTGGCTGTCCTGGAATGTGTCTTGGAATGTATTCTGGAATCTGCCCTGAAATCTGTCCTGAAATTTGTCCTGTCGGAAAAAATATTAAAAAAGTCATGGTCTCCCGGAATTTTCTTCAGACCCACCTCTTGGAGGTGGGCCAGACGCATATTTCGGTAGACCATGCTCCCTTATCCACAACCTGCCATGTAGGACTCCATTGGGACTTTTTATCCACGAACTTTTCTTTGGGCCTTTAGGCCTTCACCTCCTAGTGTGAAGTGAACTTGGATGGTCTCCGTCTTTTCGACCAATGAGAGCTCTTACATCGCCCAGGTCAGGGCCTTCGGCCTTGTGTGTGAAGTGGCCCTTAGGGTTGGGATTTAACATTTAAGTAGTCTCAATTTAGTATTAAATAAAATTATGGAACATATGACTAATTTTCCTCTAGCTCTTAGCTAATATGCTTGTAAAATCTCAAACAACCTCTATTGAACATGAGCACAAAATAATAGAAAACATTGTTCACAACCCTAATTAGCACACCAAGACGGCTCAATGTAAACCCTCAAGGCTAACATTTAGAGGTCTTTAGGAATATGGATCTTTGTTAATGGTTTCCACCAAAATCAATATGACATATCAAAATCATATGACACATCAAATTCCAATATGAGATATCAAAGTCAGTGTTTGATCTTTGATATGATTGGCTAAAAATACATGTTGCATAGTTTTCGGGGAAAACCTAAAAATATTCATGTCGCTAATATTGTTACTTCCCAAAATAATTAACCCCTACCCAAACAAAACATGAAGCATGGTTCCAACCACTGCATGGTCCATATCTTAGACTCATTAATATACACGGGCAGGTCACTCTATATGATTTTTGTGCAGCACGTACGGCGGAGAGGTATTTGTTTAGGGGCTATTTACCTCCAAGGCACGAATTAAGAGCTCCCTATAATTACTTAAATTTCTAAAATGGCATTTTTTTTGCACCCTACCGTTACTTATAATGCCGCATGTCATTGCAATGGGTATGCAATGCAAAAGTGGTGGGAAAAAGCATGGCAACAAAAGGTATAAAGAATACATACCATTGCGAAAAGCAAGTGCAAAATCTTTAGATGGAAACACAACAAGAGTGAGCGTGTGTTCACAAACACAACACCCGCTCCGTAAAAGTCCTTCACCCAAAGTCAATTTACATAAGTCTAGTGAAGACCATAAACATAGTGTACAATACTTACATGATAGTGTGAAACACTTGAAGATGAGCCGGGCTTGGTCATGAACCCTAGTATATTATGATTCGTTTAGGGTCACAAACTTGGACAACCACCAAGCGAAGTCGAGAAGAGAGTTAGGCAAGTTAGGCAAATGATGAGCCATTTTTCATCCATCCCCTGCTTGAGCATGCGGACAAAATTGATGGACCTACTAAACATACAATGTCCTTGGATCCTTATTTTTAGCCCCTATATTATTTTTACAAAAAAGGAATGGCCCGACTTTTATACCTATCTACCCTACTTGTAATGGGATTGTCTACTTTAATTGGACCCTTCATTATTTGGAATTCTTTTATAAATTTTATGTCAAATGAATTCAATCTTCCCTATATTATTCCGCATGTCGTTTTTATAATGCACTAAGTGACCTACCTGTGTTGATATAACATTCCATTCGGCTTGCTCTAGATTCAAATCCATGATGGCTTTATAAATTATTGTGTCAAGATGCAAGAAAGAAAAAAAGAAAAGAAATTCAACGAGTATGCCTTCAAAAATATAGATTCTTTGAGAAAGGCTTGCAACCACTTTGAACACCATCAGTCACATCTAATCAAAATATATTTACTAGTTGTGATAAGTTTTGTTTATAAACCTAACATATTAATAAAATAATATCCAAAACTCTTTCTAAAGAGTGTCAAGATTGCGAGAAAATGGTGAAATGGGACCCTAAACCCTAAACCCTAAACTCCAAAGCCTAAACCCTGACCCTAAACCCTAAAAACATTTGGTATATCCAAGGTTGTGTTCACAATATTCGAATTTAGTTATTTATCAGTTCTAAAATTAGAATCATTTAACAGTACCTTAGAAGGTGGTGCTTTTACTTTTGTAAGCAATGACATTGTGTGATCACATATTATTATGCAAGCAACTACCAAATTCTTGTTGCATGAGTTCCAAACCGAAAGCGGGCATATTTGTAACTCTCTTAATATAATTATATATTTCACAATCATAAACACTACAACTAAATCGAAGAGATATCAAGCCTCAATTGATACATTGGGCTATAGAAGGGTGTGTAAACCTATTGGAATAGCCTAAATTTGACAATTGACATAATATGCCTGAAACATAAAACTAAACACACACTAAGGTAATGTACAAGCTAACACTTATTTTACAGATGACGAATGATCATGGCTTTATATTCAAGGCTCATTATTACTAATCTCCCCTTAATCGTCAATCAAATTTCTCCTGCAAATCTTTATTATGTCAAGGTGCAAGAAAAAAAACAAGGGAAAAAAAAAATTGTCAATCAAAAATGTATCTTTGAAAGATGTTGTCAACCGTTTTTTGGCTTCTTAGGCATTTAGGGGTTCAATTGTAAGCCCATCCCAAACTTTGGAACTCCCAATCTTGCATTTTGAAGCCAAACAAATCCTAAAATAGGCTTACATTTTATAATTTCCCTCTAGGATGCCCCCACTTCCATTTATTGCGTGGTCATCGTGCAATCATGATAAGCATCAAGCAAACATAGTGCGTATCATGGAAGATACCATGTGCGATGTGGGGTATTTATAGGGGCAGTAGGCGGCGGGAATCGGCTTTAGGGTTGAGTGTTTAAAAATTTATATATAATTTATCTTTGGATGCGGAGTACTACATAAGGGCTGGCCCCCCCACCAAAAGACTCTTTTTGCACTGTCTGGTGGGACGTCGTCCTCGATAGTTCCGAGAGGAGAACCCCCAGTCATAGCGGCAATGGAGAGCGATTTACGCGGTATGTCATGTCGCCAAGCGGCATCACCGCTAATACCGCCGTAAATACCGGAAGGTTACGGACGCGCGTCCGTAACCTTTACGCGTCATCATCTCTAGAGCACTAGTCGCGAGAAACTGAGTAGACCCTATCCGGTTCTTCATTTGTGTCAATGCTAGCACTGTTAGTTTACGGACGCGCGTCCGTAACCTTCATTCTGGCAGATGATCGTGTCCGAGGTCTCTGAGTACTGTCGCGTTTGTATCAATGCAAACGCGGTATGTTTACGGACGCGCGTCCGTAACCTTCCATCTGACAGTTTCCAGTCGGTTCTCAGAGTAGAACTTTGTATCAATTCTAGCTCTGTTAGGTTACGGACGCGCGTCCGTAACCTTCCGTCTTACAGTTTCCAGTGACTTGGTTCCCTGATTAGACCTTTCTGTCAATTCCAGCGCGGTTAGGTTACGGACGCGCGTCCGTAACCATCCCTGTTAACTTCTTCTTGGTTTAGGGGTTTAACAGACCTTTGTATTAATACCATCTCGGTCAGGTTACGTACTCGCGTCCGTTACCTTCCATCTAACAGTTTCCAGTGACTCACTTCCTTGATTAGACCTTTGTGTCAATTCCAACGCGGTTAGTATACGGACGCGCGTCCGTAACATTTCTTGTGACTACTTCATGTGACTTATTTCTTAGATTATACATTTCTTTCAATGCTATCGAGTTTACGGGCGTGCGTCCGTAAACCTGCGTTGGCCACCTACCTTTTACCATTTTTCTCTTTCACCACTATGGTTTGCTGCAATTCCTTCAGCTTCAAATCAAACTGTTCTTTTGGTTGTCCCTGGCTTGAACTGTACTTTCATTGCAACTTCATACCTCTATTGATGTCACTGGATCTGTGCTGCTGATCATGCTTTACGGACGCGCGTTCGTAACACTACTCTTGCTAACATTGCTTTGTTTGTCGACTGTGTAGGCGATAGCGCATTTGAGTTGTCGTCGGATCCCTCAACCTCTGATGACGAATTTGAAGACGCCATTGGTGATGCATTTCAAACCCCTATCTCCAACATTGTGGATGGAATTGGTCACAATCCCAATCCGTCCATTGAAGCGGTGTTGGATGATGATAACGATGAATATCTTCCACCGTGTCAGGGTTATTCAAGAGATCAATGGATTGGTCTTGACGTTGTCCTTGTCAATGAACATGGCGCTCCTGTTGCTGATGGTGTTTGTAGAAATACAAACCCCAAGGATTGTGTTGATGCTCTCCCCCTAGGTGATGATGACGTTGGTGTTTGCATTTTGAATTCTTTGGCACCCGCGGATGTGCCCCCGGGTTGGCGTTTCTCTCTTCGGCGTTGGCCTCACCGTAATGTCATGCACGATGGAGTAAGCTTATGGAATCAAGGACGCCGTCACATATAAATTCAACATGCTTTGTTGGAATCCATGCGTCCTCGAAAAGATTTCCGAAAATATGACTCTGAGCGTGTACCTCCTGCAATGTCACAACGTCGTCGTGACCATGTATTGGGAGATGGATCTATTAGATCTGTGGCAACGGTGGATTGTTGTCGGAAGAAGTGTTGCCAATTGTTTCCTCGTGATAAAATTAAATCTCTACGGCAAGAAATGTGGCTTGCGGATTTCCGAATGCGAACATCAAAGAAGCTTGAGGTTCATCGCAATATACACATGGATGGTGGAGGTCATAAGATGGTCACATTGGAAAATGTGGAAGTATGTTGTAAGGCATGGTACACCATCCATGCGGTATCGAAGGCCGACTTTTATCGGTTTCGTAATCATTCCTCTCTAGGGCGCCGTTCTTTCTTCCATGGTAACTTCGGCACAAAGAAGCCTAGGGAGGCTACACGTCAGGCTGCTGCAACATTATCATCCCTTATTTTGCCCTTGGCTGATGCCATGCCCCACAAGACAAGAACTCTCCCTTCGGGAGAGAAGGTTGTTCAAATGGTTTTGCCGGCTGGGACAAAATGGAAGAACATCTTGGTGGATGTCAATGATGTTGGCCAAAGAGCGGGATGTGGACCCATTTCTTTGTCCAAGTTGAGTGTCATCAGAAGCCAACAATTTACGGAGTATGTTACGAAAAGACCGGGTGACAAGTTTGCGCGTTGTACTGCTTGTGAAAAATACAAAGGCCTTCGAGATGCTCATCCCATTGGCACGGAATCGCACAGTAGACATCAAAGGAAGTACATCGAGCATGTCAACAACCAAGATGCACACCGCCAAGATTACTACAAGAACCGTGCACTTTCTATAATGAGGCCGAACGAGGTTTTGACTATCATTCATGACAAGATGGACCATGCCAAAACTGCTTGCCCTTGCTATGCTCGCAAAATCAAAGCCACCGATGGACTTTTCAAGCTCCCAATAGCTGTCACAGGTTTGTAAACCACAACGATGACTTATTCATTTCTGGAAGGTTACGGGCGCGCATCCGTAGCTTTGTCTTTTCTATATGTTGCTAGAAAATTTTCTCTCTCCATGCACTATTTCAAAAAAATCTTGGATGTAGTCCTCACTTCATGTTATCGTTTTTAACGCATTGTTTTATTTCTAGGTATGATCGCACATGGCCATGTGGACGTGAAGTATGCGCATTATGGTTTGGACTTCTACCCTGGAGATGCCAACCATACCGTGGGATCTTTTGCCAAACTTCTACGAGATCTTGAAAAACCACCGACGTCTTCGTCCCGTGCTCTGTTTGAGGGTGCCGGAACAACACCTCTTTATGAGGCCGTACTTGATGGGAAGGAGGTGTGTTTGAATTCATTGGCGGAACCCCCTCAACAACACGTTCCTGGAAAACAACTACCGCCGACTCTGCATGTGCAACTTGATAATTGTGCAAAGGACAACAAATGTCGATACGTTTTTTGCTTTTGGTCATTGCTCGTAGCCAAAGGAATTTTCAAGGAGGTCTTTGTTTCTTTCTTGATGGTTGGTCATACACATGATGACATTGATGCTTCATTTGGACGTTGGAGTATGAAGTTGCATGAAGAAGATTTTCCAACAATTCCACTTCTCATGAAATCGTACATGGATTTAGATAATGTACCGGTCATTCCGCATTTGATTGAAGAGGTACCTGATTTCAAGGCATTCATCAAACCATTCATTCTCAAAGGAGGCGACCGCTTAGTTGGCCATACCAAAGCTCAACAATTCCGCTTCTACATGCGCGATGATGGTATGCCGGCAATGCAATTCAAAGTTTTGTGCACGTCACCGAATTGGGGCCCAGATGAAGGAATCCTTGTTTGGCGCCGAGACGAGGATGAGAAATGTATGTTACCGGATGGGGAGCCAAAGCCTTGCAAACCCGACCCCATGAGGAATGGGCCGGAAATCATTAAGGGCATATCGGGATTCATCGAATACTGGAAAGAGTTGTGTGAGGAAGACATCACAAGGGTTGTTCGGGATACACATGAACCACTCATCGAGTATTGGGATCGCATTCGGTCTGCTTTGCAAACGATGGATATTGATACCCGGTCAATTTTGACACAAGGCTTTTGGCCACAAAGTCGAGTGACTGTGTTGGAGTCTGACGCCATGTTCTTCAACAATGGGGATGTCCGTGAGGAATTCGCTGCAGACGAGCATTACGTAGGCCCTGCTCGCAATCGCCCGGCTCCGTCATTTCGCGTTGGTGTTGATTGCCACGAAGGCTATATGGTCCTCGTACGTGCCGGAGACGAGGAACACCCCAAGCCCATATGGTTGGTAAAAGCATTGTCGTCGCCTAATTTTGTTCCAACTAGCCCCAATTTCCGTCAAATTGAGGTGGAGTACTGCCGCCCAAGCATGAGAGACCCAAATGTGTTGCGGACCTATTTAGGTTGGGATACAAAAAAAGGTTTTAAGTGGACAATGGACTCGGCATTTGAACCAGTATGGATAAACACGGATACTATACTTTGTGCTTGGAAGCCGCGAAAAGGGTCCAAATCGGAGACAATGACCATCCCCCAAAAGCATATTGATTTTGCCAAAGACAACTTGGCTCGTATTGCTGCCGCAGAAAATGACATTGAGAATGGAAACGAGGTTGAAGATGAAGATTGTGAATAAGAGCACAAGAGCAAACTAGGTTCATGATTGTGTTAAATAGTATGTAAAGAGCTTTATTATAGGAATTATATGGCACCATTGGGGCCAAAATTGCTTGGATTGGGCTCATTTGTTTGTAGGTTCAAAATTTTAAGAAATCTAACAAGACAAGCTATGTTTTGCATGAAATTTGCAATTGTCTACACATTGTATTGAAACAAACTTTCCCACATTGTGCTATCAAATGTCTTGTAAATGTTGAGTAGCTACATAATACATTGTGCATTTGCCAAAATAATATACTACTCCAAATGTTACATTTGGGAATGTTGTGCATGCTTTGGAATGTACCATCCTATTCAACACAACCCCTATGTTACGGATGCGCATCCAATAGTCCATAATAATAAATCCAATGGTTTTTTTTGGACTCCATAATTCTTCCCAATGTTCCCAATGTTCCCAACATTCATGGTATTGGCATCCTAAACTATGGGCCACATTTATTTTGAGACTTCCCAAAGTCTCCATTTAACGAATATAGTGTTTTTTACAAACCAGAGCCTCTTGGAGCTCTCATGGGCTCCCTTGAATTGTGGCTAAGTTATTATGCCCTTGTCTTTGTTTGTTTGATGCAATCATTGAGTTACATGCTATGGATGAAAAAACGTTTGACATTGATTTTCTCTTTGGAAAGTGAAAGTGGATTTTATAGGTGATAAAGGCCTATTTGTATATGTAGTGGAGCCATTTATCACATTGAATTGAAACCTTAGTATACATACATGACTCCTTTGTCTAGCATACCATTAGAGTACGTACACATTTGATTTTCTATGTAAACTTCTCATATATAGGGGGGTTAATTTCATAGTGACCCATGGACATCATTTAGGTATCCAATGAAGAGTCCACGCCCGGGGATTTTGCACCAGATTTGGAAAAGTACAAGGAGGTGCAAATTTTTCCCATGTAGGAAGATGAAAATCAAGAGGATTGCAAAAATTACGGTAATTTTATTCATTAAATTGAATTACTATGAATTCTTGAAGCCAAAAACTGGCCTAAACACATTATTAATGTCTAGAGTCTACCATAAGTGCTCATTTTGAGACGAATTCCTCCTCACTTTAGCACTCAAAACCATGGACATGTGTCATGGCACTATTGATTCCATGGCGATACCATAACCGAAGTTGGAGACTTAGAAACCAAGAACCGTTGCCTAAGTTGTCTAAGTTGGAGACTTAGACTACCAACTTTTACAAGTTGGTAGGAAGGGTGTGCATTGTTGTCTATCATCATTAAACAATTCTTCCATTGTCATTGGATTGTGAGCTTTCTTCTTCTACCTTGGAAATTGCATGCAATCCTTCTTCCTCTCTGTAGCACCTACAACTCTTGGAGTTTTTGAGCTAAGCACTTAAAGAGTTTTAAGGTCTAAACACTCTTTTGGAGTTGCTTTTGGATTGTAAGCATATGTTAAAATATTTCATAAAAGTGAAAATAAAATACCTTCTTGGGGTCTAGATTATGACCTACAAACCCATAAAAATATTTGCTTTTGATTAGTTCTAAAAACTTTGGCATTCTCACTAACTCATGCTCTAATTAATGTGATAGTTGGCAATCATGTCCTACTATGCACAAAAGCCTGAGCCATGAAACATGAAACCTTATTTTAACCACTCACGAAAAAAAATTACCAAAATCAATCCCAACCTGCTCAAAATTATGGTACCTTATAGATTCCCAATGGGGTCCTGATCAGGAATAGGTGTCGACTCTAATAGGACAATTTAAGTTAGTGTACTTTACCTTTCCATCTCCACGACTCCAAATGAACAGGGAGAACCGGCTACTAGTAACAGATGAACCGGTTGAGTTTGAGAAATAACCGGTTGAAGTCAAAGACTTCAGGAAAACTACCCATCATTTTAGAGCAATTTATAGAAAATACCCTAATTCAATAAAGCAAAACCGAAAGATGTCAACATATAGCCGGTTGGACTTGGAAACACTAGGATCTCAACCAACTATGCCCAAAAATTTCCCCGGACACTGCATCACTCTCCTTCAGTGACTCCTGACATGTTTTATTTCGACTAAACTCGCTACATTCCAGCGACGTTGCAGTGACAGAGGTGACCAGAATCTTTGAATTCCTTTTTTAAAACGATGCTGGTCCGAAGTATCCTAACAGATTAGATGTATGATGTCCCAAGCTATAAAGTTTGCATCACAAGTGGGCCAAAAATTATCTCGGATACTGATTGTGGAAAGAATCGACACTAGGTAGCCCACAAATTCACCGGTTTAGATTGTGTGAAGGAAATTTTGCGGTTGCAGCGATGATGGTGTGCTTGTCGCCGCAGCAATTGGCTCTCAAGCATGTCGTCACAATTCACCCTCAAATTGCTTCCTCGTCTCCTTCTTCGTCCTGTGTTGCTGGGGTTGCAGTGCTGCTAAGTTTGCCACTCTCCTTCAAGCTCTTGGGGAGTGGCAATTGCCAAACTTGGAGCTCAGTTGCGGCAAGTAAGCAGACAGACCTCGTGGTTCCGGTGTTATGTAATTGACCCCTTTATTTTTTATTTGTTGTGTCATGTGGTTTTCAAACTGGGAGCTGAATTGAGTGGGATATGGTCCAGGATTTAGGATTCAGGGTTCACAAACATGTGCACTGCGGCCTAAAAAGCAGAGAAGTTGTTTTTAGGGTTTTTTGAGCTGGATAATTTTGCAGAAGATTTGAAGCTTTTGTCCTGAAATTCGGGGATTCTCAAGGTTTTGGCTGAATGGAATTGCATGATGATTGAGCTCCAAGAACTGATGTCCCACATATAATGCAGAGCGTTGTAGAAGAATTGAAGCTTTTGTCTCGTAATTTGGGACTTCTCATGGTTTTGGTTGGATGGAATTGCATGATGAATGAGCTTTAAGAACTGATGTCCCACATTTGATGCAGAGCGTGGCAGAAGATATGCAGCTTTTGTCTTGAAATTTGGGACTTCTCATGGTTTTGGCTGGATGGAATTGCATGATGGTTGAGCTCCGAGAACTGATGTCCCACATTTTTGATGCAGAGCGTGGGCGAGTCTCAAATGGACACAGGTGGACAGCAACCAAAATCATCTCCAATTTCAATTCACCTGAGTATGGCATCAAAAACTCAGACGTGGCAAGTTCAGGATGCACATGGGAGTTGAGGGCCAAAGGAGGAATGGACATTGTTGAGGTCGGACTTTTAACTGAAGAAGAAGAAATTGCTGCTGCTCAACAGCCTGAGGAAATCCTTCCAAGGGAAACTCGGCTGAAGGGAATTCGGGGAGTTGATAATTGTAATGGCGTACCGATCTCCAGTCAAATATGGGAATGGCGGCATAGATGGCATGTCCACTATGAAAAAGCAGGCATATACATCACCCACTTATTTCTTGTATTGTGAGTGTCTGGTTTTAATTTTTCTCCTTTGTCTCGCTCTCCTGGCTTTTGATGTGCTCCTTTACAGCAACAATTTCTACAATCAATTTGGAATTATGGTATGAGTTTCTTGGCTCAAATACCTAAATTGATTTGATTTATTGGTCTCAGCACCCCAGTAAGGTTGCACTCAATGGCATCCTGACAGAACCTCAATTAACTCCATGCAGTATTTCTATGTGTTTCTCATTCTAGTATGTTATTTCTGCGACTTGAAGTAGAAGAACAATTGTGCAGCTTGTGTCACTGTTATTTCAGCTGTGAAAGAGGAGAAGCTTCGTTTACTAGTGATGGCTTGTTCTTCCCCCTTTTGTGCACTTTTTTTAGTATGTGGATTGGTCAATTTTGCAAAGTGATCCTTATCAAATTTCACTCATATGTTTGCAATCCTGTTGATTGTCAGATATGTCAAACATGTCAAGCAACAGAGTACATATCAAGGATGCATTGAGGTCTCTATTGTTGTTTTGCTCATACTTTTCTGTACTCTGAAGGCTAGATTTGTGGTTGCAGGTCAGGAGAACAACGACGCACCTGCACTGCTACTCCTTCCAGGGTTTGGAGTTGGGTCTTTCCACTATGACCAACAGCTTCGAGAACTTGGGCAGGAGTATCGTGTGTGGGCCATGGATTTTCTGGGCCAGGGAAATTCTTGGCCATCTCACGATCCGGCCCCTGCATCAGAGCAACAAATCGAGGAGGTTGTTGAAGGCCAGGTGAAAGCAGAACTAGGTGATTGGGGCTTTGGAAAAACTGTCGAGCCTTGGGCGCAAGAACTGGTTTATTCAGTTGATACATGGCGAGACCAAGTTCAAGCTTTCGTGGAGGAGGTCTGTGTGTACCACCAATCATTTTCTAATCATTGTAGAGTTAATTATATATGTGGAGGAAAGATGATGAATCCAACATGTTGTAGCCACCTTATTTCAAGGTTGTATTCTTGATGTGATATAGGTTATTGGTGGGCCGGTCTATGTGGTTGGAAATTCGCTAGGTGGCTATGTTGGCACCTACTTTGCAGCAACAAGGCCAGATTTAGTGAAAGGAATCACTCTGTTGAATGCAACTCCCTTTTGGGCATTTATGCCAAACAAGCGACGCTATCCCCTGCTTGCAAGGGTTGTGCCATGGGCAGGGCTGGGCCCTGTTCCTGCTTTCGCAAAAATCATAACGCAAATCTGGTGAGTTCATCTTAAATTGGCTGAAGCTCTTCATTAGTTAACTACAAAGTGTTTCAGTTTTGTGAGTATATGTGCCAAAGGTAATTGTATCCTTTAATTTTCATATTGTATGAGAAGATTACATTCATTGCCTACATTTGATGTTATTTCCCTGTACAATGTTACTAGAAATTTTCTGGCTGCTACATGCACATATGTACTCCATTTTTTTTAAATCTCATGCAATAAAAGGTAATTTTGACGCTTTTACAAGGTCACGTTTACTACGTCTAGATGATTTTGATAGGTTTGTTATTTGAAGAAAGATGGTGTTTGTGTACTCTGATTCAGGTGGAATTTTCTTCGAAAGCCACAATTTATACGAAGGCTGCTGGAGCTTGTGTATGCTGACCGCACAGCCATAGATGACAAGTTAGTGCTGCATATCATAAAGGCCACAGATCATCCAGCTGCTGCAGCCGCATTCGCCTCCATCTTGTTTGCTCCTCGGGCCCACACAGATTTTGGCGAAAATCTAATCCGGTACTTGAATATTTTTAATTACTGAGAACTCTGTTGCCACTGTCAACACAAAGTTCTTTGTTTGATGTGAACGGCAGCAGAATACAATTTTCCTGTCAACATGTAGAGGACCTTGAATGATCCTATGCACTGCTTCCTTACTCAGAAGCTCTTTACATGGTAATTTAATAATGCAGAGCTCATAGGTCCTTGATCTAGCTGTAAATATTATTTTGTGAAGTGTCTTACCAAACTTCTTTACTGCGCTGCACAGGTTGAAAGATGAGAAAATACCTGTGTGCATGATCTATGGGAAGGAAGATCCATGGGTGGTGCCATTTTGGGGTCAACGTGCGAAGCAACGGAACCCTAATGCAATCTACTATGAATTGAGTCCCGCTGGTCATTGTCCCCACCATGAAGCTCCAGAGGTGATATTCCTGTCACTACATCACATAACATTCTTAAATTGCCTATCAAGGTTCTGGTGCAAATGAATTAATTCTTAGGTAATCCAGATAACCCAAGAATGATTCCATTTAGGACACACGTCTTTAATTGAATCTTAGGTAGATGGAAAATGGCTTTGTGTCTGAAGAAGATAAGCTACAATGAGGTGTTGATGGAGGAGAGCTTCCCACTTGACTATGCTCAATGGCATTCATTTGTGTACTCAAGGATAGAATAGAAAGAGAATGTCCTCACACATGCATAAAAATGTTTGAATACTGCAATTCTGCAAATGCCTTGAAGTGAAGATGATCTCAATGTCTATTGTGCCCCCTATTTCGTTGAATTTGCCGCACTTCCACAATAGCGATGAGTACTTGACATTTGGAGTTTTTCTTCCTTTCGGTTTGCAGGTAGTCAATGACTTGCTGCGGAAGTGGGTTGAGAGCATTCAATCTCAAGGCACTTTGTCTCCTGCCCTGCACAAGGCTAGTGCTCCAGTGACTCGCGAGCATTTGTTTGTGGTGGAATACTCACACCACACACTTCGGGAGAAACAAGTCTCCGTCCAGATCAAGGGCCATCAAGGTTTCTTGAGGGATTGGTGGGACAGTATAATAGAGATGTTCTCTAAGCAAAGGCTTAGAACAAGAGTTATCTCATCAAGCTTGGAAGAATTTACAGATTAGCTGAGTGACTCTACTACCTGTAGAAATGTAGTTGATGATGACCAAATTTGACTGTAAATGCATCTAGTACTGTAACCATTATCTCTTAAACTGTGTACCATTGACTGAAACTTCTAGTGGCGTAAAGTGATGCATGAGAGCATGATTGCAGAAAAAAAATGCATACAAATTCGCTAGTCTAATTGGTCAGTATTGTCACATATCGTCACATTTTTGCTTTGCTAGGCGTGTGACGTGTTGTGCTCAATATAGGTTGTGGCTCATATGCAAAGTTGCACATTATCCTAATACTGTCAATGTATAGAACCACCTGCAAGTGATGGCAGAAATGAGATTGATTTGTATGCTTGCTGCAATGCCATTTAGATCAGATTTATAATCTGTTTGAATCATACTTCCAACATCTTTTGGAGTCAAACTTCACAGCAAGAATTATGTAGCTACTAGACTCACATGATCATAGTCCAGAGGGGTGTGCCAATATGAGTCAATATTAGCAGCTACTCTCAATACTCCAATGTAGTATAATTGTACCACCTGCAAGTCACAAAATCCTCATTAGAATGGAGTCACTGATTGAGAATGTTTGACCAAACAACCTTGAATGAACCTAGTGTTTGACCTCTGAGACATATAGTTTGCCATTTGCCTGATGCTTGATCCATGCCTGTGCAACTACATAAGAAGGTAGGCAACCCTTATTTGGTTACTTTTCATTTTAAGTACCACGACTTGAGTGGTATGTGGTTAGTTGCAGCTCCAAGAATGGATACTGAAAAGACATGTGTTTAAAAGAGATTGGAAGTCATGCTCAAAATATGATTATCTTTATAGGCTCAATAGTCAATAAAATTGGGGGAACCTATATGAGCATTTTGATGAGCACAAGAATCTTCACTTTGATAATGAAGATATTTATATAAGCTCCAACAACCATGAAGAAAGTGGATACGACCTCGATTTGGATTTGATAACCATCTTGTACTAATCATGTGTTTTATAACCTAGGAGAAATGGGCTAGTCAAAAAATGTAACTATCTAAGACCCATCTACCTTAAGGTACGCATGTGTTCAATTTTTTTTCTTAATGGGCCATTTGTATTTGATCGGTGTGTGGTTTGGTAAGGATCAAAGAATATGCACCATAAAGACACATGTTTAAAAGAGAGTGGACTACATCTTCAAATCTTTTTAGCCACTACGTGCACTCAATAGTGAACACAATTGGGAGGACTTATGTATTAAATAGTTTAAAATCAACAAACATGCACCATAATATTACTCAACACCCATTCTTTGTTCAATGTGCCCTCGGAATACAATAATTAGATGCTCAAAAAGTTGAGCAAGAAACTCAACTTTCTAAGCAACCGACTATTATATTATGAGGGCTCATTGAACAAACAGTGGATGCTAAGTATTGTTATGACTTCTGATAATCATAACTAAATCAAGGGAGGTCCGATATTTGTTGATGCTTCATCATAGATTTGCTAAAGCAACACAAGTTTTGTTGTGTAATCTACTCTGTAGAAGCATAACATTATTCAACCATGTGGGTCAGTTCCATGACCCTGGAATATGTCAATTATATTTTGTGGGCCCTCCAACAAACATGGAATATTCATTTACTATTCATACATCTAGGTTGAACTTGGAAAATTGGGTGGAGTTGTACACCCGGCATTATGCACATTCAGGAATTATTGTTCATACCAAGAATATTCACATGAGACATTGTTCGTCCCAGTATTATTCTCTTAAAATACTATAAATAGATTATTTATCCTTGGAAATATCGACACTATTCACAATATTCTTACTGTTCAAATATGCACTATTCATAATCCGTATCGGCGTCAATTTCTTCCTATTTTCTAAGTTTCTTCCCAACGAAGGTAAGATAGTGGAGGCCCATGTCAGATGCTAAATATAGAATCAAACACAATCATGAAGCTGAATAATGTTATGAGTTGGAGAGCATGAAAAGATACCAAAAAAAAAACCCACATAATACCTTATATAGTGCAGAAGGCACCCGGCCTAGACTTATGCTCTTTCACTAATAAATGGTGGACGCTAAGCCTCCCCCTACAAACTTTCATGGGGAGGTGGATAGGGGCCGGGGCCCACAATCCGGCACCTCTAGGTAGCCCCCACAAAAAAAAACAAAAAATTTCATATCCCAACCAAAAACTGTTGCCCGCTCCGCCCGACTTCAAAAAATAAAATTGCCCTTGCATTCTTGAAGGTTGTTTGTCCATATAACCCATATTTAGTGCACTTCATCTTCAAGATCCAAAATCCAATATACATGTTCACTTCCATTGAGTAAATAAGCAATTGATTGGGATTTCATTTTCGAAGTGAAATCGTCAATAAAACATGTACTTAACTTGGAAGTCCAAAATATTACAAAACCCTCATTAGCACCAAAGTTGTAATTTTTGTGACTTACCATTGAAAGGGTCTTTGTCATTCTAAAATGGAACTAAAATTAGTGCTTCATTTTAGTATGTTTATTTCATAATATTTTAGTTAATGCCTTCTACTTTCACAAAGTATTCATACACATTCAAACTAATTAAGTGTGATTTAATGTAATTAAGTCTAATTAAGTCTAATTAATTAAGCCCAATTAAATCAAAAAGTGTGCTTACCAAATTAATTAAGCCTTATTAATTATAAAAATTCACTTACTAGAATTAATCATGATTTAATTCAGATATGAGGAATGATGTGCTTAATTACACTTGTTTAGGCTCCATTACGCTTAATTAGGCTAAATGCACTTACTTACACTTAATCAAGCTTAATTAGTTCTAATGTGTATGAATACTTGTAGAAACCTAGGCCCTGCGCTCAATTACCTTCTAATACGGTTATTTAAACTTAATTATATTCAATCACACTTTATTAGTTTGAATGTGTATGAATACTTTGTGAAAGTAGAAGGCATTAATTAAAATATTATAAAATAAACATACTAAAATAAAAGCTAATTTTAGTTCCATTTTAGAATGGCAAAGACCCTTTCAATGGTAAGTCACAAAATTTACAACTTCGGTGCTAATGAGGGTTTTGTAATATTTTTGACTTCCAAGTTAATTACATGCTTTATTAACAGTTTTACTTCGAAAATGAACTCCCAATCAATTGTTTATTTACTCAATGGAAGTGAACATGTATATTGGATTTTGGATCTTGAAGATGAAGTGCACTCAATATGAGTTATATGGACAAGTGACCTTCAAAAATGCAAGGGCAATTTTATTTTTCGAAGTTGGGCAGAGTGGGCAGCAGTTTTCGGTCGCGATCTAAAATTTTCATTTTTGTTTTGGGCTGCCCGAAGGTGCCGGTTCGCGAGACCCGGCCCCTATCCACCTCCCCCTTGAGAGTTCGTGGGGGAGGTTTAGCGTCAGCCGGCATGATCTGTTAATTTTTGTTAGAGGATCAGGACTCAGCCTGATCAGAACAATCTGATGTATTAGGAGAAGCCATTTGAGGCTTAAGGTAGGAGAAGCCATCTAAGGCTTAGGGTTGATACCTTGGTCCAGGGTATAGAGTTAAGTAGAAGGACCCTGGACATCCCGAGGGTATCGGCTGTGACAACTCCAGCACTGGAAATTAGAGACCGGATATCCCGAGGGTATCGGCTGTGACAACTCCAGCACTGGAAATTAGAGACCGGATATCACGAGGGTACCAGTAGATAATTAGACTCAAAGGAGATTAACCACGGTCATCCCGAGGGTATGAACCTGGACATCAGCCTGGTAGGTAGAGCCAGTCACATCAGTGACGCAGATACAGACAAGTGGCAATACACAATATTTTATTAATTTCTATATTATATATACTCTGTAATTACCATTCACGGTAGTTCTGAGATTCACATCTATACTCTGTCCACTTGTATATCTGTTGTCCTATTCTCATAACAATTTCGGTGAAGATTCACGAGTTTGCGCATGGCTACAATGTCTTCCACCAAAAGTCAATGCTTCCAAAGCCATTCAACCCAAGTATAGGGATTCTTTAATTGTCAAACCCCTCCGAGCTTGGCGCTTTCCTGTTTATATAGTCACCATGGATGATGGTGATGATGATGATGATGGGCCATGCAAGCTTCAACTTTCAACCCCCATGTGCTGGACGGAATAATCCAAATCATCTCTGAGTTTCTTGCCAATACACCCTAAATTCCGTAATATCAACCTCCATAATGTCACTCACTCTCTAATATCCTGAAACCCTAGGGAACAGATGTTCGTAGTTCAAATCTCACTCCTTATTGTCACCTCTCTCTCCCTTATATCACAAATTTTTTCATTAATGCAAACCACCAAAGAAGTCAACCCACACCCTTGCATTGCGCCATGTGTCAATATGTGGAGTGCCACCTTCTTATTCTTCTTCTTCTTTTCCTTATGCCACTTTGTTGAATGTTGGTGCATGCATATGCCACATCGCCCGGGAAGGTCAAGTGGAGTGGACCATACCACACCATTTAATATGTTGCACTTTGTATTATTCCATAGTGTCACATGCTACACTAATTCACTAGTATCACGCATCCATGTTAACACTACAAAACTCCGTAATATCACGTGCACTTTGGTTACCACAGGTGTGATACTACGGAGTTTAGAGTGTATGTTTTTCAAAGCATGAGACAAGAGACAGGAGACAAGAGTGTACATTTCCAGTAGTCAGGGACAGAGACAAGGCTCATTGTTATTATGCCAACTTTTTATTCGGCCTCGTGTATGGCTACTCCATGCTTTTCCGGTCACCGGTGAGAAAAGTGGTGGGCCAGCATCTATTTCTCAACATAACCCCCCGCAATTTCACGGCTGGAACTGGATTGAAATTTTAGTGTGATCGGGCATGAGATCGATGAACCTGCCTCAACAATTCCTGAGAGTTTCCACCAAATTCTCATCTTCATCATACCCCTTCGAACCTGCGACAAATTTGAAGGTCCTTATTTGTTCAAGAGATTCAGGCTCGATGGCTAAGGCAGTGGGAGAGATCAACTTCGGAGCGTGTGCGGTGGAGTCGATGATCGATTCTGCGGTGACCCGACGTGGGTATGTGGGTACTTGAGATGATTAGCTAAAGCTAGAATACTGTCACGGGGTGAAGTTTGATCATGGTCTAATTCTTTTTATGTAGACTGCAAGTAAGGCCTCCTGCAGATCAGCTTGCTCGCAGTTACTTCTTTAGCTAGTACTACTTATGCAAATGTTTGTCAATTACTACGGTGGTATATAGCCTTGAAGATAGAATTAGAGTGGCGGCGGTTAGCAATATGGGCAGAGTGTGCTGGACTCGAAGTGGTGCCATCTGTGTCGGATTAGCCCTTCTCATTTTTTATGTGAGTTTCAACGTAGGCCCAGGGTTTCTCGCTCCACAGATCAGTACCTCGTTGCAGGAATACCTTCACTCGACAGACTCTTCCACCAAAGTCGACGATCCAGCACTTCAAGTTCTCATTGACGGCTTGAGAGATGCCACCAAGAGGGTTAACTCGCCACCGGCTATGTCAGATCATCATCATCCTGACCTGCGGAGATGGAGGAGCGAGCATCCTTGTCAGAGCCGGGGCGAGTTGCAACCATTATACGATCGAAGGAAATTTGTTGCAGGTTACCAACCCGGCGCTGGCTGGACGAAGGTTCTCGAAGAGTACGAGGCGCTTCACAGGAAATGCATCCAGAGTGTCGGAGACAATCTTAACGAGTATTTCCTTACTGGGAATACTAGCACCGGGTGTCAGTTCCTTGTTGCAGATGCTTTGGATTTCGGGTTAGGCAACAGATTACTCACTGTGGCATCGGCTTCCATATATGCGATCCTAACCCACCGGGTTTTGCTTGTACCGACATCAACAAGACTCCCGGACCTCATGTGCGAGCCGTTTGTAGGATCTTCCTGGAGGGTTGAATCTGAGGGTGTTTTCACCCCTGCAGACAATCATCCACAACTTTGGACTTCCACTAACACTCTTCTCCACAAGATTGACTTAACCCAAACAGCAGGCGGAGATGAGTTTAGAAATTCTAGTGATTCAGAGGAATTTGTATCCAATACCTATGCATCACGAGGGGAGGATGGCGCATGGCATCCTGTAGACAGGTTCTTCTGTGACACCGAACAGGGTTATGTCAAATCCAAGGTCACCTGGGTTTATCTTACTGGATGCCACTACTTCTTGCCAAACTTGTTCACTGTGCCCTCATTTCGACCAACTCTGGAGAGGCTGTTCCCCGACCACAAAATGGCGTTGACCACAGTGATGCGCAGTTTGATGCTTCCCAGTGACCCGGTTTGGAGGCGGGTCAAGGAAGCTGATGATGTACATTTCAATCAGAGGGTTAATAATGAGTTTTCTCATCGAATTGGAATTCAAGTTCGTTACGTCGGTGGTAAGGACCAGTACGAGAAGTTCAATGAGTTTGTGAACACACGCATCGTCAACTGTCTGATCGAAAATGCCATTCTTCAGCTTCCACCAAATTCATCACACAACAATGATACGGTGACTACTTCTTCCAACTCCGAGGTTAATTATAACGTGGCAGAAGTAGAAGATGATCATTCGCGGCGCCAGAGCACAGTTTTTATTGCTTCTTTGTATGATGGCCTCTTGAAGCATCTGAAGAGTATGTACAGTTCTTCGACATCTGCAGGATCTGATGATGATGATGATGCTGATGGTCATCATCATCACCTGTTGGAATCGACATCAGTAGCTAATCCGGTGAGGGTAGTGCAACTGACACACGGTGAGGAGCAGAAGTCTGGGCTTGATGAGGACCAAGGTGCTCTGGTGGAGATCCTCCTTTTGAGTTTCTCGGATGACCTGTTTGTTACTCCTTCCTCCACGTTTGGTGGCATTTCACAGGTTTACGGAGGTCTCATCCCTTGGTTCATCGACTACGACCCCTCCAGCAACAATACTTGCTTTCATGGGCAGACTGTGGATATCTGCTTCTCCAGGTCGTTGGAGATGTTCACCTGCCCCTATGACACTCATTCCTTCAATGGGAAGCGCCTCGCCGATGTGATGCCGTATATCAAAGAATGTCCAGCAATAGAAACGCCGCATCCCCCTGGTTTTCAAATAGTGAATTAATTCTTGATTGAAGATAATTCACTTTCTCTTCCACTTTCATTGATGGGAAGGCACAGGTTTACTGAGGTCTCATCCATCGACTACGATCCCTCCAGCAGCAATTCCTGCTTCCATGTGTGGTTGATATCTGCTTCTCCAACCTGTCTATGGAGGTATTCAGCTGCCCTATGACACTCATTCCTTCATCTTGAAGAAATCTTGATTGAAGATGATTCACATGTGCCATTCAATGAATTACCACTTACTCTTCCATCTTTGATGCTGGGATGGCACAGGGTCGCGGAGGGATCATGCATCCCTAGGTGGTTCATCGATTACGAATATCCCTCCACCAACAATTCTTGCTTCCATCGTCAGACTCTGGATATAATCTGCTTCTCCATGTCTATGGAGATCTTCACCTTGGCCACCCGCATGACACTGATCCACTAAATGGGAAGCGCCTGATTGTTGTGATGCTGTATATGAAAGAATGTCTAGCCATAGTAATGAAAATTGGATAGAATGCACATGTATCTGTGCAGAAACAACTCTGGTATCTAAAAGAAATTTTTATTATCTCTTGTGTTCGATACATCCTACGGAATACAGTATTCCTATTCCTACGCCTGATGTAATTGTCTGATCAATATATGTATTGCCATATCTCTATGAGCTTCTCTTGCTCACGATATACTACATGTGTAAAGATGAATCAGTGAATCTCTCCGTGAATGTGTATGATCCTTCCGATCAATGTCGCTAGAAGTATCTGCTTCCAGAATGATCTGATCAGGTGCAACAGAGCTCATTAACTTCCAATGACTGGATGAACGTTTAACCGATCTCATCCATCATTCTAATCAAACGTTGCTGCAACCCCTTCCCAAATAGCGATTTACATGTGACGATGATCTGCTGGGATGGATGAGTAGTCCCGTTGAGGAGCAGTGGAAGTGACACACGGTGGGGAGCAGATCAAGTCTGGGCTTGATGAGTATCAATCGTCAAGGTGCTCTGGTGGAGTAGATCATCAGGCTGAGGTTTCCCTCCACTTTTTGGTGAGATGGCACAGCTGTAGGGTTTAGGATTTAGGCTCGTCCTTTGAATATGAGATGGGATGCTTGCTAATTCCTAATTTGGATTGCTTTGCAGATACAAGCCTCAGAATGGGTGACTCAGATGATCTGTCGTCATTCCAAACTTTGACAATAAGCATGGAGATGATTATATGTAGGCCGTCTTCGCTGGTCTCGGACTCACAACATCTAAATTTTGTGGGAGCCTGCCTTCGACTGACCACCGTTGTGGATTTCTATGGTTGGGGTTTAAATTGTAACCATGAATCCTGCAAGAAAGCGAGGAGTCCAATAGCACAATGACGATGACTTGCTGAGTTTCAGAAATTCTTGGGAAGTGGCTGCAAAGATGATGCTGTTACATCTGGAGCCTTCTTTCAACATATTATGGCTCAGATACGTCTTCCGATACAAATGACCTTCGAAATAACTAGTACATGTTTACAAGCATGGTCATGACTGTAACGGAAGCATTATAAAAGCTAGATAGCCAGCTTTTTGTAATTCTGAATGCTGCATCTTCGAGTTATATGCAGACAGTAAGTTTGTTAGTTCACAGTTATACAACCATTTCCGTATGGAAAGCTAGATCAGTTAAAGCAAATGCTTTGAAATGAGACCAGTTTCATTCAAATCTGTTTTGAAACCACAAAGTTCCTACTGGTACTTATATGTACAGAAACTCCCTGTAATTCTACGGATGTTCCACGATTGTACGCTTAGGCTCAGGGTGTTGATCAGCTTATGTGTAATCAAATTTCATACTGCAAGTCAAGTATTCCACATGATCGGCTCACAAACAGTCTTATTACTTGCTGTGTCAAGTATCAAGTATCAGACGTCAGATTTCTTGGGAAAGTCAAACTTGAATTTTATATGTTTGACAGGACTTGTGTGACAACTGCAGCCAGGCTCCTGGTTTGTAGTGTGGATTTGGTGTTGGATACTTACATCCCAATGTCTTTGATTCTGTCCACTCCGATCGATAGGTTTGGGATGATTAATTAGCATACTTATATATCCTTCAAGGAGATAACATAGGTAAGAAAATCAACACCCGCGTCACTGAGGCGCTGTGAACGGGCCTTGTGTGGTCGCGGGCATGGTGGATCCGGACCGTTGATCCACCAAGGGCCTTAGTGGTCCTAGGTGGCGGGGGGTGGTGCTTGCCACCAAGGTGGGCGGGGGCGGGGGTGCCTCGTCCCTAACTCCCAAACGGAGGAGGGACAGGGCCGCCCTGCCAGGCGGGCGGGGCAGTTCGTTGCCTGCCCAGACGGGTGGGCCAAGGATTCGTGGCACTCACTTAAAATCATCCATGCGGATGAAAAAAACGCAGGAATCATCTAAATGACTATTTTTAGGAAAATTGATTCCGGAAATAAAGTCAAAGGCCCCAAATTAGTCTAGTAATGTCACATTCGAATGAATCGGCCCTCAACCCCATAAGGGGGATTTTTTTATTGGAGCCACTTCATCCACGATATCTAGCATGGATGATTTTAAGTGAGTGCCACGAATCCTTCGCCTGCCCGTCCGGGCAGGCAACCTCCCAAACAGGCTGCCAGCAAGGCGGCCCTGTCCCTCCTCCGTTTGGGAGTTAGGGACGAGGGCAGGGGTGGTGTTTGCCAACAAGGCGGGGTGGGGCCGTGGGCCTCATGTCTTTTTTCGGGGAGGCTAGCTTTAGGTTCTTGTCGGGGCTAGGTGGCTAAGCGGGCTAGGTGGCTAAGCGGGCTCGGTGGCTAGGCGGACTAGGCAGCTAGGTAGGCTTATTTTCTAAGTGGCTAGGCCTACTTACTAAATAACTAGTTCGTTAGGCTTACTTACTAGGTGGCTAGGCCCACTTACTAAATAACTAGTTGGTTAGGCTTACTTACTAAGTGGCAAAGGACGACTAAGGCTGGGTCAATTCTTTTTACGTACTCACACATGGAATTACAACTTGAAAGCAATGTGGGCACTTCCAACTTCGCCCAACATTGTAAGGTAACCGGGTCTTAAACGGATATTTTCTTTTTGCACCCACTTCTTGTACTAGGATACTAGGATGCCAAACATGCAATTAGTGCGAGATGATTAGCCAATCCAATTTGTGCATGTAGTCACTTCCCTCATAACTTGAGGAGCTCATATGAATATTTTATTTGCTATCAAAATGAATATTCTCTAAGTTAAAACAAATATCATTTAGGCATCCCCAATTATGAGAACATGGTTTTCCTTATAAAATGTGGTGCATGTTGAGGATGGGTTGCACAAATAGATGCCCCTATGTGACCACAATGGATGAAGGGGTCTTTTACTAAGAAATTCTATAATACATGTAGTTACCTTATGAGACCTTACACGATTCACCACATTTTATAAGAAAAGCCATATTCTCATAATTGGGGATGCCTAAATGATATTTGTTTTAACTTAGAGAATATTCATTTTGATAGAAAATAAAATATTCATATGAGCTCCTCAAGTTATGAGGGAAGTGACTACATGCACAAATTGGATTGGCTAATCATCTCGCACTAATTGCATGTTTGGCATCCTAGTATCCTAGTACAAGAAGTGGGTGCAAAAAGAAAATATCCGTTTAAGACCCGGTTACCTTACAATGTTGGGCGAAGTTGGAAGTGCCCACATTGCTTTCAAGTTGTAATTCCATGTGTGAGTACGTAAAAGAATTGACCCAGCTTTAGTTGTCCTTTGCCACTTAGCAAGTTAGCCTAACCAACTAGTTATTTAGTAAGTGGGCCTAGCCACCTAGTAAGTAAGCCTAACCAACTAGTTATTTAGTAAGTAGGCCTAGCCACTTAGAAAATAAGCCTACCTAGCCACCTAGCCCCAACAAGAACCTAAAGCTGGCCTCCCCGAAAAAAGACATGAGGCCCACGGCCCCACCCCGCCTTGGTGGCAAACACCACCCCCGCCCCCACCCCACCTTGGTGGCAAGCACCACCTCCCGCCACCTAGGACCACTAAGGCCCTTGGATGGGCCTTGGTGGGTCAACGGCCCGGATCCACCATGCCCGCGACCACACAAGCCCCGTTCACAGCGCCTCAGTGACGCGGGGATCCACACCCGCGTCACTGAGGCGCTGTGAACGGGGCTTGTGTGGTCGCGGGCATGGTGGATCCGGGCCGTTGACCCACCAAGGCCCATCCAAGGGCCTTAGTGGTCCTAGGTGGCAGGGGGCGGGGGGTGGTGCTTGCCACCAAGGTGGGTGGGGCCGTGGGCCTCATGTCTTTTTTCGGGGAGGCCAGCTTTAGGGTCTTGTCGGGGCTAGGTGGCTAAGCGGGCTCGGTGGCTAGGCGGACTAGGCAGCTAGGTAGGCTTATTTTTTAAGTGGCTAGGCCTACTTACTAAATAACTAGTTGGTTAGGCTTACTTACTAGGTGGCTAGGCCCACTTACTAAATAACTAGTTGGTTAGGCTTACTTACTAGGTGGCTAGGCCCACTTACTAAATAACTACACTGTTTTTTGCATTTAGTGTTGTAAACAGTAATTACGAACCACAACACTAAATGCCATGTTCAGATTTTTACATGTCCACAATTAGTGTTATAATATTTTTTATGTTTTTTGTTTTGTTGCCACATGGTTGCACCATCTCCACTACTAGAAGGTGGCAGCATAAGAAACACTATTTGTCGAGTGGTTGGTCAAGAATGTTGCAGGTAAATGACTAGTAACAACATTAAATGCCACACAACACTAAATGCAAAAAACAGTGTAGTTGGTTAGGCTTACTTACTACTAAATAACTAGTTGGTTAGGCTTACTTACTACTAAATAACTAGTTGGTTAGGCTTACTTACTACTAAATAACTAGCTGGTTAGGCTTACTTACTACTAAATAACTAGCTGGTTAGGCTTACTTACTACTAAATAACTAGTTGGTTACGCTTACTTGCTAAGTGACAAAGGACGACTAAGGCTGGGTCAATTCTTTTACGTACTCACACATGGAATTACAACTTGAAAGCAATATGGGCACTTCCAACTTCGCCCAACATTGTAAGGTACTAACCGGGTCTTAAACGGATATTTTCTTTTTGCACCCACTTCTTGTACTAGGATACTAGGATGCCAAACATGCAATTAGTGCATGTAGTCACTTCCCTCATAACTTGAGGAGCTCATATGAATATTCTATTTACTATCAAAATGAATATTCTCTAAGTTAAAACAAATATCATTTAGGCATCTCCAATTTTGAGAATATGACTTTTCTTATAAAATGTGCTGCATGTTGAGGATGGGTGGCACAAATGAATGCCCCTATGTGACCACAATGGATGAAGGGGTCTTTTACTAAGAAATTCTATAATACATGCAGTTACCTTATGAGACCTTACACGATTCGGAAGATTCTATAAGAAAAGCCATATTCTCATAATTGGGGATGCCTAAATGATATTTGTTTTAACTTAGAGAATATTCATTTTGATAGTAAATAGAATATTCATATGAGCTCCTCAAGTTATGAGGGAAGTGACTACATGCACTAATTGCATGTTTGGCATCCTAGTATCCTAGTACAAGAAGTGGGTGCAAAAAGAAAATATCCGTTTAAGACCCGGTTAGTACCTTACAATGTTGGGCGAAGTTGGAAGTGCCCACATTGCTTTCAAGTTGTAATTCCATGTGTGAGTACGTAAAAGAATTGACCCAGCCTTAGTCGTCCTTTGTCACTTAGCAAGTAAGCGTAACCAACTAGTTATTTAGTAGTAAGTAAGCCTAACCAGCTAGTTATTTAGTAGTAAGTAAGCCTAACCAACTAGTTATTTAGTAGTAAGTAAGCCTAACCAACTAGTTATTTAGTAGTAAGTAAGCCTAACCAACTAGTTATTTAGTAGTAAGTAAGCCTAACCAACTAGTTATTCAGTAAGTGGGCCTAGCCACCTAGTAAGTAAGCCTAACCAACTAGTTATTTAGTAAGTAGGCCTAGCCACTTAAAAAATAAGCCTACCTAGCTGCCTAGTCCGCCTAGCCACCGAGCCTGCTTAGCCACCTAGCCCCGACAAGACCCTAAAGCTGGCCTCCCCGAAAAAAGACATGAGGCCCACGGCCCCACGCCGCCTTGGTGGCAAACACCACCCCCGCCCCCACCCACCTTGGTGGCAAGCACCACCCCCTGCCACCTAGGACCACTAAGGCCCTTGGATGGGCCTTGGTGGGTCAACGGCCCGGATCCACCATGCCCGCGACCACACAAGCCCCGTTCACAGCGCCTCAGTGACGCGGGGATCCACACCACATCCTGTCATGATTCCAAAAATAACCTCATCTTGCGCTACGTGCTGCAATCAATTAAAACCTTCACCTTGGCTACAGTCACGGGCACGCTTTGAACGAGTGTGATTAATTTATTATCAAAACTTCCACTGAGCACCGCTGCGGCTGACGTCCACTTCATTTATTTTCATTTTATACTACACTGAATATTCTGTTCAGTGTTATATGGTATTTTATGTCACTGTGGCAGCTTCTCTAATGACACTTCTTGTGAATTTGTTAACAAATATTGTCATCCCAATTTTCTTTTAGTTCGTCTACTTTTGGCATATTTTGCATTCTGACATTTTGTATTAAATTATTATAATCATTGATGATTGAAATTTGGATGAAAAATCACTTAGTAAGTGATAGTAATTCCAACATTGTGAATCTATAATGTTCAATTTTTTTTTTCAAAGGCAAGTAGTGTTAGGTTTACATTTTGTGTTGGTGGCACTACACGGTGGTTTACAATTAGTATTAAGCAAGACAAATAGAAAGGGTGACATTAAATAAAATATTTTAGTGTAATAACTCTTTTAGGGCATCAGGGCGCTTTACACCATTCATGGTATTTAGTGTCATGTACACAAAATTCTATTTTGTGAGGGGCCTAAAGTAGATGCCTACATGTCTCAAATTGTCACATCCGCTAACTACCAAGTGATACTAATTGTCAACATAAGTAACTAATTTCCATACTCAAAGAGGTGGCCGTAGACTAACTTTTGTTGAGCTTGAGGGTCCATGACATAGAAATCTATAATCTGATCTTATCAATAAAAAATGTCGAGACCGTCCTGCTTCACTTTGTACCATAGCTTTGAGGGCCTTAGTAAGTACCAAGTACCAAGTACCAAGTACCAAGGAAGTGTAAATGGATGAACACACATACATGGAGTTCTACAATGTTCCGTGACGTACTAGATTTAGTGTTAAGGAGGTAAGTCTAACACATAACTGAAAGACCTTGTCGCTTCAAAATCTTACAAACCCTTGCTTTATATTTAAGGTATTGTGTAGAAGGGCCCACACGAGTAGAATGGAAATGAAATAGCACTCGATTGTACCTTGCTTGCGACCAAATAATACTTAACTACATGGTCATCGTCCTTTGCCATAGTGTGAATTGCCCATTAAGGTGGACGTGTCTAATTTCAACATAACGTTAGTTTGGATGCCTATATTTGAATGGTATACGGTTAGGTGTGGATCTAAGGGCTTGGTTCACACGGGGTTCCAAGTCTTAAGTCCCAAGTCACTTGAGGTCAATCCGTGCAACTTTAGCTGTAGAGAGCATGGAAGTTGGGACTTATCACTTCACATGGGGTCTCAAGTTCTAAGTCCCAAGTATGACATGGATACCTACATGGCAACACTTTTTGAAGGTGAGGCTCAAGACTTGTGTTGAGAGTTGGGTCGAGCAAAAAGCTAATGAATGTTTTTTGAATAAAATAATCAAGACCCGTGAATGTTTTTGCATAAAATAATCAAGACCCAACTTTAATGATAATCAACCATATTTTAATGGTTTCTTGAGGTTCAAAAGTTGGGACTTTGCCTCCATGTTGGGACTTGGGACTTTGCCTCCATGTTGGGACTTGGGACTTGGGACTTGGGACTCCATGTGAACCAACCATAAGAACATATTACACCAGAATAACATGATTTTAAAACAAATTGGACTACTTGCTCAATAAATGTTAACTATTCTAGGCTCAATTTTCAAAACAATTGGGCAAAACTATGCGACCACTTAATGAGCATGAGAATCTTCACTTGGACAATGATTAAGATAATCATATGAGCTCTAAAAATTATGAGACAAATGACTACAGGCACGATTTGGATTTGCTATCTTGATTGATATATCTCACTTAAAGTGGGTGCAAAGAGAAAAATATCCAAATTAAGTCTATCTACCTTTAAATGAAATGAAATGAAATGAAATGATATAGATTTGAAAGTCTAGGGAGTCAAAAGGTAAGTTATGGGACTTTGTGTGCATGCTCTCAATGGTATGGATTACAAAACACAAAAAATCCATTCATAGAATCAATGTCCGGGGAGACTTTTGGGCATAATTGATCAAGATCCTAGTGTTTCCAAGTCCAAGTGGTTATATGTTGTGATCTTTCAGTTTTCTTTACTAATTGGAGATATATTCCATAGATTCCTCTAAAACGATGGGTAATTGATCTATTCCTAAAGTCTTGAACTTCAACCGGTTATTTCTCAAACTCAACCAGTTCTCCCGGTTCCAGGGTTGTCTATCCCGCCGTTGTGACGGTGTCGTGCCGTCACGACGTGTCGTGTCGTGACGGACCCCTCCGTCACGACACAATAGGGTCCACGTAGGGTCAACATAGGGGGAGCCGACTAGGGTGGGTAAAATAATTACCTTCTTGCCAAGGTGGCGTCCTATGTGGCAGAAAACGTCGACGTGGATGTGCATATTTCCCCTGCCACGTAGACCATTTTGCCATTGTGTTTATCATTGTGTTACAATCAAAGTAAAATTTTTTTACTAAGGAGGGTGTGGGGCGGACGGGGGCGGACGGGGAAGGGGGGTGGAGCGGACGGACGGGGGGGGGGGGGTGGTGCGGACGGGGAAGGGGGGTGGAGCGGACGGACAGGGGGGTGGTGCGGACGGTGGATGGGGGTGGAGCGGACGGACGGGGGTGTGGAGCGGACGGGGGAGGGGGGGTGGGGCGGACGGACGGGGGTGGAGCGGACGGGAGAGGGGGGGGGTGGGGCGGACGGAGGAGGGGAGGGGCGGACGGGGGAGCGGACGGAGGGGGGGTAGCGGACGGGGGGGCGGACGGGGGAGCGGACGGAGGGGGGGAAGCGGACGGGGGCGGACGGGGGAGCGGACGGAGGGGGGGGGGGGAGCGGACGGGGGGGCGGACGGGGGGAGCGGACGGATGGGGGGGGGGAGCGGACGGATGGGGGGGGGAGCGGACGGGGGGGCGGACGGTGGAGCGGACGGGTGAGCGGACGGAGGTGGGGGGAGCGGACGGGGGGGCGGACGGGGGAGCGGACGGATGGGGGGGGGAGCGGACGGGGGGGGGGCGGACGGTGGAGCGGACGGGTGAGCGGACGGAGGTGGGGGGAGCGGACGGGGGGGCGGACGGGGGAGCGGACGGAGGGGGGGGGAGCAGACGGGGGGGGGGGCGGACGGGGGAGCGGACGGGTTGGGAACGGGGCGGGGGACGTGGGCAGACGGAGGTTGGGAACGGGAGCGGACGGGGTTTGGGTACAGGAGCGGACGGGGGGGAACGGGAGCGGATGGGGTGGAACGGGGATTGGGAACGAGGGCGGACGGGTGGGAACTGGGATTGGGAACGGGGGCGGACGGGGGGGCGGACGGGCGCTAGTAAAATTTTCCCCACTTTCCCTTTACTTTGCTGACATGTCGTCACACGTGGACAATGTAAATCCTACGTGTCCGAAATTGGGTAATGTAATTACACAAAAAAATCGGTAAAATTCAAGTCCGGCAGGATAAAGACAGCATCCGGCATAATCCGGCATAATGTCGTGACGGCACGACATTATGCCGGGATAAGCCTCCGTCACGACACAATAGACAACCCTGCCCGGTTCATTGCACCGGTTCTCAACCACTTGGACTTGGAAACACTAGGATGTGGAAAGCATCATCCCTCGCTAGTTACTTCCAGCGAACATTAAACACCCCCGCACGAACTTTCGGGGGTGTCAAATCCAAGCAAGGGCAGCCCTCCCGGGAAATTTTTGAACCCGACCGAAAATTGCTGCCCACCCCGCCCAACTTCAAAAAAAACATTGCCCTTGCATTCTTGAAGGCCGCTTGACTACAAATCCCATATTGAGCGCACTTCACCTTCAAGGTCTAAAATCCAATGTACATGTGCACTTCCAATTAGTAAATAAGCAATTGATTTGGATTTCATTCCAGAAGTGAAACCATCAATGAAGCACGTAATTAATTTGGAGGTCGAAGACATTACAAAATCCTCATTAACATTGGGGTTATAATTTTTGCGTCTTACAATTTGAAAGTGTCTTTGTCATTCTAAACTGACACTTAAATTAATGTGTTGATTTAGTATGCATATTTTATAATATTTTAGGTAATGTCATCTACTTTCACATGTATTCATACGCATTAAGTGTGATTGAATGTAATTAAGTCTAATTAATCTTGATTAATCCTAATTAATCCCAAATAAATCAGAAAGTATGCTTACCAAATTAAGTTAAACTAATTAATTATAAAATTAACTTAATTTAATTAATTAATTTCTGGAATTAATTCCAATAAATTAATTATAGTAATTAATCAATTCTAGTAAGTATATTTTATAATTAATTGCATATGAATACATGTGAAAGTAGATGACATTACCTAAAATATTATAAAATATACATACTAAATCAATACACTAATTTAAGTGTCATTTTAGAATGACAAAGATAATTTCAAATTGTAAGTCACAAAAATTATAATCCCAATGTTAATGAGGATTTTGTAATGTTTTTGACCTCCAAGTTAATTACGTGCTTCATTGATGGTTTCACTTCCGGAATGAAATCCCAATCAATTGCTTATTTACTAATTGGAAGTGCACATATACATTGGATTTTAGACCTTGAAAGTGAAGTGCGCTCAATATGAGATTTGCAACCCTAAACTACTGGATGATGGTGGAGATACCCAAATCTTAAGGAAGAGGTTGGCGATTCGATTCCCAACTGTGAAACCTCCTCTCTACTTGACAGAAACTTGCCAGGTGGTTAACTGCCTCCTATGCTTTGGCGCTGGCCTGTCGGCCTTCTGTCTCAAAAAATAATTTAATAATAATAAAATAAAATGAGATTTGCAATCAAGCGTCCTTCAAGAATGCAAGGGCAATGTTTTTTTTTCGAAATTGGGCGGGGCGGGCAACAATTTTCGGTCAGGTTCAAAAATTTCCCGGGAGGGCTGCCCCCGCCCGGATCTTACACCCCCCGAAAGTTCGTGCGCGGGTGTTTAATGTCCGCCGTTACTTCCATGCACCTGCCAAATGCAGACTCCTAGGTTATGCTTTATAGGCATGCCATGATGCTTCCTCCCTTTCACGCCTCCCTCGTCACCACCTTTCCAAAGACTATTGAATTCATGCCACTATCTAACTTATTCCAAATGGAGTATGACAAACGTCATGAGTCCTCCAAAACATTGACTTGCGTGGACGGGTCTTAACCCCTAAAGGACCAAGCATGATTTGGACGGATCTGAAGGAAATTCGAGCCACTGTCATGTATGGGATGGTGCATGCAGCGTGGCCAACATTTGATGGTTTCCAACCTTATGGAATGGTTGTTAGCTTTATCAAGTACGATAGGGAAAAATATCCATCCCTTTATGTAAATTTCGTCCATTAAGATTGATATGTCTTTCGATGGTTCGATGGTATTCTTGAGTTGCCCGAACATTGCCTGACCACTTTGAACATGTCTTGCCATTATTATATTCTTTTTTAGGCAACATTTTGCAACGACACTGAAAGTCACGGACTTGGGCAACTATTAGTGTTGACAAACCGTCATTTCAATCTAATTTGTTGGCTATATGGGCCTTGCTTTATATACAACTACAAAATAATGAAAATATTGTGATTGTTTAAATAATATACATGTATAAAACTGCACTGAAATCCGTACGGTGGATGTATGCAACAAAAACCAATAAGGGTATGCATTATTTTTTTGCAAATTTATGATGTCATTCTTGAATTTAAATGTAATTTAAACTACTTAGGAAGTTGTGGATGGCGGGCACACAAGGAAAAAGGGTGTGGACAATGGAGATTCTTATCCCACCCTTTCGTACCGTGGCCCACAACCATTTATATATTTCATTCTCAATATTGCATGCCCCATACCACCCTCTTTCATGGCTATGGTGTCATTATATACCCCCTCTATGTACATGCCACCCCCTCCCCCCATACATCGCACCCTTTACCTAATAAAAAATGGGGCCACATAAAGGTTGCCCAAGATTCGACCATGGCGCAAGTTCATTGGATACTTTGAACAGTTTCGGGTAGTTGTACAGTGCCAAATAGTGCATTTCGAACATTTACATCACATTAGGGTGCAAGCACGGTAAAGTGGACAGCTCTTGATCCTTGCTCAGGTTTAAGTGAAAGTGATCCAAAACAATATACTAACTTTGAATTTTATGAAATAAAATTCATGAACATTTTGAAAACATATGAATCTACAAAGCCAAGCAATTTATGTTCACAAAAAAAAATTTCAAACAACGTATATGTATTTTAGAAGACGGTGCAAGTGGTGGTGCAAGTGGGTGTCATTGAAAAGATAATTGTCAAAAACTTGCTTAAAATACAATTACATTACATTAAATTGATGAATTTTTGAAAAAAAATTACGATGACCTCAAGTTTATAATGAATTCAAGGAATATGAAAAGAAATTCCAAGTTCAAAATATTTAAGGTCATGAAATTTACGTTCAAAACTATATTTAGTCAGTTGCTTTTACGCGTCACTTTTGATGATAGGTTTTGAAGATCTCATATTGATATTCTATATTTGAGTACCTAACTTAACAATAGAGGTCATCATGAAAAATAATCTATTTTAAACAACATTTTGCTACTACTTATAGGCGTTTGACCAAGAAAATCATGGCTTTCATATACCAGAGCACTTTTTTGGTCCACTTTACTATGCTTGCACCCATTAACAAACAACAAATTATCGTTTTTTTTGAATTTTTTTCTGGGCTGCATTTCTCTGTCCTTGCGCATCCATTGCAATTATTTTCATTCACATCGGTGTAGATCTCTGAGTTCTGGCCTACACAAAAATACCGAAAACGTCCAAAATTCAACGCCTGGTCCTTTAGGGGTTAAATCGTTAGCAAATCCAAATCAAGGCCGTAGCCACTTTCCTCATAATTTTTGGAGCTCACATGAATGTCTTATTCATTATCGAAGTCAAGATTCTCATGCTCACCGAGTGGTCATATTGGTCTTCCTAACTATGTTGACTATTGAACCTAGAATAGTTGTCGTGGTGTGAGCAGCACGCAATCCAAAGTTTCTTACAAACATATCTTTTGGTTTCCATTCTTGGAGCCCCACCAAAGCACATAGAGTACATAGACCTATTTCCGTTAACTCAAGCAATTTCACATGGGTGTAGTACATGTGTGATATTGGGGTGATTTTTCACATGTCTGGAAATTGATATCACAAAGTTTAACAAAAAAAATGACAATTTATTTCCAAGTTTTGAAATTATTGTCAATTTTCAAAGGCAAGATTCTCTCCCGACCCATATTCGTAGCATAGGTCGATCTATTCCCGATAACTGGGAGACAAAAACATGAGTACAATTACTACCCTTTTCAAGAAACGCAAACCCGTGCATTTTTTAACTTACTTTTTTCATCACACCAAATTTGAAGGCAACATGTGCATGTGGAACTTCACAACTTTAGGGGGTTCTATATATTAAGGAAGGAAGGGGGGGAGTATTAGAAATGGGTACATCCGATTAAGATAAGTACATGCTGCCCTCTATAATATCAACCTCCTTAATGTCACTCCTTTTATATCCCAAAACCCTAGGGAACAGATGTTTTCAGTTTAAATCTCACTCCTTGTTATCACATGTTCCTCTCGTATATCATAGGTTTTTATATCACATAAGGTTGTAGATATAGGTACGATTGAGATATATTTTGGGGACCAAACCCTTGTGTGAGCTAGCGATGGTAGTTGACAATGAGAACTTCTACATGCAAGTTTTTTCTTATAAGCTTCTAGAGAGACCAACTGCGTTCATTTGTTGGATCAATTCTTGCCATGAGGATGAAGCTTTTGAACGATGCGAGGAAAAATCCTTCCTTGTTTTGTTCGCCCAAGGCCGAAACTTTGTTCACTAGGGTTTAAGGGAGCTTTAGGGTTTGCATTTATGTAAAGTAAGAAACTTTAGAATATGTCAAATTGTCAATTAGTCTTTATCAAGTCTTGTTGTGTTTGAAAGAATTGAGGTTAACAAAATCTGAGTGTTTGTGTATTTTTGTATGTTATTGTAACTACTTTGATTTCATGCTTCCTTATTCTTGTGAAAAGTCTTATTTAGGTTCACACTTGGGAAGAATGCTACCTTTAACCTCACTAAGTGCAATACCTTCAAGAAATTTGGGTTGTGGGTTTAAGTCAATGGTCTCGGACCTCTTAAATTCCACTTCAAGTGATGAATGCACCCTAGAGAAGCATTCATCTTTCCAGAGTGCTAGTCTAGCACTTACTTCTTGCCTCCTCTATGTTTTGCAATTGTCTCCAAAGCTACTAAAAGGCTCGTACATATTGTTATGAAATTTTGAACAAACATATCCTAGAAATGTTGAGCTTTGTACGTGTGTGCAACTTTGGGACATTATCCGTGTCCCATGTATGAAATTATCAATTTCAGCATTGCAATATTGCACTTGGTGTTATTCCATAATGTCACATGTTACACCAATTCTCTTTTATCAAGCATACATGTTAACACTAAAACATTCCTTAATATCATGTGTAGTTTGGTTGTCACAAGAGTGATATCACAGAGGTTAGAGTGCAGTTGAATTAGACACCACTACCTTACCAAGTCCATACTCCAATCTGGAGAGAGAAAATTATCGCATATGAGTGCACCTCTCATTCATCCAACATAAGAGACTTGAAATATGACACCGGAATTAGCTTTAAAGACCCCATATTAATCTAGTCCAAGTCATTTGAGATGAATCAGCAACAAACCTATAGAAAGTCAGGTTTTGATGTTGGATGAATGAGAGGCATGCGTGTATGTGATAATCTCCTCTCTCCCTTCAATCCTCATCATTGTCCATTAATCCCACAATCCATCACATCCCCTTCTAAAATGAAATTCCTTAATTATGAAGTTCTACACATTATGTCCCTTAACTACCTCATTCAATTTGCACGTAACATTTGACAACCACAATTCATTGTTGAACCACACCCTTGATTATCTCACGTGGAATGAGAGTAGTATGCCCAAAGGAGGCCACCTTCCAAAAGGGTGGAAGTAACATTACCTTGAAGCTTGATGAAACATGATCAAGGTAAGGAAAAACATGCTCCCATTCGCGTCACTGTGCAACATACATCAATATTATTTTGATTTTGTTTTATGAGGGCAGTCTCCATTGATAGATCCTTAGAAGTCATAAATTGTCATTCTAAATTCAACAAAGCTTGTCAATCATTTATGGATGATCATAGGTTCGAGGTTGGTATTAGGCATGTCCACCTTGAACCTATGATTGAGCACTGATAGGCAGCTATCATCAACTTGGATTATTTTTGTGTAGTAATAGAATTGGCCCATGTTGCACTTGGTTCTTCAATAAGATCTATTTTATTTTTCTGCACAAGGTAACACCTATCCTTTTGGCATGAGCCTAAAAGTAACACCATCCTTTTGGCAACACCCATTTTTATTTTTATTTTGCACCATCAACAAGTGAGTGCAATGGTGCCACTAAGGAATACATTGTTAAAAGCAACTAGTCATATGTGGCATTTAAAAGCACAAAACATCACAACTTTGGCCTCTCATAATGGCGGTGTAAGGATGTAAGAATGCTTTAAGAAGAGTACCTACTTTGGCTAATCACAATGGCTAATCTAGGATCTATCCGCTCAACGAGGTGGTGTAAGAAGCGTTCCATAAGAGAGCAACAACACCTTCATTTAATGGAAGACTCTCACTTGCAAAAAACTTGATTTTGTGACAACTCTCTCCTAATAATCCACCCTTAATGGACCCCTCTAGTGGATAGGAAAAGGCTAATTCCTTAAAACAACTTTGAAAAATTCTATAGAATGCATATGAATTTTTTATTTAAAAAAAATTATCTGTGTAGACACTTCATTGTTATGCCATTCTATGGAAAATATTGAAAAAAAATTCCAAGCTATTAAACTTGCATGAGATGGCAAAAGTCCTTGGAAGGGTCGCTTTTAGGCCTTGTGCGGGTGTTATTCGGTTACACCTCTTAATCATACACATATATTAGATCGGTGTGTGGTTACACGAGGATAAAAAAAACACCATATTCAAGACACATGCTAAAAAGAGATTGGACTACGGCTTCAAATTTTACTAACTACTCTACACTTGATAGTGAACACAATTGGGAGGTATTCAGTTATGGAATCAACAAACATGCACTAAATAAGGGGAGATCCAATTTCCAATCCAATTTTTCTTGATGCTTCATCATAGATTTGCTAATGAAGACAAGTTTTGTTGTGTAAATTTAATTGGTAGAAATCGGAGAACATAAAAAACAGATCGAATAGCACCACCAACCTCATAGAACCCACTGGGTGGGGGGGCTTCCTCTTAGATTAAGTATGCACATGCAATGATGTATTTTTTTGGGGGGGGGTATTTGCCTACTAGAATGGATTATAAGGCATGCCGATTTTAAAATAATGGTAATTTGTTGTGATTATTGGCACCCTATGGGTAATTATAAATCGTTGAATGATTGGTTTAATGGTATGCTATATTACTTATATGTAAAAAATATCTCAATTCCCAAAGTCCTTAAAGTGTATGATTAATTATAAGCCTCATAAGAAGCACATGTACAAAACAAGGAAAACAAGCAAACTATAGGGTTCAAGGTTTATGGTTGGAAATCACAGGCAAGCCCAGTGCGAAGCAACATAGTAGTATGTTAATAACAACAATGAATTGCATGTACATGTCATAATAAAAGGTTCCCACATTCCCTACTAAAAATAGTCTATATACTATATATTTGCATAAATTTACAAAACACATGCTAAAGCATACAAATAAGTCCCATACATCTCACATGTCCTCCACTTATTAGTGCCACAACTTGAAAAAGAAGTGATTGAGTTGTTGAGAACCCACAATTGCAAGGTCATTAGCTACCACTAGTGCAAACTGCACATAAACAAGCAGGGTTGTCTATTGTGTCGTGACGGAGGCTTATCCCGGCATAATGTCGTGCCGTCACGACACGTATCCGTCACGACATTATGCCGGATTATGCCGGATGCTGTCTTTATCCTGCCGGACTTGAATTTTACCGATTTTTTTGTGTAATTACATTACCCAATTTCGGACACGTAGGATTTACATTGTCCACGTGTGACGACATGTCAGCAAAGTAAAGGGAAAGTGGGGAAAATTCTACTAGCGCCCGTCCGCCCCCGTTCCCAATCCCCGTTCCCACCCGTCCGCCCTCGTTCCCAATCCCCGTTCCACCCCGTCCGCTCCCGTTCCCAACCTCCGTCTGCCCACGTCCCCCGCCCCGCTCCCAACCCGTCCGCTCCCCCGTCCGCCCCCCCGTCCGCCCCCCCGTCCGCCCCCCCGTCCGCTCCCCCCACCTCCGTCCGCCCCCCCCCCCCCGTCCGCTCCCCCGTCCGCCCCCCCCCCCGTCCGCCCCCCCGTCCGCTCCCCCCACCTCCGTCCGCTCACCCGTCCGCTCCACCGTCCGCCCCCCCCCCCCCCCGTCCGCTCCCCCGTCCGCCCCCCCCCCCCCCCCGGTCCGCTCCCCCGTCCGCTCCCCCCCCTCCGTCCGCTCCCCCGTCCGCCCCCCCCTCCATCCGCTCCCCCGTCCGCCCCCCCCGTCCGCCCCCCCGTCCGCCCCCCCCCCCGTCCGCCCCCCCCGTCCGCTCCCCCGTCCGCCCCCCCGTCCGCTCCCCCGTCCGCCCCCCCGTCCGCTCCCCCCCCCTCCGTCCGCTCCCCCGTCCGCTCCCCCCCCCTCCGTCCGCTCCCCCGTCCGCACCCCCGTCCGCTCCCACCCCTTCCGTCCGCTCCCCCGTCCGATTCGAACACTATAAATTGAGGGTGCAAGGTGCCATTTTTGCCTCCACTGACATAGTGTGTCTCAAGTCTTTTGATTCTCCTTTGAGGAGTGAGGATTGAATGCGTGAGACCCGAATGCAGAGTATACTTTGTCCAATCTAGTGTCTGTGAATTAGGGTTGCCCTCGTGGCACTCTTGAACAGGACCTAGTATGCGATCAAAGTGACTTGCTCTAACTTGTTTGTATTTGCAGGTTTTGTTGAAGTCATGCCACGCCGAAACGATGCATGGGATCATTGGTACGAGGATAAGGGGAGGGTTCCCGGTAAATCACAAAGGCAGGTTAAATGTAGGTTTTGCCCGTTCGTCATATCTTACCGAGGAGATAGAATGTTGGCCCACCTTGGTTATAGACCTCATGTAGGGGGTGCTTCTGATGTTTCCACATGTAGGATGGTACCCCCGCATATTAGGGCCTTGTTTGAACATTGCGGAGGCATTGTGCCCTTACATGTAGGCATTGTAAATGAGGACTCTCTGGTGGCAGATATTGTACCTTTGGAGCCTATTATAGCGGGCTCCGTAATTAGTGAAACAGAGCCTTTGCTTATGTCCCAAACCACTCAACATTCTGATGTTGTGATATATGGCACTCCTCCTCGTGAACTACGTCAACTCAACATAACGGAGGGGTTCAATGTGTCAACAAAACAACTCCTCGATAGAGCATGGGCAACGGCTTTTTATGAAGCTAACATTCCTTTCAACATTGTGAGACATCCTGCATTTGTTCATGCTGTGCGTGAAACTGCCCGTCATCGAATGCCAGCCTACACACCACCATCGTACAATGCCATCCGTACGAAGTTGTTAACTGATATAAAGGTTGACCTAGATAGGCAAGTGAAGGAGAAGCTGGGGAATTCCGTTGAAAAATACGGTGTTACAATATGTTGTGATGGATGGGACAACGTGCAAAACCGACCTCTCCTAAACGTTCTTCAATGTGGCACAAAGGGAGACGTTTTCTTGGGTACCATTGACACCACGGGAAATCACAAGGATCATGTCTACGTTGCTGCTCAAATTCAACCATTTGTGGAAAAGGTTGGTCGACATAATGTGGTCCAAGTTTGCACCGACAATGCCCCAGTTATGGCCTCCGCTGCTCGCGACTTGATTCGAGCAAATCCCGATCTATATTTTCAAGGATGTGCTGCACATTGCCTAGATCTCCTCTTAGAAGATTGGGGGAAGGAGGAATGGGTGAAAAAATTGGTAAAAAAATCCCGCCATATTTGTGTATTTGTTAAAAACCATCATGCTTCTCAAGCTATATTCCGGAGGTTGTCACCAAATCTCTCACTCCGCCTACCTGTAGAGACCCGTTTTGCTACGAACTTCATCATGATTGAACGTCTTCTCCAAGTACGCAATGCTTTGGAAAGAATGGTGGTTGATGAGGATTGGATCACTCTAATGCGTGATATGAGGAGGAGATCTGGCACCTCTTACATGAAGGGCTCTGTTGTGCGAAGCTTTATACGTTCTGATGGATTCTGGAACACGTGCGAAAATTTCTTGTATATGGTGATCCCGGTTGTTAAAGCTCTTCGTGTATTTGACGGCAAGGCGCCTGCAATGGGAATGGCTTGGAGGGTCATGCATGATTTACAAACCCATATTCGTGGATTCAGTAAACCTCCATTTCGCTTAAGCCCTGAGCTTGCTGCAAATGCTATGGTAACGTTTCAAAATAGATGGAGGTTGATGTTGAATGATCTACACTGGGCTGGAGCGATGTTAAATCCGCTTCTACGTGGTTGGGCCCCACTCCATGAGGATGACAATTCGAGGACAATCCTAAATCGAGTTCTTCGCAGGCTTGCTCAAGATGAGGACACTTATGTCCAAATCCTCCACCAGTACCAAGATTTTCTTGAAAATCGAGGGCCTTTTGCTGATTCTACTGACCCGAGCGTGCATGCCGCACCTCTCCATGAATGGTGGGATGCAATGGGAGGTGGAGCTAAAGCCCTCCAAACAATAGCAAGACGTATCCTTGCACAAGTATGTTCCGCATCCGCATGTGAACGCAATTGGAGCATGTACTCATACGTTCACAACAAGAGTCGCAATCGCTTGAAGCATAGTCGTGCTGAGGACCTCGTCTACATATATACCAATAGTAGGCTCATTCGACATCGGAGGGGCCCAAGACCTGCTCAATGGTACGAATTGAATGAGGTCCATTCTGACGATGACCTTGACGAAGAAGATGACAACGAAGATGACGTGGATCCAACTGATAGGGCTGGAAATGATGAAGACAACAATGTTGATGACATCGACTTTGATTTGGATGACCTCGATTCCGAGAATCATGGTTCAGAAGATGAGGATGGCAATGGTAGTGATGGAAACCTTGGGGTGTTTGAGTTTGATGAACCGGATGTCCCCCAACATAACGACGGAATGCATGACGATCATGAGGGGTCTATTGGAAGACCGCATGTTGAAACTCTCCACACTGGAGAAGGGTTTCCATCTGACCATAATGTTGCTATGGGGGCAAGTGAGAATGTGGGAATTGAAGTAGATTCCTTGCAACATCGGAGCGATTCTCTTTCATTTGGTGAAGGCGACAATGTACTACCCGTAAATGAGCCAATGCACGTTCAACATGATCCACTTCCAACCCGAGTACATTCTGAATCCATGGATGCCTCCCTCATATCCAACCATCGTATAGAAGATCCAACGCCCAATGTTCCTGAAATGCCTACAACTCGATTCCGTGCTCTTCAAAGGATTGCATCCACCTCTACGGTGCAATTGCATGCACAAGGTCAACATCGTCCTCTCACTCGAAGTATTGCCAATACTTCTAGATTGGGTGTTTCACGTGCAACTGTGGTGGGTGCTACTTTGGTTGCTATGCACAATGTTTCAAGAAATGTTACTATAGAGGCGCCACGTCGTCCTTCTGTACGACGACATGTTGTTGAGAACATACCAATTGCAATTCCACCCGCGTCTGTTTCACTTCCACACAGTCAATCCAATGGAAGAGGTGGTCTTGGAGTTGGAGGCGGAAGTACAACGGGGGATGCTTTTATAGATGGAAGTAGAGATGAAGTGCACTCAAGTCGTGGTACGGGTGGAGGGCGCCAGAGAACTACGAGAGGTGTCAAACGTACTAGGAAGAGGTATCAGGGACGATCGCTTCCGTTTACTGCTGAAGACTACAATGAAGATGAGGGTAGACCACATCTAGATGAAAATGGCATACAGGATGCAGATGGCTCCCGGCCGACCAAGAGGATAATTTTCTCACAACGTGACCGAGAGTTGCATCTTCGAAGCGCGACTCCCCAAACGGATGATGATTTCAGCACAGACGAGTCTGAAGAGGACCCAAGATGTGTCGAAGCAAATGATCCTACAGTACGGATTCGAACGTAATGGTTTTGCACAAATGTGTTCTTTCGGTGCTCCCACGTACTCCCATAATTTATTACTTCCGTCAAAATTGATACAAGTTACAACCTTAGGGCCTTCGGTAAGACATTTAGACCACAAAGCGAACGTTACGTTCGAAGTTGTATCATTTTATTATAGTAATAAAATTATTTATTGCATGTTTTTTAAAATTATTTATTGCATATTTATATAATTATATCTTTATGTGGTATTCAATATTGACTATGTAGTCAATAGTACTTTTGGTTAGACTATCATATGAATTACAAATATTCAAGTGAGTTTTTAAAAGTTTCGAATAACATTAAAACATGTGACATCCATATGCTATCTTTTACACGATCTTAGAAATGACAACTTGTCGGTAACTCCTCTTTATATTACATATTCTTTGAACATGAAATATGTTCAATGTGTACAAAGTCTTCCTCCGTTCCTATACAACTTTCTAAACATGCTACAAAAATGCCTAATCCGAATCTGAATCGAGGTCTATTGCAGCTGAAGTAGATCCTCGTCGTGCTCGTGATGATTCCCCGGCTTCCATCATTCGCGTGGTTTCACGGGTGAGATATGGACGACTTCCAGGAGACAGTGGAGTGGCATTACGTGGTCTAGGCCCCCCATTTAGCCATCTCAATACCGCATCATCCGTAACTCTATTCAAGAGTGCTTCAACTGCCTCCAACTGCGTTCTGTGTTTGTGGTACGACTGCTCTAAGTGCGCTTCAAAATGGGAATCCCGTTCCATGGGCATCTCATGTGCATCTTCTTCCAACTCATGCTCCGATATTGATAGTTCACCACTTGCATTGTAAAAAGGAGTTTGAATGCCTCTCCGTAATTGCATGGTTGTCGCATCCCAATGCCAACCAAAAGTTTGGTACAAAAATCTTTTCATGCCATGGTTTGGGGGCTTGTTGGGAAACAACTCGTCTGCAACATACAAAATTTGACGTGGATTTTGTGTCCATTCGCCATCTTTGTTATCGTTCCAAAGTTCAACCGTTGCACGATTGAATAACCAATTCCACTCAACAGAAGTCCCATCAAACTCGCAAAGGTTGAAGGGATAGTCCGTTGGCCTTACCACCCAGTCCTTAGGCATGTAATCCCGAAGGCCAAATTGGAGGTACAAACGAGGGTGGAAGGGTGATCTGCAATGGGGACATTGCCGTCTCCTGATCATTGTCACTATCAGACATTGTGGATGGAATTGGCCCCCACACGATCCAACTTGAAAGCATCCCTCTGGGCCAAATGGACTGCCGCAAATCCCACACACGGATCCGTCGAAGACCATTGGATGTGGACCCGGCCATAACAACTCACCCCTCATGCTGTATGGATATTCATGCACTTGGGTCACATCCCAATGATGATCGGAGTCGATCAGTTGCCGCCAATCCAAGCTCCCGTTAGGCAATTTCAAGTCATCCTCATCATCCCACCTACTAGGGTACATATGTTCTTGATCTGGCCATGACGTGAGCATCAAGTTCCGCAATCTATGATTGCGGTTCCATTCTCGCTGGATGCTCTCAAATTCAGCTTCATATTGACGAGCCTTGGCCATAGAAAGCAATGTCCCTGTCCTCATATTGGTTCGCTCCACGATCGCATCCAATAGAAATTTCCTCAACATTGCATTCTGCTCCTCCAGTGCGCCAATCTTGGATTCGTGATCGACAACCACTTCATTGACCACTTGAAGTTGTTGTTGCATGTCCACCACCTCCTTTTGCAAAGCCTCCATCTTTCCTTGCATTACTTCATTCCTCGTACATACGTCCGCTGCTTGTGACTTTGCAATCATGGCCTCCTGTAAAGCTGTATCCCTCTCTGCTTCCAAAGACTGGATGTTAATTGGTGTACTACTTGAACTGCCAGCCTCCCCCATCGTAAGTGTTGCAAGTCGATTTTCCAGCTCGAGAATCCTTGCTTTATACTCACGAATTTCCTCGGCATGTTGCTGGCGCAATGCCTCCATTCTGCTCTCCATCATGTCCGCACCAAGTTGACGAGGGTTTACCTCGTTTAGGGCCTCGTTAACCACCTGGTTAACCAGCTCGTTAACCACATCGACATTTACCTCCATGCCCTCCTCATCCATATGCTCAAACGCCTCCTCGATGGCCATCTCCACGTCATTGGCTGGTCGTTTGCGAGTACGTGGTTTTTTTGGTTCCCGACCTTCTGGAATTGGTGCCCCAGGCTCATCCACTAGTTTAGGATTCTTCCTGAACCACTCCGGAACGGGAGTGTATGGAATATCCGGAACTGTGCATTTAGTGAATGCAATTCCAATACCCCCAAATTTTTGATCATGCAGAGCACCCAAACTTGACCAATCCACCCTAACTCGCAACACGTGCTCCGCATACATCATACACGCCACCGACTTTGGAATTGCACTCTTGGGCCATCTATCCAAATTGGAGATACTTCTAAGTATCGTTAGGAATCTCCATTTTGCCTCCACGTCTTCAAGCTGCGTATAGCTCGCATTGACGGCCTTGCAATGTCGCTCGTGACAATGTCTTGGCCACAACCGATCAAAGTGAGGGAAGCCCACGTACTGCATTGCAGTCTTCGCTGACCACGGTTGTGGTACATTCTCCCAACCTACCCTGGCTTTTTGGGAGGGATCATCGTAAACATTCCACTCCAAATCAGCGGCCTTGCGTCCATGTCCTCTGGAACACCCAGAACTAGATCCTCCACTTGCACTTGCCATGTCTCCAGTTCCTCCACTTGCCATGTCTGAAAATTGGAGTTTCTAATTCTAATTCCACCCAAATTGGAGTTTCTAATTCTAATCTAGAACTCTACTTTTTAAAATACTAATTGCACTTCATAATAGTGCTACAAAGTATCCAAGCATACACTTCAAAATAGTGTTGCTGTGGAATTAGTTCAAAAATGTCCCTAAAAATTAAAGTTCAACTATTCGGCACACCCTTCGAGCACCCCGCTACCGGCGCTCACGCAGAGGCCAGTTGACTGGGCGCGTCACAAGGAATATGCCAAATAACGGCCACGTGGATCTGCCAAAACCTGCCACAACCTGCCAAAAGTAGTGTAAAAGGATCCCAAAAAAGGGATCCTTAACTCCTCCGAGAGCCCCGCTACCCCGCACTCTGTGTTAGAGGAGGGTTGTCTGGGCGCCCAGAAGGAGTGGAGTAAGGTATGTAAGTGGTCCCCTCCACTTATATACCCCCGTCCGCCCCTCCATCCGCTCCCGCGTCCCCACCCGTTCGCACCCGTTCGCACCCGTCCGCACCCGTTCCCGCCCGTCCGCCCCAGAGTCCCCCCCCGTCCGCACCCGTTCCCTCCCGTCCGCCCCCAGCGTTCCCCCCCGTCCGCACCCGTTCCCTCCCGTCCGCCCCCAGCGTTCCCCCCCGTCCGCTCCCACGCTCCCCTCCGTACGCTCCTCTCCATACGCTCCAGCGTTCCCATCCCGTCCGCTCCTCGTTCCCATCCCGTCCGCTCCTCGTTCCCACACGTCCGCTCCTCGTTCCCATCCCGTCCGCTCCTCGTTCCCACCCATCCGCTCCTTGTTCCCCACCCGTCCGCCCCGCGTTCCCTCCCGTCCGCGCCACCGTTCCCCTGCCGTCCGCTCCGCGTTCCCCTGCCGTCAGTTCCCCCCGTCCGCCCCCTGTTCCCCTCCCGTCCGCTCCATGTTCGCGGACGGGAGGGAACGCGGGGCGGACGGGTGGGGAACGCTGAGCGGACGGGTGGGAACGAGGAGCGGACGGTGGGGAACGAGGAGCGGACGGAGGGAACTCGGGGCGGACGGGTGGGGAACGCTGAGCGGACGGGTGGGAACGAGGAGCGGACGGTGGGGAACGAGGAGCGGACGGAGGGAACTCGGGGCGGACGGGTGGGGAACGCTGAGCGGACGGATGGGAACGAGGACCGGACGGTGGGGAACGAGGAGCGGACGGAGGGAACTCGGGGCGGACGGGTGGGGAACGCTGAGCGGACGGATGGGAACGAGGACCGGACGGGGGGGAACGGATGAAAGATGGAACGAGGAGCGGACGGGTGGGGAGCGCGGAGCGGACGGGAGGGAACGGGGCGGCAGGGGAACAACGTAGAATTGCGACCACATATGAATTGGACTTCATATGAATTTTTTAGAGCCAAAAAACGGACACTATAGTCACCATCTATAAATGTTAACCCTTGGGAGTGGATCAAAGTGCGATTGAGCGGCCCAACTTTGTTGAGAGTCCAAAGAAATGAACCCTAAATAGCCAATAAAATATAGTAAAGGTAGCCTTAGTTGGGCATAGTGTGAAGCCTCCAAAGGCCAAGCCCAAAAGTCCAAACTCAAAGGAGCATGCCACTTTATTACTTGCTCAAAATAACCCCTCCAATCTAACGGCCAAGATCTTGTCAATGATTGATTATTATAATGAAAAAAATGTAGGCATCGAAAAAAAAAGCAGGTGGGTTCGTTGGAAAGCTAGGAACCTAAACCCTCAAACCATGTATGGAAACACTTCTACATGAGTGTGAGAACAAATCAATGGCACATATGTGGTAGTAATTTGGAATGACGTAGGGTTTAGGGTTTAGGGGTTTAGGGTTTAGGGTTTATGAACCACTAAGGTTGAAGCACAAATTAATGATTTATTGAAGGAAAGTGCATTCGGATGGGTGACATCGGTTATGAAACCATATGAACCACTAAGGTTGAAGCACAAATTAATGATTTATTGAAGGAAAGTGCATTCGGATGGGTGACATCGGTTATGAAACCATATGAACCACTAAGGTTGAAGCACAAATTAATGATTTATTGAAGGAAAGTGCATTCGGATGGGTGACATCGGTTATGAAACCATATGAACCACTAAGGTTGAAGCACAAATTAATGATTTGTTGAAGGAAGGTGCATTCGGATGGGTGACATCGGTTATGAAACCATATGAACCACTAAGGTTGAAGCACAAATTAATGATTTGTTGAAGGAAGGTGCATTCGGATGGGTGACATCGGTTATGAAACCATATGAACCACTAAGGTTGAAGCACAAATTAATGATTTGTTGAAGGAAGGTGCATTCGGATGGGTGACATCGGTTATGAAACCATATGAACCACTAAGGTTGAAGCACAAATTAATGATTTGTTGAAGGAAGGTGCATTCGGATGGGTGACATCGGTTATGAAACCATATGAACCACTAAGGTTGAAGCACAAATTAATGATTTGTTGAAGGAAGGTGCATTCGGATGGGTGACATCGGTTATGAAACCATATGAACCACTAAGGTTGAAGCACAAATTAATGATTTGTTGAAGGAAGGTGCATTCGGATGGGTGACATCGGTTATGCAACCATATGAACCACTAAGGTTGAAGCACAAATTAATGATTTGTTGAAGGAAAGTGCATTCGGATGGGTGACATCGGTTATGCAACCATATGAACCACTAAGGTTGAAGCACAAATTAATGATTTATTGAAGGAAGGTGCATTCGGATGGGTGACATCGGTTATGAAACCATATGAACCACTAAGGTTGAAGCACAAATTAATGATTTGTTGAAGGAAGGTGCATTCGGATGGGTGACATCGGTTATGAAACCATATGAACCACTAAGGTTGAAGCACAAATTAATGATTTGTTGAAGGAAAGTGCATTCGGATGGGTGACATCGGTTATGAAACCATATGAACCACTAAGGTTGAAGCACAAATTAATGATTTGTTGAAGGAAGGTGCATTCGGATGGGTGACATCGGTTATGAAACCATATGAACCACTAAGGTTGAAGCACAAATTAATGATTTGTTGAAGGAAGGTGCATTCGGATGGGTGACATCGGTTATGAAACCATATGAACCACTAAGGTTGAAGCACAAATTAATGATTTGTTGAAGGAAGGTGCATTCGGATGGGTGACATCGGTTATGAAACCATATGAACCACTAAGGTTGAAGCACAAATTAATGATTTGTTGAAGGAAAGTGCATTCGGATGGGTGACATCGGTTATGAAACCATATGAACCACTAAGGTTGAAGCACAAATTAATGATTTGTTGAAGGAAGGTGCATTCGGTGGGTGACATCGGTTATGAAACCATATGAACCACTAAGGTTGAAGCACAAATTAATGATTTGTTGAAGGAAAGTGCATTCGGATGGGTGACATCGGTTATGCAACCATATGAACCACTAAGGTTGAAGCACAAATTAATGATTTATTGAAGGAAAGTGCATTCGGATGGGTGACATCGGTTATGAAACCATATGAACCACTAAGGTTGAAGCACAAATTAATGATTTGTTGAAGGAAGGTGCATTTGGATGGGTGACATCGGTTATGAAACCATATGAACCACTAAGGTTGAAGCACAAATTAATGATTTGTTGAAGGAAGGTGCATTCGGATGGGTGACATCGGTTATGAAACCATATGAACCACTAAGGTTGAAGCACAAATTAATGATTTGTTGAAGGAAAGTGCATTCGGATGGGTGACATCGGTTATGAAACCATATGAACCACTAAGGTTGAAGCACAAATTAATGATTTGTTGAAGGAAAGTGCATTCGGATGGGTGACATCGGTTATGAAACCATATGAACCACTAAGGTTGAAGCACAAATTAATGATTTGTTGAAGGAAAGTGCATTCGGATGGGTGACATCGGTTATGAAACTATATGAACCACTAAGGTTGAAGCACAAATTAATGATTTGTTGAATGAGTGGATAACTAATCAAATATGGAAAGTTCAAAGAGGTATCAAAGAGGTTTCCGATGCGGATGTCGGAAGATTTTTTCAAAAGTGTACATTTTTAACCTAACCAACTTTTTTTTTATTCCGATTGCGTTGACTTTATCTTACTAACGAGAATTGGATCCTCTACATATTGGATTACATCAATTATTGGTCATGGTCATCAAGTCCTTAGAGGTCAATATATAAGTAGATCATTGAGACTCATACATATAACGAAGGTAGAGTATCATGGATAGGATGGGAAAGGGGAGAGTCATGTTTGAGGGTGTAGAATGCGATGAGGAGATACACAATTTAGACGATCCCCATATTCCATTCAATGCAACACCCGAGCGTGAGAGAGATGAGAGAAGTGCTAGGGATCGATTTCGTGATGAGTATGTCATGACTCCCTTCTCACAATCTACACAAGCTTGGAGGATGAGGGCGGCGGAGGAACAACGACGATATGCAGACAACTTTGAGATCGATGCGGTGGAGAAGGACCACACACAATGCGTGGGTGGAGATCTAAATGATCTAATTGATTTGTGTGCGGATATTTTGGAGAAGCCCGGGGATGTGGATGTGGATGTGGATGTGGATGTGGAGGAGACTTCAATCGACATTGAAATAGTCAAGGTAGCGGGGGAATCTTCAAAGACTATGTCTATTCGTAAGAAGAGGAGAGGATTGTCGCCTCATCGGCTACCATTGAAGGAACGGATGAAAGACCGAACGATTAGCTATTTTGATTTACTTCAGCCGAATCCTCTTCCAAAAATGGAGCCTCGCTGGAAGCCAGGAGCATCTACGAGGTTGGGATGACGGAATGAAGTGGAATATTATAGTTTGCATGGTTTGTTCATGTATATGATTAATAAAGGGCATTTATAATGTTGTCGCAATAATAAAGTTATGACTTGTATAATATGTTGTACCACTTCTATGATTTATTTATTTATTTTTAATTCACCAACCGAACAGTTTCTGTTGAGATAAACAAGCACAAAGCAATATGAAACTATGCATCCACTTCTCAGTTCCAAGAGAAATTTTTTTAACCACTTTACGTTCACCCTTAGTTGATTATTGCTATTTTAGTGTACTTTATTATGTAGATGGGGGGACTATTATGTAGAGGACTTTTATTGCATATTCTTGTAGAGGACTTCATTACCTATCCATGGATACCAAGAACTCATTTTTTGGACTTCATATGAATTTTTGAGAGCCAAAAAACCGAGACTATGTCCAAACTTCCAAAAAAAAGTGATTGTGAATTATATAAATATAAATATAAGCAATTGTGAAGTATGTGTGCAATATGTGTGGAGTACAAGAAAGAACATTTAGAGATGTTTAGGATCACGTGTACAACCGATATAACTATTGCAACATTGTGCTCAACTTTAGTTAACTAGATATAACTATAGTTGACTACATTTTGTGGCATACCAAAATTAGAATAAATATAGGTAATTGCATTTTGGCAAGACATATCACGAACAACTATAGTTAACTTGAACTTAGCACATGGATGTGATAACAACGATGTGAAAGAATGATGTGGCCTCACGAGAGGCGAGAACCTTGGTTAGTCTCCCATAGACTTCATCTCGATTATGAAGCAAAAATCCTCATGGAGTATGAACATTGCACTAAGATCCATAAATCTCATACAATATACAAGTTGTGTATGAAAAAATGATGGCTTTATTTACATCTCCAACGGTTACAAAATTGGTATGATCCAAAATTGCTGCAAAGAAAACAAAAAAAAACTATTTTGCAGTGTCACGGAAGCACATTGTCGGGTTAACCATGTTGTATGGAGGCGACTTCAACATGTTCACTACGTGTGTGATGGTTGACCTTTCCGCTGGATTGGGCTTCGTCAATGCATCCAATGCTATCTCAAACCGCATCTTCAAGCCATTTGGATCACTGTTTAGCTGAAACAACGAGGAAGTCGAATCCCTGGCATAAATCTTCTTTGCCAAAGCACCCACTGAGAAGGACTCCGAGAGAAACGTGTGCCTATGTTTCCGAGCCATCCTCACCGGAGAGGTAGATGTTCCACGCTGCCCTCGTACATGGAATAATTCTGGACCAGCACAGTTGTATTTTATGCGGTGCTTGTTCATCTCATCCACTGATTCTTTTCCATAGTTGGAGGGTGCGTCTTCATCTCCCCATGATGCCATCCCCCAATCACACACACCAATGAAAACCGTGTTCTCACGGTCTTGTGGGAAATGCAGCATGACATTGTTGGGATTAAGGTCATTGTGCAACACGTCATGCTTGTGCACTACATCCACAATGCACATTAGAGCCCATGCCAAATAAGCTCGATGCCTTCGATATACAACCAACCGTTTCCGTGCTTCAAAGTCTGCCCCAGGCATTTGAAGGATTGTGCGCTCGTGGGTTTCCGGAACTTGGTGGTCATAGACCCTCATGTTCTTCAAGGAGCCTCCATTCCACCACATCGAATAGGATTCGTATGTTTTCGGGTGGAGGTATTGTAGCTTGATTATCCCAGGATGATCTACTGGGCATGCCAATGCTTCAACCGAACGCTCCTTTCGGTTCTCCAGACTATTCGTGGCCTTCATGGTCTTCCCAGCCCACTCTATCCAGTTAGGGATGAATGATGCTCCATGAATTGTGACTCTCCGCACCACTCCGAAGGTCCCTTGGAAGATTTTCCTATCCAAGGGTTTGATCTCCACATTCCTAGGCAACCATATGACACCCTGCCGGCCCTGAGTGGCAATGTTGTCTGCCAGCTGCCTGTCAATAAAAACGGGAAGGTTGCGGGCGGATGTGCCTTTTGCTGCTATTACGCCTCTTTTCCAATTCTCTAGCTTAATGTACAGCTCGGACCTCCTCCCACCACTACTTCCCTCTCCATGATGCATAGCCTCATATGACATCGTTGGATTGTAGATTGCTTCCACAGCTTGTTTTTCAATCCATGTGTTCCAATCGCTCATGCCCCTAGCTTCCTCAAACTCCGGTCCAGACGTGGCTTCCGTGAGAATAAGCATCAACTCGTTCCTCGCCAACTCTAAACCCTTTGTACCATCATTGAGGTATTTTTTCTCCAAATAAACCATGCTGTTACTTCTAAACCAATCCAACAACACGATCCTGCAATGATTTCGAGCCTCATCGGTCCGCGGGTCGCGTTTGCCTCTATGTTTCCTTTTCTTTGATTGCGAACCCGATGCCGCGGACCCGTCCTCCGTCCCTTCCGAAACTGCTGGGCGTTTTAATCCCCGTCTTTCAGTCTGCTCCGAACCCTGAGGTACATCACGTGCAGGGCTCTCCGGTCTTGATGTCCGCCGTGTCGGAGATTGTGGTGGCACGTTCTCCGAACGAGCCGGTGCATGTATTTCTGTGGAACTGCCTGAGCTTGGTCCCCTTCCAGTTCTCCCTCTATGTCCACTGTTTCCCCGACTCCCACGTGTTCCACGGCTTCCCCGTGTTTGGTTGCCTCCCGAATGACCAACAGCCAAGAACTCTTCGTCAAACTGAAAGGGATCTGGACGTGGTGGACGTGCTGCAGTACTTCCACTTCCAGGATCGCTTCCCGTACCCTCGGCAGTATTCGCCGATGCATTGCCTACGAGCCAAGCACGGTGCACCCTCAAATCCTCGTTCTCGTAAGGAGCAATGCCCTCCCCCTCCATCGTGATAAAAATCACGTGAGTGAGTGAATCTGAAAATGAGTCGTGATAAAAATCACGTGAATAAGTGAGTGTGAAAATCTCTCGTGATAAAAATCACGGGAGCGAGTGAATCTGAAAAAAAAATTGCGAGGGTTCCCCCACAATTTGCCCTGCCCTCCCAAACCCCTTGAGACCCGCGCGGTGATGCTGTCCTTTGGGACGCAACAAGGTCTCGGGTCCCTATGTGGTGGGAGGAGAGGAAAGTGGTAGGAACTAAAGCCTCACGGCTTTATATAGGCAACGAGGAGCCCAATCATTATGGGATCCCGGTCGGAATTAGGGTTTAGGGTACGAAAACGACGTATGGGGAACGTGGGAACTAGGGGCGGACGGAGGGAACGTGGGGGCGGACGGAGGGAACGTGGGGGCGGACGGAGGGAACGAGGAGCAGACGGGTGGGGAACGCGATAGGGAACTCGGGCGGACGGGAGGGAACGAGGCGCGGACGGGAGGGGAACGGGCGGACGGAGGGAACGTGGCGGACGGAGGGAACGTGGAGCGGACGTGAAGGGAACTCGATAGGGAACGCGGGCGGACGGAAGGGATCGGAAAGCGGACGGGAGGGAACGTGGAGCGGACGTAGGGGAACTCCGAGCGGACGGGGGGAACGCGGGGCGGACGGGGGGAACGCGGGGCGGACGGGGGGAACGCGGGGCGGACGGGGGGAACGCGGGGCGGACGGGGGGAACGCGGGGCGGACGGGGGGAACGCGGGGCGGACGGGGGGAACGCGGGGCGGACGGGGGGAACGCGGGGTGGACGGGGGGAACGCGGGGCGGACGGGAGGGAACGGGTGCGGACAGGATGGGAACGGGGTACGGACGACGGGGAACGTGTGGCGGACGGAGGGAACGTGGAGCGGACGTGAGGGAACGCGTGCGGACGGGAGAGGAACGTGGGGCGGACGGGAGGGAACGAGGAGCGGACGGTGGGGAACGTGTGGCGGACGGAGGGTAGCGGACGGGAGGGAACGCGGGGCGGACGGGTGGGACGGGTGGGACGCCCCACCCCCCCCCCCCTCTCCCGTCCGCTCCACCCCCGTCCGTCCGCCCCACCCCCCCTCCCCCGTCCGCTCCACCCCCCCGTCCGTCCGCTCCACCCCCGTCCGTCCGCCCCACCCCCCCCCCCTCTCCCGTCCGCTCCACCCCCCTCCCCCGTCCGCTCCATCCCCCTCCTCCGTCCGCCCCTCCCCTCCTCCGTCCGCCCCACCCCCCCCCCCTCTCCCGTCCGCTCCACCCCCGTCCGTCCGCCCCACCCCCCCTCCCCCGTCCGCTCCACACCCCCGTCCGTCCGCTCCACCCCCATCCACCGTCCGCACCACCCCCCCCGTCCGTCCGCTCCACCCCCCTTCCCCGTCCGCACCACCCCCCTTCCCCGTCCGCCCCACACCCTCCTTAGTAATATTTTATTACTTTGATTTTAACACAATGATAAACACAATGGCAAAATGGTCTACGTGGCAGGGGAAATATGCACATCCACGTCGACGTTTTCTGCCACATAGGACGCCACCTTGGCAAGAAGGTAAGTATTTTACCCACCCTAGTCGGCTCCCCCTATGTTGACCCTACGTGGACCCTATTGTGTCGTGACGGAGGGGTCCGTCACGACACGACACGTCGTGACGGCACGACACCGTCACAACGGCGGGATAGACAACCCTGTAAACAAGCACAACATCAACTTTCAAACTCCATATGAAAACTAAAAACTCATGAGCCTCATACAATAGCCATTTGATATATGTATTACTAACACTTCGTTGAATGGGCATCTAACTAGTACGAGATCAACTAACATATCAAGAGTGATTAAAGTGTTGAGATACTCAGCTTAACCTCTTTTTTTGTCAAAGTGCAAAGAATTTAGACAAGTGCATAATAAACAATCTAAATAATTAGTTATATCTACACATGATGATGTTCTTACCAATCTTGCAAATAATGTTGCACGATAGCCAAATCCATGTTTCTTTGCTTCCAGCCTTTGTATGTTTGTCCACCTACAACACCCAATGCCCATAAATTAAAACAAGTAGCACCTCAAAGCCCATCAATTTAGAAGAATCTATAGAATATACCTCAAATTTTTAAAGAAAATCAGAAGATCAAAACATGTAATTGGTGGGACTTGGAAACACTCGGCTTACCAAAGCTTTGGAGTCCAAGGCCATAGTACCAGTCTAGAGGAAATTGATGATGCTTGGGATTTTATTATGGCTCCCAACAACAACTTGCTTGCAATCCACAAATACGACACCAAATATGATTAGCATTGTGTAGCTTGTTTTAGCTTGAATCTTGCCATGAAATGGTTTGTTGAGATTGCAAAAGTGTATCAACCATTCATATTATCTTATTTCACTTGCGCAAGGATAGTCAAGGGATTGGAGAAGCTCCGTTGTTTACCTAATGTGGGTCAGAATCAACAAACACCAATTATTCAATTTGTTTGACTCTCATATTATAAACACTGAAATCAATGTGCTCTCATCAAAATTCAACTACCAAGAATTCGCGTTTCAAGCTTTAACCGTTTTACTTGAGGCTAACTACAATAACACATTCATATTTACTTCGGACCTCACCTTAGTACCCATCATGAAATCTCAATATCTATTCTCTTGGAACTTGGCATGATCCTAGACTTCACTAAGTAATGTCATGTTTATAATGGTTGTTTTTTACCATTTTTTTTTCTAAACATAAGCCTTCTACTCCCCACACATCTTCAACTCTCATTTTGTCTCATTAGGGTTCAAAAAGATGTATCTAGATCCAATGTCACATGGATAGAGAGAATTGAAGAAACTCAACCTGAATATTGTGCTCCTAACACTACCTAATTGCAAAACTTTAAGCCAATATCAAAGATTTACATAATAGAGCAATGTAGGTGATCAACTTCGAGAGTGATGAGTGAACTTTACCAAACACAGAACATCACATAACATAACATAACATAACATAACATAACAGAGAAGAGGAGAGGAGAGGCAAGTGATGAGTCCAATGTGATGCCCTAACCCTAACCCACTCTTTGCAAAGCTCCTTACTTTCTCACATCCCAACCCCTTTGAAATCCTAGGAGACATCTCACAAGTGATTTCATCCATCCTTGATTCTTCACACAAAAAACTCAACAACTATTCATCTATTCTCCATAATTGAAGTGCAAGGTATATGATTTTTCATATTTAGCCCTTTATGTCCATGGTCCATGGCATTTTATATGTACCACACATGTGATTTTATGATGTTATGTGAAATGCTATATTACATATAATCATGTTCTGCACACCTAGAGCACCCTACATTATATGTGATTAGTATATGTGATTAGTTTACAAATTTGACCCATAATTAAAATGAAACCCCATATTTTATCACATGTAGTTTCTACGTTTTTTCCACCCCCTTGAGATGGAACTTTAAGAGTTTTCAAGGCTTATAGATAGTGTGGGGAATTGCAAGTCTCTTGAACTCTTGTGCACTGAGATTCAAGCAGCCACAAACCACCTGCAAGCTCATAAAGTTGGACATCAACTCCCTCCACATTTCACAGCCATGGGGTCAACTTGGAGCAAGGTACATGTGCCTTATGTGGTCAGTCTTCTTAATTGAACTCCTATATTTATATGGTATATGGCATGGCTTGTAGTTTAAAACAAACTCCAAAATAACATGTGTCACTATGAGATTGGATTGTTGTAGGGTGATGTTTGGTCAACACAAAATTATTTTTATTTAGCAATTATTTTGACATGTGTCATATCCACATTGGTCAAGACCATGTTCAGTCCAATGTGAAAATTAGCTTTCAATACTCAGATTGTTGAACCAAACAATCTTGTCTATATTTTGAGCACACATTGTCTATAGTGACCATTCTAGGTTCGAGAGTGCACACAATTGGGAGGGCCTAGGCGATCAATTCAAGTGACGTTCATAACTTTTGCATCTCTATTCCTATTCTAAAAATGGAAATGACAATCTTCGTGATTCACGAGTGCTTATTAAATGACACAATTCCTGAGCCAATCTAGCAGCCAGAGGTGTCAGTGGAGTTGGATGTATGCATAATTTTAGGACACTTACTCCAACATTCGAATTCGCTTTTGTTGAGGCTCTGCACCTCACCACTATGTATCCCAAGCCATTGTAGCAATTGCGAACGGTGGCTGCAAGCTGCATTCATTCTGGAATTCATACCATAATTTCACCATGTTATGGAGGTTTAAGCCTTCTGGAAACACTCTGGCACTGGAATCCAACCACACTCACAATTGTCTATCATCTCAAGTCCTCATTTCCTCATCTCGCAGTACCAACGAAAACGAAAACTTGGGTGATAACTAAATAATTAGGTTGGGTGAGCTGCTCAAGGTTCTGTTTCACTCCAGGACAAAATTTGATCAAACGTGAAGTAATTCACATCCAACGACACATCAATGGATTTGAACAAGCATGTCCTTAGCTGTTCGGATTGTGTTTCAGATTGTGTTAAAATTCCCTACAGAATTGTAAGCAGGGTGAAGGAAATGTTGTCAACTACCATGGGACAGGATTTAATTCCTTTGGTAATATAGAAGGTTTACTTTGTTGTTTTTGATGTTTTTCTCCGAAAATGAAGAAAATCGATTTTAAGTAAGCATCCACTTGCAAGCCTACTTGACCACGAATAAGGGTGGTATCCTTGGAAGTGGAGGTCCAGTCTGATTTCTAGCTCAACATAATGATCTCCCATTGAAGTTCCAGTGAAACATTTTGCATGCTGATCAAAATATAATGCCCCAGCTGCAAGTGCTTCACAGGATCATAAGCCAGTGACAGCGGATTCCAAACCTTCAAACTAAAAAGAGTCCTCCAATTGCATCACAACAAATAAATAACCTCCCTCAACCAGGACATAAGGTAGATGAGTCTTAAATGGTTACTTTTTCGACTAGCTCACTTCTCCATGGATATGAAACATGTGATTAGTGCGAGATGGTTAGCAGAACCTGATTGAGGCCATAGCCATTTTCCTCATAATTTTCAGAGCTCATATGAATTATCTTATTCATCGTCAAGGTGAAGACTCGTGCTCATCAAACGGTCATACACATCCTCCCAAGTCCCAACTATGTAGACTATTGAGCCTAGAATGGTTACCATAATTTGAGCATGGAGTCCAATCTCTTCTAAACACATGTCTTTTTGGTGTTCGATCTTGAATCCACACCTAATCGTACACCATTCAAATATGTGTCCAAATTTCGGCACGTCTACCTTAACTTTAATGGTTTCTGTCATTGCTGAACTTACACCATAAAACAAACTGATGGATATACGAAAACGGAATTCCTTGGAAGAGTTATCTTGCTCACAATATGTTCAACAGACCCACTGTCAAAGCATGTTTTTCTTGTATGGTAAGTAGTCACCATATTTCTAGATCATCTTAGTATTGTACACAATCTCCTTTCACCTTGACAGAATTGTAAGGAGAATTTCCATCAAGATTGAAAATACACATCTGTAAATGGAAGACAAAGTACATCGTTTATAGTATTTAGTGTCACATGCAAAATAGTGTCACTTACCCTATATTGAAATGTATGCTAGGTTACATTGATGATTAACAACTTCACCAAAAGTGTTGTCTCATGACACTTGGCGTTCGAGTGCGCTTACTAATATCTTAGCATGAGTATGTTCAATAGAGTTGAGGTGGATGTCTATGTTCCACAATGGTCTACAAGTTGACTAAAGTGTACATAAATGACACTTGCCATTAGTAAGCTCAAATATCTTCCCCTTGCATATTAAAATGTAAATGCATGACACTTGCCATTAGTAAGCTCCAAAAATCTTCCTCTTGCATACTAAAATGCAAGACTATCATCTAACATATCCCAATGTGCTACTCTCAATGTCGGAATGAAGATGTTTTTTCACTTGAAAAAGTTACTTATGTTGACGAATGAAATCATATCGACAATTAGTGGGCATGACAACTTTGAGACTTCTAGGCATCTACTTTGGGCCCTTCGCAAATAGTGTACATGACGCTAAATACCATAAACAGTGTAGTTGTTGCAAGTAGGCCACACCTAATATGTGAATGCCCCATTACTAATGTCATGCTTACTGGATTGCAAAAGTTGACAAAGTAAAATAAAGTCCAGTGAGTTGGTTGGGACGTGAAGTTGCACAATAAGTAGAGTAATGTGGAAAGTCCCTTGAAGAGAGATGAGATTGTGGCTTTGATCCTTCATTGAGACTTTCCTATCAAGAGCTCGTTTGCTCATTGTGGGTTGGAGCCTATTTTTAAAATCGGGTGAAACTCCTTGGACCTACTCTTGGCATCCCAAAAACTTGGAGAATATTTTAGGATTTAAAAAAGTTTGCCCATGGGACCTGCCCCCTAAATCCCAGATCAGCCTATGCAAGGCTAGCTTTGCCCACCCATTCTAGTACGATAAGCTAGAAAGCCGCTCACCCATTCTAACTTGAGTATGATAATAAAAGCAATAAGAAAACTTGGGTGACTGTATGCATAAGCTCTCAAACTCATGTTGTAGCCCACTCAATGGGAGTTTGATGCCAAAACTTTGCACATAACTCTATTGTTGCTAGAAAAGTTTGATACACATTTACTATTGACACATGATACGAAGGTGACGCTTATTCAACAATGCCATGACCTTAATTTCCATGATTCACAACACCTCAAAGATATGAAATGAATCAACCGTTTTCGAACATAAAATACGAGTGAGTGCTCACCACGAGCTGCTACCAACTGGAACTATTTTCATGTAAAATACCATACACCATGTTGCAATTAAACCCTTCATTTGGGAGCATCTGGTTGGTTGACTGGTAAAGATTTTTGCACTTCCGGCAGCTCCAACAGCTCTTTTCCGATGCGATCTATAATTGGATATCTTGTCTGCAAAAGAATGAGCACTTTGAACCTTCAGAACATGATTGTGTCTTCAAAGCTCACAACTCATATGACTTGTAAGATATGTGAACAAGGACGATCCTCACAAAACAAAAACAAAAAACAAATAGTAGACTTGCCACACAAACACAAAATAAGGAACAAGTTCAAATTGAGCAAATGCCTTCAGAGATGTCGACATCTGTATTATACTTATGCTTGTTACCTACCAAGTCAACCTGGTAGCGTTTTGCATTCCCCAGCTGAGGAACCAACACAACATCAGCCTGCACAATAACAAAGTTTACCATGAGCCAACATTATACAATCAGAAAATTTCAAAATATGCCAAGATGTAAAGAATTGGTCACTTGTTCGAGATGCTCTTACAAGTGTAATCTCATCACCAAATGTGTATTTGCCAGCTGTTTTCTTCAGAATGAGTTCCAAGGCTGCATACATAAGCCATTTGCAAATGTCAGGATGCTCAGCATTGGGATTTTGGATTGTTAAAATACAAGGGGAAAATTTGGGATGCGAGAGTCTAATTAGAATCACAAGATTGAGGGGACCCTGATTTCACAAGATATCTTTCAGATCAGACTTTCAAGGATAGCTCTAATGACCGAGTGGAAAGTGTGTCACAAAGGAGTTTCATAAATTTAGATCACGTGCCTTCAAATCCCCTATTGATGCAGTCCTGGGCCCACTTCAGTCGCTCTTCTGAACCCAACTTCTCATTGATAGCATTCTGCATCCCAACACTAAGGTCATTAACTTAGTTGTGCACTCATTCACGTAGCCATATGCAAGATGACAAAGTATAGCTAAACATAATGTGGACATTTACTATAAAAAGATGTATAATGTCTATATTTTATATTGAACCAACACAGTGCAGGTTGGGCTGGAAAGAGGAGGACGAACCAAGACACGAAGGTTCTGAACAGGCTGGATATTGGATGCAATCAAGTTCACCACCTGCCAATCAAAAAAGGATTATAAACCAATCATCTCATAGGACTTCAAATGTATGGATGCAAAGAAATGCCCGACTGTTTTAGCAGCCACCCTTCGAGCCTCTCAGTTTCACACATGATTAATTATACCCAGGAGAGCCTAAATTCAATGTTCCACGTGTCATGTTATCATTGGTTAAGAGTGTCTGAAATTGACCGTGGCATACAGATTCATAAATGTTACATATATTTATATCTCTTTACCTGGCGGATGGTTGCTCTTTGAACAAGACCCTTTGGCAGAAGAGGCCGTTTGTCAGGAAACTTTTCCTCCAAATACTGCACAGGCCATCAAATTCTTTTAGAGAACACACATGCGATTGATAAGGTTTTCCATCAAACATCCTGCATACAATTGGATAAAAGAAGTTGCCAGATGATTGATTGCAGAGAGACAGTAGACTATGCTAAAATAAGACTGATTTGCAAAAGTTAACCTCAATTCGAGATTGATATAATAGTTGTTACATGATGTTTGCACATTAAGTTGTGACAGGTGATTGCAAAGAATCATTGGGTTAATATCACATACAAACTAAACGCAGTTATTGGTTAGAGTGAAGAATTCACCTCCAGGATGGCGATTGAGTCCACGAGGACGTTCCCTTCAACCACTATAACCGGAACAAGCTGCAATGGGCTCAATCTCCTGTACTCTGCAAGGATTATGTGTACAAAGTAAGCAAGAGTTCCATGTACTGGACAGCAATCAAGTGACTAATCATGAATAAATTCACTCTTCACTTTAACATTGTATGGGAAAGTGATATCAATACCTTCAGACAAATGCTCCCCAGTTGCAAGGTTGATTGCCTTGTACTCAAAGGGGATTCCTGCATAACCCATGTGAACGTTGTAAGCATTACTCTCTATTTGAGACTGCAAGAAAGCTAGAATGTGATCTTTAAAGATAAAAACCTAATTGAAAGGATGATCCTCTTATGTTGCTAACCTTTGAGTTCCATTGCCAAACGCACACGCCACGCACATGAACTCTGGTAGTAAGAGTACAGTGTCACCTTCTCCACGTGAATTCCCTCCTGCATAATTTTCATTTTTTGGTATGAGAAAGTGTAAACTACCCACTTCAAATAATCACTTCGAATTCAGTAGAACTCAAAGCACTCAGCAGTCATCGTGCGCTGTTATAGAAACCCTGAACCTCCTTACTTACAAAATAAGGCAGCCAATAATATTCAGTGACAAGATCTGTTTCAAATTGGATGGTTCTTCCAAGTAAGGTTAAGGGATCGTGACATGTCAAAATAGAAGTAGTTACATCTTTGAGCTGTAGAGTCCTCTCAATGAAATTCATGTCCATTACAAGTAAATCTCACTTTGACTTTACTACTAAACACATTTCTTGAAACCTCCTACACTTTCAATTGCTTTGAGAAAACCCTAAAACTGAAAATGCTTCTCAGAATGTAATTTCTGCTTCCAGGATAAAGAACCTGTACATCAACCATGTCACGATCTACAAGTACATAAGTTCAGACTCGACTAATGACCGAATTCATATAACCCAATTAAATAATTTCAATACAAGATACTACACCCTGCTTTGGAAGCATGCAAAGTTCATCAATTCCATCAATATTTAGAAAATATCTGCAACCTTGCATCAATTGAGTGAATCCACTAATTAAGTAACAGCAGGGATCTTCATTGAGCATGGAAATGAACAAAAATTACCGTAGGATGATCCGCCATGGCAACCTGACCTGACCTCCGATGTTTCAATTTAACCCAATTGGTCAAAATCTGCACACCTGCAAAAATTCATCCTGTTCGTTATGCTCGAGTGAAAAAAACATTGCAAGTTTACTTTTAAAGGTCCGAGAGGTGTCATACGGAGGGGTACAAAAGCTTGCTTCTTGATATTTTAGCTAAAAACATCGAAAGTAACCCTATCTAATATCATCTCATTTGTCAATTGCATTATTCCAATCAGAGCAAACTTGTATGTAAAGTGATGTACAAGGAGATTTGAACATGTAGAAAATGACCTAGACTCAAATACGTACCACGTAAAGTAGACGTGCCAAAAATCGATCACAACAATAACTTGGACACCTATATTTGAGTGTTATGTGGTTAGGTGTGGATCTAAGAACTGGCACCAAAAAGACACGTGCTTAAAAGAGATTGAACTATGTGCTCAAAATATGCTACCCATTCTAAGCTTAATAGTCAACATGATTGGAGGGACCTGTATGTCCACTTAAAGAGCACGAGAAACTTCACTTTGAGAATGACTAAGATATTCGTATGAGCTCCAACACTTATGAGGCAAATGGCTACGGGCACGATTTCGATTTTGCTAGTCATCTCGCAATAATTTCTCGTTTCATATCCTATGAGAAGGGGGTGCAGAGAGAAAGTATCCATCTAAGGCACATGTACCTTATATCTTATCACCATTGTATAACTGCATATGATTAAATTTTCACTTCCTCTTTGTAACAGGTTGTGTTAAGTACGGTTAACCCTTGATTCAGGTTTCTTATTCCAAGTTGACCGCAAAATGTAACACCTAATAACCTTAGAAATACAAACCTCCCAATTCTATACCACCGCTTCACTCACCACCTGTCTCCACAGTATAGAGCTCTCTAGTGATACATCAGAATGAAAATCTAGGAATTCGTGAGCTATTGGATCATTCGGAAGGTGTGATTTAGAATCAGACACAGTTTCTTAAAAGCCAAACATTAAATTCGAAGGGTTTTTACCCGCCAATCTACATTTCAGAAACTGTGAACATAGATACAAGGACCACAACATCGCATCCAAACAAGAAAAGCTTCATGTGAGCAATCCAGAGCCTCCAATTCTCATTACCTTACCTACTTACAACAACATGAATTGAAAACACCTCCTGAATTTTGTAGCAATTGTAGATATGAATCAATACCCACCTCGAAATTGAAGAGAGTTCGCAATGATCTTGCTCGTAGGCTTGGCCGCAGGGAATGTCGAGGATCGTAAATTCCTGACTGTGCAATACATTATTATGTCCCGACTCAAACAAGACGCTCAAAGCAGCTCCTCATCTATTCATGACAAACGTCATCCAGATTGAGAAATATCATCCGTTTATGAACACAATGGACGGATGAAGTTTCTCTTCTAGGAAGTTTGTCCGGCAACTTCAACTCTGATTAGTATAACTTCTTGGGCAGACTGTAAGACAACTTTCTTAGCAACTGCAGTGTCCACGTGTCCCCTTCCCTATGGTCCTGACCTGGAGGTCATCTTGTCTTATAATTAGTTATCTTAAAGGTATTGTGTGTAGTATTTATCGTTTATTAAAGTTAAGCTTAACCGTAAAGTAAAAGGATGAGTTGGGGTCGAAATGTCCTGATGGTTCCTTTTGAGTGTAACTAGAAAGTCTTGGGGCTTCTTTGAGTTTTAGGCATCAACATGTTTTATCTTTATAGAACTGAGAATCTTCTCATTTTCTTTGTCACTTATTTGCACATGCATCTCTTTGCTCCTTCCACCACTTGTGTCAAGATAAAAAAACCAAAAACGGTGAATGACTACTGTTGATGCACTAGACTAGGGGTAGAATGATTTTTGTTTGGACCCAAAATGGCTAATTGTAAAAGTGGTGGACTAAAAAAGATGCAATGATAGGTGTTGTTTCACACCACTTGCAATCGATTTGGGTGCCATTGACAATACCATTTTGTGTGCATTCATACATATAGTAGGATATTTTGATGCTCAAATTAGGGAGACTCTACTATACAAGTAGGGGGTCTGACTTACTTGCCTCTTTGGGAAAATGTAACTAATTATTTACATGGAATAAAATTATGAAACAACTTGCAATCCTCATCCTTTCCTCTGCTCTATCTCTAAAAAATATTGCACAAATTTTAAGCCACTATTTGTGACCATATCATCTTATTTCCACCATTTTCCGTATATCTACCTTACTCCTAAAATAGAATCAAACTCAAAATCTGGGAGATTCATTCCAAAAACTTGAGTTGGCCCCCACCTTTGGTCACTTTATGGTTAACTCTATTACACTCTAAACTTTGTAATATCATGCTTGTGGTGACCAAAGTGCACGTGATATTTTGTAATGTTAACATGGATGCGTGATAAAAAGAGAAATAATGTAGCATGTGACATTATGGAATAACACAAAATGCAACACAATACACAATGCTCCAAATCAATCCAAAGACTCAATTTGCTCCAGCCCTAACACGTCCACCATGAATCTTGCCACTCGCACCAACTCACTTCACTGTATTTCACTCCCCATGGGTGGACCCTTCATACCACATACATGAACTAATGTGAATGTAAGAAGGGGTATTATTTGAGGCATTAGCATACATGGTATACATAAGGGAGAGGTACTATTTTTCTCTAGTGTGTACATCTAGAAAGGCTATTAATTTTTTTGAAGTGAAGGTAGATGAACAAAAGGGGCCTTAAGGTTTAGAGAATAAATTGACAATAGATGTGTTAGTTTCATCCAATTTATGTTTTCATCAATTATTGTCATATGGTCATAGTCCTTAATACTTACCATGTGTGTTCTTGTTAGGGTTTACATTTGGGTTCTAGGTTTTTAGTATTTAATTACTCCCTCCGTCCCAAAATGATTGTCCTACTTCCTAGATGTTTTTGTCCCAAAATAATTGTTCGATTTATCTGCCCGGCTAGAAATTTGATGCTCAAAGTCATACATTCTTGCGCCAAACTTTCTATATCAAGAAATCTTTCAACACCACAACTTCCGGGGGCATTTCATGGTAGTTGTTGTTTTCTATTTTAAGTGTCATACTTACAACTACTTGGTCAATGGTCAACAGGCCTTAATCTCGCCAAAGTTAGAAACATGGACAATCATTTTGGGAGAAAGGAAGTACTAGAGGCTCTTGGAGCACTCATGGGCTTCCTTGAGTTTTTCTCTCCAGATTGTGGCTAACTTATTTTGCTCTTGACTTTGTTTGTTTGATACACTTGTTGAGTTACATGCTATGGATGAAAAATGATAAATGACTTTCTCATTGGAAAGTGGAAGTGATTTTTATGTGTATTAAAGGCTTATTTAATTCATGATTATATTTTGTATATGTAGTGTAGGCATTTATCACATTAAATTCAAAAGCTTAATGTAAACACATGGCTCCATTTTCTAGCATGTTGTTAGTGTGTGTATATATATATACATGTATCTATAAACTTCTCGTATATAGGGGTTTAATTTCATAGTGACACACGTACATCATTTAGGTTTCCAATGAAGACTCCACCCCCTAGAACTTCAATTCATTGCAAGTGGAAAAATTAAAATTAAAATTAAAAAAAAAAATCATGAACATGGACTACTCTCCACTTAGCCATGCTGAAATAGGTAAAAATGAAGCAAGCTTAAGGTTATGCACAACACTTGGACGCACCAATGCTTATGAAAGAGAGAAGAAACGTTGACCTCAGTGGGATCAACGTGATTGAAATGCCCGTTCGACCCACCCTTGGCATTATGTTCACTGGACATAATATCAATGGTGCATGACTACTAACCCCTCTCGGGTTATTGAATGTGCCTGCATTCATGAGAACATAGCACCTTGACTTTTTTGATGCCACTATAAGTTTTGCTTTATTATGTCTTTTGGTTCGGAGGGCATGTATGTGGTGTTGTTTGCACTTTAGAAATACGTGTAGTATGTATTAGGGTTTGGAGAGTTACATATGGGGCATGTAATTGATGGGAAGGCTTCCCTGCTAAAGAATAGTTGTTTCTTGGCGTTCCCCATGTACTGACCATGTCTCAGTTTTAGAAGACATGTTTTTTTAGAGTCACTTATATTTTTGTTTGTCCAAAATTTATTTGATAGCTCATTATCTATTTTCTCATTGGCTATCCATTTATCTATGTTGGGATACAGTATGGGGATCAATTCTAGATTTATATTCTTATCGTATTTCGTGAGATGTTTTTCAAGGAATCTAATAGGTCATTTGTCAGGGGTTGTTCCCATTGACGACCGATCGTCTCTTTGGTAGTAGTACGGTGTTGAGTGGGCAAATTTGTGTGGTTGTGAGGCGTTGGAATGTTCTTTTGATGTACCTTCTTCAGCAAGTGTGTTGGCTTCTTCGTTTCCTGTGATGTTTGCATGTGCTCTTACTTTGTATAGTGTTGTGGGTTGAGTTCTTTGTATAGGAAAGTTAGCTATCTCTTCTAAAATAATTTTATCGGGGTGGTTGTTGTGTAATGTGGGGTGTTTTATTTGGTTTTTTTTATCACATATAGACCCTTAAGGCAGTGTGTGAAAATATGTGCGGGTTCATTTGGGAAGTCTTTATTTATTATTGTAAGGGTGTGATGTATGGGCATTAATTATGCTCTAAATTTTTTGTGGGTATGTATACCGTATCCAACTTCTTCTCGTAGCCAAATGTCTCCTACTTTTATTAAGGGTTAAAGAATCCATCTGTGTAAAAACAATATTGGGGAGAGAATTTAAGGGGTGTTTCATTCTTGTAGTTTGGGATTGGTGGAATTGTGTTATGGGGGTGTATATTTGGGATTAGGTAAGTGAGGGCATTCCATGTTTTACTTTTTGATGACTTCTATATTTTGCAGGGCAATTTGTGTGATTGTGCAGGTTATGTTAAGGTTATTGCATATATTTTTTATTGTGTCTATTTCTTATGTGGTACCGATGTTATTATTATGGTGATGTGCGCAAATAATTCTTATAGTAAGTGGTTCTATACATGGCTCGGTGAGTTCTAGTGGTTTAGTTGGTTCCTCGTACTTAGTGGTATCTGTTGGAATGTGAGTAATTACATGTGTGTTTGGGAAGGGGCCTAAACATGGGGTGAAATTTTGATACCAATTTGTATCTAGGATGGTAAGTATTGTGGTGGTATTTGGGTCGTGTTTAGCTGCTAGTTGGCCCAATGGATGGTTGTTTGGGCTTCAATTTCATTGTGAGGGTGAGCATAACCTATTCCTTGCCATCTATGTGAGAATGCGTTACCGAGAGATCTAAAATTTTGTCTCTAGGAAATGGTGAGAAAAAGTTCGTTAGATGAGTGGAGCATGTAACTGGTGAAGAGAAGTAGGAGTCTGTAATACTAAAGGATGTTGTGATGTAGTCTAGTAGGGCTTTGGGTAGGGTGTGGTGTGAGTTTTTGAGTGGATTATTTTTTGGGATTCTATATTTATATCTTTGATATAGCCAGGTTATTTCTATTTCAAATGATTGGGTGGGGGGTATTAAGTCATGCGGTTGGTGTAGCATTTGGTTGTATTGGTTCCATAGCCATACAAGTTTGTTATAGGGAATGGTTATAAGGTGTTTTCATGTTTCATCATATATGTGGGCAGTGTCATTTTGTACTTGGATTTTGTTTGTATTAGCATTGATGTCTTTATCAGGGTTGCATTCATGTGTTGAGATTTTTACGAGGGGGATGTTTAGGGGTGGAGATATGTGTCTAGGATCTTTGTTTTGGGTAAAAAAATAATTGTATAATTGTGTTTTCGTATATTGTATGTTTTTTTTGGTAAAGTATGCGAGTATTATATTTGTGTTGTGTTGTATGACATTTGGGAGATTGTAGGGAAATAATTCTCTTTGTGGGAGTTTTTTTTAGATTGTGCCATTGGGTAGTATCCATTGGCATAGGTATGTGTGTTGTTTTTTTTTATAATTTTGTATTTATCATTGGTTGGTGTTATGTAATGGTTTGTTTGTGAGTGTATAGGGTATCTTATTGGGTTGTTGTTTATGTGTGCGGGTGTGGTTGGGTGTATTAAATGTTGTGGGGCTGGTGGATGTGTGAGGATTTCTTTGTTTAGTGGTTCTATATTATGTTCCATTATGATGTATTATTTTTTTAGAGTACGTGGTGGATAATGGTCTTGGCATGGTTCTTGACAATTTTCATTGCATCTTGGGTGGCAAATAGTTGTTATGTTGTTTTTAGTGCTTGGTTTATCAGGTGTATTGGTTTTTTTTTGTAATAGTTTGTATACTCAGTATGGGACATCAGGTGTGTGCCATTTCGTAGAGTGAGTTGTTTTATGTCGTATATGTTTTCTAGGAGTAATTTGTGTATGTATTTTAGGTTTTGAGTAGAAAGTTTTTTTTGGGGGTGGGGGGTGTTGTGGATAGTTTATGCCATTCTTTTTCAGGTGGTGTTGCTTCCAAGGGGAACTTTTCTATCTTACTTTTGAGATGGGCTCCACCTGCTATTTTGATAAGGTATATTGTTCTAGCGGTGGGTGATCAGTTACAGTTGTGGTGTTTGATTCTAGGTATATTTTCTGCATCCCCATGTTTAGCTAGTATATAGTGTGTAAGACCCATGTATATTTATCCAAGTTTGCCTTTATCATTTAATGCATTCTTGAGTTGTTCCCCGATACATCTAAGGTAGGCATTTTTTTAAATGAGAATGTTTTTATTCCAAACATCTCATGGGGTAGTTGGGCGACCATGTTTGGTGTGCAATTAGGGAGTCCACATAATTTCTTTTGAATTGCCATTATTATTTTTATCTAGTTTTATGATTCCAAGTAGTGAGTATGGTACTACATAAAAGCTATATGCAATTCCTGCTCTGATTATTGTATCCACCATACTAATTTTTTGTTTGATTGTTGCTAGACAATCTGCTAATTGACTGCATTGGCTGATAACTTTGGTGGTTGTGATGTGTATTTGTATTTTCCATTTGAGGGATGGGACAAGTTGGATTCCTAGGTATATGTATGGTTTGTTTTGATGTAATACTGGGACATGTTGGTTTCTATATGTGACATTGGCGGTTTGTATTTGTTTTTGAATGTTACTTGGTTCATTTTGGATTTATTTGGGCAACCTGTGACTACACATTTTGATATTCCAAGGTCTCTACATGCCCATTCACAATATCTATCTATTTTGTTTAGTTGTGATTTTAGTGATGTGAGTTTGTTGGTGATTGTTGCTAGGTTGTATGCGTATACTACAAAGCTAATTGTGGATTTAGATGTTCCAAAGGTGTATCCATAGTTTCTTTTTTGTAACCATCTTAGCAGTGGTTTCAAAAATATGATAAAGAGGTATGGGCTAAGTGTGTCTCCTTGTATAATACCTCTTTGTATTGGTATTTCTTTTGTTTGGCTGAAGTATTCTCCAGTAAATATGGTGTTGGAATGTGAGTATATGTTACCTACCAATTTGATTGCGTCTTCTGGGTATCCTAAGTCTTTCATGATAGCTAGTAGGCGTGCGTGATCTATTGATCCAAATGCGTTTTTGAAGTCAATGTAAAGTAAATAAATGTCCTAGTTGGTAAATTGGGCGTGTTCTAGTGCTGTTATTAGTGTTTGTATTTGTCTTGATGTACACCTTTATGCTCTAAATCCTTTTTGGCTATCTTGTAGTATTTGGTATTTTTCTCCATATGATAAGAGTATGGATGTTAGAATCTTGGTAAAGAGTTTGTATATAGTGTTAGCAAGTGCTATAGGTCTATGGTAGGGTAGTAGAGAGGGATCTCCTTTTTTATAGAGTAATATTGTTAGGCTAGTTTTCCAAGAGGCTGGGATTTGTTTTTGTTTATAGCAGTGTGTGAAAAATAAGAATAATATATGTTGGAATTTTTGGGGCATGTTTTTTAGTATGGAGTTAGGGATCTTATTTGGGCCTAGAGTTTTGTTATGTGCTAGGTTTTTAAGGTAGAGGTTGTAAGTTTCTTGGTCAAAATATGTATATAAGGGTATTTGTGGGTCACCACGTTTTTCAAGAATTAGTCTTTTTAAGTCATGCCACGGGTATTGTCTAACTGCACACGTACATTCGAGGGGGTGGACTGGTAAGTAATAACATGTGGGTACAGTGGGTCTATTGCTGATGGATTGTTGTATGTGTATTTCTTTTGCTATGTCTTCTGGATTCGTGAGTATATTGTTATTGCGGTGACACTTATGAAACACAAGAGTAGAACCAATTATGTGAGAAGAGAAAACAACACCACCTTGTCTTCTATTTGTGTTGCGTTTGTGTTGGTTGTGAGTTCAAAGACAATTGAGTGAGCAACTCGTGAAGTAAGTAATAAATATCTCAAAACCTCATAAACACAACGTTGATGATCTGACACACAAGACTCTGGTAAGTAATTCATAATTTTTTGAATCGTTGAAGAATAAAGGACGAGGTAACCGCAAACATGATCTTGTGATATGATGCAACATGGCATAGAAAAGCGGTTGGAGTCGTCCTAGTATTAATGTCAAAACCTATCATATATGAGAGGGAAATGTGACATCAAGGAGAGATATTTGAACTAAGAACATATGTTCCCTACGGTTTTGGGATATAAGAAAAGGAGTGATATTAAGGAGGTTGATATAAGAGAGTTTAGAGTGTATTTTAAATTGCATTACAAACATTATTAAAATTTGAGGGATTAGTTTGTGACATGAAGTGAGGTGATGACACTAATAGTTTGAGCCGATCAAAGTGAAGGTTAAGTCATCGTGATCTATCTTGGCATTATAGTATGAAGAGAAATGCTTCCAAAATGATTGGGTGGAGACTAGTGATAGCGTGCCTTATTCCAACTTGTAGATGTTGTTTAAAAGTTATCTTTTAGAATTTTCACTCTAAATAGGGTCTTTGGCTTGTACTTTATATTGTATGTAGAATGGCTTCTGAACAAGGACACACAACCTACGTCTAATCACTGTTGTCAAATATGACTTATTTTCACTTCCTTTTTATTAAATGGTTTGTGCTAAATGTGGACCCATACCCATAGACCACATCAAATATTATTTCAATAATTTTTAGGGGAGAGAGAGAGAGAGAGATCCTCTAGGGTTGATGTGAATGAGGGATGCTTCACCTTGATTATAGCCGCGAGCTCATATATAAACCTGGAGTGCGTTGATTGAGTAGGGCTATAGTCCCTCGAGGGTTAAATTACATATAACATATATAACATGGGATAGTTTACTTGACAAAAAATTATCTTGAATTTATTTGTATTCATCTTTCCATTGCAAATGGGTAATATGAAGTTGAAGTTTTTGGGAACGTGGGGAACATGGAAGGGAACTTCATCTCTCTCCTCTTTGTTTCCGGGTTTAGGGTTTTGCAAACTCCACTGACGCAGAGTACTCAGCTTCCTGCAATTCGCGAGCATTTCCAAAACCATCATCCTAACCTGGCACGAGATGGCGCAAAGGCGTCACACTCGGGAATCCTTAGAGAATTTTCTTCAGGTATCTATGGAATCAGACGGAAATCGAATTGCAATTCTCGCAGTGGGTTTACACTTTAAAATTTGACCTAATTCGCACTGTTCGGGCGATGGCAGGAACATGGCGTTGAATTCGAGACGTATGATCATCCTGTCGTAATGAACGTGGAGGAGCAAGCTAAGCATGTTGGACATCACGATGGAGGCCTCAGCAAAAATTTGTTTCTGAAAGTGAGTTTGTTAGAATTAGCTCGTGTATGCAGCGATTCAAACGGTTATGGTAAATTGAACAAGGTTGAACTCATCGGATTTTCACGACCGAGAGCAGATTTGCTGATTTTGAGGCATTCAATGATTTTTTGCTTTACGTGCAGGACAAGAAAAACAGGCTTTATGTAATCTCAGCACTAACCACTACCACAGTGGATCTGAAAGGTATTTGGCTGGAAATCCCCAATGAGAGGACTATGTATGACAAGAAATTGTATCAATTGGATCTATTGAACAGGCCATCCCGCATGAGTGCTTAATCCCTGAACGGTTCTGGAACCCGATTTGGTCATCTCATACATACCGTATTTTGATATTGTACAACGTGAGTATACATTGTGATGTGACTTCTTAGTACATAGTGATAGCTTGTTGTCTTAGAAGCTTATACTTCTTGACACCCACACAAAGTAACTTAGGAAGAATTTGATGAAGGTTTCGTATCATCCAGTATAAAGAGAGAACACACAATTAGTATGAAATCGCTAAGAGCATTTAGGGATTAATCTAATTTCAGGATCCAGGGAGATGGTTCTTTGTTGCACATATATGGGCATCAATTCTGATGGATGGATGGATGGTTCTCTGAAAAACAGCATTGTCAGCACGGCTGGGTTTAGGCAAAGGTGGAGTGCGCATGGCGCCTGAGGAGTCTTTGCAAGCAGTTCTTCAGGTATGCTGCTCCATTGATTACTCAACATGACATGCTTAACTATATCCATGTACCTCTTTTTTAATGGACAGGAAGCTCAATCTGTGTTTGGGCTAAGAATAGCATAAGGCATTCAAGTATGTGGACCTTTTGAGCCTTGTTAAATTCGAAGGATGCACTCATATTATTGCAGAGAATGGTACTCAATGTGATAAATCATAGCATCTTGTCCACAATGTACTCCTTTCATACCTAGCACTTAAAGGTCTGTATATGATGTTATTTATTCTTTTGATCGTGTAGGTGCCCCTTGGATCTGTGACACCATTTGCTCTCATCAACGAGTCTGCAAGGTGGGTTGTTAGAAATCTTGTTGTCACATATTATCATTTCTTCTGGTTGTGTTTTGTAAGAGTTTTCAAAATCCTACTTCATTTTGCACAGATTGTTATGACTGATTCTAACCTGTGAGGCATTGGGTCACTTGGAACAATTTCTTCTGGCTCTTGGAGACATCCAGGCATTACGTCTTTAAGGAAGAATATCCAGTGGATGTAAAGTATCAGGTGATCCATGGTTCTATCGAAAGGGACATGCTGTTATTGTCATATATATGCACTGACAATCTGCCCTACATGTTTGTGTGATCTAGGTCTGTAGCTTTAATTTTGGATGTTGGATTCAAATCAAAGTCAAGGATGTTCTTCCACCCTCTTTCCAATGACGCCAGTACAGGTTTGTTCAGAAATTTACGACATGGCCAAGAGTTCAGTTTGTTAAGGCACTGTATCACAGTAGGCTGTGATAAGTATAAACCTCCATGTTCACCTGATAAGTTCAGGTTTTCCTTGATGTGTATACAGCTGTTTCTACAGAAAATCTGGACAAATTTCTGAAGGCAATTGGTAGGGATCCATACTATGTTGACCTAGAGGTATTTTCAACTCACATTCTTTTTTTGATTCTACAAGTCTTTATAGCATAGAAAGCAAGAGGGTTCTAATCTGTTTTTATCACTTCTAGTTTGGTTTAGGTATATAAACCTTGAGACACTTGATTTTCTGGGGGTTGGTGAATCACAATTATTTGTGCTGTTTTTGGGATTTTTTGTCTGCATCTCATGCAATGAAGGGTTGGTTTTTTAAGTAGATGGGCTTGGGTTAATGCAGGCTGCAGTAGTTGTTGGTAAAGATCAGCCCCCTGACCTAGCTTTCTTGGTCCCAAAGGAGGCAGAAAGCCAAGAGGTGGCCACTTCAGTAACCACAGGTGCTTTTTAAGTGACAAAAAAATTAAAAAGGTCAATGAACCTCCACACAGTTATGGTCACTGTAATGCAGGGATACAAACACAGATCTCTATACATGTGCACACAAGTACATGTATTTTCTACATTACGGACTATATTGGATGTGATTGTATGGCTTTTCAATGCATTGTATACATCATAAGGACTGCGGAGGTGTAACTTGGCTGTTCTATACTTACACATTACTGAGTCAGTCAGTATCATGTGATCCTTATTCATTGTTCAGTGTTTCACAGTTTAGACAAATTTGAAGACTCTGCACTGACATTGTCTTGTACGTTTTGAAACAGTAGGCCAAGGGGTGCCAGTTGCATCAGTTTCGCCCCCTTTAACAGAAGGTCTGTTACTGCCTCAAATATTGAGGCACATTAAGAACTCTTGCTCATTGTAGGAAAGAATCTTCAATTCTAAACATATGCACTTGATAACCTTTTCAGACATTAGTCTCGAAATAGAGTTCTAAAGGTGAGTTTGTTTTCTCTTCAGTTTGTGATGAACAACTTCATTAATTACAAATATTGATATGTGAGTGCTTTAATGTTCACTCAGCTCAATTTCTGAGGCTTGAGCTTGTGTGTTGGCCACCTCTCGTTTTCATGTGTGCACATTCTTGTTTTCTTATATTTTCCTGTGTGTGGACAGTACCTGCTGTATCCACAGTTGCCAAGCAGAGTGCACCTTCAACAACAAAAGCCAAAGCAAAGCCAGCAGTCTCTAAGGGGAATGATGTAACGAGAATAACTGTAGGCAGTGTGCTGTCCTCTATCCTTGATAATGCTGTGGCTGCTGCAGTTGCTGAGGTCAAGGCACTAACTCTTGAGGAGAAGAACAAACAGGCTGTTGCAAAGAAAGTTGATGCAGCCATCAGGCTTAGGCTGGGCCCAGACCTTGAGAGTATGCTGGTAAGTTTGGGTAACTTCTACTGTAACTTTGGTTGTCAACAGAGTGTATAATCTCAAATGTAAGGTAGATGGGTCTTGAATGATTGATTTTTCCTATTCGCTATGAAATGCAACTCCGATTCGTGAACTCCAAATTTTGGCTGATCTGCAATTGGAGAAGCCATGTTCAATCGCAAAGAAATTTGAAGCCCGTCTTAAATTGATATGGATTTCCAAAGGTGACGGCCAGGAAGCCATAACTTGGTCACATATCCCCCCCCAACCCCTGCATTATGTTGACTTTTGAGTCTAGAATGGTTAATATATTTTGAACACACAGTCCAGTCTTTTCTAAACATACGTCTACTTGGTGTCCATTCTTAGATCCACACCCAACCATGCACCACCCAAATACAGATGTCCATTCAAGATAAGTAACCAAACCAGGCCCACTTATCCTAGTATGAACGGTTATCACCTTTGATGTTCCACTCTGGTTACTGCAGGTCTTGTTCTTATTGAAACGATTTATGGGGCTGTCACAATGGAACAGCTGTCTCTAGCAGTCAATTGGCTGACCTTGTGTTGATGGGTGCTTTTGGCAGATGATGTTCAAGAATACTGTATATGCGGAGGGCTTCAAATCTGCGATCGAAAGTGAAAGATTAGGCGGTCCTTGCAGACAGTGACGATGCAGTTTTCATCATTTCATGTATTGTTAAGTGGGCCTTCCACCTGAGAGGAAGGAATATTTTAGTATGTGGTTTTGGTTTAGGCATCATTATCGTATCTTGGTTGTATGCTCAACATTGGGCACAGTTAAGGGGAAAGTCCAGACAAACATGAGCTCATTGCACATGCAAGAGGTAGTTGGACTGTATTTGTTTTTGGACTTATGTGCTCCTAAACACTTGGCTAAAAGTGATCTCCACTTTCTAACTTTAGAAACTGATCTGCAGAAGCTGAAATGCTTTCTTATTAGTTCCTGATCTTATGCAGTCCAGTATCCATCAACCACAATACAGTTCACAAGTGGCAAGCAGTGAGTACGTATTTGTGTCTCTAGCTATCCATTACAAAGATAAGATAGCTAAAGAAAAGTAAATTTTTAGCTAAAGATTTTTTTAGCTATCTTTAGCTATCTTGTATTTTGATGTGTTCGTACTCTCTTTTCTTTTTCATTTTGCGTGAATTTTGAAAGGTTGTCATCTGTTTGCCTCTCATTGTACTTTTCAACTCAACAACACCTGTATTCTTTGCCCTCACAAAATAATTTTCATAATGCTCCAAAATACATACATAGAGGAAGCAAAAAGATTGAAGAATTCAAATAAAACATATTCATATTGGTTGAAAGGCATTGAAAGTTGCAGCAATCTGTCATGACATCAAAGTGTTTCAAGATGTTGGGTTTGTCTTTTCTACATGTTTCCCATGTGACACTGATATTATTCCAAGTGATATCATGAACAATTAATCTAATGGCACTTGATGACACTTGAATCAATGCATTCAATGTAGGCAGGGTTAGATCATCAGACACCTTTTGCTACAATCAAATGAAATTAGGCTAGTTGTGACACCACCATAGGTGGCACATCCATATTGCCAAGCCTTATACATTGAATTCCCTTGATATGCTTTGAGTCACATGGTCTCAATTGATTCAAATTCTTCCTCTACCGTTTTTGATCTTTCTCAACAACCTCAAACTTGTTCAAAAGACTTCCAACCAGCTTGTGGGACGTAAGGAGGTTGCAAAGGGTGAGAGTTCACTACCTATAGGTGTTCACCAACCTTATGCTATTTTATGGGTGCTATAGTAGAATGGCATGTTATGGGAATATTTTTAGAGCATTTTTTGGATTTGTTGGTGTTTTGAAACACCCTATATTACTTAAAATCTTCATCGTATTGTTGAGTACCTATATTGAAATTGATATTTTTATAATTTTTACCTCTAGTGAATTATAGGGACCCTATGTTTGGTTGTTGATGGTTTTGTAACCTGCAACCAAAGCGACCTCCCTAGTTTCTAGCCTACTCATTTTAAATATCACTTATTGAAAATGGTCATCCTAGCATTGGTAAGTATGTTGTGTCTAACTTCACAATTTTCTCATGTTAAATTGAGTGATGAATACATGAAAGTGCATAGGCTTGTGGCAAACATATTTTAGGTAGTCAGACTTATTGTGGACATTCTGGTGAGTTTGGGTACTTAAAGTAATATGAATTATATGTTGATTATCTTGTTGGAATTTTCAAGGCGTTTGAAATCCACAGGACTCATCATATATGGATCATGTATGGTGGTTCCTCTTATTCTTTTTAGCTTGAAATATTCGGAAACCCATTGTGTTTGGTATAGGTCATCCATTTGTGCTACCCATCTAGGTCATGCCTCACCTTTTGTGTGGGATAAGGTGCTTGTTAAGTGACCTCTTATGACCATGCCTAAACCATGTGAGAATGTGTGACCCTACATTAAAGGATTCACTTGTCTTCAACATGGTGTCCTAACTAGTGGATGGGTTGTGAACATGTCGAATGTGCATAACATGCCTTCACTTGGTTTGTGGTTTTCTAAATACACTTAATGTATGCTTTGTGTCCAAAGATACCCTAAATGGGACACCAATACATGTTACGCTCGACTACCTTTTTGGATGTCTTTCCCAATAAAATGGTTTGCATTGTGGCTTGAGTGACTCCTTTTTGTGCTAAATATCATCTTTCCTAGCTTATCTATCATAAATGATTGGGTTCCCTTTTGCATTTAACCCCTAACTTCCCATTTTTGGGTTGATGGATGATTCATTCCCTCCAATAGCCCCATTTGACTCATTAATTTGCAATAAAAAAAAGACTATAAACATCAAGTTAACATGGATATCTACCTATAGACGCTTGATATGTCCAACCTAGAGACGATCAAAATGTGCAAACAATTGTTAAATTGGGAAGTAATCATGTTTTTGTTGTGTTGGGGAGCTCATGTGAGGGTGTTGACTACAATCAATGATTGCCACTACAATGCAAACCTTGCTTGAACATCAATGGTGTTTATTTTGGTAAAATTGGAATATCTTGATGTTCTTGTAAATGTGACCTTCATGCTCTCCTTACTCATTCAATTTAACACTTGAACATTCTCTAAGTTTAAAGGATGCTTTTGCATATATTTAGTTAGAAATATGGGACAATTTTCACACTCCAATTGCAAAGTGGCTAGCTTATTGGTTTGTACAACTTGGCCTCAAAATTTGTGGACGTCTTAGGTGCTCAATTATCGAGTTCTCATCTAGAAGATTGCACTAGCATTCCACTTATATTTTGGGGGATTTTAATTGGTCAAAGGTCTGTTTCTTGGGCAAAACAAGGCATTTTTGTGTGCACACCTTCCTTCAAATCCATAAATCCACATGATGTTTCATGCCCATTTTCCCCAAAAATCTCATCTCCTTGGTTTCAAGATCCTATGAATATATCCCAATTTAGTATTGGAAATTGTCCATAAAAATTCCACGGCGAGCTTTGAGTGAAATGCACTCAAAACAACGCTTTCATAGGCTTGGGAAGCTAAGGGTTAAGACCCTCGTCACAAATTGTATTCGGGGAGCTTTACTAGATACCTTCAAAGAATCATTTGCAAGGACTAAGGTAGCTCAACCCAAGACCAACCCCAAACCTATGACCACCCAAATGAATGAGAGGGCTTCATTTTAAAACAAAAATCTAGGATGTCCAAGGATCTCACATTCATTAAAACTCATAAATGAGAGATCCTTGGATAGAATAAGTTGAAATTTTTAGGGTGGGTTGGAAATAGTGGAAGGGAGTCAGGCTGCTAATATGAGCCATTGACCTTACTAACATGGCACCCGAATTGGAAGTTATTATGTCTATTAATAGAAATATGATGCCACAATTGGCTTGGGAGTGCGTGACACATGTTTTAACATACCCGCAAAGTTTCAATTCAATTGGAAATGATGTAGGTGCACACACCCAATAAGTAGTGCATGTGCACCCATTGGCAAGCAACAGTGGACCATAGTCTGGTATTGGTTTTATTTCAAAATTAGAGGTGAGAGGCAAAGTTTAGGGAGTTGGTTGAGTGGGAACAAGGTGAAATTTTTAGGTGTGGGTTGGTAATAGTGAAAGGGAGTTAGCATGCGAAACCCTAAACTCTAAACCATAAAATGTGTAGTCAAAAGAGGCAACGAATTAAGACCCATCTAAGGGTTATGGTGTTAATTGGCTACTTTTCTTAATCGGACCCAAATTGTTTTATTATTGTGTGGTTTATTGAGGTCAAGTACGGATCACTTTATTGAATAAAGTGTTTACACATGAACCTGGGGAGTGCATTATACTAAACACGTATGAGCATATGTGAGTGCACAAAAGGGTATTAATTTGAAGTTTGCCGTTCTATGTATATATATGCTACATAATGTTTTATAACTTCGTAGTTGTGTACATGTATGCCTAAGAACCTTTAAATTATATAGAACATTTGAACTTGTGTGGTAGTGTCACTAGACTTTATATCACATTAGATTTATTTATTTTGGGTTATGCTGATATCAAAAAGACCCCCAACAACAAGTGGGGATACGATCTTACTAATCATTTGATGGTAGACTTACAAACAATAATTGCAATTTTGTTAACTTTTATGGCATATATTATTGCAGAGTTGGATGCTTATAAGTTACATATGGGGGATGAAAAAAACTTCAACAACTTTATTGATAAAATTTACTAGGGTTTTGCATTACACATATGACAGGGATTGATTGTCATCATAACCAACTCTATATCTCACCCTCCACGGAAAAACCAAACTGGTTAAAAATAGAAGCTGGGTTGACTTTGCTAAAAATCATGTTTTATTGGTTGTTGCATTCTTGATGCCCTTTTGGACGCGTGGCTATGTTTAGCTAGTTTACTTATTCCTTTGTTAGAAATCAAGTTTTATTGTTTTACTACATTCTTGACGCCCTTTTGGACGCATGCTATTTTTAACCAGTTTGGTTTTTCCGTGGAGGGTGAGATATATACTATCGGAGAATCTTACCATATAATCCTATCGTAGAATCCTCTGATAGAATTCAACATGTTATAATTCTAGACTTGGACTTGGTCTAGTTTTACTTAAATATCAGTTTTATGTAATGATCAAAACATGGGAAACTGCACACTAGTTTGCACCAATAATTGCAGTGTGCGTGGTTAGAGTGGCCATCATGGATTATGGAATGTGCATGCAATTTAGATTGTATGTGAATGAGAGCAACGAATGAGAGTGTTGTGAAGCGAACATGGTAAGGATTCCTGATAGGATACTTACAGAACCTGCGATTAAATGCAAAAATAACCATGTTACCGAACCCCGGTACGTGATATCCGTGTGTGACTGAGTCATCCAGGAATTTCCTTAACATGTGGGCCACTGAGGAGAAATCATTTGGTCCAAACTAAGAAAGGAGTGAAACGTTGCACAAGTGATGCTACACATCAGAGTGTGTTTGTAAAGTAAAGAAGATGAAACCATGGATTTAGTCTCAAACCCCGAGTTTATGAGAATTAGCTCAAAGTCACCTAAGTTTTCTCAATGCTTAAATTATCATACACAAAGAGTGGTGTCGGGTTATTAAAAAATTAGTGCTCTAGCTTGTCTTACTAGAATGGGTGGGTCAAGTTAGCTTTGAATAGGTTGATCCGAGATTTAGGACAATGAAGCCCAGGCACATACCCTATTTTAGATCTTAAAATAATCTCAAAATTTGAGAGGTGGAAAAGAAGAGGTGCCACAAGATTCCAACTTTCAAAACAGGCTCCAATACACGAGAAATTAACGAGTTCTTAATAGGAAGCTTTTCCAAAGAAGGATCAAATCCACGGTTTCGTCCCTCTTTGATGAACTTTACAGATAACTCTATTAGCATCACGGAAACGTCAGTTGAGTGTAGTTTCTGTCTACCACCAGTCCACCGGAAAACGCGACCCCATAATGACAAAAATTGTGCAGCTATCGGGTCTTGGTTCCTCTAGCGTGAATGATACTCTGACGGTAAAAAAGTGAGGTGTTTTACCACACAAGAGCCCACAATAATAGAGACGCATCGACCGGCAAACACTTTTGATGGAAAGTGATGCGGGGTTGGGATAATCTGCACTCGTAGTGGCTATAGGGGATCCTGCATGATTCGTCACAGTTGTGGGGATTGGCTTCGATGTGAGGAATGTGCTTTAGTAGCACTGAGGATGATGGGCTGCTGAATCTTGGAATTTGGGGAAGTGGCTGGGGTCGAATTAGTCAATGACAAACCAGGTGGCTCCACGTCTTTTTATTTCAGAGGCCGCAAATTAGATCGTGCGTGGACCTTCCGTTTTCAAAGGCCGCCAGTGACTCTCCATAACTGAGCGCTCCAAGTTAATCGGGTCTCTTCATATGGCTCATCAGGCTTAATATTCCCGTCTTCAGCAGATTTGCAAAATCCATCTTGGATGGCACACCCCAATTCCTAATTGAAGTTTGAAATGCTTTTGAGGTCAAGGTCATCCAAGCCCCGCCAATCATATGAATCTGTTCATGAGAGATTTAAGGATCATGTATTCACTGGGCTCGTTGCAACCCAGTCGATTCATCACAATGGCAACCGGCTGCTATGATTCAGTGGTTATAGGATTCAATCTTAACCAAAGAGTTCTTTGGGTACAACACAAGAGATGTAATAATAGACAAAGGCCTAAAATATGTAACATCGAACACAGGAGATGAATGATATATATATTGATATTGCCTGCCCAAATCCAGAGAAGTGTAAAATGAAGATGTCCTAGTTGTCAGGATCTTGGTGTGCTTTGTCGATTTCGAATGGTTGCTGCTGATCAAATGAGCCTTCATGGAGTTGGCGTTTTTCATTCTAAAAGTGGCCAGTAACGAGTCAACCCCCGAGTCTTGACGTTCTCTGTGGAATGGGACTGTGAACCACATAGATCAGTGTTTCTTGGGGGGATTTTATGAGTAGCCATGTGTTGGCTGCACAGTGCAAAATGAAGTATGGCATTTTGTTCGTAGTATCCGATTTTAAAAGTTGGTGACGGGATGCATTTCTTTTCTAAAATTTGGAGTGAGGTTGCAAGGGGGAACTATTATGGCTGATATGTTGGCGATGGTATAAGTTGTGTAAGTGATATTTGATGCGGAGTTGACTCTGACCCGCCAAACTGTGTTGATCCACTTTTTCGAATTTTGGTTCTAAAAGAAAATGATAATAAAAATAATAAATAAATAAGTAAATGAAAACACCTTATTCTTTTTGGTGCAATTTGGCTTCATGAAGCTAAATTTATAAATAAGTACACACACTGACATAGATTATAGGTATCATACTGGTGTGACTTTTTTCTACTCGAAAAGCCAATGTGTGACACGTGAATCACATTACAAGACCTAGATTGCATGCATGACCGCCTAGATCCAGGGATGTGCATCCCTCCATAATGGTTGACTGACCACCGAGATTCAGTTCCCTACATAGCCCGAAAGCTCCAACAAAAATGTAACACGTTCAGGAAGGGTGTGACTCGTGAGGCCATGAAAGATGGGCAATGAGAATATTAACTTCAACCAGTAAAGAGCACCTGGGGATGAAGTTTGTTGTTCCCCCACTCAATACGGACATGTATTCGTCGTACACAGGGGCCGAGGACCCGATTATCCGAGGGCCAGTCCCCACTCATTCGATTGGGAATGATTTTTTCCTTATCTTCTCCCCAGATTCCAAAGGAGAAGTATGGGCTCTCAAATTTATTGGGTGCCACGCTTAATCCTCACCACACAGCAGCCGCATTCTTTTGCATATTTAGGCTCCAAAACGCTGGTCGTTCTGTGCTGCCTAAAGTGGTTGATCAGCTGCAGATCAGAGCTGGAGTGGGGGCTCCTGCAACTTTAATTCCAGCAGGTAAGGTAATGGGCACGGGCGATCTTTGGGCCAAACTTGTACCTCCAACTCTGTTATTTCTCGCACATATACCTATCACATGCCTAATGGACCTGCAGGGAGATGATATTGTATGACAGCCCTGGACTATGGTGTAGTTATCAACACCTCAGATTAGGTAGACAATTGGTGAAGCAATTTTTTGGAAAACATTTTGAAAGAGAAGATAGGTGTGTCACTTTTCCACATCACCAGCTCTGATGAGTGGATCCCGTGCAATATGGTTGAGCAGGTTCAGTCTATGTTGGCTTAAAGTCTGCATCACGAACGTAAAAATGTTTCTGATCATGATGTCGGTGGTGTTCCACAGGTTACAGGCTATAAAAGTTCACTGATATCACGAGATTCGTGTGGGTGCCAAAGGAATGTGAGTGCCAGAGATGCCCTTCAACAGTACTGCTATACTTATATGATAAAGCACTATCTGACTGAACTGTGTCTGTATCCATGGGTGAGGAGACAAGTGATCACAGCCGCCACGTCACCTTAAAAAGATGAACCACTGACCTTTTAAAACTGCAAAAACTGGTTGGTACGAGTGTGTTTGCTGAATTTTTTCCTTTTGAATTATCCCCAGATTGTCTGTTGATCTAAAGGAGAAGGATGAGATCTCATCAATGTGAGGAGCATGAGATACTGACGTGACAAGCTATGCCCCAGCTATATTGCACAAGGCGTTGACTGCTAATGTATTATTATGCATATCAAACCAATAAAGAAAGATTTGAAAGATTTTATAAATGTGCATATGTGGCAAATTCCAGTAAAGTCTCCAGCGAATTCCAGAATGGTAACAATCACGTCTGCAGCGCAGATTGATACCATATCCTCAAAAGGGACAAATGTCGTAACTGATTACTGTTGCAAATGTCACATATTGTTCATCAATCTGTAGGACCTTCTTCACCCAAGATTATTTCTAGCTCCATGATCTGCCTGTTGATCCCATTCTATCCGCTTAGCCAGAATTGGCTTGTACAAAAATAGGCCACACTAATGACCATTTATCATTCAAATGTTGCAGTGGACTTTGATCAGGAATGTAGATGAAGATTAGACCAAAGCAACAGGGTGTCGGGCTGTGAAATAATTGTTTCACATTGACATTGCAGCTCAATGATCGATCCTTCCATTCAATCCTTATATTCTAGCAGAAACATAGACGTACTTCTATTGTGTTAATTAGGTCACACTATTTGAGCTCCTTATTTACATTATGAACATCATTTCAGCGGTGCAGCAATGGAGACTTGCGCCAGTGCAGAATCAGTACCAGTAATTGACCTGGCTGCATTGCGAGGCACAATTGTTGATGAGTGCGACCGGCGGCACATAGTGGCTCAAGTTGCAGATGCATGCAAGAACTGGGGCACATTCCAGTTGATCAACCACGGCGTCTCCCAGGAGGTAATTGAAGCAACGAGAGCTCAGGGTCGCGCTGTGTTTGCCCTGCCATTAGAAGTCCGGGTGAACGCGACGCGGCCACATGGGAGTTTGTCAGGCTATGGCAACGGAGCGGTCATTGCAGAGGCATTCAATAATGCCATCTCATCGGAAGCCATCACGTTTGGATACCCACACTCAGATGCAGATGCAATCGCAACCAAGTTGTGGCCACAAGGTAGTCCTGAATATTTTCGGTAAGTACAAAGCTAACAACGCTCTTCTCTGAATTTGCCTTGGGTTAAATTAAGCATATTCTAACAATAATTTAGAGAATTCTAAAATGTGGCATTGTACAACACAACTTACCATCCTTAACCTCAGACTCTGAGTTAAACCAGCGTCATCAAGCCCTTTCAATGAGAAGTAGAGTCCAGCAGCTGACATTTAACTTGTGCTAGGAATTTAAGTCAGTTTTTTACTTTGCTGCGATGTTTCTCGATGCATGTGTCAATATTACAGGAAAGGAATGTTTCTATATTAGATCTTGAATGATGATAGCATGGTCCTAAGATGTGAAGAATCCACGAAGGATGGGAATGTCTGTAGGTGTTCAAGCATATCTGCCAGTTGGCACGATGTCCAAATATGTATTGTACTGCGTTCATGAAATATTTACAAAAGATATTTCTATTAAATATAATAGAAAATCCTGTGCAGATCTTGTGTTTATCAGGAGTTGACAGACAATAGGGACATGATAGGTTAATCTCCGTCAAGTTGGCAGAAGACACTCATGGGCTGGTGCTATCTGCCCTAATTTCGTTGATTACATAGGAAGGCGAAACCAAACCCTAGAGCCTGGACTCAAATCACAACACAAAATATGAATCTCTCCAACAAAAGCGGAAGTACTGCTGACTGATAAACTTTGCAATACTTAATGGGATAATTTTGAGTGTTGTGATCTATGTCAAAGGTAATGAGGTAGACATGCCTAAATCGAACACAACAATAATTTGGACACCTCTATTTGAGTGGTATGTGGTTAGGTGTGGATTTAAGAACTGGCATCAAAGACATGTGTTCAAAGAGATAGGACTACATGCTCAAAATATGCTAACCATTCTGGGTTCAATAGTCAACATGATTGGAGGAACCCATATGACCACTTAATGAGCACAAGAATCTTCACTTTGATAATGATTAAGATGTTCATATGAGCTCCGAAATTATGAGGCAACTGGACATGGGAACTATTTGGATCTGCTAATCATCCTGCACTACTCGATTACATGTTTCCATATCTTACAAGTGGGTGCAGAGAGGAAATAAATTATCCATCCGAGGCACGTCTACCTTATGAAACTGACAAGGGTGAGGTTTTTCTTTTCTTTGTCGTTTTCTTTAAATGGTCGAGACAGAACCACCATTGACAAGTATAACAAGGCTTCCCACAAGGTCGCGTTGGAGATACTGGGGCTCATGGTTGAGAGCCTGCGGGAGACGATTAAAAACCCAGCCCACTTCCATGACTACTTGACGGAGCATTCTGGGGTGTTGAGAATCAACCACTACCCGAGGAGCGAGCAGCCGGGCCAGGACATCGGCCTCCCTCCGCACATTGATGACTCCCTCATCACCATCGTCCATCAGGGCGGTGAGGTGGCTGGGCTGGAAGTCCGCAAAGGGGGTCGTTGGGTGAGTGTCCAGCCGAGGCACGATGCCCTGGTGGTCATTGTTGCAGCCGTCTGTCAGGTATATATTGATCTACAAACTTACAACTGGAACTAAATGTAGATGGGCCTTAAATGGTTGCTTTTTCCATGTTCTCTATGAACACACGATTCACAAACTCTGGACTTTGGTTGATCCATGAATGAGGATGGAGAAGCCAGGTTCAATATCACAAGAGAAATTCGGAGCTCGACCTGAGTCGATATGAATCTCCAAAGGTGATGATCAGGGAGCCATAACTCGGTCACATAGGTCAACCCCAATTATGTCGACTATTGATTCTAGAATGTGGTTAACCAATCTTGAACACGTAGTCCTTTCTCTCTAAAACACATGATGTCTTTTGGTGTTTGTTCTTAGATTTACACCTAACATGCACCACTCAGATAAATGTAAATTAGACCCGCTTACCTTATTTAACCTATGGATGTGCATAAGCAAACTAGAGATGTTTTGATTTTTTACTTTTGTTTTTAAAACATGAAACAATTTTATTTCATAACCAGAATACAATAAAAACCACCATAACCCAAGAAACAAGGAGAGGGGCAGCTCTCTAGGATCCTTGCATTGGGACCAAATAACCCCAAGAATAACCTCAAGAAGGGAGATAAGACCCCTAAGTATGATCAACTAAGCCAACATTAACTTAAGCGACATGATGGTCCAAGAAATCTTGGAGTTTGACCAAGTGTAGAGTAAGTTGTTAGCTTCCCACAAGCATTGAAGTTGTCAAAGAATCTCCTCATAGCTTTTGCCTACACAATCCTAGCATACTTACTCGAGCACCAGCCCCTGTACATAAACTAGAGATGAATGAATCGCAATGGCAACAGTTATCTATTGCAATAATAGATATTTTTAGGACATCGTGTTCAGTGGTTTCCTGCTATCATGACAAACAACACATCTATTTCTAACTTGGTTAGAATTCGATTGTATCTCCACGACGTGTTGAATTTTGCTGTATTGAGGAACATAAAACATTCTTGAATGAAGTCATCTTTTGTGACTGACTTTGAAAATTCATCTTGATCATTTGTGCTCGATATCCAGGTACTCACCAATGGAGTTTACAAAGCTGTACAACACCGAGCGAGCCCCAACACACAGAAAGTCCGTCTCTCGCTCGTGTATTCTGCGTACCCACCAGCCACAATCTCCATCACAGCAGCTCCCGAATCCGTGAGCGCAACACAACCTGCCTTGTACAAGCCATTTACGTGGTCCGAGTATATGTCCGGTCGCGTGAGCCATATCCTCAACCCTATTGACGGCTTACAACCAGAGCCAACGCACACGGGATCCGGGAACAAGAGTTCCTCGTCAGGCCAACAGATGAAGTCGAGCTATTGAGCTTCACATTCGGATTCTGCAACAAAGTTTTGTGCCTTTCTTCCCTCAATCGGTAGCCGGAGTCGCGGGTGGGATGAGTAGCACAGTCAACAGAGAGTAGCTAGAATCATTGAGAGTGCTTTGGCCCTTGAAATAAACCCAAACCAAAGGTCAAATGAGCGTATTGACTTTGTGCCAAATTTTTGGTGGTTTGATGTAGCAGACGGGACTTTGCAACACGCAAGATTATTACATTAAATCTGACAGTTTTAGCTCAATGTCTACTCAATTTATCATATTCTCCTCAATCTTTAGAGTCACCTTGGACATCATACCGATGATTCCAGGAAATATTGACCTGTATTCACTGTGCGCCAATTTTTCAATACCTGGTTTGATGTAAGGTAAGTGGGTCTAATTCAATTTGTCCTCTTAAACGGGCACCTATATTTGAATGGGGTGGATCTAAGAACAAATACCAAAAATACATGCATTTAAAAGAGATTGGACTATTTGCTAAAAATTTGTCAACCATTTGAAATTCAACATAATTGGAGGGATCTATATGATAATTTAGTGAGAAGGAGAATTTTCACATTGATAATAAGTAAGACTTTCATATGAGCTGAAGAAATTGTGAGGAAATGGCTATGGGCATGATTGTTAGAGTTCCTAATCCACCTGCACTAACTACATGTTTTGTAGCCTCCGAGAAGTGGGTCCAAAGCAATAAGTACACTAAATAGTCCTATTAGTGTGGGTGGGAATTTAATGTGGGCCACACTAATTTTCTTTGTCGAGGTGGAATTAAGGTGGGTCCAAGATCTCATGCTTTCCCCCAAGTCTTCATGAAAACTTCTGACCAACACATTGAATATTAGTTATAGAACAAAAGTAGTACAAATTAAAATAATCGCCCACATTAATTTTCTAGAAGAAAAAAATTACTCTGACCCACACTAATTTTCTAATAAAACTTTAGCATGGGTTAAAGTTTAATGTGGCCCACATTAATTCTCATTATGAAAATTAGCGTAGGCTCTAGAAAATTACTGTGGCCCACAGTAATAGGACTATTTGGTGTACCAGTTGTAAAGCCCACTTCCCTTTAGCTGATGTAGCATACAGGACATTTGCAACATGCAAGATTAGAAAACTTCTGACAATCTCAGGTTCAATGTCTGCAATTTATCATATTCTGCTCAATTTTTGGCATGATGGTGGTTCCAGGAAATACTAAATGTTCTTGGTGCTCATGATGCTCATGAGTGCCTTTATCAAGCATAGGAATTCACCTTGGAAGGCTACTGTGGCAAGTCAGCTCCTGGTCAGGTTACTAGATGAATGCATATTGTTCAGATGTCTCAGTGTTCCGTCACATTATAATTGATACCCTGTTACAACCTAGGACTTCTACTTTCAGATAGGAATGGCTTAACCAATAAGGTGTGTGGGTGTTCTTTGATTTTTTTTTCAAGTTCTCCAACTTCTATCAATTAGATCTACAAAACAAAACCCATGCTGCATTAGCAAATCTACGATGAAACATCTGCAAAAACCGGATTAAAAATCAAACCACCCCTAGTTTAGTTATGGTTATCGGAAATGCATGTTTGATGATTCCTTAACTGGATACATATGTCCTCCCAATTGTGTTCACTATTGAGTGTAGAGTACTTATTAATATTTCAAAGACATAGTTCAATCTCTTTTAAACATGTGCCTTTATGATGTTTGCTCTTTGATCCTCACCAAACCACACACCAATCAAACCTAAGGGTGCCATTTAAGAAAATGAGCCACTTGAGACCCATGTACGTTACTCACCCAGAGGCAAACCACTTTATGATGAGTGTCATGTCCAGGTGGCCTTGATGGTATAAGGTATTCAGATTCTTCCTGCAGGGATTTCGTGTCTGGAATTCTTTGCAGAGGGGCCTTCTAGCCCCACCTCCACTTTCCTGTTTTCTAATTCCTAGAATCAAGCAATTCGAGTAAATTCGCCTACACTGCCAACCCATCATCTAAGGGGCTATAGTAGTAATATTCACAAGAAAGACAAGGATATGTGAGGTTCAAAAACAGGGGTATTCTACCCCTCCAAACCCACCTTATGTTACAGTGGTACACCAGCAGTGCTTCAAAGATCACATCACCAGACATGGCCTGAAATGTACTTACTGAGGTGAACTCAAAACTGTCACTCTTTCCAAAGAGCAATGTCTGCTGAATACGATACAAATTGCAACATGTTGCAAAGAGAATAGGTCAGCCTATCATTACAAGAGCACATGGCTTATCTGGAATGTGAAATCTTTCAGCTACTTGTGTGGGACCTGGGCACGACTGTACAACCTTAAATGTTCACTCCCATCAGATCACAGAAAAATATCAAACAGATTTCTTGTCCAGTGCAAGGAGTATACAGGCTTGTGACCACCCCTGAGACAAGCTTCTAGCTACTGTTGTTCTTTGATGCTCCATTGGGAGATTCCCAAGACTCATCATTTCGGGGCACAATGATTCCGTACCCACCATGGTGTCGCTTGTAAAGAATGTTGATTTCACCTGCCAATTAACCATGTTATTGTTGAGGACAAAAGGGGAACAAAGACACAGGCCAGAAGAGCTGAGAACTAAGAAATGACTTGTAACAATCAGGACCAGCATCCAATCTAGACTATAAAATAGACAATAACTTATAGCTAACACTGAAGTTTTAAGACCTATCATGCAGATTATATGATAAGCTTGAGCGCTCTAGTGAATGCAATTCATCGTATACCTATTTCAGAACCCTGCACATTGACCCTAACATCCTCCTCTATGTACAATACGTTGCTCCTCAATCCACCCATTTGAACTCATTATCACAAAGTCCTCATTCGTCACAATGGCCTTATTGTGATTCACAAAGAGGAAAACACTGGACTTACCACTGTCAGTATTACGGAAGGCATAGAAATCATGGCCAACATTCACCAAGTGCTCAAGAGCCTCAATAGGCTTCATGGGACGCATCTCAAAGTACTTTGTTCTCACCACCTAAACACAGCCACCATGTAAAATATAAATTACTTTCAGAGTCGAAATCAGATTCTGTGCAGATAATCAAAAGCAGCAGAAGCAATTTGGAATAGGCAACACTACCAACCTAGACTACCGTGATAAAATCTGACACCTACGATTGTATTCGTAGACTTCATCACACATAGAAGTCTTGAATAGATCTGCCCATACTATAAGCATACTACAGGTTATGGGCAGAAGTTTCTACCAGAGACTAGGAATTTTGACACCAGCCTGCTAATATATGTTTTTAAGTCACCCCACTCTTGTATGACTGCCAGGATTGTATGCTCACCTCATTGCATCAAGATAACAGTGACAATGCCTGCAGACAAGATGATGGAAGGTAATGAAGGGAGGACTGCGAGAACAAACCTCATCAGGCAAGTCATCAACCTCCTTCTCAAGGATGGGTTGGAGATCCACAACTTCATCAGACAGAAGCTCTCCTATACGGGGTGCGTTGCGCATCTTTGCAGTTCGCCCATGGCCTCCATCCTTCTCTTTGATCTTGCGAAGCTTTCTAGAGATGACATCGGACACTCTATCAATGCTAGCATACATGCTGTCGGCCTCCTCTTCTGCACGAACAACTCCATGCTTCTTTGTGAACAATGTGACCTGCCAAAGAACACAATGTGAGCTTGGCCCAAATGCAAGGAATTCAAGTCATCACCTAAACAGAGCCACAATATTCCAAATATAAGTGAGCATTGTTTCAAAACAAGTTAAAACACAAAGGTGGTCACTACAGAGGGAGGGAAAAAGAAACATCCAACATCCACCTCAGCAATTGCAACATTACATCATCAATGGCGCCACTGATATGTTCTAAACTCACTCAGCTATTCCAGCTGAAAGAGTCAAACGAGCCATCTACCAGCACAGAAGAGTCTTGTGAAGAGGAAGTAATCCTCGTCGCACAGTACCATTCTGAAAGTCTTTCCTTTCACATCAACAATTTCCAGGTTCCTACATTTGGGCATCTCTGACAACAGGGGCATGGATTGACAATCTCCAAAAGCATTCGTCCATTGATCTGCAAGAGAATGTTCCAAAGGTGACCTACCTCACACCTCTGAAGCTTTGCACCACGTCCTGTCTCTGCACCTCGAACTGACATGCGCACATCTACTTCCTTCACAAGGGGACCATGGTTATGCACCGCATTCCCAACTTTTTCCTCCACATACTGCTTGATTGCATCTGTCAGCTGCAAGACAGGGGCCAATTGTCACATACCAGAGAAAATTGCAAAAGTGACATAAGATAGTGAAGAAAAACCTACTGCCTCTATGAAGCCAGATAGGTTACAGTCAGACATAAGTCTCGCACAAGTGTGCCAATAAATCAATTTAGAGATCCAACCTGCTATACCTTAGCAGTAGGCGCATGCTGCTGTTGTGGACTATGGGTGTACACTATACACAATAGAGTGTACAGTTATAATTTCCTTTACCTCAAGGTGCTTTCCTTGAATGATGAGCCTCACGGAGGCAAGGGTCCCGCCCCAAGCCATACATGTTGTCATTCTCCCCTTCTGCATTTCCACCCCGGACCTCCGGAACATTGAGGAATCAACACAGACCTGGCCTTGGATCGAAGAATTGAGGCTGGACAGAGATGATGTTGGCTCTACTCGCAAGAACGAGGAGTTGAGGTTCGTCCTTCCAGCATTGCTCTGTGGCACCTTGCTACTGCAACTGCACACCATACTTGCCACTTGCCCCCTCGCTAGAACTGTCGCCATTGTGCCCCTTCACTCCTACCCATGCCACACAGGCCAAAAAAGTGAGTCCAGCTTCCAAGTCTGGCAGCAATAGCTTCGTAGTAATTGTGCAATGTAACAACAGGCAGCATGATCACAAAGCACAGTGGCATGCCCCGGTTTACAAATATAAGTGCTACAGGTGATCCACATGTGATTATGAAGGCGATATGTGAAATTCTCCTCAACATAAATCCTCAACAACAACTTTATTGAATCACAAATATTTTGTCTCCTCTCTGGCCTCAGCTGTATGAAACTGCTGCCACAAAATACAGGAAAAACCTAAAACTTTCAACACATTTAAAACAAACTCTACCAGCACACAAGCTACACACCACATGAGCTTAACAAGTGGCTCCAAATGGGCCTTTGGCAGCTACATGCACTCAAATTTCTCAGAAAACTCCCGCTCCCTCACAATCACTGCAAAATCTTCACCACATTGCAGGTTCTCCAAACCAGCTCGCACAACCAAGGATCACATCCACGACTAAATCACAAAAACACCAATCCAAAAACTCGCCTTACGACACTTCTACGAGACGGCATAAACCAGACCAATTCAATTCTGTTTAATTAATTACCTGAAGGAGGATTCTCCGAAACCCTACCCCACCTCCCAAGTTGTAGCCGCAAAGAATCCTCAAGAGGCTCAAAACCTCAAAACTGGATGAAAATGGCTCAAAACTGAATCAAAAGATGCGCCGCAGGGCTCAAATGAAACGTGGAGTAGCAAGTGACGTTGGAGCATATGGAAGAGGGATGTGAGACGGAGCGATACAGGTCGCGGAATGGGAGCATGGAGTGCAAGTATCTAAATCTTGTTTTCGGGGCGGATGGAATTGAGCAGGATGGAGGAAAGACGAAGGAGGGCCAAGTGGGTGGGTCGGTAGCTGGGTTGGTGGATAGATAGGTAGGTCTGTAGCTGATTGGTGGATAAATCGGTAGGTTTGTAGCTGGGCTGGTGCATATATAGGTAGGTCGGAATCCGGTCTGGCGGGTAGATAGACAGGAAGGTCGGTACTAAGAGGGTCGGTAGGTCTATCCAAAGTCCACCTCAGCTTTCTGTTCCCTTTGTGACTGGACAGACACCAGGACGAGAATCTACACGTGGCCTTTGAATCTACCCGACGTACCTCAGATCAGGCGTCAATTAGTTGTCTTTTAGGTGGTTGGATTTTCATAACATTATTCAGATCCATAACAGTGTTCTGTGGGACTAACAGTATTCTATGGAATATTCCATCATTCATGCTGAATGTGGGGAATATTTTGCAGAATATTGTCAATCCCACATAACACTGTTATGGATCTGAATAATGTTATGTTGGGAAATTTTTAAAAACAATGTTGAAAGAATGAGGAAATTGTGGAATAATTTCTCATAATAAGGTTGAGGCCAAAGCTCAGGGAGAACCGGCGGCTAGTTACAGATGAACCGGTTGAGGTTGAGAAATAACCGGTTGAAGTTCGAGACTTCAGGAGAATTACCGATCATTTTATAGGAATCTATAGAATATGCCTCAAATGAATAAAGCAAAACCGGAAGATGTCAACATGTAACCGGTTGGATTTAGAATCACTAGGATCTTGACCAACTATGCCCAAAAACTTCTTGGGCACTGGTTGAGGCATTTATAGTTGATAAAATAAGAGAGTTTGCATTTGTTTAGGAGGAGTAATAGTGGGAATTTTTTTTCTTGCAACGAGAAACACATTCTAAGGATAATGCAATTGCTTTTAAGAAAAAATCATGAATATGAAAATTGCCACAAATTTCAAAGCGTAAATTTTAGGGTTACACATAGTCGATATAGGTTGATCATTATCGCTCATCTCAATGGTACTCCTTGACCACAACGATTGTTCAAAACTCTTATGAGGGTAATTAATCACAAGTTGCCATCACATAAACATTAACTTTGTTCGCTTAAAAAATATAGGTCTCATCTATGTCAGCATTACATGACCGTAGTGAGTGGTTAAACAGACATGGTCGACTATGGGTGCCTTGACTTTATTGAGATACTAGCATTGCGGCATGTTGCATTGCAACTTGGATATATCAACTATACTAAGTTTAATACCTATATGTACACATATCAATAATATTATACATTTAACACTTATGTATACACGACATTCCAAGTACATCCCGAAAGCCTCTCTTGACCCTCCTGTCCACAAGGTAAAATATTCAACCCACATTTGCTTGTAACCCTTGATATGGCAAACACATAGTTGACCATGTGAGAGTATTGGATTTGGTAGGTAAATCCCTACACATGCTAAACTCTAACCTTGGCTAAAGTTTGACCTCAATCTCAGCACCGATGGTTCGCAATGATTTACGACGGTTATATCAAAGCTCATTTATCCAAGATGACCGTTGAACACCTTTCCCAAACAACCTCAGCATTGACAGTTTGTGGCAATTTGTGATAGTTTGCGACCTTGTATGGCCTCATCAGCTTGCCTCAACCCTCGGAGAGATCACTCCCTCTTTAATTAATGCATACAAGTGCGCTCATGACCTATTTATCAGGGGGCTATTTACCTTGCAGAAAAGATTATAAGGTATGGTAATTTTCAAAATAAAGGTAAATGCTTGTATTTTAATACACCCTATCAGTAATTATAATTTGGGGGGGAATCGTCTAAAAATACCCTATTTTACTTATACTGCCAAAGAAAATTGGAAAGAAGATTGCAATCCAAACAACGCATTGAAATTTTCCCTCCTGGCACGTAGGTAGAGAACATTGACTCCACATCGGATATGTTGGTTCAATAACGTTCAAGCCAGCCAACTTGCGAAGTCATCCATCCAAGCTTTTTCAACAAAAAATTACCTCTTTTCATCCGCTAGCACAGACCCTACCCTAGACCTGCTACCCCTAGTAATTGTTCCCACGCTATTTTACATGTATTGACTAGATAAAAGAGGCCATTATATGTGATGGTATTTTACATGTAAACCAATGATCAGGGAGATTTTGGGCACAACGGGTTGAGATCCTAGTGAACACTATATTCAAAATTTTGGGACTTTAGTGTTATTTTGGGACTATTAAATGGTGTGTGGCAGTGATAGGAACGCAAAAGGAACGCAATGGGAACGCAACGGGAACGAGATAGAAGCAATAGGAACGCACATGGGTACCCAATGGGAACACAATGGGAACGCAATGGGAACGCACATGGAACACGCAGTGAACGCAATTGGGAACGGGGTGTGGACCCATTGGGAACAGGCAGTCGTACAAGGGGGACATGGTTTAGGGAACACATGGGGAACGCAGAGTGCATTTTATGGGGCTTAGGGTAACAAATGGGAAACAAAATACATATGAATGTATGGGTTAGGGTTATGGAAGAAAGGGAACTCCAACCACTCGATCGAGTGGAAGAAATGAAATTCGACACCGGGGACGGGAAATTGTGTACTATGACACAGTTATAGTTAGGTCCACTTCCGCAATGTTGGAATTGATGGAATGACAGAATAGGTAGTAAATGAAGGTACAATATCAACAGGAACATGTGACATTCATAGAAAAGAAACACGACCAAGGGCACACAAAAAGCGTGGAGGATGAACAATGGACTGAATTGAATGTGTGCGGAAGCCACGCATATAAAGGCAATGAAGAATGGGATGTGATTTTATTCAAACATTTGGTGGGGCATGGGCCTCACTACAACCAGGAGAACGAACTGACAATTTGTGAACCCACTCAGGAAAGAAACGTTGCAATTGGTCTTCGGTCCAATTGTATCTGGTAACTTCCAAAGGGAGACCGAGCTTGGTCCAGGCCGGGGGTGGCACGGGAGGTTTAGCGAGGGAGGCCAAACCAGCGCGCAGAATGCGATGGGCTCTTGAGTTAGGGCCCATAGATTCGATGATGGAGAATTGGTATTCGCGAGTCGAGATGCGGCGACGGCGTGATACTTGGACGGGAGTTGGAAAATATTCGGGGGGAGGGCCCGAATTGAGGTCAAGACCCTGCAGGAGGAAACGTAAAGAAGAATTAATTCCAGAAAGAAGAGTGGAAAACATTGCAGGGGCCAAAAATGAAAGTGAAATTGGCGAGTGGTCGATTATAAGGTACATGAGAAAACAAGGAAAATGATGGTTAGGAAAGAGAAATGAGAGGTGGCAAAAAAATACCAGAGGGAATTCACGGGTCGGGGTGGCCATGGCGCGAATAGCAGCAGAGGAGGGCATCTCTGTAGGCACATGTATTGAAGGCGGGGAAGTGGTTTGGCGCGCCACGACACGATGCTGTGAGTAGGGACCGTTGGGGCGTCTGAACGCAGAACGCCCAGAGGTGGGCAATGTGCGTGAAGGAGGCGGAAACTGGAAGCAGCAGAAGATATGGACACGGTTACTTTGGAGCATTCCATATGCAGTGAATACATAAGCTGATTGTGCAGACACTACCGAACGCCCTTACGTTCTAAGAGGCCGGTTGGTTTTAATTTCCCTTTAATGTTGGGTCTGGCAGCTACGTCGACAGCCTTCCTGATGGGGTCCGAGTGGTGGAGTGGGGGCTGTCCAAACCTATGGATCACAACGAAGTCTCGTATGTCTTGCAACGGGCTGTAGAAAAGACGTTCGAACCAAGGTTGGAAATGTTTGATCATGTCGGCATCAGGGGAAGCGTTGGTAGAGAAGGAGGGGGGGAAGACGGCATTCTGGTCGGGGTTGATGGCACTCTTGTAGGGGCTGTCGTCTACGAGAAGGGTGTTTTGTTCAGTGGCAAACAAAGCGTCAGAATCAAAGGAACGAGGGGGCCACCACATCGTAAGGCCCAAATTCTTCTGGAACAAAGTGGCGTTGGGGTTATCCGGGCTCTTCAACTCGACGCCATGGGAGTCCGCATATTTGGAGCAATGTTGCTGCGCGAAGAGGTAGCGAGGGCGGGTTTCTTCACTGAACAAGAAATTGCCAATGGCGATAACATTGCTCATTGTCATGGAGGACCAAACGCAGACATAGAAATGAAGGCAACAGAATCTCCAAAACATCCTGTATCCGAGTCTGGGAACGACAAACTTAGATCCAACCATGGTGGGTTGGCTGTGGGACTCTTGAGGTCCAAGAAGCCAACTCGGGAGGATGGTTTGGCCTCGATCAACGTGATGACATTTGCAAAAGATGCCATTGAGATCGAAGACAAGTACAAATCTTCTGGTGTTCCGAGCAGCAGGGTCCTGCCCACAGGAACATAAGAATCAGGGCCAGAGAAATAAGCACTTGTGTGATTCACAGAGAAGCAAGAAATACACGTGTATAGTAGCTGGAAGGGGTGAAGAAGCCCAGAACTGCCTGTACCTCGATTCGGAAGGGTTCGAAGAGCCACGACCGGGAATCGCGCAATTCTACGGAAGAGCGTGGCCCTTCACTACACAAGAGTCTCTTAGCGGCAAGCACGCCCATCTCCCTGGTGAAAACTTGTCTACCTTTACTAAGGGGATTGTTTGGGTACACGAAGAGCCTATTGAGAACGTCTTCGACAGTGGCCTGCACAACTTAAACGAACAACAAGGATGAGAAGTAGAGGACCACAAAATAGGGGAGAGAGACGAGGAAGATCCTGTCGATCGAGAGGAAGATTCTAAGAGGGTTCACTTACAAGAGGAAAGGGGCGAGGAATTGGGGGAGGAGCGGCGGCGGAAGGGGCGTCAATGGCATGACGAGAATCGGAGGCGGTGAAGGCACCGGGAGGATTGCGGACGTCGACGAAGCCACGGTGTTGCACCCGCCACATATGGGCAGGGTCATCGACTTGGCCATCCGAAGCTGCGGCGACGGAGAGAGGGGCAATGGGGTCGTGGGGGAGGACGTCGGAAACAAGCTGAGAAGGCACAGAGACCAAAGCAGTGTCGGAGTCCACCACAGCAATGGCTGGCAGAGGCTGGGGAGCCTGCAAGAGACATGAATTTAGAATATACCACAAGAGGTCTCACCTCCTACAAAAATAGGAACGTTGTACAAAGAGCAAATAAGCGGGAAACAGCAAGGAAAAGAGTAAATGAAGGAAATAAGGGATAATAAGATAAATCACTTACGGGAGGGTGCGTAGAGGAAAGGAGACCAGGGTTTTGAGGAGCAGGGACAACTTGGGGGGGGTCAGGGTGTGGTGGAGAAAGAGTAAGGTCCGCAGCAGTGATTGAGGAAATGACATGCCCCGCCACAGGGTCGGCATCTGTGGCGGGGGAAGAGAAAGGAGGAATGGGAGAGGGTGCAGGAGAAACAAGATCCAAAGTAGCATCCACATCGGGCAGGGAAATCTCACGGGCAATTGTTGGGATACAAACACTCGCATCAGCGGCAGGCAATCGCAGGTCAGTGGTAACATCCACGGAGTCTTGAGATGGGGGATCTGTGCAGCCTGCTGAGGGTGTGGCGACAGAGGCGCCGTGGTCACTGAGAGGTGTATCCTCTAGAGGAGAGGAGGATACGACCGGGGAGAGTGAGGGATGGGCTGGGACGAAAGGGAAGGGTTGCTCGTGGACGTCGACGTTGCCTTCTTGCATAGACTCGAAAGGGTGAGGAGTTGCATCTGTAAGGGAAGGCGTTTCCTCCTCCATTCCGAGAAGTTGGAGTAGAGGGCTTTCCTTTGGGACTCGTAATGACGAGGGACCCTCCATTTGAAGCAGTGGACTGTGAGATTCAGAAATAGACAAGTGTTGATTATCTTCACCGTCGACAACCACATCCGAGGGAGAAAACACAAGAGGGGCGGGGGCCTGTGTAAAGAGTTCAAATCAAAACCAATCCAATCTTGGAGCAAAGGGTATGAGAGAGATGTAAGTTGGGTGGAGACGTCAGTGAACAACAAAGTTCCAGCCGCCCAGCAGGAACAGTTAATAACATGGAAGTTGACGCAGGTGTAGGGGAGGATTCCTGTCGATTTACATGAAAGCACAAACTGATCCCACACCCTGTCCAATGTTCTAAGTGAACAAGTACGAATAAAAATAGTTTTGGTCAAGTTCCTGTCGATCGAGAGGAACTTGTAATCGTGGGGATAACAAGTTCCAAGCGACAAACAGGAAACAAGTTTCCTTTTCGGCAGTAACATATTATATGTGAAACAGAATAAAGATATGAAATTTGACTAAAACCATGCCAACAAAATACACACGAAATTGAACTCGAGAGGGGATGAGGAGAGTTCCTGTCGATCGAGAGGAACTTGTAATCGTGGGGATAACAAGTTCCAAGCGACAAACAGGAAACAAGTTCCCTTTTCGGCAGTAACATATTATATGTGAAACAGAATAAAGATATGAAATTTGACTAAAACCATGCCAACAAAATACACACGAAATTGAACTCGAGAGGGGATGAGGAGAGTTCCTGTCGATCGAGAGGAACTTGTAATCGTGGGGATAACAAGTTCCAAGCGACAAACAGGAAACAAGTTCCCTTTTCGGCAGTAACATATTATATGTGAAACAGAATAAAGATATGAAATTTGACTAAAACCATGCCAACAAAATACACACGAAATTGAACTCGAGAGGGGATGAGGAGAGTTCCTGTCGATCGAGAGGAACTTGTAATCGTGGGGATAACAAGTTCCAAGCGACAAACAGGAAACAAGTTTCCTTTTCGGCAGTAACCTATTTAAATGTGAAACAGAATAAAGATATGAAATTGACTAAAACCATGCCAACAAAATACACACGACTTTGAACTCGAGAGGGGATGAGGAGAGTTCCTGTCGATCGAGAGGAACTTGTAATCGTGGGGATAACAAGTTCCAAGCGACAAACAGGAAACAAGTTCCCCTTTCGGCAGTAACATATTATATGTGAAACAGAATAAAGATATGAAATTGACTAAAACCATGCCAACAAAATACACACGACCTTGAACTCGAGAGGGGATGAGGAGAGTTCCTGTCGATCGAGAGGAACTTGTAATCGTGGGGATAACAAGTTCCAAGCGACAAACAGGAAACGAGCACACAAAAAGGAATGCACTCAGTAGGTCGTATAGTGGGAATAGTAGGAAATGTGATGTGACTTTGCAGCCTCGGAGAGGAGAAGGCTATTGAAAGATTAACGTAATAATTTTATTGAAGTGTACAGAATGTTACAATGAACATCGCCACGGAAAGTGTGGGAAGGTGTAATATTTACGCTAGATCAAGAGTGAACCTCTCGGTCGAGTGCAAACTAACTACTCCTCCGGACGCTGTGGACACTTGTCTGATAACGCGTCTCCTTCCACATTCTGGACCACAAATCCAGGATGTGATTCAGAAATCCTAAAAAATATGAAGAGCATGTGAAATCATGGAAGTGAATGAAGGAAAATGGAATGTGAGGGGGACTTACAGAGGATGGAGGGGCAGTGGCGGCGGTGGTGGCCGGCGCGACATTGCGGTTGGGGCCGACACTTGTCTCCTGGGATGGTCCCATTTGTGACATCTTCACAGCCTGGAGCTCGGCCATGAAGGTCTTCGTCACATTCGCAATCTCCGCTCTTGTAGCCTCCGCATTCAACTGCAACATTTGGGAAAGGATCTCGATTGTAACGCCCTGTTGTTGTGGAGGAGGAGGAGGCAAGAACGGAGGCTGCAAACCCCCAAGGGGTTGGGGAGGTGGGGGAGGACTGACTAGGACGTCCTCCGCATGCAGGACTGGACCTCCGACAACGTTTTCATCCTCTCGAGCTCGGCTGGAAGGGGTCGCCAACTCGCAAGGAGTGTCTTGGTCACCAGGAGTGACCCCGGGGGAGGGGAGATCGGAGGTTGTAGTGTCCGAGTGAGCACGCCGTGGCTGGGACCTAAAATCCAGAGTTCGCGCTAGAGGTGGCGAAGACATGGGAGGCGGCGTATCTCGAACCGGAGACGTCGCAAGCGGAGTACACAAAGACTCGTCGGGGGTGCCATACCGCCTGGGTGGGGAAGGAGGAGGAGAAGGCGGCTCCTCTTCGTCAGAGGAATACACCTCAACATCGTCTTCCTCCTCAGCTTCGTCTTCCTCCATAGCGTCGTCATCATCCTCCGCAGCGAGGTCCACCACTTGTTCGTCGTCGTCGTCGTCTGCTACAACCTCCACATGTGTAGCTTGGCCCTGCGAGCTCTGGACATTTGCGCCCTCCTCCATTGCCTCCGCCTCGTCAACACCAAGATGTTGAGACACTCCAAGGGGCTCCGTGAAATGATCTCCCTGCAATAAAAAAAACATTATGCGCATGTAAGTTCCAGTTGATCGATTGGAATAACAAAGGACGTATACAAACACAAACAAAATAGCACTCACGTATGCGATTTGGGGAAGCGGCGCATCCATGTCCTCTTCCACGTCGGCGTCATCGAGTGGGTCTATAAGGCCGTCTTTGTCCATGAAGTCGCTTCTGCTCAGGCAGAAACTCTTCTCCACCATAACCCCGTACTCCTCATTATGCACGATGTTGACGTAGTTGAGAACGTTGCTTTTCAACATCTGCAAGGAGAAAGAGGGTGAGTTCCTGTCGATCGACTGGAAGTGATAAAATGAAAGTGAGTTCCTGTCGATCGATTGGAAGTGATAAAATGAAAGTGAGTTCCTGTAGATCGACTGGAAGTGATAAAATGAAAGTGAGTTCCTGTCGATCGACTGGAAGTGATAAACTGAAAGTGAGTTCCTGTCGATCGACTGGAAGTGATAAACTGAAAGATGAGGAAGGTGACACCTAATGCAAGGGGAGTAGCTTACCAATGCGGCAGCGGAGGCCTTCAGACCGCCGAAGAAATTCACAAAAAGCCTGCCCCTCCCTCCCCTCAAGTCCAGAAACTGAAAGTATGTCTCCATGCGCAGCTCTCCTTTGTGAAGCTCGTAAGAGCGCTCCGACCAGAGGTGCTTCTTGGCAAAATAACGGGGGAGGTCAGGCGGGGAGAAGGCTCCTGGGAGCTTGCAGGGTTGGTGAAGTTTCTTGTTGACGACGAACCAGATGTGGACGATCGGGTGGGATCTCCACTTTGACAATTCTGGCACTTCGGGGAGGTCCTCAGCAGGGCATGGTGTGTAGTACGATGGCACAGTGACGAACGTGTCCGGATGTCTTGAGCACAGAAACTCCATGAAACGCAAGACACCATCGTAATTGATCTCGTCGGAGACGAGCATGAACACAGGCACACGACGGAGACCCGGGTACCAGGAAGGGTCGTTCATGTACCTCGCCAGTGAGTCCAAGACTGGAAAAGGTGCCTTCACACCAGATTCAAAACCTGGAATAAATCTAAAGTCTACGAGGCAACCTGCAACGATGTTGCATCCCAAATACTCCTTATCAGACGTCCGCTGCCTACCAATAACAAAATCTCCGGAAGATTCAACTCTCGTGCAAATGGAAACAAAACGGCCAGGCTCCAGTGGACCGTCCTTCCTCAACCAAAACTCGAGCATGCGCTGGAGAGCCTCAGAAGGGGCGAGGTTCTTGTGGTTGTAAATGCGCTTCTTGTTCAACCACTCCGTAGTTGCCACTTCAAAAATGCTCGCCCACTTGGCCTTGGTCACCCTTGTGTCCTTCTTGAATTGCACCCACAAGGGCCGGTTTAGTACTTGCTGGCCATCCTCTCCATCAAAAAATTTCATCTGTGGGTCCGTCCGCGCGAGCTCGTGGATGATTATATTCTTCCACTTCCTCTTGTTCGCCCAGGCAGGAAGGTGCAAGACCGCATTGTTCGCCCTAGGTTGGCGAAAGCACACTCTGGGGAGACCCTTGGAGTTCAGTTCTGTGAGCCTCCTCGCTGCTGTGTGGAGGTCTTGAGTTGTTATCCCAGAGAGGGCTTTGAACGTCTCCCTGCTGAGTGGCTTTGCAACGTATTTCCTCGGGACGAATGCAGCAGCAGTCTTCTTCTTGTAATGAGCTTCTCTCCTCACATCTTCAGCGTCTTCGTGGTCCTTGATGAATTTCTGATGAGTATCAGGATTCACTAGTTCTCCATCCTCGTGCATTGTAAAGGCTTTCCTCCATGAAGAGTAAGTGAGATCGTCACTCATGATGATGGCGAGCTCGGCTGCAAGGTGCTCATGCGTAATCCTCGGATTGATTCCAGAGAATTGTGCCTCTGCGCTGAGGATAAAACTCTGCAACAACAGCCACATTTGTTTAATACCGTAGTTTGTCATATGAATATTATTGGAGGGCAATGGTCATGAAGTGGGTTCCAGTCGATCGACAGGAACCCCAAGGCAAAAGTGAAAGCATATGGAAAAGGGTGGGTTCCAGTCGATCGACTGGAACCCAAAGGCAAGAGATGGGGTTCCAGTCGACCGATTGGATCCCCTTGGAAAAAGGGGGAACCCCATGACAAAATTGAGGACATCATATAACATAGCATTTACTGAGTTTGGAATGACACCAACCTTCCAGTTCTTCACATTTTGGTCTTCCGCATTCGATGCATTGATCCTCACCTTGGAAGGCTTATGAGTTGACAGCCATACCCTCCTTACATTTACAATGGTTGCTGCCCAGGAAGGAACCCACGCAAACATCTTGTTTGTTCTATTCAGAGTCAAGGACAACCTAGTTGTGTAATTATACTCTTGTGTGTACACTATGCAACTAGGCCAAGCCTTGAATTTCCTCTTTGTGATGCTATCCGTATCCTTGTGGCCCACAATTGTTCTTGCAGCAGCCACTGTGTGCTGGCCACCGATTATGATAAAGTCCTTGTCCTTGATATCCTCCCACCTGTAGGGAGGTTGCCATGGCTTGTCCTCGGGAAACACTGGCATGACGCAAATGTTGTGTTGCGTCCAGGTTGGCTCTACTTGTGACAGGTAGGCCACCATCTGCTCCTTCAGTTCCGGATCATACTTTCTCGCAACCTGCAGCAAGAAATGTGACGGTTAGTGTTCAGGAGTCCTTCACATCAACCACAGTTCAATAAATCGAGTTTAGGGTTTAGGGAAACCTGATGAGACTGTCCCCGCTTAAGCTGCTGCAAAGGTATTCGCACAATGAAGTCCATACCCAAAACATAGAGGGGTCCGTATGCCTTGACAAACACCTCCTTGTCTTTCGCAGCCTCCGTTAGATCCAAAGTCTCCCCAGGCTTGACTGTTGTCGCCGCTTTTTCAGACCTTGGGATTAGCTCCTCCTCCTTGGGCTCCTTCTTCGACTTTTTTGGCGCCCGTTTCTTCCCTGAAGACATGCCTTCTTCCTGTGTCTTCCTTTTTGATGCCCTTGGTTCATCATCATCTTCTGCCTCTTCCATTGCGTCGTCTCCCTCGCGATACATGGTTTGTATTGAGACGTCCTCGCTTTGCAGAGAGCTCCTCGAACGACCCTGCACATCTGGAGCGGCCACACTCTGCAGAGGCACGACATTGTGTGCTACTTCTTCTGCTTGTCCGCCACTGCTCCCCCCCGCATTTTGTCTTCTGTTTTGGGAATCACGGCCAGTCGATCTGGACGAAGGTCTGGAACTTCCCTCTCCTGATGACCTCTTCTTCATTATTTCGACTGCTTGCTTCTTCTTGGTGGCGTTCAATGCCTCTCTTGCCCTGTTTTCACTCTCACTCATGTCATCTGCCACCCCAAGAATGCACACAACCGCCCTCTTGGATATACCGTTGTGAACAAGTCCCATCAGCGCCATGCGGTCGTCATTATTGATTGACTCTATGCTTTTGGCAAATGGTTCTTTACTGAAAATATGCTTTTTGGTATCCACCACCAGCGTCCGCTCCTCCACCCCCTCCAATACTTTCAGCTCTAATATGCTCGCTTTAGCCCCTTGCGATGCTCCCTTGATAATTGCGTGTGGCATTTGAATCCAGTCCTCCTTCACCTTCTCTGTCATATACAAGTCATACGGGTTGGAAATGTCCTTCCGTCGGAGCTCGAATGACCACTCCCGCATGTGCGTCGACTTGACAACCCAAACAGGTCCTTCCTCCCTGGCGGTCAATGCTCCAACCATATCTGTCCACATCGCACGTTTTCTGGGGGCCATTGTTTGTGTGTCCTGACACATTCAGTTTACAATGTTATCAAGCCTGAACTGTCAGTCTATTCCACGTCATGTCTCTTAATCTTGGTGCAGTCCTAGGCTTGTGAGGTATGAGGAACTTTACCTTATAACTTGCCCACATCCCATATTTGTTCAATTCATTCATTGTCTACTGTGTTGGTTCAAATGGCCAAAAGTTCCTGTCGATCGACAGGAACTGCAGCCCTCAGTGGTGGGCTAGTGCTTCCTAATTCTCACTAGAATTACTTACAAGTACTCTGCTGGACGCTGAAGTTCCTGTCGATCAACAGGAACTGCAGCCCTCAGTGGTGGGCTAGTGCTTCCTAATTCTCACTAGAATTACTTACAAGTACTCTGCTGGACGCTGAAGTTCCTGTCGATCGACAGAAACTTCAGCTCTCAGTGGTGGGCTAGTGCTTCCTAATTCTCACTAGAATTACTTACACAAGTACCCTGCTGGACGTTGAAGTTCCTGTCGATCGACAGGAACTTCAGCCCTCAGTGGTGGCCTAGTGCTTCCTAATTCTCACTAGAATTACTTTCACTAGTATCTTGCTGGACGTTGAAGTTCCTGTCGATCGACAGGAACTTCATCCCTCAGTGGTGGCCTAGTGCTTCCTAATTCTCACTAGAGTTACTTTCACTAGTACCTTACTGGACGTTGAAGTTCCTGTCGATCGACAGGAACTTCAGCCCTCTGTGGTGGCCCATTGTCTCCTAATTTGCACTAACAATGCTTAAAAGATTTCATGTCTTTGTAGTTCCAGGTTGTAGTTCCTGTCGATCGACAGGAACCACATCCCCTTCGAATGTCCCACTTTTTTCGGTGTACGGACGCATTCCAAGGCCCACTCTGGTCTTCTAGTGACTTGGTTTTCTTTCCTATGCCAATGTGTGTGGTTTTCATGTGCAATTGTTTATGGCTATGTTTCCATGTGCAATTGTTACTCCCAATTGATTGCTCCTCCTTTCTTTGCACCTTTAAATTTGATTAACTTGATCTGCCTACATTATCTGAACATTCCATATTTGTGCTGGATTGGCTTTTGTATAGAGTTTATATTTCCTGCATTGTCGCACACAATTTGCAGATCCCTTCAATGACTACTTCAAATTGGGCTAATCATTAATGTGTTTTCCTCATGCTCAATTCCTTCCCTCTCTCAATTCTCACTGTTATTACCTCCCTCACCAAAACATGCATTCAGCCCTTCCTGCCACTACCTCTCTCCCCAGCATATCATGCACTCTCTCATTGTCACACTTTTCCCAGAATACTATAACAACCAGAATTCTGTTGCACATATTATCATATATGCTGACGTGAGCAAACTAACTTCTTTGCTTCTGACTTCAACTCATCTTCCACAAAATTTCACATCCTCTACTATGATCTTCCACCATTCTTCTGCCTCTCCTTTCCTCTCCTACTTCTAGTGCTCTTCTACCCTCACTTTGCCATTCAAGATTCTAGTGTTTAAGCAAGCATGCTGGCCATCCAATCCACTATAAATTCTACCTGTATTCAAGTACAAATGACTGCTACGGGTAGTATTGCCTCCTTCCTCCTCTAACGCTGCAGATCCTCTCTCGGCCTCTCTCCACCTACCACTCGGTGACCTCTCTCGTTCTCTCTGCGCGTCCCTCTTCGTTGCTCGCCGCAGCAGCACTTCGTGGAGAGCTAGAGCTTTGCAGGAGCAAGACACAAATGAGTGCCTCTTTGCTCCCAAGTGTCTCCTCTACCCCTCCCTCCCCTCCTCCTCCCCTCTGCCCAAATCTCGCCGTCCAGATTTGGGCGGCCGCCATCCAACGGTGCCACATTCCCGCCCCCCCATCGCACGGTCGTTGTGCTTCCCTCCCTGTGGACGGTCCAGATGTTCAGGGCTTCCACTTATTAGCCGTCATGTGGTACTTATGTGTGCCAATCATGGTACGGTTCAAATCACATCCCACCCACTCACTAATGGTTAAGTACTAGGTTCTAATTGTGAATTTAGTACTACACCAAATATCATGTTTAGTGTCACGAATTCTAATTGTCGTCCTCAATACTAATTGTAAACCATGGTGTTGTGTCACCAACACTAAATGTTAACCTTCCAGTGACATTTATTGCAACACTAAATGTTAAGCTTACAATTAACCTTAAGTGGTACTAAAAAATTTATTGCAGTGACATTAAATGCCATATGACACTAAATATCATATGCCCTATGACACTAAATATCATATTAACCCTGTTGTGGTGTCACCAAGTTGAACAGTAAATGTTAACCTAATAGGATTAATTTTGTCATTCCTAGTAGAAAAAATTGGGCGTTATAGATTTTACAATGTTGCTAGTACTATCACTTACGAAGTCATCTCCCATCTACATTTCAATAATCCATGACAATATTTCATCCCAAGTTTGTTGGGATGCAAATTATACCAAATTTTGTTTCCATAATTGGTATTTGGATGAACTGAAAGGAAGTTGGCATGACATTATTTGTAAACTTCTTCATAGTAAGTGTCCCTAAAAAAGTTACATCAGTGACATGAAATGCCATATGACACTAAATACCATGTTCAATGTAGTCTTAACCTCACGGTTCAAGTCTACATGTGAAGTCAACTAACGTTGCAATAATATTAGTATTTGTTCCATAACATATGTTCAAGGTTTAGATTTAGGCTTGACAACATCAAATTTGCAAATGCACGTTGTCATTGTTGTCTTCTAGTCATGATTATCTTGACAATGCCTGCATTGCGCACATTGACTTGACCAACTTCCATAAATAAATTTGTCGAGTAGGGTTTAGGGTTTAGGCTATGGGCTTTGGGGTGTTCCATTGTTTGGTGACTAAATTAATGTTCTCTGTTTCAACCTTAGTGGCTTGACATATGGTTTCACAACCCATGTCACGCATCCCACAACCACTTTCATTCATGTAATCACAAATTTGTACCCTAAACCTTAGTGGCTCATATGGTTTCACAACCCATGTCACGCATCCCACAACCACTTTCATTCATGTAATCACAAATTTGTGCTCAAACCTTAGTGGCTCATATGGTTTCACAACCCATGTCACGCATCCCACAACCACTTTCATTCATGTAATCACAAATTTGTGCTCAAACCTTAGTGGCTCATATGGTTTCACAACCCATGTCACGCATCCCACAACCACTTTCATTCATGTAATCACAAATTTGTGTTCAAACCTTAGTGGCTCATATGGTTTCACAACCCATGTCACGCATCCCACAACCACTTTCATTCATGTAATCACAAATTTGTGCTCAAACCTTAGTGGCTCATATGGTTTCACAACCCATGTCACGCATCCCACAACCACTTTCATTCATGTAATCACAAATTTGTGCTCAAACCTTGGTGGCTCATATGGTTTCACAACCCACACGCATCCCAAGCCCACTTTCCTTCAATAAATCACATATTTGTGCTCAAACCTTAGTGCTTCATATGGTTTCACAACCCACACGCATCCCAAAGCCACTTTCCTTCAATAAATCACATATTTGTGTTCAAACCTTAGTGGCTCATATGGTTTCACAACCCATGTCACGCATCCCACAACCACTTTCATTCATGTAATCACAAATTTGTGCTCAAACCTTAGTGGCTCATATGGTTTCACAACCCATGTCACGCATCCCACAACCACTTTCATTCATGTAATCACAAATTTGTGCTCAAGCCTTAGTGGCTCATATGGTTTCACAACCCACACGCATCCCAAGCCCACTTTCCTTCAATAAATCACATATTTGTGCTCAAACCTTAGTGCTTCATATGGTTTCACAACCCACACGCATCCCAAAGCCACTTTCCTTCAATAAATCACATATTTGTGTTCAAACCTTAGTGGCTCATATGGTTTCACAACCCATGTCACGCATCCCACAACCACTTTCATTCATGTAATCACAAATTTGTGCTCAAGCCTTAGTGGTTCATATGGTTTCACAACCCATGTCACGCATCCCAAGCCCACTTTCCTTCAATAAATCACATATTTGTGCTCAAACCTTAGTGCTTCATATGGTTTCACAACCCACACGCATCCCAAAGCCACTTTCCTTCAATAAATCACATATTTGTGTTCAAACCTTAGTGGCTCATATGGTTTCACAAATTTGTGCTCGAAGCTTAGTGGTTCATATGGTTTCACAACCCACACGCATCCCAAGCCCACTTTCCTTCAATAAATCACATATTTGTGCTCAAACCTTAGTGCTTCATATGGTTTCACAACCCACACTCATCCCAAAGCCACTTTCCTTCAATAAATCACATATTTGTGTTCAAACCTTAGTGGCTCATATGGTTTCACAACCCATGTCACGCATCCCACAACCACTTTCATTCATGTAATCACAAATTTGTGCTCAAACCTTAGTGCTTCATATGGTTTCACAACCCACACGCATCCCAAAGCCACTTTCCTTCAATAAATCACATATTTGTGTTCAAACCTTAGTGGCTCATATGGTTTCACAACCCATGTCACGCATCCCACAACCACTTTCATTCATGTAATCACAAATTTGTGCTCAAACCTTAGTGGCTCATATGGTTTCACAACCCATGTCACGCATCCCACAACCACTTTCATTCATGTAATTACAAATTTGTGTTCAAACCTTAGTGGCTCATATGGTTTCACAACCCATGTCACGCATCCCACAACCACTTTCATTCATGTAATCACAAATTTGTGCTCAAACCTTAGTGGCTCATATGGTTTCACAACCCATGTCACGCATCCCACAACCACTTTCATTCATGTAATCACAAATTTGTGCTCAAACCTTGGTGGCTCATATGGTTTCACAACCCACACGCATCCCAAGCCCACTTTCCTTCAATAAATCACATATTTGTGCTCAAACCTTAGTGCTTCATATGGTTTCACAACCCACACGCATCCCAAAGCCACTTTCCTTCAATAAATCACATATTTGTGTTCAAACCTTAGTGGCTCATATGGTTTCACAACCCATGTCACGCATCCCACAACCACTTTCATTCATGTAATCACAAATTTGTGCTCAAACCTTAGTGGCTCATATGGTTTCACAACCCATGTCACGCATCCCACAACCACTTTCATTCATGTAATCACAAATTTGTGCTCAAACCTTGGTGGCTCATATGGTTTCACAACCCACACGCATCCCAAGCCCACTTTCCTTCAATAAATCACATATTTGTGCTCAAACCTTAGTGCTTCATATGGTTTCACAACCCACACGCATCCCAAAGCCACTTTCCTTCAATAAATCACATATTTGTGTTCAAACCTTAGTGGCTCATATGGTTTCACAACCCATGTCACGCATCCCACAACCACTTTCATTCATGTAATCACAAATTTGTGCTCAAGCCTTAGTGGTTCATATGGTTTCACAACCCATGTCACGCATCCCAAGCCCACTTTCCTTCAATAAATCACATATTTGTGCTCAAACCTTAGTGCTTCATATGGTTTCACAACCCACACGCATCCCAAAGCCACTTTCCTTCAATAAATCACATATTTGTGTTCAAACCTTAGTGGCTCATATGGTTTCACAAATTTGTGCTCGAAGCTTAGTGGTTCATATGGTTTCACAACCCACACGCATCCCAAGCCCACTTTCCTTCAATAAATCACATATTTGTGCTCAAACCTTAGTGCTTCATATGGTTTCACAACCCACACTCATCCCAAAGCCACTTTCCTTCAATAAATCACATATTTGTGTTCAAACCTTAGTGGCTCATATGGTTTCACAACCCATGTCACGCATCCCACAACCACTTTCATTCATGTAATCACAAATTTGTGCTCAAACCTTAGTGCTTCATATGGTTTCACAACCCACACGCATCCCAAGCCCACTTTCCTTCAATAAATCACATATTTGTGCTTCATGTGGCATTGCTCATTTTCTAATTGAACTTAGGATGTAGTGCAATCATGATTGAACATAAGATGGAGTGCAATCAAGATTAAGGGTAGTAACCACTTATGTACCTCAGTACTAATAGCATGTCGCGTTCGGGTTAGGATTGTCTTACCAGCGTACAATTAGTCCTATTAAATCAAGAACACATTGCAACATAAGTGCCCCCTACATTTCAAAGATCTAGTAGACGGGAAGCAAAGAAGATCGTGAATTCAAAACTCCCACCAATATTTCCCACAACACACCACCGCCTACTATAAATGCACAGGTCTCTTTATGGAAGGTCTTTTATTCATTCGACCTCTTCACTTGACGTCTCTCTCTCTCTCTCCCCCTCTCCACGGGGATAATCCAGGTGACAAACGAGGTTCCGATTGATGTGACGAACGAGGTGCTGAAACAGGTTGGATATGTATGTAAAATATATGCGCTGAAAAATGGGATGTGATCGTATCCGTACATTGTACGGCTGTCGTACGGATTACAGACGTTGGCAGGAAAGTTCTTATCGATCGATTGGAACATCCCCGGTTTAAAATTTGGAAGTTCCTGTCGATCGACTGGAACTTCCTCGGCAAATAATTTGAAAGAGGTTCATGTCCATCGACAACTCCTAGGGGAAATAATTTGATAAAAGTTCCTGTCGATCGACAGGAACCTGTAAGGGAATTTCTGTTTATATAAGTTCCTGTCGATCGACAGGAACTTGTAGGGAGATTCTGTTTATATAAGTTCCTGTCGATCGACAGGAACCTGTAAGGGATCTTCTATTCATATAAGTTCCTGTCGATCGACAGGAACCTGTAAGGGAACAACTGTTTATATAAGTTCCTGTCGATCGACAGGAACTTGTAGGGAGATTCTGTTTATATAAGTTCATGTCGATCGACAGGAACTTGTAGGGGAGATTCTGTTTATATAAGTTCCTGTCGATCGACATGAACTTGTAGGGGAGATTTTGTTTATATAAGTTCTTGTCGATCGACAGGAACTTGTAGGGAGATTCTGTTTATATAAGTTCCTGTCGATCGACAGGAACCTGTAAGGGATCTTCTATTCATATAAGTTCCTGTCGATCGACAGGAACCTGTAAGGGAACTTCTGTTTATATAAGTTCCTGTCGATCGACAGGAACTTGTAGGGAGATTCTGTTTATATAAGTTCCTGTCGATCGACAGGAACTTGTAGGGGAACTTCTTTTTATATAAGTTCCTGTCGATCGACAGGAACTTGTAGGGGAACTTCTTTTTATATGAGTTCCTGTCGATCGACAGGAACTTGTAGGGGAACTTCTAGAACTTCTGAGGGAAATTTTGTGGGAGAAGTTCCTGTTGGTCGACAAGATGTTCCGAAGGAAATTTTGTGGGTGAAGTTTCTTTTGGTCGACAAGAACTTCTGAGGGAAATTTTATGGGTGAAGTTCCTATTGGTCGACAGGAACCATTGAGGGAAATTTTGTGGGAGAACTTCCTGTTGGTCGACAGGAACGTCTGAGGAACATTGAGTTCATGTTTGTCGATATGATATTGTGAAGTATGTTCATGAGCCTTACTCCTGGTCGACGGTAAGTTTTCAGGGAGTTCGTTGTGCAACTCGTTCTTTTGTTCAACATTAGAATTCAGAGAATGTTAGGCACACAAAGTTCCTGTCGGTCGACTGAAATTTCTGAGGACCACGTTGTGTTTGTTCGTAGCCTATACCATGTGGGGCTCCCCTCCCCATCAATAGTAGCTATGCACCAGGACAGTGATAAAGTTCTTGGCTGGTGTATGAAATTGGTTATTTATTTTTTAGAATCGTATTAACTACCTGATATTAATGTGTGCGCAGCGTAGTACTATAAATGGAACAACACCATGATCGCAGCAGTGATGAGGTACCTACGTGAACCTCCCTATGTTTGAGTTTTTATGTATTGTTGCGATCATTCATTCTGAATTTCACATGGTCTTTCCCTTGCAGGAATCGTCTGCCTTGGATGTCATCTTCACTGAAGATGAAGAGGAGTTTCATTTTGGAGAGATTGATGATACTTGTAGTGGCCTCTCGAGAGAGGACTGGATAAATATTCCTTTGTTGCTTTTCAATGAACAAGGTGAGGAAGTTGCTGGAGGGATTTGTAGAAACTCAAATCCAATTGATTGTATAGATGATAGGGCCCTTGGGGAAGACGACGTTGGGGTTCTCATCATGGACCCTGTAGAGGGAATGATGGATATGGATGTCATTTTCTCTCTTCGACGTTGGCCCATATCTCGTGCTTCTCACGATGGATGCACTCTCCTACAACACCAACATGTGAGCATTTCGAGGATGCGGGACCACAATAGATTGCTTGCCCAACGTTTGAAAGAAGGCAAACGGAAATACGACACCACCCGAAAACCTAGAGACCTGGATGTCCTGCCCAAGAAAATGGTCGTTCTCAACGCAGATTCTGTCCGGCAGCTGTCTTCCATTGATTGTTGCAACAGGGAGTGTTTAAGGTACTTTCCGAGGGAGGAAGTACTAGCGTTGCGCTCTGAGTTCTATGGTTGCTCTCCTAGAATGCGACACAGCAAACGTATACATGTGCATGGTGAGGTCCACTGTTCGCGTGAGGGAGGGGCCAAAGTGGTGACCTTGTGTGGACGGGACATATGCCTTCGGGCATGGCGTGAAATATTTGTGGTGTCGAAATCGTCGTTTTATAGAAACCGGGCAGAATTCTTGGCTGGTGTGCGTCCCAGAGATCATGGAAATTTGAACATGAAGAGACATCGAGTGGCAACTTTGCAAGCAACATCTACTCTCCAAGAACTCCTACAAGACAAAGCAGACATGATGCCCCACAAATCGCGCACTCTCCCCAACGGCCAGCGTGTTGTTGAGATGGTCCTTCCCCGTGGCACTAAGTGGAACAAATTGCTAACCACCATCAACCAGGTGAGGGTTCTACGTGATTCATTTGTTATTATTTTCCGCATGCTTTATATTGAATTACTCGAATTGCTCTACACGACCAACAACTTCCAATTTCATAACATGTCAATCTATGCAATGCATTTATACATCTTGTTGTTCTTGTCTATGTGATGAAGGTGAACCAAAGATGCGGAGTTAAAGCCATTTCCCTTTCAAAACTAAGCGACATCCGCCAAACATTTTTCAAGCAATACGTGACGAAGAGAGCAGGAGACAATTTTGCTCGTTGTGGGAAATGTGATTCCCTTCAAGCAATTATTTCTACCCATGTGCGCGGATCTGCAGCCCATACTGGTTTCTCCAAACAATTGCAGAAACACCTTGCACAACAAGAGGCAGCACGTAATGCTTACCGGTGCATGAGGTCCATCTCCATTTTGGAACCCCGGAAGGTGTTGTCCATCATTCATGATAAAATGGACCATGGGAAGACTGCTTCTCCTTGTTTTGCGTACAAGAATAAAGACACTGACATGTTCACGAAGTTGCCTTTATCTGTGACCGGTATGATAGCGCATGGGCATGGAGATGAACGATATGCACATTATTCTCTTGATTTGTATCCAGGTGATTGCAATCATACTGTTGGTTCATTTGCCAGACTTCTTCGTGATTTGGAGGCTCCGCCGGTTATGTCAACTCGAACACTTTTCGAGGGTGCCGGTCGGTCGCCTCTTTACAAAGCCATATTGAATGGGAAGGAGACTTGTTTGGAGGGACTGAAAACCCAACCTGCTGACCCCGTGCTTGCCATGCCCCTCCCACCCGTTTTGTATGTTCAATTGGACAATTGTTGGAAGGACAACAAATGCAGATTTGTGAAAGCATTTTGGTCCATGCTAGTAGCAAAAGGCATATTTAGAGAGGTATATGTATCATACCTTCTGGTTGGTCACACACATGATGATATAGACGCTTCGTTCGGGAGATGGAGCATGGAGTTGCGCGAGAAGGACTATCCTACCATCCCCCTCTTGATGAAATCCTACATGCAAATGGAGAAGGTGGCCACCATTCCACATGTGATCGAAGAACTCCCTGCCTGGAAGGGCTTTGTTGAGCCCTTCTTGCCAAGTGGGAACGATATTTTGTTTGGACATACCAAAGCCCAACAATTCAAATTCTTTGTAAGGGATGATGGGTGGCCGGTAATGCAATATAAATTGGTGTGCAGTGATGTGGAGTGGCTTCCGGAGAGAGGTATACTCATGTGGAAGGAGAACATCAGAGGAGGACCATCAATGCCAGAGGGCGAACCTGCACCCGCCCAACCTCGCGCAATGGGAAAACTAGAGGATGTTATCAATGGGTTGCAAGGATATATTGACCACTGGGAGTCAAACTCCAACCATGACAATGTGGGGGGATACAGTAGGGTGCATGGCCTTCTCATTGCATATTGGACTGATGTGAAAGAAGCGTTGTCTGCACCTCTCTCGGATCTATGGACGGAGGGAACCCGCTTGCAAGAAGGATTTTGGCCCACAACCCGAGTTACGCCCAGTTCAGACACTCCATTTCTCCAAACGGGCGAGCTTCGAGAGGATCATGGAGCCGACGCACATTATGTGGGGCCCAGAAATCGGCGACCCCCGCCTTCGTTTCGCCCTGCACACGATGTGTTCACAGGACATTTCATGATCCTTAGGCCGCAAGAACAAGATATTGCTCGTCCCATTTGGGTGTGCCGCGCTTTAACACCCCCCAATTTGGAGACTACTGGACCGCATGCGCGTCAGATTCAAGTGGAATGGTTCATTCCCACCTCCACTGCCAGAAACGTGCTGGAGAAATACAGCGGGTGGGACACCAAGACAGATTTCAAGTGGAAACGTGACTTGAAGTACTCAACTCCAGATTGGCAACCTCTTGATTGCATATTGGCAGCGTGGCCTCCAGGCCCACGTGACCTTGGGAAGTCGCCAAAGATTACTATCCCCAGCAACCAAGTACAATTTGCCAAAGACAACCTCAGGCGGTGTGAGTTGGCTGAAGGACGAATGGGCAGTGCGTCAAATGCCCCACCCACAACAAATCGTGGGCACATTCGCGCTCGTTGATATCAATTGTGGGCACCATCGCCATCTTCATGGGGATTGGTTTTATATGCTTGGGGTTAGACGAACATTGTGCAATAGAAATGTCAATTAGTATTGCATCATGACAAATTTTGGATGTTTGCACACATGTCCGTTTCGCATGTTAATTATCAAGAGGTAATTATACCCTTGTCCGCATACTTAATGCAAAGGAATACCAAGTTACTTTTCACTACCATGGGTTTTGTTGATCTTTTCACACTTCTCGCATTTTGTGAATGGAAGATTTTCGTATGGTGTACCACGTCGTTCCCATGTTCCCAATGCAGCGTTCCCACGTTCCCACGTTCCCAATGACATGTGCCAATGTTCCCCATCATGTGTTCCCTCTGGGGTTCCCATTTTGTTCCGGAGCGTTCCCATGTTCCCTACAATATACTTTTCCAACTGGATTCCTTGATTTTGGGACTCCTTAAAGTCCCAAAATTATGAATATGGTGTTAGTGTTTGCAAGTCCAACCGGTTACATGTTGACATCCTCTGTTTTTTCTTTATGAAATTGGGGTATATTCTATAAATTCCTCTAAAATGATCGGTAGTTTTCCTGTAGTCTTGAACTTCAACCGGTTATTTCTCAAACTCAACCGGTTCATCTGTAATTAATTGCCGGTTCTCCCCGATCATAGATGTAAACATGTTTCACTATTTTAAAAACCCCTATATTATATGTACATTTTTTGCAAAATTTATCTACAATGAATATATTAGACCCTATTTTTTATCACACGTTGTTTCTACGATTTTCGCTAGTGACCTCCCCGAGCCTCAACCACCCCCAATCTTATATAAGATATTTGTAGGTGAAGAAGTATTCATAATAATGTGTGTAGAAGATATGTGTCAAATAGGTCGTGCATGGAATCCAAGTACATGTACAATACTTGACAATACCAACTTGCTTTCAAATAATTGATACTTTATCAAAGTAAGTTGTTCATTGTGTCCAAGATTTCAACACCTTAAAATATTGTGTGAGATTGGATGTAAAACAGAATGCTACACATTGCAAGGGCTCTCCAAAATCACATTTGATGCAAACATAAAACTTTCAAGCCTCAAAGGTTCCCAATTTAGTTGGAAACCTTATGCAAAAAGTTTCATCCCGAGTGGGTCTCATCCCATCATCCATTTGATGATGTCAATAGGGTTAAAGTTTGTTTTCAATCATCTACCCCACCCATTATACCTTCACATATGTACTAGCTTCTCATTCACATTGCCATGTGGATGGTTGATTTGAGCAAAGGCCGATATCATATCCGTACGGTTGGATGCTTGAAAACACCTACAGATTGAGTCCTAAATTATCTCTCTTGGAAACAGTGATTTGAGGCCAATTTTGAGGAGAATGGTGCTTGGGGATTTAGGAGTTAAGTCCAACCAATCAACCATGTGGCTTGCCCATAATTCAAGGGAGATAGTAAGAGCTAAACCCCACTCATGATTGCCTATGTGGGGTCACCTTGCTAAGGGTACAGTCGAACAAAAAAATAAAAAATGACATGGTGAGTTGAGATGTGACATAACATTATTAAGCAATTGCATTCATTCATGTGGGCCTTGAGAATATAACCATGGGATGCCCCAACCTAGTGCAAATTCAAACTTAATTTGAGTCTCCTTACACTAGATTGGGACATCCCATGGTTATATTCTCAAGGCCCACATGAATGAACACACCTTGCTTAATAATGTTGTGGAATTGGTTGCCCAAATGCGGGATGCCAGATTTGTTGCCGAATCCAATGAATGGGGTGAACTGGCTGCTAGTTGCAAATGAACTAGTTGACTTTGAAAGATAACCGGTTGAATGTCAAGACTTCAGGAAAATCACCCATCATCTTAGAGGAATCTATAGATTATATCCCAATTTAATAAAGAAAAACCGTAAGATGTCAACATGTAATTGCTTAGACTTGGAAGCACTAGGATATCAACCGGTTATGCCCAAAAATCTCCCCAGACACTGACTCAATCAATGACCAAGAGAGAGAGAGAGAGAGAGAGAGAGAGAGAGATTTTTTTATGAGCGTATCTCTCATCCATCCAACATAAATCTTGACCCTCTATAAGGTAGGCAACTCATTCCCGACAACCGCCCCATTTTGGCAGCTTAGGGCCACTTCACACATGAGACTAAAAGCCCATGACCATTGCATTTCTAAGATCTCTCATTGATCAAAAAGGTCGAGACCGTCCAAGTTCATTTCACACTAGAAGGTGAAGGCTTAACAGTCCAAATAAATTATCATGAAAAGTCTACATGGATTCCTACATGACAAACTATAAATGATGGTTTACTGGTATGCTAAAATTTGCATCAGGCCCACCTCCAAGAAGTAAGCCTGATGCAAATTCCGGTAGACCATGTTAGTAGTATGGCCTTTGGGTGACAATGAAAAGTCCTCATAATTACATGCTTAAGGCCATTGGCTCGTGTGTGAAGTGGCCAACCTATTTCCATGTAGCACAAATCAATCTTTGATCAGTGATGGCATGTCGTGGTCGAGATCCACCTTAAGTTAGCCAAGTGTCCGTGGTTAAAATCACAACTAGATCTAGATTGCAAGCATGTTTAGGTGCCACAATTATCGATTACATGAATCAAGCGTAATCGATTTTGTAATTGATCAGTGATCATAAAGTGGGTAGTCTATATCACAAGGGAAGCCTATAGGTTGACGAGACTAACCACTTAGAAGATTCATAGTAATTTGGGTAATGTGAAAACATTTTGCAAATATATGAATTGCTTCTTATTTCCTCTAATTCTCTACACATAATTATTTTTTTCTTCTAATCATATCTAAACTGCAAATATGCTAAATTGCTTAACCGGTTGGGAATAGGTCAACTACCTTAGGTTTGTTGCCGATTCATCTCAAGTGACCTTGGATAGATTAATTCAGAGTCTAAAACTAATTCAGGTGTCAAATCAATTTTTTTTAAAGCAACATCTGGGCTGCATACTGTTTCAAGCAACATCTGGGCTGCATACTTTTATGTTGGATGAATAAATAATAACGCCCGTATCACAATACCGGCATGAATGTGAGCCCGTTGGCCTTGTGCTGATCACAGCGGACTGTGATGCATCATAAGGTGTTATGCCTCCTTTGGGAGGTGGGCTCTGGTGGTGTACTAGTTAGCTTTTAATATAAATAATAAAATTATGGTGGGGGGACCGGTGTTTGTTTGTTTTCTAGTTTTCTTTTGTTTAGGATGAGGTATGTGAGGTATTTGATGGCATTTTGGTGTAGGTCTTTCATGAGGGTTTTGATATTAGTTTTGGGGATTTTAAGTTTGGTAAGTTTATCGATAGAGTGTTCGTGTATGGCTCCTCTTACTCCTGCCGTGATGGTGATGAGGGGGTTGGTCTTCCAACCGTTGTTTTGTATCTTGGTAATTAGTGGGTCATATTTGGTATGCTTTTGGGTAGTAGCTTGTTCGGGGAATCTGTCATGGCAGTATGTGAATTCTATGAGTTGGACTGTGCGTGTGGGGGAGGGTGTCATAGGTGTTTGTGTTTGGTTTGGGGCTCCTATTATGCATAAGATGTCCGGTCTGAGGTTGGCTTGACATTTGCATGGTGGTTGTGGGCATGTACATTTAAGTAGCCAGTCAGGGATTGTTTGGTCGGGGGGTTTATTGTTAATTTTTCCGGCGTGGGTTAGTGTGAAGAAACGATATGTTGGATGAATGAGAGGTACACTTGTATATACGATAATTCCCTCTCTCAATGACCAAGCCTCGTGAGGCAACCCCTGCCACATTCTTGGTCTACTGCCCCCTTCACATGCACATGCAAGTCTTGGGAGTGAATCTTGGGTGGGTAGGATACTAGGTTGTCTACGACCTTTTACGATTGTAAGATGTTAACCTTAAGCCCTCGTTACTGTTAGTGTCCAATGAGAAATTTTGGAGGGGAGATGGGGATGCAAATGAAGTCGGTCATGGGGTAAACAGATTATGGCAATAGATGGCATATGCAGTTTGTAAGCAGAATTTAGATCAAGATTTCCATACCAAACTATCATTTTTTATAGCAAAGCATGAGGACACCAAGCATGTGCATGACTTAGCTTCACAAAGTTTTTACCTATCACCTTTGCAACCTTCCTTTTATAGCATTTGGACAGTGGGTGTTGTTATGTGAGAAAGTCCCTAGGGGGTTAACCTTCAAGACCCGAGAAGTCCATTACAGGGTCCAAGGAGTTGAATGGAGGGGTTTTAAGTCACGGCATTACTACATTTTAACCATAAAATGTTCAAAGTGAATCCATCCAAAATCAGCCATTTAAAAACATGTCCTTCCAATTGGAGCATAAGTACATGTAAACTGAATTATAAGGAGATTGACCTAGACTCGAATACATACCACACATGCCACATATGATTGTATTTTCAGTTCCTATTTATTGTAGGTTGTACTAAATATTCATTCAATATCATAGACCAAGTAAAACTTATATCAATACATGAACTAAAAGAGGCTGCAACATAGCAAGAGGCAATCGGGGAAGATATCCTTCAAAAATGACATCACCTTTGACTTTTTAGCTAGGTATTCTACTTACAGTTAAAGTAGCACTTTGCACAAAAAGCCAACTCATGCACTTTGAATATTAAAAGCACATCCAATGGAATCGGGATCTTTTAGAAAGAGAAAATTACAAGAGTTTTTGATGTCATCCATTTGCAAACCTAGACAATGCGCTCTAATTCTCTGGCATAGCCAAGGGTTTGGTTTATCAGTTGCAGAGAGGGAATTTCTTTGCAAGGTGCAAGCTCCTTGGCTTTTTGGAAGAAGACGCGGTTGCCGGAGACCTCCCACTCTGGATGATCCTGTAACATTGCCAAACTACAGCTTCATCAACATGCAACAGAATCAACAAATTGTAAAGAGGAACACATTTTTTATCATTAAAGACCTGTCACAGCATTCTAAATTTGCACAGGACTAAGAAACTCACGAAAGATGAACTGCCAACCTTATATGTCATGGAGGGGAATAAATCTAAAGCGACCATTTAAACAGCACTTACATCAACAACATAATTCTCCAAATCTAGATCGGATGAGAACATCAGAATCTTCTTTGCATCTGCTACTGACAATGAGTCATATGCCTTCTCACTACAGCCTGCAATCTCGTCCCTGTGCAAATTACATGGATACCACAGGCATCCAAGAATATTATCAGCGTGAGCCCAATACTGTGAGATTAGCAACTTACATATACTCTTTCAATATGCAGGACATTGGCATGTACAGTGAACAGCAACAACATGGTACACCACTTACAAAATACAGAGAAACGAAATTATTAATGGAGAAAAAGGTCTGGAGTAAAACTTCAGTTTCAGGCCCTTTTTAAAGACATTTTTTGGACTGACAAACTACTCTTGCACAAATAAGTGGTTAGCATACTGTAGTTACATGCTGGTGGATTCATTGATACCTGACAGTTTTCGCAAGTAGGTCCATGAAGTACACATAGGAATCATGAGGAACTGCCTGACGAGCACTTAGGACACGGTTGTAGGCACCCTCCATAAATGATTGCTCAAGCTCAACTGCATGCTTAATGCAAGCATGATCATGAGCTTCAATTGGCAAAAGCTCTAGCTCTGCGAAACACATTACAACAGAATTTAAGAAAGAATAGAATAAAAGAAACCAGTAAGCTACAGACACTAGACAATTGAGGGCATTGTAGAGGGTCCTAGCAAAATTGATGTACAAACAAAATGAGAAGTAACCATCATGAATATTAAAGTTTCATAAGTATTTTCAAATGCACAAACTTTGATACTTTAATAATAGATTGATGTACATTGAAATTGCTACCAATCAACATCCTTTGGTGTCACAAACAGGCTATAACAGTAAAAACAGCATGGAAAAATCATGAAGATCATACAACCTATGCTAGACTCTTAGATAGCTAGTGTGCCTCAAAACCTAACAAGGCATTCCAGACTCTTCGTATTATGAAATCGCTCAGTTTCATACCTGTGTGAAACTCAGCAATTCTGTTTTGAACTAGTAGCCGTAGCAGATTGAGACCTAAAATTGGGTACTCTTGTTCAGATGCAGGAATCAAGCCCCTGGATGTCATTCAGACTCCTCCCCTTTAGATGAAAAGCAATAATGGTAACATGTACAGCAAGATGCCATTATGTTTATCTAAGTTCATCAATGTCACTCTCTTTCAAACCAATTTTATACTTTCCTGGTTGCCAAATTTCTCTGAGGTGATATGAAGCCTCAGACCATGATACATAATATACAGATCAAGGTACCTCATAGTGTCTTAATTTCTATTGAACAACTTGGAACAGAAAGAAAGCATGGAAAGAACATTCAACTGTGTTACATAACGAAACATTTTGAGAATGCGAGCAGCCACAACCGCCATACAAGATGCTCTGGAGGTGCAGGTGGACATTGAAAAATAAGAAGGCCAGAAGGATGCCATCAGCTAATATTTGATTACTTTCACAAAATCAATATGATTACCTTGTATCCGTGTAGTATGACTTCAGTTGAAGAAAGTCGCGCTCAAACGCATCTTGATCCTCCATTTTCACACTCAGTACAACAGCATGTTCAAAGATATCCCCTGCCAAAGAAAGAACCCGTTTCTAGGGTTAACAGCATCGTGCCAACAGAGCGAGAACACTAATGTTCAGAGGATTTCTAAAGAAATTGTAACGAAACCAGCACTAAAGACCATGCAAATCAAAAGAAAAACCCTATAAGCTGGATGATGAAGTGATACCAGATCTCTGAAGTAACATATCCTTGACAAGAAAGCAGTCCATGGTGACAATTCAAAATCACAAGGGCATGGAAGAATCAACTTTAAGACCTTAACAAAAATGAGGAGAATCACTTACGAGCAAGAAGAAGCTCCTGGACTTGAGTTGGAGATGCCCGGAATAGAGGTGGAAGACCAGGCAATTCTGTCAACTTCACCTGCAGATTTCATAACCTTGATTAGCATACTCTGTTAAATGATGAGGAGTTCGAATTAGGCAAAGAAGAGGATTGAAAAGCCAATTCCGAACCTCCAGACCTCTGAACCCTAATGCAACATTCAAACCTGCAATAGACCTCAACCCTAATTGTGGCAAATGGAGGCAAAGAATCGAGAGGAGGCATCGAAAAAACGAAGAAGGAGAAGGAGAACCTTCATCTGGGAGAGGATGTTATCGCTGGTATCCACATCGTTTTTGTTATATGCAACCTTGAACTTCTGGAAGAGGCGCTGGATTTCGGCAATTTTGGCTTCCATGGCCACCAGTGTCAAGAAAAACCACGACGAGAATTACAGCAATAAAAGATGCGCGCAAGGCAGCTGAGAAGACGCAGATATGTCAAGTTCGGGGAATGAAACACGACGGAGGCGAGCTACGGAGCGATCGGGCAAAGCGCGAAGTGCGTAAGCACGCAGAGCGTCGAACAAGGTCTCTGATGAGCGAGATGGATGAATGTACGCCATCCATCTAGAGCATGAAACTAGGGATGGATGACAAACACATGTGAAGCTCTCTACACAATTGATGTGCCATGGTACTTATTTAGAGTGGTCTTCGTGATTTGTGATTTAGCATCAAGTGCAATGCAACATTCCTCTCTCTCTCTCTATTTGGCACCCCATTTATTGTAAGACAATTCATGTGGGTCAATGATGAATAGTGTGGACCACAGTAAGTCAGATATTTGGTGTAGGAAGAACATTGGATTCTTGACTCATTGGATTAACTTAGGGAGCAAGCAAAAAACTGGTTATTTACTATGATTTCTTCACCCAAACATGCGTCACAGGAATGGGTCAAGAAAACATACTCCCTCCGTCTCAAAATGATTGTTCTACCCCCCATAGTTTTATGTCCCAAAATATCAAATGTTTACTAATTTTGTTGATGTAGAATCTTTTTGCTAAATAATTTGGTGTGTCAAACAATTTTTACATCAACAAAATCAATGAACATTTCATCTCAAACAATCTTTCTAAGACATAAAACTTTGGGGGGTAGGACAATCATTTTGGGACGGAGGGAGTATCATTTGGTTGAAGGGCGTAGGGCTGATGTACAACAAGTCGGCTTTTACATGAGGCTCACTCCATGGAAGAACAACTTTAATGATTTGCACTTTTTGATGCAAGTTTTCCTTCATCAAAGTTTTTTTTTGGCTTAATTCTTACTCAAACAACAACACGACATCGACAAGGGGAAGAGAAAAACAAGTATTTGCCAACTAGCGTTTATGGAGAAACCCTAGTTAGGTTCCAACTTTGCTTGGACGATGTGAAATCACTATAAAAATTGGACAAAAACACCCTCATGAGTTCTTTGGAACCAAGTCATGATCACAGTTGGCAAGTGTGGCTAACCATATACACATGGTTAGGTGCAAAACTATGAAAATGACATTCATAAAACTCCTTTGGGAATTTTAGGCATTTTGGTATCTAAATACACCACATTTTTCTATAGTTTGGAACAGTTTTGTCATGTCAAGAGTGATCTATCTAAAATCAATAAATCCATCGAATACACTTGTTCACTTGGACCAAAAAAATGCATATAAATGAAGACTTTGGGTCGAATTTGACTTAGAATATATGACCATGGATGATACATATGACCATATTCTCTATAATTATCTAGAGCGTTGTAGAAAAGCCACCAGGGTTTATGTACCTATAAACAATAATGTGAATGTTTGTATTAAATGCGAAAGGACGTGTTGTTTCCATTTACACTCTATTCACATGTGAGTGCATGTGGTTGCATTTCCAATAGGGAAGGATAATTTGGGCTTGAAAGATAAATAGGTACATCCACATGTACTAATGACCTAGATTCATTGTGAATTGTTGTGAACGGATATGAAAGGACATGGCATTTTCCATTCACATGTGGTTGTAACTTATCATGGCCTTGTGAGAGGGCATGTTGGACTTGAAGGGTTTCCACTTGGGTGCGGGAGGCATTATTATATATGTCTATATAATATAATATACCAGGAAAGTTGATTATATGTGGATATTTAAATCGATTTCAAGATGTCTTCCCCCTTAACATGGTTCATTTTGTGTGCAACCTACATTTTCAGCATGTGATTGGTTGTAGTGGGTGTGAATTGACATGAAGTTTCCACCGATATGTGATTGCAATGCCAATGTGAGAGAGTGGGCTAAGTCGGACAAGCAAATAGGTTTTCAAATGTGATACCCTTCTATTTTCCACATTGGAATGGCTGCCATGGACTTGAAATGATATGGGATATTGTTCATGGGGTCCACTAGATAGTGAAAGGTCAAAAGGTGAATACTTTGTAGATGTTGAGGTAAAATAATGCTATGTGTTTGTGGATCATACGATAGATGATCATAGGTTTTGATTTATTACGTGATGTGTACAATTGTCCAAAATGGCTAGGCACCTAAGCACCAACTTCGTACACCATGGAATGAGTCGTCCTTGTTGCACATATCACGATTTGTTCTCTGAATGACAAGAAGGCATTCTCTACATGCCTCTGCAGACAATTTTTACTAACTCTTACCTAAGATTTGGTTTATTCTTATTCTTTTATATCGATGAGGTTACAATTGTTTCCTTTTAGTGAAATCTTTTGCAAAGAGGAAGTAGATAGTAAGCATTATGATTGGGAAAATTGCTATAGATATATCTAGAGAAACGTACATATTTTTCTTCTCAACAAAGATCTCACTTAAACTAGATTGCGGTGTTTAAAATAAATACATTGTGAAGTCAAACAATGTATCGATTATTGTATATGTGTCATGTGGCACCAATGTTCTCATCAATGTGCATCATTCAATGGCTAGGCCATGTGAATTATCTTGCCACTTGGGATTTTGCATCATTATGCATGTTCCACTTTAAATTCAAGGCATCTAAAAATGGATGTGGTTCAATCCATTTGTCATCCATACCATTTCAAATTCCACTCATTTAGGAGAGACTATACAACTAAACAAGAAATACTACACTAACAACCTTGATTGTCCAATGCAAGTCCAATGCATTCTTCATTTTCAATGCTCTAAAATTGTCCAACAAGCACACACATGATTTAATAAATATCTACCCAATTCTTCTAAACTTATCCCTAGCCTCCCCTTGTTCATGTTGGCCGATGTCATTTAATTTCTAATAAACATTCATAGGACTCCCCAAACTAATCACCCTATAATGATGGTACAAAGGCCCACAAGGCTCAAATATTCATGGGTTTAAGGCACATGTTTTAAAGGTCACCACTTCCCATCAATCCGACTCTCGCTCTAGACAAACCAAATGCGATGGTACAAGGCCCACAAGGCTCAAATATTCATGTGTTTAAAGCACATGTTTCAAGGTCACCACTTCCCATCAATCCAACTCTCACTCTAGACAAACCAAGCGTGTTGTTTGCAAAAACAAGCAAGGGGAACTTAATCACAAGATACAAAAACTCCCAGCCACAAGAGGTTTTAAGAAGAATAAATGATAACCCTAATCCTCCAAACAAATTGCATCGGGGTTATCACCATATAAGAGTCATCCTTAAAGTCCCTCAAAGAGGGATGACACCGTGGGTTCGATCCTTCTTTGAGAAAAACTTTCTATTAAGAGCTCAATTGCTCTTCGTGTATTGGAGCCTATTTTGAAAGTTGGGTGAAACTTAAGGGACCTCCCTTTTCCATCTCTCAACCTTTGAGGTAATTTTAAGAGCTAAAACAATTGCGCATGGACTTGTTATCCTAGATTATGGATCGGCCTGTGCAAGGCTAGTTTGGCCAACCCATCTCAAGGTAGACAGACCCATTTCCGTTACCCGTGAGCAATTTCACATGTGTAGTACAAGTGTGATATTGGAGTTCGCATGTCTGTAAATTGATATCACAACGTTTAACCAAAAAAATCACAAATTTATTTCCAAATTTTGAAATTTCTGTAAATTTTCAAAGGTAAGATTCTCTCCCAACCCATATTCACAACATAGGTCAACTTATTTTCAATAACTGGGAGACAAAAACTTGAGTACGATCAAAGCCCTTTTAACTTACCTTTTTTCATCACGCCGAATGTGATGGCAGCATGTGTCATTCTTCAAGGCTTTTCCATCACATTAGAAAATGACAGATACATGTGTGGAACTTCACAGCTTTAAAGCCATGGCTTCATCTGGTTTACTTTAAGAATAACTCTAATTGTCATGAGAAACCATCATGCCGGTTGGTCCACAATAGCAATTTAGTTAGTGGGCGGAGACAGAAATGTAGGTGTCACGTAGATTATAGAGGAGAGGGCGAGCAAGTGCAGAGCTTTTGCTTGCAAGGTTGGGGAAGAGGACGAGGAAGAGGAAGAGGCGTCGGCGTCGGAGGAGATGCATGGCCATGGCAAGGAATGGGCAGCTCGCCCGCCATAGCAACTACGCTACTAAAGCCTGGAGGGTGTTTTGCTTCCTCCTGTGGCTCATCAAAATCATCATCATGGGCGCTGCAGCAGCCATCGCCGCTCTCTACAGGCAACTCAAGCTACTTGTGCTCACGATCAATCCTAACAATCAGCAAGACCTCGAGAGCGACCGCGCTGGACGTGCTGCCGAGCTTAGAGTTGCCTCTTTGTGAACCTCGTAAACCTTTACCTCTCCATACATTAACATACCCTGATCGCTACGCTTGTAATAATCCTCTTACAAGGATTATTGCGTATTCTGCGAGTTTGCTGGATTCCAGGGGCTCGACGTGGCATCCTTTTCGAATTTTCATATTTGCCAACGAGATGGGACTTGAAGTTTTAGTATGTGTATGTATGAGAGAGAGAGAGAGAGAGAGAGAGAGAGAGAGCATCCCATTAGTATCGTTTTCTGCTGATCGAGATTTTAGTTGATTAAGATGTATGTAAGTAGTACATCAACCTACTGTGATCAATATTTTTGGAAATTTTCTTAACGAGATTGTTGTGTATTCTGAGAATTTTCTGGGCTCCAGGATTTCGTAGTGGCATTCTTTTCAAATTTTCACATTAGCAAACGGAAATCTTAAGTTTGAGAGAGAGAGAGAGAGAACCTCGTAAACCTATCCTCTCCATACATCAACATATCCTCATCAATGCTTCTAGAATTCTTTTACAAGGATTTTTTTTCGTTGTAAGAAGTTCCTGGATTTCAAAGGTTCGTAGTGGCATCCTTTTCAAATTTTCACATTAGCCAACGAAAGTCTAGAGTTTTATTGTGTGTATGTAAGAGAGAGTATATGTGTGTGTTTGAGAGAGAGAGAGGCAGACAGACAGATAGGCATGTCAACGTCCCGTAATTAGTATCAATTTCTGTTTATCGAGAATTTAGTTGATTAAGAGGTATGTGACTTATGAACAACCTATGCCTTCTGGGAGAGACTCAATGATTGATTGTTTGCCTTCTCAGGTTTGAAGGGATACCTGGTGTGCAAGTGTACACGTCGCTGCGAATTCCAGACTCAGGTCGTCGAGGACGTCGGGAGATCGATTTGGTCCTGCTCACGAAAAGGTGTAGCAACCTTCACATAGTCTGTGTTGGTTTTTAAAACTATACATATATAAGTTTTGTGGCACCGAGTTTGATTGAGTTGATGATGTTGTTGGATGACGTGTTTGTTTACATGGGCAACCTTGCCATGGTGCAGGGAGTTGTTTGTTGTGGAGGTCAAGAATTGGTCAGGCATGATTCAGCTGAGTCCGGCTGATGGAAGCTGGGTGCAGATCCGTCGGAATGGTACAACTCAAAAGCACAGCAACGTCGTGAGTTTTCTCTCAATTAGCAAAGCAAATTTGGTTGAAGTGATCAGATGATGCAGAGGCTGAGTCATTCCAGCACTGTTTTGAAATCTTATTGGCGTTGTTGTTTATAAATGCATCACTTGACTGGAGATGATAGACCCCACGTTCTATGCAAGTGTCAGTAAATCCATGACACAACGTTTCACAGTCTAGTGTCATATACTTCATGTTCCTCTGTAGTCCAAGGATATGTCAAACACAACTTCATGGCCTGGAATGTGAAGGGAGATATGCATGGGATCTCTTGTGAGAAGAAGGAAATCGTTAATTTAATTTCCTTGCCTTGAACGTCGGCAGGTGGATGAGACAATTTTACGTGCTCAATTGATGGAGTCGTATATTGAGAAAAGGGGAGTGACTCTGCCTTCCGGCTTTGTGCAACCTAAAGTATTTCTTGTCAATCCTGACTGCAGGTAAGCTGGTCTTGTGTCTTGCGTCCTGTATCTGTGTCTATGTATTTAAGAGAACAGAGTTGATAAGGCATCTTCCTAAATGTTTACATCAAATTGTGAAGAACTACTAGTGATGCGGCACCTCAATTTCCTCAGACCAGAGCTCAGTGTGGCCAGGATTGTCCAAAGGAGTTGTTAGCAGGTCAGCTTGCAAATCCAGGAACTTAGAAATGCAGAAAAAGCTTGCAATTCCAGGTACTAGGAGTTGTATCCTCGTGTTAGGAATGCATGAAAAGACTGCCTACAGTATGATAACAGTGGGCTATCAGGATTCTGACAGAATAGCCTGAACCCTTTTCCTTGATGCAAGAAATAATTATTTCTCCTTGCAAAATGTTGTGGAATTAAGTGCAATCTAAATCATCTGAAGCTGTAATCACCTGCATGTTCTAGTTGAGCATATTTTCTAGAGCATTATTAAGAGTCTACAGTAGAAAGTAGCGTTGACAGTTTTCGTGGTGTGTATAGACCGGAGCAAGCAATTGTTATGCAGAAGGAAGTTCTGTCAGCTGATCAATGGGAGCACTTCATGGAGAACAGTCTAGGGAGAACCAACTCTGGATGGTTGAGCACTCTTTTCAACAGTCAGAAGTCTGTGCCTGTCCTCTCAGACAGCACAGAGAAACAGCTTCATTACATTCTGAGTACAGCTCCTACTTGGGACAGGTCCGTTGTTTTCCTCATTTCATTCTTTCTTCTGTCTTCGTTTTTGAACCTGTGTTTGGAGCGGATTAGACACAGATTTTCTTCAGCTGTAGGAATTCCTGCTTACCTTGCAGCAGATGGTTGTAGGGTATCTTGTGAGTGCTCGAGCAGATTCTAAATGTGTATATGCCAGATATGACTGGACCTCACGAACTTACTGAACTCTGGAAACCCACGTTACTTTCGAGTGTGCAAAGCAAGAACCAAGCACCCTTCTGTGTAATCCAATCGAATTCAGTTTAAGCTTTCTAGTAGACACAGGAGCATCTTGACAATTTTTTTAATTAATCCCAATTTCCTATTGGCAACGATAGCAGTGGCCTTCACCAATGTTGTCTTTGGAGACAATCGAAAATTGCTCAAGCATGTTCCAACCTGAAGCAGCCTGTAGCAGAAACAAGACTGCAAGAAAGCATTTATTATCTATTATTTATGAATTCGGGAATCCTGATCTGTGCATTTTGCTATACTATTGATAGGCTGGAGCTTGATGGAGGTAAAATTGTAGTAGGAGATTTTCAGTCCTTTCAGGGTCAACCGGAAGATCGGGAAACTTTGAAGCTTGCAACACGATCAGCTGTGAAAGTGTTAGCTATGACGCATCGAAGGGGCTGGGCAAGTCATGTAATGGGTGAGTATAGGCTTATTCTCTCTTTGCTTAATCAAGAGTTCAATAACAAATTTCTATGGCTTGCCTAGCTGAATCAGTAGTTTTTTATGGTCACTTTCTGTTATTATTATTTGTTTTGGGATATCAGTATGAAAATGCTAGACAGTCCCTCTGCTGTTTACATGGGACTCTGACTTCTTTTTCTGTAAAGAAATTTAGTAGATTACAAGCACATATTGAAAACTATTGAGATGTTCTGTGGCAGGCTTTATGGTCGGTCGCACACCTAAAGTGCAAATTGACCTCACTGCTCGTGATCACAGAGAGGTCAACATTGCAAAACCAAGTAAGAAGCAAGATATGGGACTCCCTCGGCGTATTGAAGTTAGACCAGACTCAGAGATAGTCTTCCAGCCAGTGGCTAACCCAAAATCTCTACACTATAACATCAATGATGTTATTTCCTTGACCCTCAGCTCCTAGGGTGCAGCTTTTTCCATTCTGTGTACATGTAATCATATGATGTCAGGGGTTTTGAACTCATCCTGCCTATGGTGTTGTGGAGCATAGATACCGAAAACAATGAATGGTGGCCAAAATATGTTGTAGTTTCTTCAAAGAGATCATTTAGGCTTTAATGCTCTTTTTATGAATTAAAAGGTGTAGTTCTCTGGTTTGGTTCCGGTATAGGTGGCAGGTGAAGGGCCAGATCCTTTTACCAATGGAAGTTGTAATATTAGATGATGCCACATGACACCTGGTATATGTCCATTGTTAACAATTGTGTCTCCTGTTGTAGGACTGGTTGTGTGCCATCTGCACCTGTTGCCCATAGATCATCCGTCCTATCCATAACAAGGTCAATTATGAAGTAAATAAAGTTTGCTCAAGTTTGATGGCAAGTGTCCATTTCCACAACCCATTGTTGAAGTCATGTGGCACACAGGGAGGGAATTATCACATACAAGCATACCTCTCATGCATCCAACATAAAAGCCCTGTAATAGTATGCAACCAGGATGTTTTCTATCTGTAGTTGACTGGACATTAGAATCAGCTTTGAAGTCCCGAATTAGTCTAGTCCAAGTTATTTGAGACGAATTGGCCACAAACATATAGGGGAGTCCAGCTTGATGAATGTGATGTACACTCAAATGTGATAATTTCATCTCTTAAGCCCAACTTCCCTCTATAGCCAACATAGATTGTGTCTATGCAAGGCGATGACACCAGGATGCAAAGATGGCATATAACCAAGGAATACTCACCTTCACAACAGCTTAGGTTCACAATAATTTTCTTCATGCAAAATCAGGATACCTGGTACAAGTGCAATGTCTTTGATTCATGGTTCTCTGTGAAGATGTTCAAGGTTGAATACAAATGTTGATTCCTTGCCATGCCTATCATGTTATACTTTAGACCAAGAGGAGATACCATTAATCTGATAAGGAGCAATCCAATAAGGAGATACCATCTTCAGGTTGTGAATATTTGAGAGTACAAATTCGAAGGTGGCAGCACAAATACCCTTCACCACTTTTGTTCGGACCTTGATAAAGAGTCAGCCTTCCAGACAGCAAAATGCCGAGGTTCAGAGAGTGACCAATCAACCTGAATGACCTTTGCTTCATATTTTTCATGGGATTCGTGCTGAAGGCAATTGGTTACAATCTGTCCTCCTTGTTAAGGTTGAGATTAAAGCAACACTCAGGCTACTCGAGAACTAGTGGATCGATATCGCATCAAATGCAGAGGAAGAGGAGGAGGAGGCCTCATCTGCCTTGCGCGGGGGCCAAACCTGAAGAGGTCCACTTCTGCTGGTCAGATTGTTGCAACACATGATGAAACCAAATTCACACCTCTGCACCAGAGCTTCCCAAACTCTTATTGGACAACTGTGTTAGTATACCTAACAATCCTTTCAAATCATGACAGCACTGCCACATGCATAAGTGAACAAAAGTCCACAACAAGGCGACAAGGATACAAGGATACAAATGCTTGAAATAAATGCGTTTTGGAAGACACTCAATCGTGGCAGATGGTGGTAAGGTCATAACACATGTATAATATAATTGCCTCGTATAGTACAACAATGGTAACCACCATTTGGCAGAACCATCAAAGCATGCTCTGTGGAAGGTGGATGATTCTAGTAGCTTAGATATGAAAGGCATCCTAACCCATGAGTGGGCCCGTGTCTACTAAGGAATAGGTATCATCTAGGTATTGGTATTCAGTAAACCTCCAAGCTAGACATGAAGGGCAGTTTGGTCATAATACCCTCAACCTCTGCGATGAGATGAAGCCTGTCGAAAGAATTCGTTCTACTCAAGCTAACTTTATCAAAATTTCGCTCAAACTTTTGCTTGAACGTCGGTACCTGTACCCACTGCGGAGATTCGTCTTCCTTTGACTCCAGCATCTCCACCGGTTTTCTCTCTCTAGGAGACAAGCATTGAGATGTTTCTGCTGCGCCCTCTTGCGCTTCCCATTCCGTGCACCAAGACAGATCTCTCAGTGGCTGCAAAAACGGATCACCCATACTCTCAGAAAAGCTGGGGTAAACTAAGAGTGAGACCAATGTCAAATGTGTCATGGCAGGTTCAACACTTTGCATGTCGAATTGGAATTTTTGGGGTGTCACATCAAATATTTCATATATTTCATCAAATATGGTTTATGTCCAATGCATTTTCGTTTCAAAAATGAAATAAATAGCCCTTTCACGTGATCAAAAGGTCCACAAAGTCCCGGACAAGGTGGTATCTTTTGGGGCATGAAAAAATAACCATATCCAATTGGATCGTTTTCCAGCCACTGAAATCAAGAATTCCTGAGCAAATAAGTCATGTCAACACCTTATGGGCCACATAAACCGGATCTAAAAAATGTGTCAGAACTCATTGTTGTCAATCCCTTGACTCTCCTCTCATGTGATAGATGGTTGCATCCAAGAACCAACATAACTTCTCTTTATTTGCCAAGCTGAAACTTGAGACTTGGCAGTAAGAGCTATCTCACCACTTCACTTAACATCAACTGACGCATTTACATGCCACATAAGACTTAATGGGAACTCCAACATTAGGTGTGGACGCCTTTCTTTTCTTTGTTTCTTTGCTTTCTAGCATCCTGCTTCCATTGACTTACCAGTTGATGTGGCCAAACCCTTAGTTATGCACCACCATTGCGAGTTTGTGATGAGACGAAGTAGGATGCAATCAAAGAATTTGTGTAGAGTTTGTGCAGATTGTGTCATTTCTTTGATTGAAACAAAAACTTGCACAATTTGTGATGCAATCAAAGAAACTTGATGTGAAGCAAATCACGAGTACAATGCTCACCTTGCTATCTGCTGAGTCCTCTTCGCCATCGATGGAACTCACGACTTCAACTGAAAGAGGCCACGATCCTGAGGCAGAACTCAACCCCGACATGGAAGCTCCGTCGAGCCGCACAAGCACTTTGCATTGAGACTGAGAAGGCATTAGCATTCTTTCAACTTCGTACTCTGATCCGTGGGCACTACCACCACTGCTTGACGAGGAGCAGCTTGCTTCTCCCACTTGGATTCTCACACTCCGAGCTGCTTGCTCTTCGTCCCTCCAGGCCCTCAGCGCCGCTTGCAGAGTCGCTGTCGCCTGCAAGTCAAGACAGTTTCAGCTTCTGGATGGTTTTGAGACTAGTCTTGCACTCTTTTCCACTCCTTGTGAAAAGGGAATGTTTGGCAAGGACTACATATCTAAGCCCCCACAGACCAGGCCTGAGTTGGGTTACTGGACATAACAACGATTTGGGTGGCCTACAATCATGGAAACCGATGGCCTAGACTGAGGATGGGGACTGCAATTAGGATCATCTTCTCCTTCAATGCAGAACAGCACCTCAAGCACCAGATGGTTATGATATATGCACAACATCAGACCACCCAAGTGTTACATCTAATGCCGATGCCTCAAACTATTGAGTTTGGGTCCCATTTTGACTACTCGTGTGTTTCAAATACTCTGAAGTGTGTTTTGTTCAATCCCTACAATGTGATATACTTTTTCAGACTGACAGTATGCATTCATCGGGTCATAACCATTGGGGCGCCCTCCCCCCTGGGCCCTCCGATCATGAAGACCGATGGCCAAGATTGAGGGCGGGATTGTGCTCTTGGGAAATCATCCTCTTTCTCAATCCCAAATTACCACTTTAGATGTCAAATGGTTATGGTACACCCATAACATTGGACCACATCTAATGCCCATAACTATTTGATTGGGATTCTAAGTCTCATTTTTGAATGCTCTGGAGGTAGAGTGTGAGTGCGCTGCTCTTAAGCCCTGAATGTGTGCTTAAAACTTTCCATTCAACGCCATGCTTCGCACTTTGGTTGCTCAATCATGTGAAGACAATTGTTACAAGATTCTCAAGACTTGGGGGTCAGAAATTCTGTATTTTACCTTGTGGGCTGCTTCTACCTCAGCCTCTTTCTTTCTGCGAGCGTCTTCCTCCGCTGCTTTCCATGCGCCCAGCAATCTCTCCAATGATGGGCCCTTCGTTGCTGGCCTCTCGACCACGGGACTCAGCCTCGCACATGAACCCACCTCCTTGTCCTTGTTGGCCACAACCTGTCCAAGGAAGACTTTGAGAAGAGAGAAATTCACGAAAGAAACAGAAAATCCGTTCCTACGTGAAGGTTGCATCCCAAGATCACAAATCCACGGCGAAATTTACGATACAGTTGCTGGATTGGAATATAATAATGCAATTGACCAAGTGGAACCAACAGAGAGGAGCTCATGGCAAAGCCGTTTGGAATTGGGGTTACCCTCGTCTTAACTTCCTTACCCTCTCGCTCGTGGTTATGGTGTCTGGTCTCAAAACAGGAGACGGATTGCGAGAAGCCCCCACTTCTAAGTGACAGTGATGAATTTTTTTTGAGTAAGGCGAGAATTCGTTCCTAGTTGACGGGTGCACCCAGAGACCGACTACAAGTTCACGGCGAAATTGACGACACGGTTGCTAAATTGCACTACGATGATGCAATTTACCAAACAGAAGGAATAAAGGGATTTGGGTTACCCTCGTCTTCGTCTTTACATTCTCGCTCCATTGTTGGGGTGCCTGGTCTCAGAACTGGTCATGGATTGCGAGGAGCCCCGCTTCACGGCGACGGTAAATTGGAAGACTAAGTGATGGAAGGCAAAAAATCGTTCCTAGTTCACGGGTGCATCCAGAGACCGATCACATGACACCACAAATCAACGACAAAATTGACGACACGGTTGCTGAAATGCACTACGATAATGTAATTTATCAAATGGAAGGAACACAGGAATTAGGGTTACCTTCTCACTCGTGGTGGTTATGGTGTCTGGTCTCAAACAAGCGATGGATTGCGAGGAGCCCCATTTCTCAGCAACTGAAACGGGAAGCTCCCCTGCCATATCCGCAAGAAACTTATCAGCTCCCCGGCTAACCAAGAGCTCCACGAGCTCAGGTCCAACCTGCTGGGCCGCGTAATGCAACGGAGTACGTTTCTTAGCATCAAGTCCGTTAATGGCCGCGCCTCGCTCAACGAGCACACGGGCGACGTCCGCGTGTCCCCGTGCAGCCGCGTAGTGTAAGGGAGTGCACCCTCGCTCGTCCCGTGCGTCCAGAGCCCGCCGTGGAGTGTTGACGATCAACACCTTGGCCGCCTCGTCGTGCCCGAACACCAATGCCCAGTGTAAGGGAGTTCGGCCGACGATGTCCCGCGTTGTCACTTTCACCCCGCCTTCTTGCAAGAGTTCCCGCACCTTCTTCACGTCATTCTCCTTCACTGCGAAGTGCAGGGGAGTTGCGTATGCTCCTTCTTCGAGCTGGTCTGCAATCGCCGCTTCCGCCATCCCTTTGTCGTACCCCTCTGCATTATTCCAAGGAGAGTCCCAAGGGAAGCGTAAGTGAGATGAATAAACCAACCAACCAACTCCCTCGAACTAAAATCTTGACCCTAAATCCTCACGTAACCCTGTTCATGTGTGTGGTGTCAACTCAACGTCATCCGTTTCCAGATTAGCAGAAATGTGTGATTTACAATGCAAGTTCCTTTCCATTTAAAAATTCCCTCGCATCGAGACCTTATTGGAGGAAAACATGAGCACCGCATGGTGCAGTGAGTTCAACCAACTCACTTCAAACAGAATTTTGAACCTAATCGCCACACAACCGTGTGCAGCGTGTGTCTCATCAACTCACTTTCGTCCATTCCCTCGGCCATGAAAGCAGAGTAGCTAGTAATCCGTTTACAATGCAGATTCTTGGCAATTGTTTCGGGCTGAAGTCCCTCTCACCGAATCATCTATTGGAGGAAAGAATGAGCCCCGCTCCACTGCGAGACTCCATCTCTCGCTCAAATTGCATCTTAAATGGCGCAGAAACCAACCAACCTCCTTCGAGCAAAATACTACACCTAAATCTTCATATAATCCTGTGCAGTATGCCTCATCAACTCAATGTCATCCATTTCCCTCCAACATGAAAGCAGATTAGCAGAAATGTGTTCGTTGCAACTGTTTCAGGGTGGAATGTCCTCGCATCGAGACCTCTATTGGAGGAAACAATGAGCACCGCTCCGTCACTTTATACCCCTCTGCATCCCGCGCAGGTTCCTAACGGTCTCGTGGGTTGGAGGAACAAACCAGCCGACCGACCAACCAACTCCTTTGAACAGAAATTCAAACCTAAATCCTCACACAACCCTGCGATGGGCAGTGTGTCTCACCAACACAATTTCATCCGTTTCCCTCCAACATAATTAGCAGGAATATATTCATGACGCGAGTTCTTTTTTACTGTTTTAAGGTAGAATTCCCCTCGCATCGAGACCTCTTTTGGAGGAAAGAATGAGAACCGCTCCACTGCGAGAGTCCCATCTCTCTCTCTCTCCCCCTCTGCACCTAGACAGACGCAGAAACTTCGTGTCACACCAAACTCTCTCGAACAGATTCAGAAATTGATGTGATTCAATTTTCGGACAGTTAACGCGGAAAAGTCCATACATGACGAACAAAGCACAGCAGAGAGCCCCTTTCAAACGGCAAATTTACACCAGAAATTGGTACAAGGATGTAACATAAGGAAGGCAGAGTGGGAGGCTGTTTTTATGAGGAAAGGATTTCGGAGGTGTTCAGCAATTCATCGTGGTCAAAAGATCACTCATCCATGCGTTGAAGAAATTTCCTGCGTGGTTGTGATTGACCAAGCGCTCTGCCTTAACTAAAAAAACACCAAAAAGACAGAACTTAGCTACGACATAACTCTGCAGACTCAGACAACAAGACGACGTGGTAATAGAACGAGATGATCAACAATTTCACAACACGTGGCTTCGCTGCCGCGGCCTACGCCTTCGTCATGGGAGGAAGTGCAATGTAACTAACAAGTCCTCCGAAGAAGATGATGACAGGTGTGCAGTACTCGAATCTTACTTAAGTAAAATAAACCTCGTGTGGTTAGCAAACCTCTTACAAGTAGAGCGAGGCTGCAAACACAGTGCAAGAAAATATGCAACATAAGATATCACACCGTCGCAGACACTCACATAAACCAAAAACAAACGCAACCGTCACTCGTCGAGATTCGTCCACTCCAGTTCTCTCTACTGCCAAGAAGGCGACCTCAGGGGCAGGACCTCCTTGCTTCCAAATGCTCGACCCGCGGAAGCTTTACGTCCTCGTGGCATGATTAATATTAGCACACACCACAAGAACGCTGATGCTCCATCGACTGCTTCTAAGTAGTTCTGATCCACGATGGCTGCTGCCACCGCAACGTCTCCTCTAGTGCAGCTAAAAATGGCACTCCAACAGCCCAAATCTCAGGGAACACCATCAACAGTGCCTGTCTACTTATTTGCTTACTCACTTGCTCCCCGCCATCAACTCCGCGTCAGACGATGAAATAATCTCGACTTGATCCGGAAGTACGAACTTTGCAGGCAGTAGGTGTGATCAGGTGAGGCTGTATGTACTTGGACCACAAGTTATGCGTGAAGGCGATGAATGGAATGAGTTGAATGAAAGAAAGAAAACGTTAATTTCTCCCTCGCTACTGCACGGATTGGGATGAGACAAGTTCCAGGGCGTAGTTGGGCAGGGTGCGAGGCGCCTGCGAAGGTGCGTTGCGTTTGCATATGCGAGGAAGATGGCGATAGCAGCGACCGCGCGGGGCCGGAGATGGAAGGCTGCGACTAATGCTGGAAAAGCAACGGGGTCGACGAAAGGTGCCAGTTTGCAACAGACGCCCACCGGCTGGGACAGGTGGCCCGATCCATGCCACCTCCTGCTCCCAGTCACCACGGGCAGCAACTAAAGTCCCCCTCTCTCCTGCCCGGGCTGCTGCCCGGGGAGGCTTGGGGGGAAAGGACTACGGTAAGCGGCCTTAATCGAACAATAATAGTCTTATGGCCAAGGCTAGACAAAAACCTCTTTGAGTTGGTCTCCCACCAACATTGTAACACATGTAAACAGGGTTTAGTAAAAACATGGCCCCATAGATTTGTGTTCAATTCATCTCAATTAGGTCGCTTTAGATTAATTTGGGTTTTCTACTGTTAATTTCATGGTCAAATTTTTTTTTAAAGAAAATTACATGCTATAATATAATTTAACATGTTTTCACCTTGAGTAATGTTGGGGGGACCTCAAAGAGGTGAGTGTCCAACCATGACCATAGTCTTATGCAAACACCTATATTTGAGTGATATATGGCAAGGCTTGTAGTTAAAGAGTGGACACCAAATAGAGATTGGATATGTGCTCCAAAAAAGGACACTACTTTATGTTCAATAGCCAACGCACTTGGAGGGCCTACACGATCACTTAAAGAGAGAGGGAGAACAATCTTCACTATGATCTCTTACAATGTTTGCATGTCAACAAATTTGGTTTTGACACATGAAACGACAAATCTTCATGATTCACAATTGCTAGTCGGATGAGATATTCGTAGTCTCATCCAATGGTCGTAAGTATATGTAGAGTTGAAAGCGTTTGATGTGGGTCAGAGACCGCAAGGACACACATAACCACCACAAAGTCTAAATGCATTGTTCATGTCAAAAGCATCGGCGGCCTTAAGGCATGACAAGTCATTGTAAGATGTGTATTTACTTTGAGACTAGTGACAGTTTGCAAGGAGTGATGGCCAAACAATTGGTAGCGGAAGCCCACGCAATGACTCGTGCAGACAACCACTATTTTAGGACACCACTTTATTTCACATAAACACTTCAATTAAAGCGGGCTATCCTGATATGATGGCACATATTAGGAGCCCACACTAGGCACTAGTAGAAAACATGGTAAAAAAGAACCGCAGTCGTTTTCCCATTGCAGTTCTTTTTTACCATGTTTTCTACTAGTGAGATAGAAGAAATAGTGTGTCCATTCTTTGATAACCAATCTCCACCCCCAAACACATATGCCACCTACTGGTTCATCGCTAGACTGGTAAAAAACACAAAATTATTTGGATGAAAACATTTTATGAGAGTGATGTTAAAATTTTCATGGGTTCTTGGAAAAGGTATTGCAAATAGTTTTTGTGAGCCTATGGTCAAAGTTAAATTTGCATCTTTCCATTTTATGTATTTCTAGTTGTTTGTGATGAACTAGGAAACTACTACGGCAACTCTTGAGCATGGAGTTATTGGACACAACCATTTGGGTGGCCTTGCTTATGGGCCATCCGATCATGAACATTGACGTTCTAGATCAAAAACAAGTGAGGCCAAGGTTGTACTTGGGAGATTCATCCCCTTCTCTTATCATGGAACACCACCTCCAATGCCAAACGGATACGGTGTCAATAATGAGGAGCCCTGATGTGGGTTTTTGTAACGTGTATCTATTGGTTCCCTTTGTTGTTTATAATTCCAACTAGATTCTCCAATCTATAAGACTAGAGGACTCCACACAAGGAGATATAATACTATAGGCTCTTATTTCCTCCTTGCATTTGAGAGATGTTACATTGGTATCAAAGCACCGAGCTCTTGTAGCTTGGTGTTTTGGGTGTTGTTATTTTTCCGTTGCATAACATTTGTGTGTCAAGATGGGAAGACAATCAAAGTTATTTTACGAAGGAAGGGAATGAGTTTGTTGTTTTCTGAAGCACATGGAGTAGAGTTTTGTTTTGTTTTGTTTTAAGAGCGGCAAGAGGAGCACTCAAGGCATGCACCCTAAATTCTCGTAGTAGGCGTTGTAGTTTCTTCAACTCTTAGTTCCTACAAGTATATAAGGCTCAAGGTTGGGTGGATCATGCCTCTTATTTCCTCTCTATTTTTGAGAGACGTTACACATGCATTTGTATATGCATCACATATGTTGCATTTCAAAGTAAAGAATGGTGCTCATAACACCATATATTCCCCCAAAAAAACATTTGTGAGTATGTGCGCATGTTTTTTATGTTGCAATGTTGTAGCAAAGTACGTGGCAATGTTGGAAAATAACTCGATGCGGATGGCAATAAGGTTCACAAGTTTATTTTCTAATGATTGTGAGTTTGCTTCCAAAATTTGATCCAAGTTTGTGTAAAATTGAGAATTTTTTTTAAAAGAATGATAAATTTAGTGGATTGATTTTATTTATTAAAAAAATCCTTAGTGCATTGCAAATATTGGTAGGATCCTCAATAAAACCAAGTTTTGGAGAATTACATTACATGATTAAAAAATGGCCCCAAAAACACGTACCCTCCCCCCCCCCAAGAATCATCCCTTTATCACACGTGACTCCTTAGATTACAAGGGAGTTACCCCCCAAGTTGTCGGGCCATTAGAGTTATATGTAAAGTGCCTTAAAGAGGGATGAAATCATGGGGTCAATCTTTCTTTGGAAAAACTTTCTATTAAGAGCTTGCAAGCTTATCATGTTTCATAGCCTATGTTGAAAGTTGGGCTGCAAATTTGGGACCTCCTCTTCCCACCTCGCAAATTGTGAGAGAATTTTAAGATCTAAAGAAGGGTATGTGCACGGGACCCATTGTCCTAAACCCTGGATCGGCCTATGCAAGGCTAGCTTGGCCCACCCATCTTAGTAGGACAAGCTAAAAAACCGATTTTTATTGACCCAACACCACTCCTTATAATTGATGATTGAAGCATTAAGAAAATTCAAGTGATTTTGTGTTAATTGTCATAAACTCAAGGCCACATCACACACAAGACTGAGAGCCCATGACCATTACACTTCAAGCACTCTCATTGGTGGAAAAGGCGGAGCTGGTCCAAGTTCGCTTCACACTACACTTGAGGGACCAACGGAGTATGTGAGTGCGAGATGGATGTAAACTCTACATGGATTCCTACATGGCATCGAATGGATCATGTTTCATGGCCACTTGGACTATTTTCAAAAACCACCTCTTGGAGGTAGGCCTAACACAAAACTGGGAGACCATGACACTCCAAAATCTCACAACCGTTAATTTATTCTATTTATCATGTGTGAGGACCCGCATGAATAGAAATTCATTGAAATGGCATTTGGTTGAGGGCACGGTCACATGTGTCTTCACACTACACTTGAGTGTCCATGACCACACTACATGATTTTGGAGGTGTCTTGGGACAACCTTTGGACACTTTCTTTTGGGCTCTCACAATTTCATGGTCACGGCTATTGGCTCGTGTGTGAAGTGGCCCTTAGTATAGTTGTTTGGTTGGGATTACCAAATTTTGCAACTTAGACTTGCTCTAGGTGTTGTTGCCATATCTCCTTATTCAACAACCCACTCATATGAAGTAGTACATAGTGTATATTTTATGGGAACAAAGTATGAGATTATGAAACCCAAACATGATCTAAACAAGGGAATGTGGCTTTGTCACGAGAGGCTATATCCTAAAATGACATTTTAAAAGTAATTGTCTTTATTCACTAGCTCTTCTCATATCAAATTGGAAATTTCACCGAGCTTCCACTGAGCTTTCATTGAACTTCATCAAACCTTATTCATGAAGTTTTGACATGCATTTCATGGACCCCATTATCACTCAAAGGCAATCTCTACAATACCTCTGTCCCATGATATGGGATACATCCAACAAACATTGTAACTTAATCAACAATCAATCGTTTGAGGGGACAATGTTTGCATTGCAATAGTGTTTGTCGAGCATCGAGAACACCCACAAAACACCTTGGGGTCTAATGAAACAACATAGGTAACTAATGCCATGTGAATTAGCTAAATATACACATAAGCAAACAAATTGCATCAAATACATAAATTGATCTAGTTGAGGCTTTTTTTTTGTGAAGGTAGGAGATGTGAAAATCAAATGGAATCGTACATAAGAAAATGAATGTCATGCAGTAAAGTTGAATATGCATTGTTGGCGATGTTGTAGATAGGTACTAAGGACCGCTTTAGACATAGACCAAGAGCCATGACCATTAAAAATCTCAAGATCTTTGAAAATCATATGTTGGCCGTACCATGGGAAATAGGAGTTCATTTTTTTGCAATTGATGGGCCCTCACACCTAATGAAAGTGAAAGTGGACCATGTTGAAGAATTGCAACATATGTTCAACTTTGGATTCTCACTACGGTAGTTATAATATTTCTAGGAGCCGATGCCATGGCTCCTATTTTTGCGTTAGACTGGCCTCATTTTGATGGGCCTAAAGCAATGTCCGGTGGATCATAAAACGTCATTTGCTTGTTGCCATGCAAGATGCCATGTAGATTTTTCACCCACCCAAATTTCTTTGGTCCCTTCAGCCTTCAAAGTTTAGTGTAAAATCAACTTGGACCGCCTCCAACTTCCCGACCAATCACATATATCAAAGGTCAAGGGCCCTCAATCTCTAGTGTGAAGTGGCCCTAATTGAGGATGACCCATAATGAAACAACAACAACAACAACAACAACAACAACAACGCTTTCACTCCCTTCCACGCCCACTTGTTTTCAAGTCTTTGCATGTAGAAGGGCGTCCAAGCCCTCTAACGAGTGCATTGGAAGAACCCACCATTGAATAACAAAGCCTGCAAATTGGTTGCAAAACTTATTAATAAGAACTTAGATTCATAACATTATTCATATCCATAACAGTGTTTTGTGGGACTAACAAGATTCCAAATAATATTCCCATATTCAGACTAAACATGAGGGAATATTCTTTGGAATATTGTCAGTCCCACAAAACACTGTTATGAATCTGAACAATGTTATGTTGAAGTGAAATAGGATTTGAGATTTCAAAATCGATGTTGGAATAGGTGAATACGGAGTATAATATATGCCTAAATTGTGAACCATACGATGGTGGGAGAGGTAACATGTAGGTTAGGGCCCCCTTTTGCATGACCGACAAACCCGAGTAATGTGAGCCCCAATGCATTTAAAACTTCCCGATCTTTTGGATAATGTTGGAATTGAAAACATGTAGTATCTTTGACCATATCCATCCATTCAATGTACGAATAATGGGACCACTTCACTTGGAGGCCACTATGCGAGCTTTGGCCAAGTTGCTTATGTAAAGAACACATCTCAACTTTTGAAGAACCGGGATAAGATAGCCATGAAAATACAATGGAAAAAAAAGTTTAGATAGATATCACATAACATTATTCAACTAAATGGTTGTACTCCACTCTATATTTAGCATATGACATGGGCTTCCACCGTCTTATCTTCATGGGAAGAAACGTAGAAAATAAAAAGAATTGACAGCAGTACGAATAGTGAATAGTGCATGTTTGAATAGTAAGAATATTGTGAATAGTATCGATATTTTCAATGATGGTGTCGCCATGAATAGTAATTTAAGGGAATGATATTGGGATGAATAAGTTTCATGCGGATATTCCTAGGATGAACAATAATTCTTACGCATAGTGTGGGAGCATAATTTCATCCAAATTTCCAAGTTCATCCTGAATGTATGAATGGCAAACAAATATTTCCATGTTGTTCGAGTGGCCCACAAAATATAATTGACATATTCTTGGGTCATGGAACTGACCCGTATGGCGGAATAATGCTATGCATTACAACCATAAGGCTTGTGAGCTTATGGGTTGTTGACTTTGGAAGTTGGACATTGGCCTCTGACTTCCCAAGCCTATGAAAGAGTTGTTTTGAGTGCATTTCACCCCACGTTGGTTGTGTAATCTTCATGGATAGGTGTATACTGTATGTAGGATCTCAAAACATGGAAGATGAGCTCTTTTTGTAGGGAAAAAATGGGCATAAATGAACTTTTGGATTTTTAGATTGTAACAGTCAAAGGAATGGATGCATAAAAAGGTGCCATGTTATATCCCCCAAAAAAGACCTTTTGACAAATCAAAATCACCTTGGAAAATGAGCAGAATGCTTGTATCCACTAGAAGGGAACAACTCAATAGTTGAGCACCTCCACAATTTCTCGTGCCAACATGTGCAAACCACAATAGGCTAGCCGCCTTGCATTTGGAGTATGTACATTGTCCCATATTTCTAACCACATATACACAAAGAACCCCCTAAAAATCAAAGAGTATCCATATGTTAAGTGTAACAGTCGATGTGAGCACAAAAGTCATTTTTTATATGAACCTACAAAAACCATGTTTTATCAAAATAAATATCATTGATGTCCATGCAAAGTTTGCAATACAACAGCAACCAATGGTTGGAGTCAACACCCTCACACAAGCTCCCAACAAAACAAAAACATGACCACTTCACACTTTGACAATTTTCTCCACATTCTAGTCATCTCCAAATTGTAGGGTTCATGTGTCCATAAATAATTATCCACGTTGGCTTCATATTTATAGTTATTTTGATTGTGGATGAATGAGTCAGATGAAGTTGATGTAGGGAAAAAATCATCCATCAACCAAAAATGGGTTGCTTGGGAAGCAAGGGTTAATGTTGGGGAGGAACCACAAGGCATATTTACTAAGGTTGGCATACGGAAATGGTAAAAATAAGTTTATTTGACCAAAAATAATGGCTTGAAGTTTGTGCAATTTATTTTTAAAGATGAAGTAGAGGAAATGATGAGGAGTGCAAGAAGTTTTGTAATTTTATTCCATGTAAACAATTAGTTACATTTTCCCAAAGAGGCAAGTAAGTCAAACCCCCCTATTTGTACACTAGAGTCTCCCTAATTCAAGCATCAAAATACCATACTCTGTAGACAAATACACATAAAATGGTTAACTCAATGACACCCAAAAGTGATTGCAAGTGGTGTGAAACAACACCTATCCAACCAATCATTGCATCCCACCTATCATTGCATCCTTTTCGAGTCACCACTTTTATATTTTAATCATTTTGGGTCCACACAAAAATCATTCTATCCCTAGTCTAGTGCACCAATAGTGGTCATTCACCATTTTCAAAATTTCTACCTTATATAACAAAAGCTCCAACTCCAAAGATGCCAACATGAAAGACCTCATCACGCCATGTGGAAATGGCCAATCTTACACCAAGGACCTTTAGTTTAAGTAGCTTAGGGTGTACTATAGACGTAGTACGTACCTCAAGCATTTGAGTAGTTTGAGGGCCACTTCACACATGAGCCAAGAGCCGTGACCTTGTAATGGTGAGGACCCTTGACTCTCATCCAAAGGCTGCACCATGGGTGTTGGGAAAGCCGTTTTATATAGTTACGGGCCCTCAAGCATAGTGTGAAGTGAGAATGGACCATGTTGCGGGACCATTGCATATTTTGTTGGCGGAAAAAGAGGGGAGGATTTGGTTTAATATAATATGTCTCAAACTCTATCAGTTTAAGAGAATTACTTGGTGGTGTTTGTATGTCCTGGAACATGTTATGGAATCTGCCTTGCAATTTGTCATGAAATCTGTCTTGCTAGAAAGAAATTATTTAAAAGTTATGGTCTCCTGGAATTTGCGTCAAGCCCACCTCTAAGAGGTGGGCCTCACAAAAAAATTAGGAGACCAAGAAACCTTATCCATAGTCCGCCATGTAGGACTCCATGTAGACTTTTCGTCCATGAAATCTTCTTTAGGCCTTTAGGCCTTCACCTTCGTGTGTGAAGTGAACTTGGACGGTCTCCGCCCTTTTGACCAATAAGAGCTCTTAGATTGCAATGGTCACGGGCCTTCAGTCTTGTGTGTGAAGTGGCCCTGAGTAGGCCTGAAGCATTCTAGTGGGCTTTCCTTGGTGACAACTCACATCCCGATCCCCGTTGCTAGTGTTTGTCATGTGTGGGTGTCACCAAGCAAAGGTTTACTTTCATGAAAGAGATTGCACTCTTTGACGCTATCCCATGTAGGCGTGGGAGAGGCACCTAAAATTGTTACCGTGTTCTTTTCTTTTATTTAGTTTTCCGGTAAATGTATCCATTATCAACACATGTGGACTTTAAGCATGTCACTTATAAGTTTAAACAATTTATTAAACATGTGGCATCATTTGCATATTTTTAAAGTCTTGAGGGTGATAATAATGTTACCAAACCTCCTTCTTGGGCTTTTGTGGGTCCAAGAATATTCCAAGCATTGTGTTCCCATGATTAAGGGAATGAGGAAATATTGGGGTAGGTTTAGTCTAAGTGCAGACGAAGCCCTAATAGCCTTGGCACATGGTGTTGGGAATGGCCACTTTGGGGCCCACCGCAACAACAACTAATGTGTAGGCTACACCTGTCACAACTCATGGGACTGTAGGCCTCAAGACATCATCAACTACCGTAGCTCTCTAGTAGTTTGGGCACCTTTCTGCCTAATAATTGATTAAAGTAAGTTAGGCAAGTTAGGCGAAAGTAAGTTAGGCAACCCATAAATTAATATTTCAAAATTGGGCATATTCAAAAAGTAATTAAAAATAAGTTAGACATTCATCCAAGTCATTTCTATAATTCATGGATGATTTTCCTCATTTCATCTATGACGGCCATGATTAACCTAAACACTTCCCTTAACAAACATTCCTTACCCTAAAGTTTGTCTTTTACTTGTATGTCAGGGTTTTGTTTGGCAACAAATTTTGCTTTGTATGAGAGTTATACGGAGTGGTCTTTGTGAGAGACTATGCTGCAATGGTGTTTGTGAAAGATTAAGCTTGAGAAGAGTGACAATGGCAAGGCAGAAGACATTACAATGTATGTTTAAATCCATTGATAGAGAGGGAATGCATGTACATGTGAAGCGTGAACTTGAGAGCTTAGGCAAAAGATTGGAGCTGGAGAAAGCTATGGAGAAGGAGGTTGTCAAACGGCATGTTGAGAGACCCAAAAAGGAGCTACAAGCAGTTGTGTTGATACCAAAGGAGGAAAAGCCACAGACAAAAGGATCAATTTCAAAGAAAGCTTATATGAGAGGCACGTATACAAATTGGTTCATGCTTTCCCTTTGGTATCTCATACATGCTGCAATGACAATGAATAAGAATTACACTGCTACTCTTAGGTATTTGCAATCAAAATACAAGCTTCCAGGGCATATTGGAAGTTTTTATGATGATCTTACAAGAGGAACACTCTTCAATTGGTTCACCACTTATGGAGAATTGAAAGAAGGAGTGAGAAGAAAATTTTATGATGAGAAATCTTTATTTACTGAAGGTTCTCAACATAAATATGTTCTATCATAGTTTCTTGGATTAGAGGAAGAGATCATTGTAATGCTCCAAGGACTTAGAGATGCATGGCAACCTTTATTTGCATCTTCAGTGCGAACAAGGATTATAACCCTAATTGAAACTAGACAACCTCGAATACTTCAACAAGAAGGCAACAAAGCTTTCAAGGTCAATTTAACTTGGTCAAGGGCATTTGTGAAAAACCACTTAAACTAGAGCTACAGAAAGGTTACAAGGACTGCAAGGAAACTACAAATTGGGAAGAACTAGAGTTGAAGATGGCACAAAGGGTTGCCTATCTTGTCAAAGCTTATTCAATCCCTCCATAATTATTTGTTAACACATATCAAACATACATACACCTAATTCCTATAGGAGGTGCCCATACATGGGACGTTAAAGGTTCAAAATATATTTTTATTCATGGAGCATATGATAAGAGGCAAATTATAGTGTCAATATCCTCTACAACAACTGGTAACATCATACCTTTCCAAGTTATATTCACATGGATAACCGCAAAGTGCTTACATGTACAAAATGTTGGGCATATTGATTGTGAGCAAGCTGGATGGCATCTTACATTTTCAAAACATCATTGGTCAAATGTTGAAACATGCAAGGACTTTGCGATCAAGATTTTATAAACATATAGGTAAGAACAAATTGAGCATTTGGGCTTACCAAAGGAGACTGAATTGATCTTGTTAATAGATTGTTGGAGTATGCACAAATCAAAGGAGTTCAAATCTTGGATGAAAATCAACCATCCCGAAATCCTTATTATTTTTGTACCAACATGTTGTACAAGTGTCTACCAACTAGTTGATGTTGTTCTACAGAAGCGTTTCAAACATGGATTTCGACAAGCATTTGACTCCTATACATCATATGACATTATTCAACAACTCAAGCACAAGGCAACAAAAGATGTGAAGGTTGATGCTAAAATGAAAGCATTAAAGCCTCATCTATGTGGCTGACTATTCAAAGCATGGGAACACTTACAAAGCAAGCAGATGGTGGAGGCAATTATTAAGGGTTGGCACCAATGTGGTTTATTACAAACTTTTGAACCTTCATTTCAAATGACAGCTATGGATGTGAATGTGAAGACACCTTTGTTTGAAATTGAATCTGAGGAGGTTGAACCACACAACATCGACAAAGATGACGATGTTGATACAGATTAACCTATTGAGTCAGTAATAGAATATTCAATAACAAGAGTTGATGAGATAGCAACATCAAACAAAAATTCAAATGTTTCTATGTTTAAGGGCATGGCTCATAAAATGTATGTTCTTGCAACACGAAAACCCATAGATATTAGAGATTTAAATTTAATTTCAACAAATCCACCACAAAAATGTTAAAACATATGATTGCAATCAATTTAACACATCACCTGTAATTGCAATGGTAGGGTTGTTGTTGAAATTCCAACGTCCATTCAACCTCCACCTTCGAGGAAGAGAGGCCGTCCTCGAAAAAACCCCACCAATCAATAGTCGTGGTCCAAACAATTGTTGTTGTTGTTGCTACTCATTAGAGCATGCGAGGGTAGAGGGGATACTTGCCTTCCCCCTCCTCATATGTTATTAGTAATTTTTTTGAAGTCCCTAACCTCAAACCAGTTATTTCTCAAATTCATTTGAATAATCTGTAATTAGTATTTTCCTAATCTGAATCATCTGCAACTAGTAATTTTCCTTATCTGAATCATCTGTAGCTAGGCATTTTCCTTATATGAATCATCTGTAACTAGTAATTTTCTTGATCCGAATCATTTGTAACTAGAAAGTTTCCTAAAGTCCCAAACCTCAACCGGTTAATTCTCAAACTCATCCCGTTCATCTATAACTAGTAATATTCAAAGGGTTTAAGAACTTTTCTGCCTCCCCTAAACCTAGCCTCAACCGGTTAATTTTCAAATTCATCCCATTCATCTATAACTAGTAATATTAAAAGGGTGTAAGATCTCTTCTGCCTCCCTTCACCCTAATCCCAACGCGTATTCATGATCCATCACTTAGACTCGGTGGTGGCTGATGTCATTGTTGATGGTTGCTGCTTGTGGCTGTTGGTGTTGGCCGCTTCTGCTATATGTTGTTGTTGTTGATGGTCGTTGGTGCTCTCTGTTGGTCGCTACTGGCCACTATTCGTTGCTTGTTGGTGTTGCTGCTCGTTGTTGTTGGTGATGGCTGCTAGTTGCTGCTGTTGCTGATGCTACTCGCTAGTGTTGTTGATGGCTGATGGCTGCAGCTACTGCTGGTTGTTACCGCTAGTGTTGTGAAACAAAGGGGGAAGGAAAGAGGGACGGGGAAGCGAGGGTTTGGGTTTGAAGTTTGAATGCTTTGATTCGCCACCGAAGGTAGAGCTCTCAAGTCGAGCCTAGTCTCAAGCAATGATTCTATGCAAGGGAAAGAAAGAAGGGATGAAACTCATTAAATCCTAAAACAAAAGAAAGTGCCTCGCGGAGAACATAGATCTTGAGAAGATTACCTAGTAGAGACTAGGAGAAGATTGCCTAGTAGAGATTTAGAGGTTTGTATCCAAGCAATGAAGTTTCGAGAAATATTCTGATTGGATCTAAGAAGGTGGATCCTATGCAATTAATTTGTCATTTTACTTGTGTAGATGCATTCTTGACAGCACATGGCTCCAACTATTATCTCTTTGCAGCCGATGATGATGTTGATAAGGTGCCAGACGTGATGCAGTGGCTCTTGTGGTCCTTTCGTTGCTCTAAGCGCGTTGTTTGACTTTTGCTTGTCACATTCCCGTTTTTTGGTAATGCGTCAACATGACCTATGGAGAAAAATCATGTTTGTATTCTTTTTAGACCATGAATGAGATTGATGCCATGTGAAGACATTGTTGAAATTATTTGATGCCACTTTGCTGGATTCCAGTGCATGTCACTTGCATTATTGTGATTTTAGGCACTCTTTGAATGTTATTTCTTTTTTTGGACACTCCACGAACTTAATTTCCCAAAAATTTAGGCATCTTTACAATTAATTATTTTATGCCCAAGCTGCTAGAGAACTACAGTATAAGTTGACCCTTAGTTGCCGCCTCGACTAGCCCTTAGCTAAAATCCTCACCACGGCTATATGTTGGAATTTTTGCAATAGTACGCACTGCTCTTGGTGCAGACCCGCCAACGGCATCACCTCCATTGCCTTGGCTACCCTAGCCTCATATGCCAAGGCCTTAAGTCTTGCACAACAAAGTCCAACACTTACTTTGAGTTGTGACAACCATCCCGCAACTAGCCTCCCCACACCCTACTAGATCTACATTAACTTGCCATTGACAATGGCTACTATATGACCCTCTCTATGAGTGTTTTTTTTTGACTAGTTATTACCTCAATACACATGTGGCTACAATTAATGGAATCAATGGCCTGAGCATTGTTGTCTATGATAGCCAAGCTCGACCTCATTGCCACCAATCAACGGGATGATCAATTCTCAAGGTCACTAATGCTTGACATGGTTCACATTTCTTGATGTTGTTTTTTGTGACTGGGTTGTGTTTTAGGAAAGAGAGTGTTCAAGAAAGCTTGAGCAATAGCATATGTAAATATGATATGTCCTTATCGTTCTTGACTTCAAAAATCTATAAGATATTCATTGTGAGTTTGAACACTTTTTATTTGATTTTATTTCAGAGTGTGTGTGTGTGTGGGGATTTGGATTCCTTGCGTATTTGTCTTTTGCATAAATGTGATCCATATTGTTTTGTTATCTACATGTATATGCCTATACCATATTTCTTAACATCATGGTGTTTATACTGGGTGAACATAAATGTCAACATAGGATTGATTTACACACATGACCAAGGGATGTGAAAAATTTGATTTAGGATTTTTTAGGTCATGGTCAGCAGTCCCAAGATCATGACCAAGGGTTAACACATCACTTTGTGAAAAACCTTGGTTAAGGGACATAGTGTTGTAAAATGGACTTGGACCACATAGTAGTGTTTTTAATGAAACTTAAGACTTTAAAAATTAATACAAATAAATATTGACTAAGAACATTATATGCTAAAATTATGTTTTCCTTCTGACATGGTCACATTGTTTCCCGTTGAGACAACCTATTTGAGTTCTTTCAGTGCAAAAACTGGGTGATCAACATAAATTATCCAATTCCGAACATGTAGGATTTCATGTCACTTTCCCATTCATTTTGAACTAGGGCAATGACTTGTGTAGCTTGGATTTTGAGGTTGCTTTGATTTTAACGTCCCAATACATCGACTTAATCAAAAAGCCAATTGTTGTGTGTGTTGATATTTCTACGAGTCTTGTTATTCATTTACTCGTTTTGATGATGGAAAAATTTCTCGCAAGTCTCGTATTAGTGTTGCAGGCACACACAAGAGCTGGATTGACATACACACAACACTGTAAAAGAGACACCAGGGCAAGGAGAAGATCAAGATCTCAATCCAAACACACTCGCCATAGTTTCATAACTTGTGCATTGCATGGAGCAAACTCTCAAGTTGACAAGGAGTCCTCAACCCTACACCTTAACCCTAAACCAATAGAAGAATAGCCGACGAGAGGAAGGTAGGGCTTTGACTTGCATATAGACATTGCAACACATTGTGTTTTGTGTTCCAGTTGATTTAGCGGATTTGTGGTAGATGTTGCACCACATTGCAGTGCTGGAGTTTAACATTACCGCTTGTAGTGATGATATTTCCTCGTGCTAACTTGTTTTGAAGCCATGATTTTTGCTACCTCAAAGGGGATTGTGAGGTTTTCTCCTTCCAACCTCATTTTGAAGCCCTCATCGAGGTTGTTGCATAGGGTTTGTGAGGTTTCATCTTCTTGCATAAGTCTTTTGAATTTTTTACTCAAGCATTCTATTGTAACATGGAGGTTCACTCATTCAAAGATCTTGCAACTTTGTTTTTGAAACCATGATCCTTGCTACCTCATAGGTTTTAGCTATGTTGACTTCTCATCAAATGTGACAACTTGTTGGCCGTCGAATTAAAATCCTTTATTGGCATTATTTTATCAAATCAACATTTCTCTTCTTCAAAACCTATATCGTTCTCTAGCTATTGAGAGAAAACGTGTGCAAAACATGTTTGTACTAGTTGCGAGATGTGAGATTTGAAATATGTATTTGAGTGTATTAAAAAAACTCAAGAGCCCCTCCCCCCCCCCAGGATCACAAACATGTGATGAGCCCGGGGAAGTCACTTAGTGTATTCTTTGGGGACACATGAGCGTACAAAGTGTGCTACCCCTATATTATATGCCATAGATAACTTTAAAAATTATGATATTTTTTCTACATATACATAACCATTGATAATATCTTTTGTGTATTTTTTTGAAATTTTTAGTCATCTTCATTTTTTTAGTAATTGTTTTTGTTCAATTCTGCGTCATTCTAGTTAGAAACGGTATGTTTTATAGAAAAATAAGATCATCAAATTTGGTTATCATTTTTTACTATGTAATAGATACCATGTATATCTACTCATGAAAAAAAATTGATAAAATTTTGACCCATTTTGGTGATGCAACTTAGAAAAAGTAGATTTTTTTTGTATGCACGTGGTTTCAACTTTACAATGGAGTGACTTCCCCGAGGTGATGAGATACTTGGCACATCGGAAGAACTAAATGAGTGAATACACTGTAATAACACAAGTGAGTGCAATAATTCAGATAAATGCCTATAATTGGTCCACGGGGGGGTCACTCTATAGGATTTTTGTGCACCACATGCGGCGGAGGGGTATTTGTTTAGGGGCTATTTACCTCCAAGGCACGAATTAAAAGCTCCCAACACCGGTTTCGTTAAAAGTGCAATTCAATATGTAAAAGTGCACATGAACAAATTATTGCAAACGCATAGATTTCAATGAAAATATGACCATATTATAACTATCTTGGTTATAAAAAAAGAAATTATAAATATGGGTACATTTATTTCAATGTGCTTGGTCATTAATCAAATTATAATTTGGTGATTTTTGTAAAAAAACTTGATTTTACAACAATATGAGGAATTCTTTGAGGGTGTGACATATGCCTCACCCCCTCAAACCCGATCAAAGCTAATTATTGTTACGAAGGGTGTGGCATGTGCCTCACCCCCTCAAACCTGAGCAAAACTAATTACCGTTAAAGAGAGTATGGCATATGTTTTAGCCCCACAAACTCGAACAAAGATAAGTATTGATATTGAGGGTGTGGCATATGCCTCACCCCTTAAAATTTGAGCAAAACTAATTATAACTATACAAGGTATGGCATGTATCTCACCTTCTCAAACACGAACAAAAATAATTATTATTATAAAGGGTGTGACATGTACCTCATCCCTACAAATCCGAACAAAACTAATTACTATTATAGAGGGTGTGGCATGTGCCTCACCCCTACAAATCCGAACATAACTAATTACTATTATAGAGGGTGTGGCATATGCCTCACCTCCTCAAACCCGAACAAAACTAATTACCATTATAGAGGGTGTGACATATACTTCACCCCTCAAACTCCAACAAAACTAATTACCATTATAAATGGTGTGGTATATGTCTCACCCCTCAAATCCCAATAAAACTAATTATCATTATAAAAGATGTAGCATATGCCTCATCTCTCAAACCCGAACAAATTAATTATCATTATAGAGGGTGTGACATATGCCTCACTCCTCAAACCCCAACAAAACTAATTACCATTATAAAGGGTGTAACATACACCTCATCTCTCAAACCCGAATAAAACTAATTACCATTATAAAGGGTGTGGCATGTGTCTCACCTCCTCAAACGCGAACAAAACTAATTACCATTATAGAGGGTGTGACATATGCATCACCCTTCAAACCCCAACAAAACTAATTATCATTATAAAAGGTGTGGCATATGCCTCACCCCTCAAACCCGAACAAAACTAATTACCAATATAGAGGGTGTGGCATGTGCCTCACCTCCTCAAACCCGAACAAAACTAATTACCATTATAGAAGGTGTGACATGTGCCTCATCCCTCAAATTCCCAAAAAACTAATTATCATTCTAGAGGGTGTGACATGTGCAAGATATGACATGCGCTTCAATCACTCATTCAATGAATTGACAATGAGCAAATGTGGATATTAATGTAGATTTTATTTTTATAGTATATTTTATAATAAATTGTGTTTTAAAGTTCTATCTATAATATTTATTTTCATAAAATAACATATTTATAGATTTTTTCCAAAAAATTTGAAACAAGGTTAGGTACGAGTAGAACGGCGTCACCGGCGCAATAAAAAATGTTTCAAATCTAAATTCTTAAATTTATGCATAGTAGAACAATACAAACTTGGTCAACACATATAAAATTAAAAATTGCACATTCGAACTTACCTAAAACGCCGCTTAGGGTTTACATCAAGTTCTCTCGCTCTTGTCTACCCGGTTCTCTTCTCCGCCGCTGCTCTTCTTTGACGCTTGTCTTCATTTGTTGCTCATCTAACTTTTGACTCTATCTTCGACTTCTATAGGCGTTCGAATTCTACATTTCATATCAAGATCTAAGTAGCATCGCATTCCACGCTTACTCTCCACCAGACTCAAAGTGTATTTCAATTCAACACTTTCATTGAGGTGAGTGTCTAGTTCTTGAATTTTCTTTGGATTCAAATATGGATCTAGATTCAGATGCACATGGTAATGCACATGCCTCATCTTTCTTAAAAACTCTATATTCTTTTAAATTTGTATTTTTAGAATGAGACACAAGTCTCACCCTTGTTTACAAATCTTAATTTTTGAACTTGTGATTTTAAGGTGAGGCACATGCCTCGCTTTTATTGATAAAGTTGATTTATTTTTAACTTATGGTTTTCATGGTAAGGCACGTGCCTCACCCTTGTTAAAAAATGTATATTCTTTTGAACTTGTATTTTTAGAGTAAGGCACATGCCTCACTTTAGTTTACAAATCTAAATTTCTTTGAACTTATGTTTTAAGGGTGAGGCACATGCCTCACCTTTGTGAAGAATACCAATTTTTCTTGAACTTGTGATTTTAAGGAGAGGCACATGCCTCACTTTTGTTAACAAAGTTGATTTTATTTCAACTTATGGTTTTCATGATAAGATACATGCCTCACACTTGTTGAAAACTGTATATTCTTTTGGAGTTTTTTAGAATGAGGCACATGTCTCACCCTTGTTTACAAATCTGAATTTCTTTGAACTTGTATTTTAAGAGTGAGGCACATGTCTCATCTTTGTGAAGAATACCAAATTTTCTTGAGCTCTTGGTTTTAAGGTGAGGCACATGCCTCACCTTTGTTAATAAATTTTATATATTTTTAACATATAATTTTCATGGTAAGGCATATGCCTCACCCTTGTTAAAAAATCTATATATTTTTGAACTTGTGTTTTTAGAGCGAGGCATATGCCTCACCCTTGTTTATAAATATGAATTTATCTGAACTTGTGTTTTAAGATAAAGCATATGCCTTACCGTTGTTAACAAATTTGAATGTCTTTGAACTTTGTGGTTTTAGAGTGAGGTACATGCCTCACCGTTGTTATCAAATCTAAATTTGTTTTGAACTTGTGGTTTAGATAAGGCACATGCCTCATTCCTTTGTTTGACTTTATTGATTTTAGATTTTTAAATATAAGGTGACACAAATATGTCGTTATTTTCTTTGGAATCATCAACTTCAATGTTATTGCTTCTATAGTGAAGTATGTGCTATGCCACTTGGTTTCAATTTATTTTCATGTTTTTAGCCAAAGGGTGAGGTGTATGTGTTGCACTTCTCATTCAATTCATAAACAATAAATTTTAAGCTATGCACAAAGGGGTGTGTTTTACTCCTTTTATTTATTTCATAACTTAAAAAATTTGATTAACAAGGTGAAACACAACATAAATATGACGGTCATATAGTGTATAAGGTTTGTTTTGGAATTATTTGAAAGTACTTATGCCAAAGTACGAATTCATTGCATATTCATTTCGAAATTTGAGAATAAAATATTCAAAATTAATCCCCCCAAAAAAGTGCACATGCTTATGTGCACTTTTAACGAAACCGGTGTTTCCCTATAATTACTTAATTTTCTAAAACGGCCTATTTTTTTGCACCCTACCATTACTTATAATGCCCATGTCATTGCAATTTTTTGTAGTCTACATTCCTTTTAATTAAAAAAAGCTAATTTAAAAGTGTATGTAATGCAAAAGTGGTGGGAAAAAACATGGCAACAAAAAGGTATAAAGAATACATACCATTGCAAAAACCAAGTACAAAAACTTAAAGTGGAAACACAACAAGAAGGCTTAGGATGGAAACACAACAAGAGTGAGTGTGTGTTCACAAACACAATATCCACTCCGTAAAAATCCTTCATTCAAAGTCAATTTGCATACTAGTGAAGACCAAAACCATAGTGTACAATACTTACATAGTGTGAAACACACCAAGCTTGGTCATGAACCCCGTATAGTTCGTTCTGTTACAAACTTGGACAATTGCTCTGAATCATTCTTATCTAAAGTGTACATTTCATTTGTAGAATTGTAGCTCATGATTATAGTAAATATAACGCAATCTACATCAATCCATTTGCTATCCGTGTGATCATACTTAAATTTGTTACGGCTAAAGCTCAACACAGAAGAGGGCGAGTTTAATAGTCTCAGAGGTAGAGGCAAAAAACTTTGTGAGTTTACAACGCATCAGAAGGGAAATTCACTTTGATAAAAAGGCACATGCTTTCTTCAACATCCTACTTCCTGCACTTGTTACATTATGTTATGTAAAACACCCAGTTTCACCTCACCCAAAATCAAAAATTAAGAGAAATCTACACAGAAGCTCCCCCTTGGTCGAAGAAAAGTAGTCCAATGTGAAGCTCAGATATCCTTCACACTTACATTTCAACTAGCTCTCACATGAAAACTAAGAATCCTGTAACCCAGCCCAAACCTCGCTCACACCCATGATCCGAAACTCAACAAATAGGTGAATATGTGACAAATCAAAGGTTCCCAGATTGCACCCTTCCTACAATGCGATGATGTACCTTTACCTTGCTGATGTTTACTGTCACTGCAGATCTAAACGTAGATTGCAACACTGGAGCAACTCGACCAAACTCAAACTCAAATCAAAACACAACACTGCTAATAATTCATGATTACACTGCACTTGCTTCCATGGCCATACACAAGTGTGGGCTAAGAAACTAAGACTCTGCCACAACTTAACCCTTACGACCCATCACGAAGTTAAACCTCCAAAGAAAAACATAGAGACTCTTCTTGCTAGAGGGTTCGGTTTTTTCCTTCCCTGATTTCTTCATCTGAAGCAAGAAACGAGAAACTAAGTCATTTATTTGTGAGGAGTGTGTTTGAAATGAACTCTAAGCAAGTAGCTTTGCAAGTTTGCTTGATTGCTTGCAAAATGACCTCTCTCTCTCTCTCTCTCTCTCACAGGAAAAATGAAAAATGAGAGGCCACCAAGAGGTGTCGGGAAGAGAGTTAGGGTTAGGCTTACAATTTCATCCATTTTTGGGTAAACAATGAATCATTTTTCATCCATCCCTCGTGAGGCATGCGTACAAAATTGATTCTACTAAACATACATCCTAGGATCCTTATTTTCAGCCCCTATATTATTTTTACAAAAAAGGAATGGCCCATATTTTATACCTATCTATCTTACTTGTAATGGGATTGTCTACTTTTAATGGACCCTTCATTATTTGGAATTCTTTTATAATTTTTATGTCAAACGAATTTAATCCTCCCTATATTATGCCGCACGTCGTTTTTTAAATGCACTAAGTGACCCCCCCGTGAATTGGTCCGAGATGACCCTAAACTACTGGATGGTGGTGGAGAGATACCCAAATCCCAAGGAAGCGGTTGGCGGTTTGATTCCCAACTATGAAATCTCCTCTCTACTTGGCATAAAAACTTGCCAGGTGGTCAACTGCCTCCTGTGCTTTGGCGTTGGCTTGTCGGCCTTCTATCTCAAAAAAAGGAAAGAAGAAAAGAAGAAGAAGAAGATAAATGCATATAATTCACCCACATGTCATAATATTTCATCCATCTGTCCACTATGTCCATGGCTGATCCATTGAATAGAGTAAGGGCCGCTTTACACCTAGAGGCCGGGCCAATTTGGTGGTATGAATTTTTTAATAAAAAATGCATGGTCTGACATGGCCCAAGCTTGTTGAATTGGGTGCACCCAAAATGGAGGGCCAATTCTTGGCCTCGGGGCCAATGTCAAATTTCAATTAAAAAAAAACTTTTTAAATAAAATATGATTTTTTTCAACAAACCAAACCCGTTGGATTATGTGGAAATCTGAACGGCTCTTATGATTCATCATGACTTCATCTTCTCCTCTCTTCTTGCTTCTTGGACTCGCTTCTTGACCGTAAGACCTTTACTTATGGGAAAATTGGCCCCCGTTATAATCTTATTATAATGTGTAGTTGAGGCCGGCCTCCAACCCAAAAGGGGCTGAAATTTCATGCAATCGGCCTCAAGGGGAATTGGCCCGGCCTCTAGGTGTAAAGCGGCCCTAAGAGCTAAACACACAACGTGATTTATCCTCTCAAGCATGTTCCAGATGCCCCGTCTCTAGTACCGGCTGCCCTGGTATCAACGAATGAACAGATGCTTCAACACATTCATCCATCCATTTTTTTAGCAGTTGAGCAGTATGTTGTGTTTGCTGGTGACGATGATTGAAGCCCAAGGACCGGGTTGCACCAAACTTCATCCCCATATGTTCACTATGTACCTATCTCCATGTATAATTCCACAATGATGGAGTGGAGCTTGGGGCCACCGAGGTACCGTTATAGGGCAAGAGATTGGAGCCGATCCTTCTTTGTATTCTTTGTATAATTGGTGCATCGAAAGACACCGATACATCTTTACCGACCGTCCCAATAATGTATTTCTTTTTTTCACTTTTTCTTTTACAAATTATGGGACTCATCCTTTGTCATGACAAGGCTACACTGATTATCCCAGTTATTGTGTGTTACTATTCAGACTTATGCAGTGCTATAAGTATTTAATGAGAATGTAACGTTTGACCAAGCAAAGTCATTTGTGTTCTATAATGTTCTAACAAGTTATTGAACTTTCGTAAGTAAAAATTGAACTCCTAAGTAAGATGTTATTGCACTTCGTAACTCTAAATAGTAACACGCACTAATTGGGATAATCAATGTATTTGTATTGTAGCCTTGCTCCATGAATATGTTGTGGGTTTGCATATGAGCTTGCAACTATGATAAAAGTGATCTCTCTCTCTCTCTCTCTCTATATATATATATATATATATATATATCCGAACATATATAAACATTTGGGCTAGAATAGCCACAAAGGTATAAAATATAATATTAGGCTACGAGGAGCCAAGAGAACATAAAATACTTGGCGACTTATCATACATAAGGTAGAAATACCATAAACCGTGAACTACCCTCTACCCGTGTAGTAGACTTCCATCATAATAGTGAAGTGCCATTTCTTAAACTGTTAATTGCGAGGTTGGCAGCTTGATATGCGTGTACAATCAGTTTAACCAAATTTAATCAAGTTTGACTACCATCAATCACAATTTAATGTACTCGTGAGTTAATCGGTTTAGGTGATGTTTTGTGTGGAAATGAGCATTACCGTGTTCGGTTTAAGGAGGATCTAGTGAACGAGTAGAGGGTTTGACAATCTTTCCACTTTGAAAAATTGTAGAATTTTTTTTACATGGAATAAAAATATGTAACAACTTGCATTCTTCATGAATCCTTCTCATCTATCTTGGAAAATTATCTCATGATTTTAAGACCATATCCTCAATGCGAATCACCTTATTTTCACGGGTTATGGTATTTCTACCTTAGACTTATATGGCCAAACACAAACTAGGGAGGTGACGGCCATACCCGTTAAAGGGTCCGGCCCATACCCTAGTCCAAATGGATGGGATAGGTTGTCACATGTGAGGCATCTAAGCCTTCTAAGCTATTTGAACCATGTGTAAGATAGTTAAGCCATCCATTACATAATGGTAAGCGAAGGATTAGGGTTAGGGCAAGCCCTTAACCCTTGCTATATGGTAAGCCCATCCCACAAGGTAAGAACTTATATGGACGGTTGTTGAACTAGAGCGTTGGTGCAATGTTTGTAGTCAATGCTACACGATTTACGGTGTCTTCCAAAGTGTAGAGAGTTCACTCCCATTGTTGGGATACTGGTGCAAAAATCAGCACGTAGCAATAGCTTTTTCTTTTGTACTCTTTTACAATGAAACTCTATGTATCCGTACTTGTGACCTCGATGACAAGTGGAATAACGATGTGAACATCTCGTGTACACAACTAACCTTATTAGTATGATTGTTGGTTGTATGGGCACACGTGAGACAACTAGATGCAGTCCCTGGGGAGGTCACTCCATTTGTTAAGTATAGGACCATGTGCGGTAAAAAGGAAACTAATGCTCATCACCGAAATGGGTACAATTTTATCAACTTGATTTCCTTGAGTAGATGTGCATGGTATCTATCACATAGGAAAAACTGACAACTAGATTTTGTGACCTCTTCTTCGTATTGAACATAGCGTTTCTAACTAGAATGACACAAAATTCAACCAAAAACATTACTACAAAAAATGACGATGAATATCAATTTCAATTTCAATATAATGTGTTTTTAAATGGTTTTCTATGTATAAAATTAAATGTGATTTTTGATTTTTTTTTATAACATATAATACAGGGGTAGCCGCATGTAGTTTCATAATGTGCACGGAATGGCCTCCCTGGGTGTAGTCATAAGGGTTTGCTAACGAGGAGATGGAGGGAATTCAAATGCTTTATTATGGGATGTTCTATGTATCAGTAGAGTATTTGTTGGTAAATGGCCATTGAATGTTACCTTGCTATGCATGCATACAATTTTGGTTTCGGCCCTCCTATACAATAGTGAATTGTACATACATACACACATAAAGGGTTTTTGAACTTTCCACCTAGGGTTTCCAAAATGGACCTTCTTAAGCTTCTAGCAAGTTACATTTGAAGCCTCGCAACCTAAGTTGGTCTTATTTATGATTCCACGTGTAAAAGATAAGTTATTTGGAACTTGATGTGTTTGGGCTTCATAAATCATCCTCCTTCCACATTATTAAGCAATGAGACTCATATGGTTAGAAACCCCATGATAAGGTAGATGGGTCTTCTTCTTCTTCTTCTTCTACTTCTTCTTCTTAATTTTTAATTAGCATGTCTCTCCTATGACTTAACCATGTAAATAGTACAAAATGATTAACTAATTCAAATCACGGCCACATCATGTTTCATCACCATTTTTGGAGTTCATATGCCAATATCCATTGAATTATTTTCAATTCCAATACATATTTTTTGAATGATATATTTACCAAACCGGTGTCCGGCGCGGGCCATCATTGTTCTCTTATATGGGCAAGATTGAGATAGGGGTTTGTTGTTTGAAGTTTTTAGACTTGGCCCTCATACTCCAACACATTCTATGTGGTAGTCAGAAGGCCATATATAGCATACATGTAGAAAACTTGCAATTAACATAGCAGTTGTTTGGATGTGTCATTGCAATTTGTATTTGAACAGGGAAAATTGAATATTGAAGACAAACTAGACGATTATGAATGCACTCTTCTTCAAAAAATTAATAGACAAAAAGGTGATGCCTTGAAAGAGTTTTTTTTTTCTCTCTCTCTCTCTCTCAAAACAACCAAACTGTTAACACAAGTTGTGGACTGAAGAGGTTGGAATTTGAGCTAGTAATCGTGCTCAAAATGTGTGTGAAGGGGTTGTATCCATATTTATACAACCAACAATTTGAAAAACATTAAGTCTTTGTAATGCTCGATTGTATGAAACATTGAAAAAATCCATCAAACCTCCACCAAACACCTTACTTATCTCATCTACAAGAATAAAGTAAACAAACTCCAAACACCACGCAAAATGTTTATTAAAATGTAATGTGCCGTTTTAATAAGAGTTGCCTTCATGAATGGTCATGTTGCACCGAGTGTCATTTGACACCCTATTTGGTTGCTACCTTGTTATTACACAACAAGTATGTGAGGATGGATGATGAAAGGTGCATGCCAACTAAACTAGATGTTTAGTGTGGCACACGTTATATATATGGTTGAATTGGTCCGAGACGACCCTAAACTACTAGATGATGGTGGAGAGATACCGAAATCTTAAGGAAGAGGTTTGCGGTTCGATTCGCGGCTGTGAAATCTCCTCTCTGCTTGACAGAAACTTGCCAGGTGCTTTGGCGCTGGCCTGTCGGCCTTCTGTCTCAAAAAACAATATATATATGGTTGAATAGTTGAGCATGCTAGTGGTTTGGTAGGCCACCTAACAATATAGTTGTAAGTGGCAAGCTTCCTTGTGGGGCCTTGGACTACCAAGTTGCACATAATACACTTCGGAAATTAATCATTGAGAAGCCCATGATTATTTTATTATGGCCATTGGCCTCTCAAAGACATTATCTATTATGGGTACAAATTGAAAAATCAAATGTCGAAAAGAATGGCACAACCACTTGACACGGGGGGGTCACTCTATTGGATTTTTGTGCACCACGTGCGGCGGAGGGGTATTTGTTTAGGGGCTATTTACCTCCAAGGCACGAATTAAAAGCTCCCTATAATTACTTAATTTTCTAAAACGGCCTATTTTTTTTGCACCCTACCATTACTTATAATGCCCATGTCATTGCAATTTTTTGTAGTCTACATTCCTTTTATTTTAAAAAATTAATTTAAAAGTGTATGCAATGCAAAAGTGGTGGGAAAAAACATGGCAACAAAAAGGTATAAAGAATACATACCATTGCAAAAACCAAGTACAAAAACTTAAAGTGGAAACACAACAAGAAGGCTTAGGATGGAAACACAACAAGAGTGAGTGTGTGTTCACAAACACAATACCCGCTCCGTAAAAATCCTTCATTCAAAGTCAATTTACATACTAGCGAAGACCAAAATCATACTGTACAATACTTGCATAGTGTGAAACACACCAAGCTTGGTCATGAACCCTATATAGTTCGTTCTGTCACAAACTTGGACAATTGCTCTGAATCAATCCTATCTAGAGTGTACATTTCATTTGTAGAATTGTAGCTCATGATCATAGTAAATATAACGCAATCTACATCAATCCATTTGCTATCCGTGTGATCATACTTAAATTTGTTACGGCTGAAGCTCAACACATAATTTCATTAATTTCGAACCGAAGCTCAACACAGAAGAGGGCAAGTCTAATAGTCTCAGAGGTAGAGGCAAAAAACTTTGTGAGTTTACAATGCATCATAAGGGAAATTTACTTCGATAAAAGGTACATGCTTTCTTCAACATCCTACTTCCTGCACTTGTTACATTATGTTATGTAAAACACCCAGTTTCACCTCAAACAAAATCAAAAATTAAGAAAAATCTACACAAAAGCTCCCCCCTTGGTCGAAGAAAAGTAATCCAATGTGAAGCTTAGATATCCCTCAAACTTACATCTCAACTAGCTCTCACATGAAAACTAAGAATCATGTGACCCAGCCCAAACCTCGCTCACACCCATGATCCGAAACTCAACAAATAGGTGAATATGTGACAAATCAAAGGTTCCCAGATTGCACCCTTCCTACAATGCGATGATGTGCCTTTACCTTGCTGATGTTTACTGTCACTGCAGATCTAAACGTAGATTGCAACACTAGAGCTCGCTCACCTAACTTAATTAAAAAAAATTTAAGAACTCACCAATACCATAGACAGAAAAATGTTCACAAATGCCCAAACTAGGTCACACTCAACACAACCCTCTCCTTATAAAACCCAAATTTTTTCCTTCAACCCCCACCACCTCCAATAGTACTAGTCCGAAGCAATTCGACCAAACTCAAACTCAAATTAAAACACAACACTGCTAATAATTCATGATTACACTGCACTTCCTTCCATGGCCATACACAAGTGTGGGCTAAGAAACTAAGACTCTGCCACAACTAACCCTTACGACCCATCACGAAGTTAAACCTCCGAAGAAAAACAGAGAGACTCTTCTTGCTAGAGGGTTTGGTTTTTTCCTTACCCAATTTCTTCACTTGAAGCAAGAAACGAGAAACTAAGTCATTTATTTGTGAGGAGTGTGTTTGAAATGAACTCTAAGCAAGTAGCTTTGCAAGTTTGCTTGATTGCTTGCAAAATGACCTCTTCCTCTCTCTCTCACAAGAAAAATGAAAAATGAGAGGCCACCAAGAGAAGGGAGAGAAGCCACCAAGAGGTGTCGGGAAGAGAGTTAGGGTTAGGCTTACAATTTCATCCATTTTTGGGTAAACAATGAGTCATTTTTCATCCATCCCTCGTGAGGCATGCGTACAAAATTGATTCTACTGAACATACATCCTAAGATCCTTATTTTCAGCCCCTATATTATTTTTACAAAAAAGGAATGGCCCATATTTTATACCTATCTATCTTACTTGTAATGGGATTGTCTACTTTTAATGGACCCTTCATTATTTGGAATTCTTTTATAAATTTTATGTCAAACGAATTTAATCCTCCCTATATTATGCCACACGTCGTTTTTAAAATGCACTAAGTGACCCCCTGTTGCCACTTGATAAGTGAAGTCCCAACAAATGGACACTTGTCTTTCCATGAGACATATATGTTGTCTCTATGAGCAATCGTCACTCTCACGCATCGAAATATCACCAAGCTCATTTCAAATGCATTGTTGAGCAACCTCCCAAGTTTTCAAAAACGTCTCCTTCACACTAGAGCACTTCTTAAAAGTCAAGTAGTCAAAGCCATGGGTTTATGAGAATTAACATAAAGTCACTCATGTTCTTTTCATGCTTAAATTACTCCATATACAGAGTGGTGTTAGGTTATTGAAACAAGGTGGTCCAAGCTAGCCTTGCATAGGCCGATCCATGATTCAAGACAACGGGTCCCATGCGCATACCCTATTTTAGAATTAATTTTTTTTCAGAGTTTGAAAGGTGGAAAAAGGAAGTCCCAAAAGTTTCACCCAACTCTCAAAATAGGCTCCAATGCATGATGAGCCAACAACCCCTTGATAGACATTTTTCTCAAAGTAGGATCAAATCCACGGACTTTATGGATAACTCTACCATGTGTAAGGTTATCATGGACACGAAACAAATCTTATTGTATAAATTCATGTCACTATTGAGACGGAAATATCCAAAAGAAACCATTGCAAGTCATATGTGACATTCACTTCAAGAAGTCATTAGATTTTTACCTCAACTCCAAAAATAACACACTCAACTCTTTGACATGTTCATGAGTTGCATTTGCTAATATGTTCATGTTTCTTTTTATTTGTTATCAAACATCTATGTAATATGATGAAATCCCTAAAATGTCCATAACACATATGCTCACCTTATAACATCAATAGATCAAACATCATGCACAAGATGAGATAGACTTGCCAAAATCAAATAACAATAAGTTTAAGGCCCATATTTGAGTGGGGGGAGGTTAGTGCTTATCTAAGAACTTGCATCAAAACGACATGTGTCTAAAAGAGATTGGACTACATGCACAAAATATGCTAACCAATTTAGATTCAACAATCAATGTGATGAAGGGAACATGCATGGATCACTTGACGAGCATGAGAATCATCATTTTGTTATTGAACATGGTATTCATATGAGCCTAAAATATTATGAGGCAAATGACATAACTTTACTCAATTCCTTGGCTATGCTATGTGATACCATGTCTTGGGCAAGGATGATAATTCCTTTAATTTCGGGATTCGCCGTTTATGAGGGGAGCACTCAAGTCATGTAATGTAGAGTTTTCATCAAACAACTATAATTCATCAGAGTTTTTCTTGAAATGCAACCTCTTTCTTAAGAAAGAGACCATCATGTAGTTGCTTATTAGTAATGTTATGGACAATGAGCACGATTTGGATTTGCTAATCATCTTGCATTAATTGTGTGTTTCATATCCTATGAGAAGTGGGTGCAATGAGAAAAAAATATACATCCAAGACATGTCCTCTATCTCATGGCCACTTCACACACGAGACTGAGAGCCCTCTTGGAGGTAGGCCTAACACAAAACCGAGAGACCATGGCACTCCGAACACTCACAACCGTTGATTTAATCTATCTTATCATGCGTGAGGACCCGCATGAATAGAAATTCATTGAAATAGCATTTGGCTTAGGGCTAGTCACATATGAATTCACACTACACTTGAGGGTCCGTGACCACACTACATGATTTTGGAGGTGTGTTGGGACGGCCTTTGGACACTTTCTTTTGGGCTCTCGCAATTTCATGGTCACGGCTCTTGGCTCTTGTGTGAAGTGGCCCTTACTACAATCAATACATTGTACTCACATATCACATGTCCTTTGCAAAGCGACACACTGTGGTCCCAGGCTACTACTAATTGCTTGATAAAACGTACACTAGAGATTCTGATTAGCTGCGTGATTAGTTCATTATTTATACAAGTCAGAACTCGCTGGCATCATGTGGTCCTAGCAGGCCATCAGTATCTAAGGTAGAAATACCATAACCCGTTAAAATAAGGTGATTCGCATTGAAGATCTGGTCTGACAATCATGAGATAATTTTCCAAGATAGACGAGAAGGATTCATGAAGAATGCAAGTTGTTTCGTATTTTTCTGCCTTGTACAAAAAGTTCCACAATTTTTCAAAGTGGAAAGTTTGTCCAACCCACTTCCCGTTCACTAGGCTCTCCGCATTTCGATACAGAACATCACCTACACCCGTTAATCATGAGTACGTTAGATCTTGCCTCCCATTGGCTACACTGCATTGAAGTTGCCGCGCCATTTAAGACATGGCACTCACCATTATGAGGCGGTCTAGTGCACCGCTATTGGGTGGTTAACGGTTTATGGTATTTCTACCTTAAGTAAGGGTCCAGCCACACATCCCAGTCAAGGCTCCAGTTAGAGTACAGTAATCTCCCGCTTAAGTACGCATCCCGGTTAAGTGTGCAATTTTTTTAACAAAAATCAGGGTTCATATTTTATTGTTTGAACATGTCATGCAGAGTCGTTTGTCGCGAATGCATGAATTTTTTATGCTTGACATTAAATGTCAACTTGTTGACGTTTCGTCAAAACGTCTCAAACAATCATCGCAGTTCATCATACATATTGTATGTCCAGCTTCCGTTTGAACATCGGAGCAAAACAATTGGTCGTCGATGTCGAGGACAGTGCTATGTAGAGCTTCAAAGCCTTTGAAGTCGGTAGCACTTTCAGATTCAGCAAATGTCTCGATAGGTTGGATTTCATTGCAATATGTTCTCCCGATTGTCCTAGACTTTCCGAATGGTGCCTTCACTGACTTCATACTCCCACCCCAACGCTCGCTTGCTCGGCGCGTTCAGCTTGCTCAACTTTGCGATGATTTCATGTCGTTGGGCTTCGGTCAAGCGGGTTGCCTCACGTTTCATCCGTTTCCCATTGCGATTTATCGAATCAGAGGGTCCAAAAAGCGATATGAGTAAAGTACGCACCTATCAACTAAGTGCGCACCAACGGCTCTGGTTCAAAGTGCATACTTAAGGAAGAGATTACTGTAAGTAACTACTGAAAATAGTTATATTGTGTCTACATAATCCAATTAGCTAACATGTGAGGTACCTAACCTATGTGAGAGTTAATATATCTCAAGGACGCACCACCTAATTAAAATCAAGGTTTAAATACAAGTTATTAGAATAAGAAGTTAGCTAACTTTGGGACCTTGCCTTTGTGAAGAAATCTCAACTCATCCATACCCCTAATGCAAACCAACTTTTACAAATGAGTAGCCCAAGCTTTTGTCTTGAGTGTTGCCTTTCATTTTCCTTATCTCTTCTCCGTTATGGTACGAGGTGGACCACTCTGTTTCTTACATTGTCCTAATTAGCACGTGTTTTTAAATCATACAAATGTTATTTTAATGACACAACAATATTTCAACATCTAAGTGTAGACAAATGACAATTTAATTATAATTGGAATATTTGAAATCCTCTTTTAACCATAATGAAACACAAATGGTGTGGGCCACAAAATTATAATGTATCATAATCATTGTCGTGTTCAAAACTTGGGCAAGTTGAGCAAAACTTTGCTTGGTCAACCATAACTCCTCTTTTAAATTGGTCAACATTTGGTTAGTGGTAACCGGGATGTATAGTTGTGTGATTGGTTAGCTCACATATGAGTTACTGTAGAGGGCTCCCTATTTCATCTTTACATGTGCCGGAATATAGTTTCCACATGGGATACAAGTGAGCATGACACATGGCAACTTTCAAGGGGAAAGTAATTATTTTGTGTTGGAATATAGAGCCCTTTACAATAGTTGATTTTCACTAACTCACATTGTTAGCTAATTCTCCTAACTAGGTGGTGCAACCATGATTTTTAGTTAGCTAAAATTTTGGTCAACTGATCCTCAATAACATGTAAGTTAGCTAATTCTCTTAACTAGGTGGTGCGGTTGGACCCCAAGCCAGTTGTCCCTCAAAAACATTCCAAGGTTGCCCGGCACCCAACTTGGTGATCAGTGTTCGGGAAGATTTCTGGACACAATCAATCGAGATCCTAATGTTTCCAAGTCCAACCAGTTTCATGTTGATATCTTTCGGCATTTCTTTATTAATTTGAAGTATATTCTCTAAATTTCTCTAAAATGATCAATAATTTGATGAAGTCTTGAACTTCAACTGGTTATAAAGTCTTAAACTCAACCGGTTCAATTGTAAGTAGCGGTTGATCCATTATCGGCGATGTTGAGTCCCTACATAAACTTATCTCACCGCAATTATACCTTCCATTTGCCAAGCATATGAGTGTTGCAGTGACTCACCTACATGGGAGTAAAATTTCCTACTTGGTTGGGGCAACTAACTTCGTGTTGGTTCAAAATTACATGAAGAAGTGTTGTCTTTCTTCATGTGTTGAATCACGTAGTAGGTAACCCTTAAAGATCGAAGCAAAGTCTTTCCGAAATCATTTACAAAATGTTAAGTCCAATTCAACAACTTATCAAATAAATATGCATTTGTAACGGTGGATTTTTGGTTGCATGGATGACATTTAAAAAAAAAATCAAGATTGCACACACAAAACTTTAGTTGTTCAGGTGTCCAAAACCATAAGATTATGACATAATGTGTATGTTGGTATGGTTAGACTTACGTTACACTAACTTGATTGAATCCATCGAAGTCTTGTACATTCAAAATTATTTCAATTTTGTTCATGTTCATTAAATGTCAAGGTGGACATCCCACAATTGGAGGGACTCCCATAGACACTCGGGGAGATCACTCCCTCTTTAATTAATGCATACACGTGCGCTTAGGACCTATTTATCGGGGGGCTATTTACCTTGCATAAAAGATTTTAAGGTACGGTATTTTCAAAATAAAGGTAAATGCTTGTATTTTAATACACCCTATCAGTAATTATAAATTATGGGGGGAATCATTTAAAAATACCTTATTTTACTTATACTGCAATTTTTTCCTTATGCCCCAAGTAACCAATTTTTTTGACTTTACCCTAATTTTTTTTTTCTCAAAGCCCAACTGTTGTCCATTTTTTTCTTACACCCCATTTTTTTCCAACACACAATCCCTTGTAATCACGCTCGGTCCTGCATCAGATTCTCATCACCCTCATTGAAGCTTTGATCTAAACCCTCATATAGCTTAATCACCTAACCCACATTAAAGCCTTGATCCCTCTTCACCTAAGAACACAGAACACCACGAGAGCACACGACACCTCTCACCGAAGCAGGGCTTCCGCCCTCCGTCTCCTACTCTCACTCTCCTGCTACCTAATGAGCCTCTCACCCCAGACTACAGAGACCTCTCCAACTTCGCCATTTTTTTTGCCGTGCCCGGTGACCACCGGTCTCAAGGCAGCCTGAAGAAAAAAACGAGCTTTTTTTCTTTCTCCTTTTGGATTGCAATTCAAACAAAATGTTGAAATTTTCCTTCCCGGCACGTGGGTAGAGACCATTAACTCCACATTGGACACATTGGTTTAGTAACATTCAAGCCAGTTAGCCTGCGAAGTCATCCATTCAAGCTTTTTCTACAAAAAATTACCTCTTTTCATCCACTAGCACAGACCCTATCCTACACCCGCTACCCCTAGTAATTGTTTCCACGCTATTTTACATGTACTGACTAGATAAAAGAGGCCATTATATGTGATGGTATTTTACATGTAAACATGTTTCATTATTTTAAAACCCCCTATATTATATGTACGTTTTTTTGCAAAATTTACCTAGAATGAATATGTTGGACCCTATTTTTTATTGCACGTTGTTTCTATGATTTTCGCCAGTGATCTCCCCGAGCATAGACATCATATGTATGAATGTTTGTTACAAGCACATTGTACATTCAATTTTTTAGAAATGCACAATCTTATACATACAACGATATACTACTCACTTCTAGTTGGCATTGTTGGAACATCACAAAACAATTATGTACTAGTGCTCGATCGATCAAATCAATCTTGTAACTGAATTGTGTGATCAATTTTTTTTTGTAAGACTTGGATGAAATTGCATGTGATCATCGAGCATTGGACTCTAAATATCACTATATTCAAGTGTATTTAAAATTTAAATGTAAATTAAATGAAGCTATATATGAACCATATGGCGGGACCCCGGGGTCCCATCGGCCCCTGGCTCTCACATAAACTCTCTAGCACCATCAATATAACTCTGATTCTTTCTACGAAGGTGGCAATCGACTGCTCACATCATGAGCTACACGGGGACATTCAGATTAGTTTTTTTAATGGTGAAGTAATTAGTCATTTTTAGGGGTATCATGCTCATTTTTAGATGGATTTTTGGAGAAATAAGTAAGAACAAATTTTTGAGTGAAGTTATTAAAAGGGAAACTTAGCTGAGAGCAAGAGAGATCCAATGATTCGCTGCGAGATACAGTAATGACTTCTAGCCAACATCTACATGTTTAGGTTTTTGTTGCAACATAAGCACTCCAACAAAATAAATAATTAATGACGTTTTGAGACGGAGTCTATGTGGGACCCCGGGGTCCCGCCATAAGGTTCATATGTACAATTTCAATGATAAAATTACTAGTGACAATATGTATACATAACAAAAATAACATTCATCTGTAGTTGTTGACATCAATAGACAAATGTATTGTTAATAACAAATCAACCCATGTCATACGTATATTGCAAAACCCTAGCATTCATAAATAAAGTAGTTGAAGAGTTTTTCATCCCTGGGATGTAACTCGTAAGCATCTAAGTCCCCAATATATGTCACAAAAGCTAATTATGCAACTATTGTTTCTCAGTCTACCGTCAAGAAATTAGTAAGATTGTATGTCCACTTGTCGTTAGTTTCTTTTTGATCCCATCATAAGCCATCAAGTCAATTGGATCCCTATACTCCACTCAGCGATTACCAAACTTTGTACGCATCTTATAAAGTAAAGAAAAGATGACCATACAAGTACAAATGTTGTATACTTTTTTGAAGGTCCTCTGTACATGTACTACAAGTTATAATTTGCATAACAAACGTATATGTAGTACAACAAAGTTCAATTTAATATCCCTTTTGTGCACTCAAATATAGTTGTATGTGTTTCATACAATGCACCCATGGGCTCAAAAGATAATACACATGTGGAGATCAAATGCGCTGTGACTTGTGTGACTATGTGTAAATCGTGTCGCATTGTGAACTCGCCTCATTTTAGAGGTTGCTCATTTGTTCGCACGATTTTTGAACTTCAATTGTGACGGCAACAAAGAGTTTTCTTGCTATCGGTGTGGGTTTGATTTCACCCATCTTTTATATTTTAAGGTTGTCGCAACTCTTCATACGTTGCCGTGTTAGATTCGAGTTTGTTCAATGGTGCATTGAATTGGCATAAGCATGCAACAATATCGTATGATGTGAATTGGAACTTGCTAGTGTAGTGTATACTAATTTCCTTCTCATGGAACCTTCATGGTTTCCTTTTCCTTTTTGGTGTGTAAATACAATTCTTGAATCCATTAACATATTTGTCAAGAATGAGCACGAGATTGTTTTTGGATCCTCTCAAAGCCCGGGGGGTGCATTCCATTGTCAAGTTGAACACCGCGTATGAACAAAAGAAATCTACTTTTTCGTTAAAGCGTCACGAAAATGGGTCAAAATTTTATCAATTTAATTTCATGAGTAGATATACATGGTATCTATTACATAGTAAGAAATGGTAACCAAATTTGATGATTATATATATATATATATATATATATATAACATACCGTTTCTAACTAGAATGACGCATAATTGAACTAAAACAATTACTACAAAACTGAAGATGACTAAATATTTCAAAAATATATACAAAAGATATTATCAATGGTTATGTATATGTAGAAAAATATCATAATTTTAAAATTTGTCTATGGCATATAAAATAGGGGTAGCAAACTTTGTTCGCACGTGGTTATGGAACGTAAGCGGGTGTGATCGCCCCGAGTCTCAAAAGGGAATGTGTTGAATACCATGTTCATGACGGGATTCACGATTGAAATTCATGATATATAACATAACATGTGGATGGATTGTGCAATGCCAAATATCCTTTCTTGCTCCAAACATACATAGTTTTCCATTGTTTGTTTTCGTATTTGTAAAATAACTATGGAAAAGTAGCAAAAACCTAATTCCCAAAGGATATTGAGTGAGTGTCACAATCGTGTTCCACAACCATTGCATGTCACTTAGAAAACGATGGTCTCTTTATTTGAACAAAATTGGGTTTTTAATCTACATAGTATGTTTGGTTCCTTTTTAAAAACAATGAAATTGATTAAAAATGGACTAGATGGCATTCATTGGAGAAATCTAAAACGTCCATCAATGATGTTCTTGGAGAATCCCACACTCAAATTCTTCCTCTCGAATCTCCTCAATGGACGGTTTAATTTCTCAAGTGATTATCTTGAGTTGTAAGAGATAATTGTCAATCAAATTTAGTCCAAAGAGCCTTTTCCTCGACATTGAAGTTTGCACAAACTAGGATAGCCACTATTGATGCATTCGATTCATGTTGAGCCATGATTGCGCACTTGATATGTTCTATAGTATTGATTTGGGTTTGATCATGCACAATTCATGTCCATGTGCATAATTTAATGCATCCATGTCATTGTAGCTATGTTGAATCCAACTTAAAGACGTCGACACTTCAATGTCCAATATTGCATTTCACAAGGACTTTCTATGGGTTCTCGTGTAAGGGCAATTGGAAATGTAGCCATGCAAAGACATGGCCCTAATTTATGTTTGTTAGTACATGGCACCTCGTGTTGTGTGATCTCTCTCTCGGATTTTTTTGGAGGGCATTATGATTTCCCATGACTCTTGCTTTGTCAAACCGACACTTTAAGGATGCATGGAGGTTTTGTTGTTGCCACCTAAATGTGTGGAAGCATCCATAAATTAGGGAAAAGTTTTTACGTGCGGTGAGACCCTTGAGATAGGCCATCCAAATATTAGGGCAAGGTTTTCACATGCGGTGAGGCTGTTGAGACAAGGCATCCATTAATTTAGGCAAGGTTTTTACATGTGGTGAGGCCGTTGAGACAAGGCATCCATAAACAATGACCCATGCTTGGGCTCAGTGATCGGGGAGATTTTTGGGCATAATCGGTTGAGATCCTAGTGTTTGCAAGTCCAACCGGTTACATGTCGACATCCTTCGGTTTTCCTTTATTAAATTGGGATATATTCTATAGATTCCTCTATATATCGGTAATTTTCTTGCAGTCTTGAACTTCAACCGGTTATTTCTCAAACTCAACCGGTTCATATGTAATTAACTACCGGTTCTCCCCGATCATAGTTTGGGCTCCCGCCCTAAAAATCTTTATATATAATTTTGCCTTGTCTCTTGGGTCTCACCTATTACGAAACCCACCCTCCTGCCTTGAGAAAGTTTGCCAAATTCCTAAGAAGAAGGAAACGAGTGTTTATTATTAATAATATTATTGTTATTGATAAATAAACCTTTTATTTTCTTTCTCATGAATTTTATTGCTCGTATAATCCCTCAGAAGGGGGTTAATTACTTTCCTTGCCAACACAAAATTTGTAAACAAGTTCCCACACCGTGACCCTTGCACATCCAATTTGGGTGTGGGGCCCATAACGGCAAATAAGGCCGTCCTATGGATTGGCGACGTCCGAAGTGGATAAATGCTCCCTAACAACTAAAGCAAGTCCAACTCTTAGTTTCAAATATGTCCTAGTTAAATTACCTACACCTAGAGTAGAGGCAACCATAACCGATCACTTAAGAGATTTTGCACCAAATATGGGGAAGCATAAGCTGGTGCAATTTTTTCCCATGTAGGAAGATAGAAATCATGAGGACAACAAAAAATCGGTAATTTTATTCCTTGAATTGAAATTATTGTGAGTTTTTGAAGCCAAAAGTTGGTCCAAACACGTTACCAATGTCTAGAGTTAGCCATAACATTTATTTTGAGACGAAATCCTCTTCACTTTAGCACTCGAAACCGGGGACATGTGTCATGGCACTATTGATTTTTTGGTGACACCATGAACGAAGTTGGAGACTTGGGGTTAGTTTCCACGTAGGCCACTTCACCCACCATATTCTAGTGGAAATGTAGATGCCACCACATGGAAACTAACACTTAGAAACAATGAAACGTGAAGCCTTATTTTAACCACTTGCGAAAAGAAACTACCGAAATCAGCCGTAACTTGATCAAAATTTTGGCATCATATAGATTCCCAATGAGGTCTTGATAAGGAATAGGTAGTTTTACTCTACATAATGAACATAGCCTTCAAGCACATGGTCCCCCTCCCCAGCCTCTCGACCCCACATTATATTAAACCATGGGTTATGAACTTACAAATATGAGCGTGCATTGTCACCGACTCTCTGCTTTCCTAAAAAGTGACCTACTCTCTAAGAGTGGGTCGGGTTGAGCTTGGGAGGAGCCCCCCAAGATATGTGGGTTGTTAGGGTGGGTTTCCATGTAGGTTGCTCGCCCACCAAATTCTAGATTATAGTGGGTTGGAGGTGTTTGCATGTAGTTAAGCACAAACAACCATCCACCACATTATGGCGGTATGCTAGAATGTGGTGGGTTGTGGACACAAGCCGCTAGACTTCCATGCACCCACTAAAGTAGCTTTAACATACAAGTGTTGGTCACCGAAGGATCAAGATTGGTTGAAGACTCAGGAGAACTAATGTTGGTCTATAACTCCATCCTTAGTAACCAGGAGGAGGAGGTTAGTAGGTGGGCCCATATTTGAGAGATGGGAGTAGCTACACTAAATATGATATTTGGTGTTACTTACTATTTGGAATTACACAACGCTATAATTGTTTATTGTACATCTCATTTTTTTACCAACAAAGGCAGAATTGATTGTTTGGACATTATAGAACACTAACATCTTTGCTTGGTGGAAATTTTTACATTATTAATAATAAGATATAGGAATGTGTAACTCCGAATAGTAAGTGACACTAAATATCATATTTAGTGTAGTTGGCACATACGAACCCTACCCCACCAAATTGCCTCTGCATTTGGATGGGTTTATCCTTATATCACACTAGAATCTGGTGGGCGAGCAACCTACATGGAAACTCACCCTTATTCGGTTCGTTTTCCATGTTCTCCAACTTCTACCGATTAAATTTATACAACAAAACTTGCATTGCATTCATAAATCTATGATGGAGCATCAACAAAAATTGGATTGAAAATTAAACCTCCCTTGATTTAGGTTATGATTATCGAAAGTGCATCTTAATTGAATACATGTGTCCTCCTAGTAGTTGTGTTCACTGTTGAGTGTAGAGTAGTTAAAAATATTTGAAAACATAGTCCAATCTCTTTAAAACATGTTTGTCTTTATGGTGCTTGCTCTTTGATCCTCACCGAACCACATACCAATCAAATATAGCAGTCCGATTAAGAAATGGAACCAAATAACACCTGCATACGTTAGTTGGCTAAGGGCTTCATAGAAACACACACCTAGTCTAAAGAAGAATGATAGTAGCAAGCTTTATTATCATCATGCTTACCACCAATTGGCCCACTCTCCCACTAACAGATACACGTGGCCAGAAAATCTGCCCACCTGGACACCACGCGCCATTCATGTATTGGAGAAGACCCAGTTCCATGCCAGCGTGGCGAGCGAGTGGGGCCGTTGTGGTCAAGGGAGGCGAGCCTCGAGAAGCCCCGAAGCCCTAACCGAGGAGAAGATTAACGCGCCTGTGGTGTCTGTATAGGATTCGCCATGGCCATCATAGCCATCGCCGCCTCTCAAAGCTCAGCGTCGTAGCCTTCTCTACGTCTCTTCTCGTTCTCTGCAGGCCGGCCGCAGTCGTGCATCCCAACCGGTGACGCAAATCGCTCACAAAACGATCCAGTGTTCGGGTGCTAGGGTTTCGTGGAAGTTCGGGCGTGAATCCATCGTTCGGTGGCATGTAAGCATCGGCCCCTGGGGATGTCCATTTATGTCTTAGAACTTATTGCCGAGAGAATCTTTATGGTACGAAGCGGATAGCATTGGAGGGTTTTAATTTAGGGTTCCAGGTTGTTACTAGGGTTTGAGGAAGTGTATACGTGTCTTCGGGATTTCTTACGTTAGCGGAGAAGTGGGATTTTTTCTGTCGGTATTGCAAATTCGGGTTTGGTTTGTGTGTGAAGGCTTAGATTTTGCGATCCGAGGTTTCTGTTGTTTTCATGTAGTGGTTTGTCTGGCTCCTGGTCAAATTTTATGGGGCTTTCAGATGAATGTTAGGTTAGGATGATAGCTGGGCGGTTGATTATTCTGTTCTGATGTTTCGTGGTATTTGCTGTAACAATGCGATCGTGGTGGCCGTTCTTGTTGGTAAAAGTCTGGCTGGGGTATGAGAGTTTCCCGAGCGGTTGGAGAGTTCATAATCCACCGTTGTTGAGATTTTCGCACACATGTGAATAGTTTGACTTATCTGCTGCAATAGTCTTTACAAAGGGATTCTGCGATACATTATATGATAAAAAACACAGTATCTCTCTGAAGGTTTGTACGGGAGTGCGCTTGGAATTGGGAAAATTTGATGTACCGATTTTGAATGTGGGGGCAATCATATTCTGCATTTATATGCGGAACTATGTATTACGCAGTCGTTTGGATTTTAAAAAGCATATTTCTGGGGTTCTTGTTAAGTGTCAAAGCATATCAGTGAGTAAGCTGAGGAACTATCTTGAATTTTGCATGGGAGATTCTTACAGAGGTTGATTAGGACATACACTTATGCTCGCCAAAGTTGCCACATGTTGGGTTTGACGGGGAATTACGTTAGAATAGGCCCGAGTTTGTATCACACCCAGAAATTTCATACTTTGCATGTAAGTTTTCGCACAAATATGGTGCCTCAGAGATTGAAAGAAAACAAGTGCAATCACTTGGCTGATACCGACATTAACCATTTTCTGTTGAACTCTGTCAGACAGCCTATTGGAGGATTTTTTGGTTTAAAACTCTTACCTTGTGCATGTTGTTGATAATTTAGAGCTTCTAGGTGACTGGTACGTCGATGTGATTCCTGTGGCGTTGATTTAGTTTTACCACAAAATAACTTGATTCTTTCTACATTTATTTTCTGCAGAGAGCAAATACTTGCCTTTGAAGTGAATGAAGGATTTGAAGTGAAAGCAATGTGATGCTGCAAAGGTACATTCTCCACAGCTGCATTTGCGGTGCTCACTCTCTCCATTTATTAGGATATATGTTCAATTCATACTGCTATATGACCCTTTCTTGGCAATGTGATGATGATTTGTGGATTCTGCATACTGGATGAACGTTCTTTTGGCATAATTTAGTTTCCAAAAAGTAAGGAAAGCTCGACAAAATCCAGTGGTCTTTCTGTTTTAGTTACACAAGGTCCGACATTCCTGGAGTTGGGCTACCTTTTGGTTGAGCTCATACTGAACCAAATACAAATATGCTCAAGCGTAGTGGTTTTTGAGAACAGTGACCTGTACATTCTTTGGTTTTCATGAATAAATTATAGGAATTTTACTCTTATGTTACTTGTGTAGTAGCAGGAATATTTACTTGTGTGCAATTGATATGTGTTGTCAAGCAGTGAGAAAAAGTGTTGGAAGCAATTTGAATGGTTATCCAGTTGGACATTGGCCTCAGTATATACAAGTAGCACTGATTACTTATATTATAAGAAGCCAATCTGTTTAGACTTTTTTCTGGGCTATGGCTGCCATAGCCATGAACGGCAATACCACTTCTGATGTAGACAAGGCTGAGGAACTGAAGGCTGCTGCCAATGCGGCTTTTCAAGGTAAGTATGTGGCAAGGGATCTTGTGCAGTTTTTGATGCATCTTGTCACTTGTAAGGATTTTGTTTTTTTGAAAACCTGGATGTTGTCAATAAAGGTTGCGGGATTTTCTGGAATTGAAATAGCAGTGAGAAATTTTGGTAACTTGAAGAATCATTGCAGATTTATGGTGGTGATTGGTGATTGACAAAATTGTAATGTGTTTGGTATGGATGCAGCCCACAGATTCAGTTCTGCAGTAGAACTTTATAGCCAAGCAATTGAGTTGAATAGTCAGAATGCAGTTTATTGGGCAAATCGTGCATTTGCGCACACTAAAATGGAATCCTATGGAAGTGCCATCGAGGATGCTACAAAGGCTATTGAAGTCGATCCAAAATATGTGAAGGTTAGTGAACATATAGTATTGTGGGTTTGGAGCTATTAAATTATTGAGTTACAGGGGTTTACCCTTGTGCAGGTTATCAAAGATAGTTAGCTACTATCCATTATGTGGTGAAAGGCTTGCCAGTATCTGTCACATCCTGAAGGCAGTTTTGTGTGGATTACAGGGTTATTACAGACGAGGTGCAGCCTATTTGGCTCTGGGAAAATTCAAGGAGGCACTGAAAGACTTTAAACAGGTTCCTATCTTACCTTGTTCAGAGCATGTTGTGTCAGGTCATTACTGGTCTGATGGATGGCCGCATTCACTGAGTATGGAAAGAGTGCAGTAAATGACCTGATACAGGGTGCAAGCTTTGTGAAATGTTTGGGAATTTGGGAAAGTGTACTTCCAACTTTGTCCAGCCAATCCCTGGGTTTTGGCACAAGATCTGCTCATCTCTTGTCCCAAGCTGGTGAGGTTTCTTGGTATGTGTATTGTATTGACATTATTGAACATATTAATTGTGATAGGTTACTTGTGTATGTTGGCAATTGTTGTCACTACACCATTTATGGAATTTATTGTCACTTTCTATTTGGAATCATGCATGCTATAACTTGTTACGATAGATTTCATTTGTTATCAACAAAGATCAAATAGGATCTCCAGACATAGTACAACATAAATGACTTTACTTGGTAAAATCTCACATTCGCAGCAAAAAGTATTGCCTAATTCCGAATAGCCAGTGATACTAAATACCATAAACGGTGTAGTGATCAAGATTCGTTTGTTCTTTAGATTTTATCTAGAGTTTAGAGTTTAGCGGTAAAGCCAAGTACGTATGTTTGTGTCAAAAGTCAAAGGAATTATAAAAGATAAGTTTGATAGGAAATAACATTTAAAAATCATAAAAAATGAATAGTTAAAACCCTCATGTGTTTATAGTCAATTTGGAAAAATAAAATTATCTAGATTCTCTAGAGTTTAGTGGTCAAGTTGAGCTTGCCTTTATTTCATAGACATTCTAAAAATTAAAATAGATAAGCAACTTCAATAAGACATAAGATGCAAAAGAAAATGAAATAAATGTGAGATAAAATCTGGAGCTTTTATTCCTGGCCACGAGGTTCTAGTGCATAGCTATTTGAGTTTTTTTTCAGAAATTCTTCCTCTCTGTGACTTCAGTAACTTACATCATTTTACTTGCATCATTTTTCATTGTTTTAAGCAGTACATTAGGTTATGGCCTCCAGTGAGAGCTCTATATGCAGATTTTGTTATGGAGCATTTTATTAAGACACAAGATTTTCTTTGGTTCCAGGTCCAAAGGATTGTGCCAAAGGATCCTGATGCAACTAAGAAACTAAAGGAATGTGAAAAAGCGGTCACAAAAATCAGATTTGAAGAGGCAATTGCCAATGAGGATCATGAAAGACACTCGGTTGCTGAATCTCTGGACTTCCGTTCCATAGGTACTCACATTTAGCGTCCCAGGTTGAAACTTGTTATGTACACTGTTGTGTAATTTTGTATCATTCTTGTGATTTCAGCAATGCCTTCCTGATCATTGCAACCTATTGTAGTGGTTCATTTTCTGTACTCTGTCTGGCCATCTTGCTAGTGGCCTCGCAGCATATGTTCAGTGTCCTTCATCCTGCTCTTGAAGATCGTTTTAAGTCCAGGGTCTGCAGTGACTAGTGCAGATGGTAGAGCAAATATGTCTTTTGAGTGTCACCTGGGAGGCTTAGGATCTTTATGGGCAGTGCTATAAGGGTTCAAAGGCCATAGCTTGAAGGCCTATGCAACTACCTTTGATGACTAGAAAGGAGTCTTTTCAAATGTGTAATGAGAAAGGCCTGGTGGAGCTAGGTCATGCTACCCAGATTGTAACAGTGGTGCCCCGCTGGCAGGCGCCAGCGTGGACTCCACCAGGTCAACTGTGTCGAAAAGGGGTTTCCGCTTAATGCCAATCATCTGTCTGCTCTTGGCGATTTTCGTGTACCCCTTGTTGAAGCTTCTTCCAGTGAAGTACTCTGTCCTATTTACTGGCAGTCCAATGCTGAAGCAAGCAAGAATATCGTCGGATGAATTGAGCTCGAGTAAAACTCCCTCTTGTTCCCTTGTTCTATTGTGTTTTGTTGCATGACTATTCCCATCAAGCAGGAGCATTTTGTTTCTAACAGAAATTCTGATGGATCTGGTTTGGTTATATTTCAGAGGTGGAGGATTCATATCAAGGGGCTAGACTAGAAGGGGATAATATCACACTGGACTTCGTCAAGCAGATGATGGATGACTTTAAAAATCAGCGCAGTGTACATAAAAGGTGTTCCTCCTGTACAAAACAGGCTTTTCAAGCAGATTAACATATGCAAGCCCTTCGATAATTTCCTTGAACGACCTCTTTTTATTATGTCTCAGCAGCTTGCATTGGTAGTGAATATTTCCATTCTGAGCACTCAGATTATCTGAAGTATCACTTACACATAAAGCAATGTGGTTCAGATATGCTTACCAAATACTTTTGCAAACTCGGGAATTGCTGTTAGCTTCGCCCACCTTGGTTGACATCACAGTGCCAGAGAAAGGTCATTTTACTGTTTGTGGGGACATACATGGGCAGGTATGATCTCTTTTTCAATCATGAACTCAGAAAACCTGATGGGGTCTCATGGTTCCCATTCAATTTTTTCTTTTCTCATTGGCCAGTTACTTGCAAGAGGCAGTTGTCAAGTGGACACATTTATTGTCAGCTTATAGGCTAGATTTGTAAGATGCTTTAAACTGGAATGCCGAGAGCATTGTTTAATTGTTGATATTGTGGTCTTGCAGTATTATGACTTGCTTAATATATTTGAGCTGAATGGTCTTCCTTCTGAGGAGAATCCCTATCTCTTTAATGGTGATTTTGTTGATCGCGGCTCTTTCTCGGTGGAGGTTATTTTCACATTATTTGCCTTCAAGTGCCTCTACCCTACAGGTTAGCTCTTGTGATGACATCTAAGTAATAGATGTTGAGGCTTTGTGGATGTTGCATTGTTCTTTAGGAGGATAGGTCACTCAGTTGCTGATGCTTATTGGAAATCATTTCCAAAGTTTATTCTTTCTGCAAGTATTCTTACAAGTTTTGAATGACTAGTGGCTGTCTGATTAGAACCCATGACTTATTTCGTCAAGTCTGTTATGAGTGGTGAAATATGGTGTCTAGCCCCCTTCATAAGCACTGAATTTTGTAAGTAAATGTCAACAAATATAGTTGAGCTTGGTTGTTGTGGTCTTTGATCACCTAGTGGAGGAGACCATTTTAAATCTGTGCTGCCTCTTGAAGTTTTGGAATGAATGTGGTAGATGCCTATAATAAGTGTCTGGGTATCTGGAGTGTAAAGGACTATGGAGAATAGTGAACTTTGCAATTTACACTATTTCGAGTAGGTTGCACAGGAGCAAGTCACATTTATCCTGCTTGCACTTCTTGTGAGTTAGATCTGTTGCTTTGAAGAATCTTGGTAATGGGTGTCTATAATTGTTCTGCACTCCACTGTTTCCTCGGACTGTCTTTTGATTCAATTAATTGGCATTCTTTCAACAGGATTGTATCTTTCCAGGGGGAATCACGAAAGCAAGAGTATGAATAAGATCTATGGTTTTGATGGGGAAGTGAAGACAAAGTATAGTGATACCATGGCTGAGCTCTTTGCAGACATCTTCTGCTGCTTACCCTTGGCCAATGTCTTGAACGAGAAAGTGTTTGTTGTCCATGGGGGACTTTTCAGCAGTGATGGTGTGAAATTATCTGATATACGTGCAATTGATCGCTTCAGGGAGCCTCCTGATGAAGGTAAATTGGTCTTGTGTTCTTTCTTGACATCCTCGGTTGGATTCTTTACATTGCTTGATTTTGAATTGGACTTGTAGGGTGAGATAGTGATAGCTTTTGTTGTTTAGTGCAGCTTTGAAAACTTTTGTATGTGTATAGTGAGGTGTCTATGATACTTAGTGTTGATTCGAAGAAATAGGTGATGGGAGGCAACGGCCCATGCACCAATGATCACTAATGATGTGATGTCAACTATGTCACCATTCCCTTTGAATACCTCAAACAATCTGTGATTGTTTGTGTTGAATTTGTTTGTTGTCTACAATGTATATCTATATTCACTGTGTCTGTATAAAATTATTTTGTGCTTTCAGGCTTGATGTGCGAACTGCTATGGAGTGACCCGCATCCAGGGTTGGGTCGAGCACCAAGCAAACGAGGAGTGGGTGTTGCTTTTGGGTCTGATGTCACTCATCGGTTTTTGCAAGAGAACAATCTTGGTACAATCTTATACTCTTTTGCTACAGCTTTTCTGGCTAGTTTTTTAGCTATTTTGGCCTTATGTCAGGTAAATACAAGCTCTTCTCTAAAAATCAGCAATAACAAATTTTTAGCAGGCTTCTCTATTTTGGTATTTGACAAAGTAGTTATTGCTTTGTGTATCTTAATCAGGGGGATTTCTGACAGTTCATTCTAGTAAGGAAGCTTATTTGCTTGGTGATATTGGAACAGATTTGGTGGTCAGGTCACATGAGGTGAAGGACGAGGGCTATGAAGTGGACCATGATGGCAAACTGATCACTGTTTTTTCTGCCCCCAACTACTGTGACCAGGTAATTCATTGTGCACTTTCTTTGCTGCTGTGAGTTGGTGTTTTTTGCCTGCTATTCAAGGTTGAGGCATCTATAAAATAAGAGGAGTAATGACGAGGAATTATTTTTCTTGCAAAGGGAAATATATTCTAAGGGGAATGCAAGGAACTAAGAAAAATAAAAATCATGGAAATTGCTGCAAATTTCAAAGCCTAAGTTTTAGGGTTACACATAGTCGATCTATATGCTAACGCAAAACTGCTCATCTCAATGCTAGCCCTTGGCTACAACAATTGTCCAAACTCTTATGAGGGTAATCAGTCACAAGCCGTCATCACATGAACTTTAGCTTCGTTCGCCTAAAAAATATAGATCTCATCTATGTCGGCATTACATGACCCTAGTGAGTGGTTAAATGGACCTAGTCGACTATGGATGCTGCGACCTTAATCAATCGCAAGCTACCACCACATAAACCTCAACTTCTTTGGCCTAAAAAATATAGATCTCATCCATGTCAGCATTACATGATCCTAGTGAGTGGTTATATGAACCTGGTCGACTCTGGATGCTTTGACCTTACTCATGTACACTTCGTGGCAATTCTTTCACAGATGGGCAACAAGGGAGCCTTTATCCGATTTCAGGCTCCAGAGATGAAACCTCAGTTTACAAAGTTCAATGCAGTGGTAAGTGTTCAACTCTACTTATGATTGTGTCTGGTCCTATTTGAGTTCAGCATACAAAGTAGACCTTTTTATATGCAACTCCATAGTTAGTTTTGGTCTATGAAGGCATTGTGTTTGTTTGCACATGTGAAGTATAGACCTCTGGTATTAAATTGTTCAATACCTTGTAGACGTTTTTTAGTGCTCAACTTTGCTGTTGTCATGTTGCAGGGGCATCCAAATGTGAGACCTATGCAGTATGCAAACAACTTCTTTAGCATGCTGGCGTAGTTTAAGGTTTCTGTAGTTCTAGAATCTACATCCATTTGGATCAGTGAATTATGCACTTTCAAAGTTGCAATTTGCTTTGTTGCGTTGGATTGCCCTTTTTAAACGGCTCCTTACGCCCTTTCCCCTTAGGTTGAGATATCATGGGTGAGGCTTTAGTGTCAGTCATAGTGTAGGCAGGGATAAACACCCGCTACTCCAGGTTCACCTGCAAATTGTGGAACTATTTGACGCTTAGGTTGTTTATCTCCTGGTTACTTTCTGCTGCTGTTTGTCTGGTCATTTGGTAAAACTAAGACAGCTTTTTGAGAGGTGAGAAATTCACTCAGTGTCATATATAAAAGCCTCCTCTTGTCAACGACACTAGGAAGGAGATAAGAGAATCCCTCACTTTCTGGTCAACAAAATTGCAACAGATTAGTAGTAGGTTGTTTGGGGAAGTAACCTGTATGATCTCCCATCTCCTTGAAATCCACTTGTCCGCCCTCAATTTGCATTCTATTTTCAGAATGTTGACTTCCATTAGCACTTTGGATTCTTGTTGTCTGTACAAGCATTCTCACAAATTTTCTGACGAAAATACACGGCAGTGGTTACTGGCAGTGGTGATTTTTCATACACCAGTGTTTAGGTTTTGGGATGTGCTCGAATTTGTTTTTTTCTGTGTCTGGATGTATTGCAAGTAACTTTTTTGGTTGAATATTAACACATGTTTTGTTACGAACTTCTATGTTCATGTCGTTATGAACTCCTATCTTCATGTTGTTACGAACTTCCATGTTTATCATATCACTCTATCGTTTAATAGGGTTGCTCTGTTTCAATTTCAACAATAGGAATCTCTGCCAATGGAATATTCATCAAGTGTATCAATTGTAGATGGCTCTTGATCAAGTTTTGCTTGGAGAAACCTCACACTAGTATGTTGTACTAGAAGGGATTACTAACACTCACTACCCGACTTTTTGTAAGCTTCGCCGAATGGTGAACCATGCAGGAGTTGTGGTTGCATAGCCCAATTTGCTCAATCGCAACCTTGAGGTTATCACACCATGCTTTTGTAGCACAACCAAAGGATCTTGTGCAAACTCATCCATTAAGTTCAACTTCTGTCTATGATTCAATGATTGACCCACCCATGCGTAGGTCTTGTGAGCGAAATCATCTAACGCCAATATCTTTGGTGCATCTCTAGTAGCATCTCCACCTGCCAAAGCCTCCTTGCTTGTGAAGAGGGGAAGTGGGCTAGGTGAGAAGAGTTCGTTGGGGCATGATTCAAGCTCCAATGAAAACATTTTAAATTCAGCTAAGGTGAGTAGGTCTTAATTGGACAAATTTCTCTCTGCCTCCATTTCTTGTAGGATATGAAACATGCATTTGGTGCAAGATGACTGGTAAATCCAAATCATGCCCATAGCCAGTTTCCTCATAAAATTGGAGTTTGTATGAATATCCTACTCATTGGCAAAGTGAAGATTCTTTGAGCTATCAAATGGCCATATAGATTCCCTTGATTTATGTCAAATTCATTTATCAAATGTTGAAGGTGTTGGCAATTTCTTTTCAACATGTGATTCTTTTGGTGTCCATTCTTAGATCCACACCAAACCATACACCACTCATACAAGGAATGCATGTGTTATTATGTTACTTTATCAAGCACCTATAGTTGATCGGTGTGTGGTTTAGTGAGGATGACATAACAAACACCAAAAGACACGTGTTAAAGAGATTGGACAAAGACTTCAAATTTAATTAACTTCTCCACACCAATGAATGGGGAGAACCAACCGCTAGTTATAGATGAACCGGTGGAGTTTGAGAAATAACTGGTTGAAGTTGAAGACTTCAGGAAAATTACCAACCATTTTAGAGGAATTTAGGGAGTATACCTCAAATTAATATAGAAAAACCGAAAGATCACAACATGTGTCTAGGTGGGACTTGGAAACACCGGGGTTTCGACCAATTCAACCCTAAATCCTCCCCAGACACTACTCCACACTCAACAGTGAACACAATCGGGAGGACTGATGTAGTCACCTAAAGATCAACAAACATGCACTTTTGATAACCATAACTAAACAAGGGGACGCCTAATTTTAAATCCGAAACTTGTTGATGCATCGTAGTTGCTTGCCAAAGCAACAAAAGTTATGTTGTGTAAACCTATTCAATAGAAGTTGGAGAACACGAAAAACAAACCACATAACACCCACACACCTTGGGTGCATGTTTAAGATCAAACTCCGGATTAGACACATCTACCTTAGCATTGTGTATTATACACTTAGGGGGTCAAAGTATGGAAAGGAAACTCGATTTCTAATGCCCGACGAATCATGACATCAAACAAATTCATCAAATATTCAAGAATACATGCACATGTAGAGAAAAAAAGACAAATCTACTTGAAACGCTTTTTTTTTTTTTCTCGAGTTTTTGTCCGGTTTTCAATTTGTAGGTTTTTGGATGCAAAAGAACTTTGTGTAAAATCAGCCTAGGTTACCGGGTACTGCTAACTCTTATTAAGGGACAAAACCAGCATATCCCGGCTTCTTAGCTCCTCTGACTCATACAGTGAACGGGGAAGAATTTGAACCAAAAAAGTGTCCGGGGAGAGGTTAGGGCATAATTGGTCAAAATCTTAGTGTTTCCAAGTCCAACCGATTACATGTTGTGGTCTTTGGGTTTGTCTTTACTAATTTTGAGGTGCATTCCACAGATTCATCTACAATGAAGTGTTGTGGCCATGACACTTTGGAAGATGGTGTGCATATAAGGTAGAAATAGCATAACCCATGACAATAAGGTGATTCGGCTAGAACGAGTGGCTTGAAATTTTGTGCAATTTTTCAGAGATGGAGAAGAGGAAATGATGAGGAATGCAAGTTGTTTCGTAATTCTATTCCTTGTAAATAATTAGTTACATTTTTTTCAAAGAGGCCAGTAAGTCAAACCCCCTACTCGTACAATAGAGTCTCCCTAATCTCAACATCAAAATATTCTACTCCGCATACAAAGACACGCAAAACGGTGAACTTTTTTTTTTTTTTGTTTTTTTTGTGGAGACAGAAGGCCAACAGGCCAATGCCAAAGCACATGAGGCAATGGACCACCTGGCAAGTTTTTCCGTCAGGTAGAGAGGAGATTTCACAGCCGGGATTCGAACCGCCAACCTCTTCCTTGAGATTTGGGTATCCCTCCACCATCATCCGGTAGTTTAGGGTCGTCTCGGACCTCAAAACGGTGAACTTAATGGCACCCAAAAGTGATCGCAAGTGGTGTGAAACAACACCTATCCGACCAATCATTGCATCCCATCTAGCAGTGCGTCCTTTTCGGGCCACCACTTTTCCAATTAGACATTTTGGGTCCGCACAAAAATGACTCTGCCCCTAGTCTAGTGCACCACTAGTGGTCATTAACGGGTTATGGTATTTCTACCTTAGTATTGGCATTGCCCTCAGCTCAAGTTGTTTGCCAATGGTCCGTTAACATTGTGTATAAGGTGGAGGGTGCTTAAACCAACACTTCATGTGATTTAGCCAACTTTTGGAGTCTATTTGGATCAGTGGCATGCATGATTTGGTTGGAAAGTTGGCTTAGACGTCGTGGAAGCAAAAATGAAATAAATTACACATCATATGAATATACAATACTACAATTCTAGAATCTAGATTTCTAATCCTTTCCTAGACCTGCGCTTTTTCCACTGCAAGTGGCTCCCAAAGCCACCCCAGCACTTGCCCATAATCAACCCTGCTTTCTCTTAAAACCATCCATCCACTAAAACCAACACTCCACCCAACCCAAAAATTGAACCCTTATAGCTTTTTCATGCGGGGTCCTAGTAAAACATATAAGTAACCCACCTTGGATAGGTTTTGATGCTTGCCCAAATCTAATCCTACTTTCGCCCGAAGCCAACCCCGTAGTCTTCCGAAATTGCTCTGCTTTGCATTGGAGACATTTAGACAGTTTAAGGTGTGCCAGGTTACTAGATTATGATGTGTGTGCATGTGTTGGTTTAGGGTGGGGTGTTGGTTATAGCACCCTCAACCTTAGGATAGCCTCGAGGTTGTCATGCGGAGGCCCTTGGAAACACATGACATGGCAACTGAAATTGAAATCAATTTTAAGGTCCAGGAATCCAAAATGCTTATGTGACTAAAAGTGACATAAAGATGGTGTCCAAAAGAAGTTATTCCTTAGAGTAATGGAGTGCAGTGGCCTCTGTGAGATGGAGTGCACTGGCCTTTCTAAGATAGAGGCTAATGTCAACTTTATGGTCTGATTGGAAGAAAGACTTGAGACTGCCTAGTCACCTACATTTCGAAAATAGGGAAGGAAATGGATTTATAGAGGGGACACACTTGTACATTGTAAGAGCAAAAGTGACATAAACTATTATCTCTAGGGATTGGTGTAGTTGATCTCTAGCAACTATCAATGGCAAGTCTATGATTTGAGGTACGGTAAGCAACAATGATTTTGCATGTGGTGGGGTCAATGGTGCTTCAAATACGGATCGCAATTCATAATTGAGAAAGTTCTTGAGCAAAAATGTGGTTTTGGGGACTCTCTTTCTTCGGATTTCAACAAACTCAATGCCATCTCGCATCTCCTTTGTGGATTGCCCAATGTGTGATCTAATTACGTACAAGCAACAAAGTCTTAACAAGGAAATATGGCCCCTCACTAAGTTTGGGGGGGGGGGGTTATTGTGTGGCATCTTCTTCAAGATTGAGGTATGCGGGTGTTATTACGGTTACTTACTATGACACTTGTGTTGAATTCATGTGTGGTTTATATGACACCATAAAGATGTGTGTTTATAAGAAATTGGACCGTGTCGTTAAAATTTGATGAATTACTCCACATTCAATAGTGAACACACAATCAGGGATGTGCAGATGGACGTGATGCGGCCTTTTTGCGTCACGTCGCGTCACGTCGGGGCGTGACTCGCACTGATGTGGTAAAAAAAAGCTACTGTACCAATTTTTTGTAACTTTTTTGTAACTTTTTTGGACGACTACTCTAGTCGACTGCTACGAGCAGTCGACTTCAGAAAACAAAAATTAAAAAAATTAAAAAATTAAAAAATTAAAAATCTATTAAAAAATATGAATCGTTAAATCTTCTTGGATTGAAGATCTAACGGTCCATGATTTTTTTAGAATTTTTTGATTTTTTTTTTGGGGTTTTCCTTGAAGTCAACTGCTTTTAGCAGTCGACCAGCTAGCCGACTGCTAATTACAGTCGACTGGTCTTGGTCGACTGCAAAAGTAATTTTTTGCAGTCGACTGCTATTAGCAGTCGACTTAGCAAACGACTACAAATAGCAGTCGACCTAGCAGTCGACTGCAAAAAATAAAATAAAAAATTCCAAAAAAATTCTGGACCGTCAGATCTTCTTGCCAAGAAGATCTGACGGTGCAGTCGCATGCTATTTGCAGTCGACCAAGGGGTTGACCAGGGGGTTGACCGCGTCAGTTTACCCCTGGGGTAACTGCCGGATTTACCCCCCTCGGACGTGACGTTTTTTGGTCAACCGTCACGTCGCTGTCACAAAATGTGACGTGATGTGACGTGACGTGCAATCCCTGCACACAATTGGGAGGATCTATACAATAAAGGCGCCCACAAACAATCACTTAAGAGATTTTGCACCAAATATGGAGAAGTATAAGGTGGTGTAAATTTTTCATGTGTAGGAAGATAGAAATTAGGAGGATTGAATTTTTTTTTCAAAAACCTTATTCCTTACATTGAAATTACTATGAATGTTTGAATCCAAAAGTTGGCCCGGACATATCACCATTGTCTGGAGTCTACCGCAACTGCTCATTTTAGCCACTCACGCCTCCTCATTTTAGCACTCAAATCCAGGACATTTGTCATGGCACTATTGGTTTTGGCTTAATTGAAATTCGATCCCAGCCCGATGGAAATTTAGTCCCAATTACGGTACTCCAAAAATCGCCAATGGGGTCCTGATCATGAAAATGCACCTTTTCTATATGTTCACTTAAGAAATCAACAAACATGCACTTTCATTATACCGTCATTAATCGGAAGAGGTCTAATTTTCAATGCGACTTTTGTCGATGCTTCATCTCATCATAGATTTGGTAATGTAACACAAGTTTCATTGTGTAAATCTAATTGGTAGAATCTAGAAACATTAAAAAAACAAAACGGATAACACCCACATACCGGTTACCCTCCGCAATCTTGGTTCTTTAATTCTTAGGTTAATTGTAATGTTACGGCTTTTGTTAGTATTTTGGATTTTGGCACAGTCCCTTTTGAGCCCCTTTTTGAGCAAATCTCTTTAATATGGTTCGGGTGTCATGGTTGTAGTCGTACATTCGTGCAATTAAATTAAAAAACTTATACAAAAAATGGAAATTAAAAAAACATCAATTGGCTATGTATTGCAACGTTATGGCATTTTTTTGTAGTGTTTTAACTTGAAATAGAAACCTCGTTCTGCGAACTGTCTAAAGTATTGGTTTGGAATCATCATCTTGGGGAAACGAATTGGCTCGTATGTAGCTACGCTAGATAGTCCTATTAGTGTGGGTGGGAAATTAGCGTGGAGATAATTAGTGTGGGCCACACTAATTTTGAAGTGAAGGTGGAATTAACATGGATCCAAGACTTGGGTTTTCCTTTTAACTACTGCTTAGATCATTTTGAACTTTTTGGTCCATTTCAGACTAAGTTGCCACCGCACGCCCACTTTAATATCTCCACTATGATGCCAAAAGTTTGCACACATCATGTCCAAGGTCTTTTATATACAGTCACCTACATATTGGCTAAATGGTGAATACAAGTAACAATACTTGAAGCACGAATGTTCATCAAAAGTTCATAATTACTAAAATATTGGCTCCTAAGTCTTCATGAAGATTACCAACCAGCACATTGAATACAAGGTACGTGACATAAGTAGCACATGATAAAATATTCACCCACACTAGAATTCTAAAAAAATAAAATTCAATTCATGTGGCCCACACTTATTTCCTATTGGAAATTTAGCGTGGGTTGAAAATTGGTGTGGCCCACATGAAGCCTCATTATGAGAGCTAGCGAGGGCTCTAGGAAACAACTGGGGCCCATAGTATTAGGACTCCATAGTATTAGGACTATTGAGTCTAGTTGTCAACTTTCCCTATTCATTTTGGGCCTTATGTGGTCACTCTTCTTGGTTTAGTATTTGGGATATTTGTGGTCAATATTTTTTAACCATACACCTATATTTGAATGGTATACGACAAAGCTCGTGCTTTGAATAGTCACCATATGGACACCTGGCACAACGTGAATGATATATGTGAACAATTTTGGGTTCAATGGTCTAGGACAGTACATAATGAGGACATATGTGATCATTGAAAAAGAAGAAGAAAAAAGTTCTTCACTTTGACCTCCTATGACATCCGTGTCCCAACTCCAATTCTCAAGCAAGAGATAACAATCTTCGTAATGCACAATTGCTAGCCAAATGAAACAATTTTTAATCCGATCCAACGGCCAAGAGTATCTTTTGATGTGGGAGTACCCACGCTAACCCCACAAACCTCACAATAGTAGGAGATCGAGATTTTATAGATTGAATTTTAACCTAATTTTAAAATAAAATAAACAAACTATAACGATTGGTAGTCAAATTGTGGAGTTATTTTCTCACTGGGCATTTCATCAATGTAAAGTGGCCCCGAGGCCACTAAGTTGAAGGATGCAAACACTGATATGTGCAATTAGGTAGTCATACTCTAATTTATAAAAATCCACACTATTTTGGATACTTGTCACCACAACGACAAAATCATTTTTTTATTTTTATTTTTTATTTTTATTTTTTTTTGGCTACCGTGCTTGTCATATGGATTGATAAACAAAGTCATAAGGTTTTGTGATCTGATTTTGACCGAAGGTAATTTGCATAGATAAAGAGTCTACCTATTTGCAAAGGCAACCTAATTGCACATACCGGTGTACACGAAATAGGGGTGATCATTAAGGAGTGTGCCCTTTTGAATAGAGTGACTTATTGCATTGACTTGCAGTTCCAGGTTCTTGAGAAGATGTCGATTCCAGTTTCTAACATGTGGAGTTTTGTGAATGTGTCTTCATATCTATTTGCTTCCATAGTTTATTTTTCCTAGTAATTTTGGTCCAATATTACAGTTAATATCACAACAAGAGGTAACTAGTATGGATGTTAGTGGCCATTCACACCAATGACCCTATTTAGTGTAGGTGCCTAACCTTTCAAATTTGAAAGTGCCAAATGATAGGGTCAAAGTCAACTTCAACACGTTTGCAACGAACACGATACCCACTTTCACTTTCACTTTCGAGTCTCAACTCACTAGATTCCACAACAACCTAAAAAACCGGAGTCCGAAAATTCTTCCCGACGTTCCGGCCTTCCGAAGAGCCCACGATCCATTTTCCGCGAGAATCGGCAACTTCCCTCGGAGTGTCACTCTATCAAAGAATGAAATATCACGAAGAATAAACAACTCATTGTAAAAGTTTGCGGTGGCTAACTACATAGTTTGCTAGCTTTGTGAGCCAACGATGGCCCGGCAACACCCGAACCCACGAATATGATATTATCGGGCCCCCAAAAGTTATAACTAAACCCAAAACCTCCCGAGTCCTCACGGCCCTCGCCTTCGTGCGGTGTAAATGAACCGCACATGTGGCCCAAACGGCGGGCCCCACGAGTGACATCACCCGCCATGTAAGCACGATGTCATGGGGGTACGGATGACATCATGGCATGTATCATGTGACGAAGTGGGTTCCCGAGCCCTTTATTACTTCCAAGTAGGGCCTACATAATACTCGGACTCGACACCCTATATTTATATGAAGTGGCGGTCCCGGCCCCCTCCACCACCTACTTATAAAGGGAAAGAAAGCTTTTGGGAATCATACCCAAAAAGGCACTCGAATGATCGTCTTTGCAAAGCTACGTAGTAAGCTTAGTTCTTCAAGCACGATGACTCATGGTCCAAGTCCATATCGCCACCAACGGACATGGAGTAAATTTATTCTAGCTCAAAATCTAGCGTGGATTGGATATATTGTTCTCCCTCTTTCATATGACATGCTTGGTCGCGGAAGGAAAGTATTGTATTATTTGAATGTCGTACTATCAACATTTTTGCAGGAAACGGCTTAATTTAGTGTATAATGTCATTGTGTTCACACAATGGAGATACATAAGTATGAAAGAACATTTGTATTGAAATAAACATGCTCACGGAGTCCTCTGGGGTTTCTCAAGGTACCCTGTGGTAACTATGCATTCCTTGATGGATTTACTTTTAACATATCTTATGAACATCACTTCGTTAACAAGAACAACACAAAGACAAACTTGTTCCACAACTTCGACCTTATTTCAAAAGAAAATAAATTTTGTAATGAACACATCAACAATTGATAAGACGGTAAACTTATGCATGATAGCTATGTCCACCACACATTGTACATAACTAAACATGTGAAATTCATGTGGATTAAACATAGCCAATCGACAACCAACTCATTGTTGTTTGGCATGCCTTGAGGGTTAAGGCCCCTTTCACGTTAGAATCCCACACTTGAGATGTGGATATTCCCACAATTTCAAGAAGACCAAATCATCAAGAGCTCATAAAGACTATTCATGCCAGTTTGGGGACAGACCAATAGTTGTAACTGTGAAAATCTTAGAACCCTTGGAGGTCATCCAAAGGTCATTCCGTGGTAAATAAACCCTAAACCCTAAACCCTAAACTCATTGTGTGTTTGGCATGCCTTGAGGGTAAGGCCTCCTTCATGTTAGAATCCCACGCTTGAGATGTAGATATTCCCACAATTTCAAGAAGACCAAATCATCAAGAGCTCATAAAGACTATTCAAGCCACTTGGGGGACAGACCAAGAGTTGTAACTGTGAAAATCTTAGAGCCCTTGGAAGTCATCCAAAGGTTGTTCCGTGGTGAATAAACCCTAAACCCTAAACCCTAAACTCATTGTTGTTTGGCATGCCTTGAAGGTAAGGCCCCCTTCACCTTAGAATCCCACGCTCGAGACTGTCACTAGGGTCACTTTTTTCTAATGACACTTCTTATGAGTGTGTTTACAAATACTTGGCATGGATGATTATGTTAGGGTGCAGAATTTGTGTATCTGCATCCTAGCATTCTTATAAGAATAAATTGAGATGGATGCTTAAAAATTTGGATGAAAAATCATTCAATAAGTGACAGTAATTGCAACATTGTAAATCTATAATGTCCAAATATGTTTTTTTTACAAGGAATGACAAATAATTTAAGGTTCACATATAGTATTGGTGACAATACACGGGCAGTTTACAATTAGTATTGAGCAAGACAAACAAAATTGGTGACACTAAATACAATATTTAGTGTAGTTAGTTCTCCAAGTTAACATTCCTATGGTTATGTTGTATGTGTATTGTATCCATGCCTTTGTATTTGTATTATGGAGCCGTACCCTTACATTATAAGTAGCAGAAATGATTCACATGATTTCAATGAAGTCGGAACTCAAAGGAAGTGATAGGAACTATCATATGGTATTTTATTGTGGTAGCTTTTCTAATGACACTTGTAAAGTTATTTCCACAAGGAAACGGTCCACTTAGACTAGGAGATGTGAAGAAAAAGAGATTGTCGAAGGCTATGGTCTAATATATAGGAGTAGTCACCACCACCAGCACATGTCTTGTTTTTGCTATATATAGGTGGCGGATTTCTCAAGAAAGGGTCTTAGACCATGATTTTGTCTACAAAGGATCATAGATTGATTTTTTTTGTGAATGAAATGCACCCTAGTTTGTGACGGCTAGCAGTTTTGTTGGGCGGAGAGCGATTCTCCAGTGCATTGTCTTATTAATTTTGTGTGCAACTGAGAACTTTACTTTGGAGTGAATTTTGTTGAGATTGTGTAACTACTACTATGTATAAGTCAATGGTTTTTTTATCTGCGGTATGAGTGAGTCTGATTATTATGTAGAGAGGCCGGATCAGTTGTCTGTTGAATGAATAAAATAAGGACAACAAGAGAGGTTGTGCTTGTTAGCCAATTGTCTTGCTTATGCCGTGAGTGAGTCATTGTGATTATTATGCACTTTGTGTTGGGAGTAATCCGAAGTCGATGTTTTGCGGTGTGTCTAAAACTGTGTATAGGTATCGGGTGAAATGAGGTTTTAGTCACCAAGCTTTAACCTGATAGTCAATAGTTTGGTAGAATAATATACCCGAGTATATGCCCTGGAGACAAGTTACTTTCAGGATTTATAGAGGATGGAATTATCAGAGGTGATTACCTTTTGACAACACCGTAGTCTCATATCTCAGAGGCAATTGTCTGATTATTTAATAGTGTGCATATCATATTTTGATCTGCACACCCTTGTGATGAAAGAGATTTATTTTTTTATTCTATTTTATTTCCATTTTCCATTTTCCTTATCATGTCATCGTGTTTAAGGCATTCAAACGAGGCATTAAAAAAAACTTATAATACACATGTTTGAACTCCAAACACATAAAAATTATGCACATATAGTTCAATAAGTGGGTCTGACAACAAAATCGGCAAAAGTAGGGATAGATGTAAACTACATATCTTGTAGTTGTTGTGACCACATTTTTATTGTCCAGTCCTACCTCTTTAATGTGAGACTTGTAGTGGTGCATCTATTTTTAAATTGTTTTAAAATACACATTCTAAAATGCATCTTAAAATACTCAGCAAAAATTGAGGCATTTTTTAATGTTTTAATTATAAATTCACTACTATAGTTAGTCCAAGTCAGTAGGTTGAATATAGACATGCACAACTTTGCCAACTGTTCCATATTACCTTATAGCATTAGTACATTCAAACTCAACGGTGGTGCCTGAGCCTTGAGCCCTGCCACACAAACTGATGAATTCCATAATGCAGAACGTGCCACATGGCACACCGGACAAGTTGTGAAGGTGGGTTTGCAGCTGCAATGTCTTCATTCTTGGATTAATACTTGGGCAGAGAAGAGCTCGAAGAACCGATCTTGGAAGAGGAGAATGTTTTCGACAATGATTTGTCATAAAGGACCTCATGGATTGAAGTCTTTGATGATTTTCAATAAATAAAACATTAAAAATGTTTTGAAATATTTTAAAATGTATTTTAAAATGCCACCTCTGACCTCTAGAATAAAAAAATGCAACACTAAACACTCAATATAATGACACAAATTTATAAACCCAAATTTTCTAGTCAAAATCTATCTCAATAATATGACTGTGGGATTGTTCATACGACACTCTTGGACCTCCAAAATGTCATAATATAGAGGTAATAATTGCATATATGAGGGGGTCCCACACATGTATAAGTACACTGTAAATTCCATAATATCAACCCTTGTAATGTCACTCCTTCTCTTATATCCTGAAACCCTAGGGAACGGATGTTTTGAGTTTAAATCTCACTCCTTGTTCTCACATTTCCCTCCCATATATCACGGGGTTTCACATTAAATTAAACCACCAAAGAATCCAAACCGCACGCATCATGTTATATTCATTGCAATTATTATCATTATGCAATGTTGATGTTGTGTTATTCCATAATCTCACATGCTACACTAATTCTCTCTTATCACACATCCATGTTAACTCCTTACTATCAAGTGCACTTTGATTGCCACAAGCATGACATTATGGAGTTTAGAGTTTACATAGTTAATATTAAATATATGTGACTTTCACATATGACATGTGGATAAAGAAAATTTTAATGTATAATGATGTTTAAACATGGGAACTAAGGAAACTACACGAAATATGATATTTATTAGTGTCATATGGTACTTTTATGTCACTATGGTAGCTTTTCGGATGCCACTTTTTATGAATAAGTGAACAAAAACTGTCATGGACGATGGATGAGTTCATCCATTGGCCAAAACCCTACCTTCTCTTGTCAGCAATTTGTGATGAAATATTGTCATGGATGATTGAAATTTGGATGAAAAATCACTTGGTAAGTGACAGTAACTGCAACATTGGAAACCCCTGAAAATTTGACAAGGAGTGACACATAATGTTGGGTTAACATTTAGTGTTGGTGACACTGTACTGCGGTTTACATTTAGTATTGAGCAAGGCAATTAGAATTGACACTAAATATCATATTTGGTGTAGTTGGCACAGACAAACCCTACCCCACTAGGTTTCCTTTACATTTGGGCGGGTTTGTCCTTATTCACACTAGAATCAGTGGGTGAGTGGCCACATAAGGTCCACATGGAAACTCACCCTAAGGAATGGGGCCACATAAGGTCCACATATAACTTGTGCGGCCTTTTGTTTGATAATTCCAAATGTCTATTTGATAATTATTTTATCGATAAGAAAGTAAAGCCAAACTCTAAATTTTCAAATTCCATATTGCATGTTCTTTTAAAGGTTGAAGAAAATCCCAAATATGTTTTAATGCCGATGATCCCAGCGTATCATACGGAAGTTGCCACCTCAGACATCCATCCAACATAAAAGCTTGACCTATTATAAGTTTATATTATAATTTTCTTAAAGCCGTTACTATATATGACACTCCTAGATATTCATTCCAAATTGAAGAGACGTGCTACACCGATATGTGCAATTAGGTTCCCCACACTATTATATTGACATTCCACACTATTTTGTATATCTATTACCGCAATAAAAAAATACATAAATTAGGTTCTTATTATAGCTTATGTACGGATGAATAAACAAATTTATAAGTTTTCGTGATCTGATTTTGGTCCAAAGTAATTTGCATGGGTCAAGAGCCAAGAAGACAACCTAATTGCACATACCAGTGTTACCTTTTAGAAAAATCTACCACTTTACCATTGGTGCCGGGTGTTCCCAACATTGTAAATCCTTGAGGATGAGGGGCATCCACACGAACACTACAATAAAATATTCAAACAATGTTACATTCCCCTCATGCCTATCCATGTGTGCATGCAACAAATCTACTTAATAGTCATTAACTATCTCACCCTACTCATACTCAATAAAAGAAGACTAGAAAACCATCAACTCCCTAAACTTTCCACCTAACCCAACACCCAAAGAAAGAACCTTGAGTGCCAAAACCCCAAGTTTGAATCTTACAACAAGGTGGCCAAACTCCATTAACTGAGTTGAAGGGACGGACAATTACCCAAGGTCAAACCTAGGAATAGAACCTCACACATGTTGAACCAAGTAAGGTAGAAATACCATAAACCGTTAAAATAAGGCGATTCGCATTGAAGATCTGGTCTGACAATCATGAGATAATTTTCCAAGATAGACGAGAAGGATTCATGAAGAATGCAAGTTGTTTCGTATTTTTCTGCCTTGTACAAAAAGTTCCACAATTTTTCAAAGTGGAAAGTTTGTCCAACCCACTTCCCGTTCACTAGGCTCTCCGCATTCCGATACAGATTATCACCTAAACCCGTTAATCATGAGTACGTTAGATCTTGCCTCCCATTTAAGACATGGCACTTTCCATTATGAGGCGGTCTAGTGCACCGCTATTGGGTGGTTAACGCTTTATGGTATTTCTACCTTAAAGACACCTTTTCATCATAACACCCAACCTCAGGATACACATATAAGCACACACTTCATCAATACTCAAGCCCCAACCCCTGAGGGTGGTCCGAAGGCCCCTTTGAAACCGGACGCCAAAAGGGGCCACCTCCGAAAGGAAACAATAGCACTTGTCCCATAGCCGTGCTATGTGAACTTTGAGCTCAAGGCTATGATTCAGGTGAGCTATCCCTCATTCACACCGACACAAGTGGTGGGCATCAACTTGGTTGTCATCTCTCTCTCTCTATATATACTCTGTTTTTACTTTGCCATAAATGATTAGCACAACCTTTAGTACATAACCCCAATGAATTATTCACTTTAGGGTTCGAAAAGGTTTATCTAGAAAATATCCACCATTGATCCGGTAGTATGCATCTACGGACAAGGATGTTTACCTAATCCTATATTAAGAGGAAGGAGACATGAGAGCCTCCTTTCCAAGGTTAAGTCGCAGTGGCAATCTACCCTAAGTAACTTTAAGGATTAGTGTAAAGTGTGTGGGCTTGTGGGAAGTGCATGTAAGATACCTCAAGTTTAGGACACTCAAGTGTCAAAAATGGCTGAGGATCAGGTATAATACTCAATGGTAGTATTGGGTATGCATTGATACAAAATATATGATTATGCCGTGATTGTTTGTGTGACATAGATAACAATTGGGTTCTGTTGTTATTCACCTCGTGTACGTTACTAACCCTCTCTTTGGATTTGGTTGGTGGCATGGGCACAGGTGAGGCAGACCCTTCACAACTTGGACGGCACTCTTAGGTTTTGTATATCATCTTTGTGCAAAAATGTCATGTGTATAATGCTTAGGTATAATGTGAGATACCAAGCATTGTTTATTTGTGATTGAACCTCGAAGTATAGTGCGAATATGCAATACATGTACCTTTGAGTTTGACTGTAAATATTGGCCATACTTTGGTTAAGGACACAAGGGTTACAACCTTGGTAGTTTGGACAATCAAAGGTTTAACTATTGATGATACATATCAAGAGGAGATAGTAGTAAAGGTTTAGAGATAGGTATGCAAAAGTATGGCCAAGAGGGATGGTCCCACCCACCCTCCCGGGTTTTGATAGGTACATGGCTATAGAATGGTTTGGCCTCTATACAAGAGGATGTTTTAAGAAGAGACTATGCTTGAATGTAAGCATAGATCTAGTCAAGAAATGCCCAACTCGCTCTCTCTCTCTCTGCCCCCCCTTGTAGTTATTGTTCAAACCATGAGCTTTAATTCAAGCATGTAAATATTAAAAATAATTTACTAAGCATATATGTTGAGATGAAGTGCTACTACTACGCATATCTAGACATTTTGGGAATAAATTAATCTACCGTGTCATAGGCCATGATAGAAATATATACAATTAGGGTAGTTAACCATGGTTAGAAGCGTAACTGCGCTACTAAACTAGGGTTAACATATTAAGGTTATTAGGGTCTTACCTTACCTAGCTATTCCAATATAAGCCTTGAACCCTAATAGAGCAAGTTTTAACGTGAGTAAGGGACAATGCTCACTTTGTTGATATGTACTAAGAAGGTAGATACATGATAAGTGTGGGAGCACGTAGGGTAAATTGACATGAGGACTCCTCAACTTGAGAGAGCTCAACATGGCTAATGAGTGTTTTCTTGTAATGAGCTTTGTATGGATTTGAAATACAAAAATAAACTTATAATATGATGCGAGTGTGTGACATGGGTGACAAGTAGACATTGCTGATATTCACCTTGCATGCGAGAACTGACCTCATTGCAATGATGTTGGATCTTGTGGGTGCAAGTGAGGCACACCCTTCACAATATGCATACATACAATAATTCGTTCGCTCTTATTTCATACTTTATGTTGTGTGTGTGATTGTTACTAGGAGGAACTTACCTTATTATGCACCTTCGTAATGGAGGAAAAAATTATATTGTTTTCAATTAGGTATGTGTAGCCTATTTGCACAAATACAAGGCATGAGAAGTTCAACTCAAACATGTCATTGTTGGTTACAATCGTATTATGAAAACCATTGCCATCTCTACATCCTTGCAAAGAAATGTAGAAACAAATGTAACTTGATAGTACCGATTTGACTTCCCTTAACATCATTATTTTGTACCTTGAAACATACTACCGTAGTACCATAGCAGGTTCGTCCTAAAATAATTCTAAAAATAAAAAACGTAAAAATTAGAAAATTCTGAAGACAAAAAAACGAAAATAGAATAAATTAGTTTTTGAAATATTTTGCTATTTCTAAGCTATTTAGGGTCATTTTTACTTTTTTTTGCTAAAAAAAGAAAATTGAGAAATTCAGTTTTTGAGAGGCGAACCTTATTTTTTCAAAAAAATTAAATATTCGTTCGCCAGGTGGCGAACCTGCTATGGTGTTACGGTAGTCATTGTATAGCAAGCATGTCACATCGCCAATATGTTTACGATCACTATATTCGTTAATTTTGGACTTTTTCGGCATTTTGAGACAATTACAAATATAAGAACATGGATAAAATCACACAGATATTGGAGAATGTTGTAAGATGCAAATACTTTGAAGCGGGTGTTCATATCAAGAACCCAATTAAGAACTCATATCAAGATGGTTTGGGTAGGCCAACCCAAACATTAGACCATGTCGTTGTGGTCCATATATTAATTTGAGACAAGAGAAAGTCTTAAATTAACGAATATAGTGATTAAGGCCACATGTGTAATCTAGGAGCAAACCATATTTGCTCAACGTCAAATCTCATCATTTGAAATACGAGAAAAGCAATTTGGTCATGAGATGCCTACACATGATATGGTACCAACAAGTCATATTTCTATAAGTTTAGCATATACACAGGGTATGTAGGCAGAGAATGCTAACAACTTCTAAAAAGCTTATATCTTCCGCAACAACTTGCAGCGAAACAAATTTGAATATACTTAAACCAATCATGTAAAATGCAATGGGGTCATACTTGCATAAACTAAACTTAATGCTTGCAAACTGCTTAGATTTACACAATCATTGATTATGCATAGCACTAGCCTACAAATCACACTTGCCTCTACATATAATTTCCTTCTCCTTACCTCTACACATAACTTCCTTCTCCTTACCTCGACACATAATTTCCTTCTCCTTACCTCTCACATGGTTTCCTTCTCCTTACCTTTGCACATAGAAATCACAAACAAAACATATTCAAGCAAGTCATGCAATGAATATTGAGTTGATGTGCATCTAGTGATGATCCCACCTCTCCACTATCCAACATAAAGAAACTGACCCCTACAAGTTTGCTGCAAATTCATCTCAAACGACTTGGTCTACAACAATTCCAGGTCATTGAAGTTGATTTCGATGTCAAATCAATAAAAAATGGCATTTTTTTAAATAAAAATTTCTTTTGTTCTTTATGTTGGAATTATGAGATATGCTCATATGCGGAAATTTTCTCCCACGTATGCCCGCAACACGACGTGCCTTGCCCACGCATCGGGATTCGGGAAGCGCGATGGTCAAGAACAAAAAATGTCAACACAAGATTCCTAAGAATTTGAAAGATTCGGCGACACCCAAAAATACGGATTCTCGTCCAATCCTCACCCGTCCAATTAATGTCATCCGAGAAGTTGGGCCTAACCCTTGACCAACGGAATAAACGGGGAGAACCAACCGCTAGTTACGAATATACCGGTTGAATGTGAGAAATAACCGGTCGAAGTTCAAGACCTCGGGGAAAATTGCCCATCGTTTGAGAGGGATCTATGGAATATACCCCACATTCATAAAGAAATGCCGCAAGATGTCAACATGTAACCGGTCGGACTCGGAAACACATCACTCGGATCTTGACCGATTACGTCCGAGAATCTCCCCGAACAACGGACCAAAGTGCATCGCAAAGCAATATCTTAGTTATTGTGCCATAGTGACACACAAAAACGGTTTTTTTTCCACACTACCTATATATATAGAGATACCACAAAGCTTCGCGGAATTGTAACGGGCTACTACTTTTCAATCTATATACTGAGCATTTCATGGTTTATTTATTGACATAAATGAAAATTCTCCAATGAATGTATTCTAGAAGGACCCAAAAATAAAGGCGCAACTGCCTAGAACTCAACCACTTGGAATTCTATCAACCTTCAAATTTGGTCAGCCTTATAATAGGATTGTAGAAAGTCTCATTGAGAATATTGACTTTTGGAATCCAAATATGGGCATTGTGATTATGGTAGCATCGTTTGCATGAACTTGATGATTTTGATCGTGTTGGCCTCGTAATGGAAGCATGAACCACTAAGGATTGCTTCCATGTCCTTTTGCTCAACACAAAGTAAATTTATAGTCGTGTCCATTGTTACGGAACTAGGCGAGTCTTGAATGCTTTCTTCTCCCCTTATTAGCCAAACTTCTCACAAGATATCATACATACGATTCGCACGAGATGATTTGCAAATCACTGAATCACGAGTCTGAATGTGGAGAATATCCGGGAATACTACATGGAATATTGTCAGTCCCACAGAACATTGTTATGGATGTGAATAATGTTATGTTTGCTGAGCCCCAATGGGGTATTACATCCGTATTATCCTCGCCTAAGCATAGAGTTCAATACCACATTTTAAGCGTGAATTTCATTCTTCCAATGATAGTAATGGAACCGGTATGAACAATAGCACAAATGTACAGAAGTTACATTTTTATAAGCTTAAGGTACTTTGTATATGGTATGTAGTGTCACTTACTATTTGGAGTTACACATTCCTATAACAATTTATTGCTAATGTAAATTCCTACCAAGTAGAGATGTTAATGTTATATAGTGTCCAAACAACCAACTTGATCTTTGGTGGTAAAAAAAATGAGATCCATAGGAACATATTATAGCACAATGTCAATCCAAATAGTAAGTGACACTAAACACCATAAATGGTGTAGTTGAGCTTAAAAGGGACACTATAAAAATATTTTTCTATTTCGGGCATGTTAAATTGCGTGGAAAAATCTCAAAAAAATCATAGATTAACAAATCTATACCGAGTCTACAATTTTTTATCTTCCAAAAAATGGTTGATTTATATCAATGAATGAGGAGAACCTGACCGCTAGTTATAGATAGAACTGGTTGAAGTTCAAGACTTTATTGAAAATTACGGATCATTGTAGAGGAATCTATATGTCAAACATGTAATTGGTTGGACTTGGAAACACTAGGATCTTGACCGACTATGCCCAAAAATGTCCCCGGACGCTAATTCACATGCAACCTACAAAATTTTACAAAGTGGTTTTAAGAACTAAGCCTTTTACTCTCCAGTAGGGGGTCCACTAATGTTGTATTGCTAGTTGAGAAGCGCCACAAAGCAACTTTATTGCAGGTGAGAGTCTTCTATTAAATGAAGGCGGTGTCCCCCTTTTGTGGATCACTTCTTACACCGCCTCGTTGAGCAGATAGATCTTCAAGTAGCCATTGTGATTGGCCAAAGTTGGAGCTCTCCTGAAACCATTCTTGCATCCTTCTTACATCGCTACTATGAATGGCTGAAGCGCTGCTATATTTTGTATTGAATGCCACATTTGATGATTCGCTTTCAACAACGACTCACTCGATGGCACCAATGCACTCACTTATTGATGGCTTAAGGATGAAAATAGATGTCGCCAAAAGGAAGGTGTTACTTTAAGGCATTGCTATCTTAGGCACACTCACAAGCATGGGGGTTCTAACTAACTCTCTTTACCTACCCCTTCTGGGTCTTAACCTAAAGTACCACTAACCAACCGGTTCTTAATTAACCAAGAACAAATACATGAACTAAAAGAGTGCCACTCTTAACATAAAACTACTACACGTTGTGAATACTATTGAACACTCATATATATATATATATATATATATATTGATGTTTAACCACTAATCCGCCCACATTGTGACATCGGTCCAAAGCGATGACCACAAAAACCGTAAGTAATTTTTTTGAAGCTTTCATTACATGATATATTGTAAAGCATACTTAGATTGGGATGTAGTGTTTTTAATGAAATATTAAGAAACACACTACTAGAAATATGGATTCCCTAACAAAATAGATGTTAACATTTTTCTTTGGTCACCTCAATTTTGTAATGAAATAACCCATTTGGACTATCTCAACACAAAATTCAGGTGACCACCAAACATCATCCAATTTCAGACATGTAGGACTCCATGTCATTTTATCATCTAGCATGTTGAACCACATTTTTGGTGACCTTGTGTAAAGTGAAGTGGACCACCAATCGTTTCTGAACAAATGAGGAAATTTAGAAAGAAGTGGGTCATGGACTACATTGACTACATTGTTCATGGTTAGTACTGTGGGCTACACTATATACGAGGAAAGCAATACTAAAAAAATCATAGATAATACTGTAGGTGCACAATGTATTCAATCTCACAATCTATATATATATATATATATATATATTGTAAAACCATTTTGGGCCATAGCCTAGCCGAATTAGGCAAATTTTTAAGTTTTGATGGTTTTCATCCGGCAATTGACGGTTGGAAGTCATCCAGGGTGAGAAGCCGAGGCAATTGCCATTAGGAAGTGGTTACAGAGTTTAACCGACTCCTCTCCTTCTTTGACACAATAAGGAGGAGGTGAGAGACGACTTAGACGGGCTATTTTTCAATCGCAGAAATTAGACATAGTCTCAGAACATTAGCAATAGGTTGGTAGAAGCATCAACACTCAGAGATTGAGGTTGATTGGCAATTAGGCAATCCCAAGTGAGATGCTTGTGGGCATAGTAGGAGTCTTTCAGAGTTGAGTGATTCGAACTCTAGTTGTTTTTTGAACTTTGACATTGAAAGTAAAGTTGTGAATTCAATGCTACTATTTTTGGTAAACTTGGAATGCAAGTTTTTGTTGTGTGTGTGCAATTATCTTAAAGTGGAATGATGTCCTGGATATGTAAGAGCAAGATTGTCAAGTGTAAGTTAGGCAAGTAGTTTGTCAAGGAGTATGAATAAGAGTGAGCAAAGATTACAGTGTTTAAGATGAGATGTAAGGAAGATCTGGCGATAGGCCGAGTAAGAGGAAGTCTGAGTGCAAAATTTAGAGGGTAATGTCTGCAAAGACCAATGTCGTTTGAAGTCGGGCATAGTCAAGTTTCTTGAGGACAATGGTCAGTAAGGCATTGATCGGCCAAAAAGGCAAGTGAACTTGTGAAGGTTGTGAGAGCCATAGGCCAGTTTAAAGGAGTGATTATTTGGCTATAACCTGAGAGATGTAAGAGAGATGTATAAGTCTTTGAAAGAGAAGTAAAGTCTTGGCAATAAGCAAGAGTGATCTTACCTCAGTCGGAGAGAAAGATAGGAAGGCGAGTCGCCACAAGAAGGGCAATAGCCTATATGCAAGTTAGCAAATATCAGCTGAGTAGCTGAAGCTTAAGAAATGTCAGAGAGAGAAAAAGGCAAGTAGCCTGAGTGAAAGTGGTAGAGACGGAGAGACATGGGATGGGCAAGGTCGGTACCATGAGAGACTAAGTGGCCATAGCCGTAGCAAAAGGCTTGAGCCGAGTCGTCAAGAAAGGACGTTACCTAGTGGTGATCACCGAGGTAGGGGTATAGCCTAGGTAGGTCCCATCCCGGGGAAGTCACTGTCGAAAATTTAGATAACTATGAGAGAACAAATATAGGGTGACATTTATTCATGGTTGATAAAAATTATATATTTTTTGATATACCATAGCCTTGAAGAAATGTGAGGTAGCACATTATATACAATATAGGGCCACTTGTAATACCCAAAATTATGTTTATAGTATTTCTAAAATATCATTATAGTAATTGATAGGGATTTTATTTATTTATAGGTTGAGTTTAGGGTAAGGAAAAATTAAGAACTAGATGAAAAATGATCACAAATCCATCTACAAAATGGATGAACTCATTGGATGAGGGTTATTAAGTGTACTTTTGAGGAACATTTCGTTGACGTTTGTATAATTCTCTGGTTGTTCCTCCCACGCAAGACAAAAATTCTATCATTGTGCATTGACCCTACGCGTTTAAAGAGCTCCGTGGGGCCATATTTGGTGAATCTATGGTAGATTGATGGATTTGTTTTAGGCGAGAGGCTGTGGCATCTTTTGTGATGATCGTTTCTCAATTTTCATGTAAGACTTATAAGTAGGCATTTCAAATTGTCTTCACACTTTGCATGATAACATGTGCAATGTTAGTGCACCTCTGTTAGTGAACACATTAAGGACACTTTAGTGATGCTGGTTTGTTTTAGAATTTGTGGACTTCTTTCAATGTTTGGATGAAACAATTAAGTACACCATTATCAATGGGCTTAGACATGTAACCAATTATGTAAATAACATGCTTCTTGTATACACAACTTAATTTTTGTTGCGTGATGAATTCCATTTCTAATGCTTTAGTACAATGCTATTGTTCATGAAGGAAAATTCAAATAAATATAAATAATGAAGGGTCTGAAATATTATGGAGATTTTAATTTATAATTACACATAGGGTGGTAAGAAATTGAAGAAAGTAGAATTATTAAAAAATATAGGGTCCACTAAAATGCAGTAAATGAGCTACATAGCCCCCCAAAAAATATGTGTTGTACGCTCATGTGTCCCCAAAGAATACACTAAGTGACTTCCCCGAGGGTCCCATGTACCAAGAAGGTAGGAGGCAGAGAGCCTGTATGCAAGTAGTGACAAAGCCTAATAAGCATGCTATAAGCTGCAAGGGCATTACACTGAGAAGATGAGGACATTACTTTAGAAGAGTAAGACTATAACCAGTGCAAGCTTTAAGGATAATTAACAGACTAAGGCCTATAACCAAGGATATCACCTAGCTTGTTATGCATTGTTTTATGTATTATAACTGTGTGAATGTTTTTGAGATGAGTTGCCAGATTCACCTAGGGACAAAGGTGGTGGTTACAGTTTCTGAAGACTTGCATGATGGTTGTAAGTTGATTAAGAGAACTTAAATTTGAAATTACCACAATCATGATTTATGGCAATCAAAGACTATGCGGTTACTCAAAAAGATATTACCCCGGACTTTGTCTTGACTATGAGCCATTGACTACTCGCCAAGCTTTTGAGCTTCACAACGGAAATAGATCAAAGTTATTAGAGTGATAGGAGTCCAAAAGTGTAGGACTGAATCACCCACGACTAAAGAAGCACGAACGAACCATAAGAGTGGAGATTAGGCATAATAAAGAAGGAACAGGGAAGGAAAGGCCCTAGATTGTTATTGTAATCCTTAATCCAATGTGACATTAACCCTTATAGACACTATCTCAGTCTTCTTTGAGACTTAGTTCCTTGGGTTGTTGTTTTAAGTAATAGAAAATCCTAACTATATATATATATGTGTGTGTGTGTGTGTGTGTGTATATGTATATATATATATATATATATATACACACACACACACTACATCAAAGGCCTATGTCATAGGCCACGCTATTGCATATGGATGGAAAATAATGTGCAGTTGAGAAATTTTCAACAATGTGAGGCCCAATTCATACGTGCTAAACATGGTTTTAAATTTAGAATCAAGGTGCTTAATCTTTTTCCAAATATAGATTTCAATCAAGTTAAGGAAAACCATTTTCCTTTATTAAATATAAGTTTTCAAAAAGAGGACATCTGTGAATTTCATATGTGTGGAGAGATTGATGCAAAAACAATTCCAAATTCCCCTTGAGTATAAGGCTCCACATTATCTTATTGTGTGATAGTGTATGCTATGGGCATCCTTGGCCAGGGGTTTGTGATGTCTATGTAAAGTCATCCATTGCATAGGTGAAACACTACGAATTATATTACAATATGCAAATTAATATTTCAAGAAAATGTCACTCCAGAAACAACATAAAAAATTCCAAATTATGATAGCGGAGTGTAATTGGAATGTATACATCTTCAACCTTATAAGAAACTTGTTTTCACTAGAACCCCTCCATCCACGCTGGATGAGTTTGTAGAGACGCCACGAATCCCAAGCTGGCCATGCTATAGTGCATCAAAGGATAAATCACACTTTAAGTATGCCCACACTATTTACCATAAACAACGTAGTCGAAACATGCCCTAATTGTCCAAGCTTACGTTGTCTTATGCTTTGGCCATTGTGAGGCACTTCCTCTATACAAAATCTTGTCAATTCAATTGGAGTACATAGCCCAAGTCCAAAAACCCATACACTAACACATATTATGTGGTATTTGGATCTCATTTGAGATTGTCACCTCTCTTTAAACTACATGTTTGTAATTTCGCGCAACATTGAAGTTTTGAAGTTTTGATTTTTTTTTATTTCCAAATTTGGGGCGATAAGATGAATGTTCACTTTTTTCATCCATCCTCTGTGATATTATAGTCAAATACACAAATAGACACATGTGGGTATCTCAATTTCTAAAATTGGACTCCATATGTGGGCTTTGTGGTTGGTCAAGGAGTAAATTATAATCAAGATTTGAGTAAATATGAGAGAAAAAAACTCATCAAAAACAACAATGCGTATGGGAGTATTTTTTGCGCCGTCGAGACTTTGAGCATTGCAAACCGTTTTTTTAGGGGCGGATAAAAGAATATGATGGAAACCTTTATTCTATATACATACTTCAAGAAGCAATGTGGTCAATTAATCACCATAAATGTGAATGTTTCACAAACAATATAGTGTGCTTGCAACTAAACTTTGTGCTTCTATCAGTAGAAATGAACATATACAATTTTATTATGTCTCAAATTCATGCAAAGGTCTAAAATTACTTAAATCTTTGGGAAGGTCACACTGTAGCCCGTACAATATCATGTGAGTGTAGGATAGGGTACTTAAAGAGAATTTGGTTTGCAAAGTACACATACAGGATGCCTATTGTTGCATACACTTTTGTAGAAATGAATAACGTAGTATGAAGAGGCAAGCGTGCCCTGTAAGGTTTCTCACAAGAGGAGATTATTTCATCCATATATAGCTTACATCCCCCTAAAGTTCAAATGTTTTCATCTATGAATTAATGTTTGTCATTTCCGCATCATACTTCAATGACTTTTGCAACATAAAGTGATTTATGTGCATATATACAAGGAATGCCCAATTTGTTTCCAACTGGTTATATTTTGTCTACAAAATTGAGGCAGACGACTTTAGGATCTCAAACTTTCATGTGTACATACATGAGACTTTTATGTAGTCCAGGATTTGTATGTATAGTCTTCTTTTTGGTCATGAAAATTTTATATAAAGGGGGGGGGGGTAATAAGGGTTCTTGCACGCACATGACTTGCACTCTCAAAGAAGAGTGCCCTCCCTATGCTTAAACCCCAGTTACATCCTTGTTACATATGTCCAAATTAGAAATAAAATGGCATGCCCCAATCTTTCAAGCATTGCAAGAACACTTGGACAGTCTTGGAAGAATACCCCTTAATAGGCAATACTGGAAGGTGGTGTTGGCAAATGAATATGATTCAACTTCACAATTTGTGAACAACTTGTGCGGAAATTTAGGGCGAGACTTAGATGGTCGCCTCCTAGATTCATCGCCTCCAATGCTTGGAAGAGCATGTTTTCAAAAGTCATGGGGTCGCCCCGTCTAAGTGCGATGAGAGGAGTTGTGTCCACGAAATAACCTCTCAAGTTGCCGCGGGCATTGGACACTTAACAAAGGTTATCACCATTCAAATACTCTAGGAACTAGTGGCCATCTTGTATATGTTAATTGATGTCTATCATGTCGCATTGGGTGGCGCTTTTGGGAGTAGTATCGTAGTAGTGAGTCGTAGGAGTGATGAACCATTTGTTTATTTGAATGAAAGCACTTCAAAAGGCTAATTTGAGATTCTTCACTAAATTCATCACCGATTCAAGAAAGCTATTGAAAAGCTAAATGCAACACGTTTAAACGTTGAATGTATGTACACGGGAATCCTAAAATCTTGAAGGAAATTGCCTCAACTATGTATACAAAATATAATCAATTGGAAACAATTTGGGCATTCCTTGTATACATGCTCGTAAACTACTTTTACTGACAAAGTCATTGAAGTATGGCTCAGGGATGACGAATATTGCTTCATAGATGAGAACAATTGAACTTCTAGAGGGTATAAGGTATAAAATAATATACCTTATATTTCTATATGTGTATGAAATATTATTCTCTTGTTAGACACCGGGGGGTGGGGGGTGCTTAGTGCACACGTACCTCTCCTCCATAATTCATACTACCTCATTTAACTTATATTGAAAGCAGATGACACAATAGGCATCATGTATGTATACTTTGTAAACCAAACTTTCATTGAAATACCCCTTTTTACACCCACGTAGTACCAAAACATACCACATTGAGTGCCCTTCTTAACGTGTTCGTGCCTTGCTTGAATCTTATTCAATTGAAGCAAACGATGGGTCATTTTCTACAGCTCTTCAAATCCTATCTAGCGAGCTATTTTCCATCCTAATCCGCCAAACTATTTGAAACTTAACCCTTAACTTCCTGAAGCGTATTGTGGTTTTATTAGATTGTTTAAAAAATAAGATTCTTAGAACTCAATTAAAAAAGTTGTTGCTAATGATATTAAGATCACATCAATACGGTAGCGATTCCTAAAAAACAACGATTACGGTCTTAGTGCCATGGCAAGGCCCGATGGAGAACTCTTTAACCTAGAATGGGTGAGATAACATGAGGCTTAGTGATGTTACATCCTTGCTACATCCCCGAGATCTCGTGTGTTCTCCATCTTGAATTGGAAATATATTTTCAAGGAGAATGTAAAAACTAGTATAAGCAATTTTTGTATGTCAACTTAGGGCTCCCATGAAAGCCAAAGAGCATCATTTATAAGTACTAAAGGCCTTCCTTATATTCCCCATCCGCAGAAGCTCACTTACTACCCTAAAGTTACATTTCTAAGTCTATTTAACACCGGAATTAGCTTTCAAAGACCCCGAGTTAGTATGCTTGAGGTCATTTGAGATTAATCATGTATTTATTTATTTATCAACTTAAAATGTTGGATGGAGAGGTACGCCCATATGCAATAATTCCCACTCTCTTGCCCTGATCACACCAAACATTTTGTCCGGTTTCAACTGTGAAATTGCTAGGGATTGTGTTGAGAAATATATGTTGGCCCACCACTTTTCACACTATTATAGCCGGAGATGTTGACAAATGGTGCCAGAACTGGCTGGTGTGATCAGCCCCTCTCCCCCTCCTCCACCTTCTGGATTCCCAGGGCCCATAGAACATCCTTCAGCAAGGGATTAATGTGATGACCCTTAGTTAGAGATGAACCAATTGAGTTTGAGAAATAACCAGTTGAAGTTCAAGACTTCAAGAAAACCAACCATACGTTAGAGGAATCTATAAAATATACCTCAAACTAATAAAGCCTAACCGAAAGATCACAACATGTAGCCTGTTGGACTTGGAAACACTAGGATCTTGACCGATTACGTCCAAAAATCTCCCCGGACACTGATGCTGTCATACCTTCCCATGAAGCTTCAAAAGCCTTATATTCTTTACCTTGTAATAAGGGTCACTTCACACACGAGACCGAGGGCCCATGACCATTGCACTTCAAGCACTCTCATTGGTGGAATAGACGGAGCCGGTGAAAGTTCGCTTCACACTATGCTTGAGGGACCAGCAGAGTATGTGAATGCAAGATGGATGTAAAGTCTACATGGATTCCTACATGGCATCAAATGGATCATCTTTCTTGGTTACTTGGATTATTTTCGAAACCACCTCTTGGAGGTAGGCTGAACAAAAAACCGGGAGACCATGGCACTCCGAATGTTCACAACCGTTGATTTATTATATTTTAACATGTGGAAGGACCGCGCATGAATAGAAACTCATTGAAATAGCATTTGGTTGAGGGCCCAATCACATGTGACTTCCCACTACACTTGAAGGCCCGTGACCACACTACATGATTTTGGAAGTGTCTTGGGATGGCCTTTGGACACTTCTTTTGGGCTCCCACAATTTCATGGTCATGGCTCTTGGCTCGTGTGAACATTGTGACTTGTGTCCAATAAAACATAGCAGTATAATATTTGATGACATGTGGATATAATTAAAGAGGGAGTAGAGTAGCAAGGGTGAGTTTCCATTTAGGCCGTTCACCCACTAGATTCTAGTGGGAACAAGTACAAAACCCGCCCAAATCCAGGCCCACCTACTAATCTCCTCCTTCTGAAACCAATCTTCAATCCTTCAGTGACTGGCATTTGTAGGTTATAAAGTGTTTTAGTGGGTGCATGAAGGTTTAGCGGCATGTGTCCACAGCCCTCCACATTCTAGTAGGCCACTAGAATGTGGTTGGTTGGCAGCTTGTGCTTATCTACATGCAAACTCATGCAACCCACTATTATCTAGAATCTAGTGGACGAGTGGCCTACATGGAAACTCACCCTTAGTATGTAGTGCTACCCAGCCCCATGGCTAGGGATTTGCGGTGTCTACGTAAACTCATCCATTGCATAGATGAAAACACACTAAATCATATTATAACTTGAAAACAACTATAATTAGATGATTTGACTCTGGAATAGCATCAAAGTCCCACCACATAGTAGTGTAGTGGAGTCTAGCTGTACATAATCAACCCTCAATCTTATAAGGGACCTGTTTTTACTAGAGCCCCTTCATCCACGATGGATGACTTTACACGGACACCACGATTCCCAAGCCCCTCACATGCATATCATATACATACAATGTCTGGGGAGGATTTTGGCATAATTGATCGAGATCCTAGTGTTTCCAAGTCCAATCGGTTAGATGTTGACATCTTTTGGTTTTTTTCTTTATTATTTTAAGAAATATTCTCTAAATTCCTCTAAAATGATGGGTAATTTTCCTAAAGTCTTGAATTTCAACCGGTTATTTCTAAACCTCAATCGGTTCATTTGTAACTACATTGATCACCCCAGTTTGTGAGGGAGGGCAAATAGTGCGTGCAAGACATTAGTGAAGGTGGTACTAAAATTAGTGTCACCCAAAGATCTAAAAAGCATTGTCCATCTCAACACTATACATTGAAAATACTATCCATAGCAACACACCTTTAACAAAAAGTATTGACACTATTCATCCTGACAATATCCACTAAAAACACTATCCATAGCAACACTATTCACAGAAAGTATCAACACTATTCATCCTGACACTATCCACTGACAAGCATGTGTTTGCAAACAAAAAAATTTATCACTCTACAAGCACCTTAGAGCACACACAAATTTTCTTGAATATGTATGGTACCTGAGCGTGCATGTGTTTAGTGTCACTCAATAAAAAGTTCAGCCCTCACTACACTAAATATGATATTTAGTGTTTGATACACTAAATACGAACGCATACACTAAATGTCGATAACCCTATGAAAAGTAAGCAACATTAAATGTAAACTCAAACACTAAATATCAAACTATAGTAATATCCGGAAGTTACATGTTTGAATTTAGTGTTAGTAAGGATATGAAAAAAATAACAGTGATAAAAGGAGAATTCTAGGAAGTGAGGAGGAAGAGAGAAAACGAGAGATTCTTGAAGCGATCGAAGAAGAGTGCTTCACAGGAAGGGGAGTGGCAGTAGGGAAGGCAACAACACATTTATGTCTAACACTAATTGTCAAGGAATTGAAAATTAGTGTTGAGCAGGGTAAGGGTGGTAACAACATTAAATATCATCAAACACTAAATGTCATATTTAATGTACCAATTTTGAGAGTTGGCAAAATAGCGTGTGTTTGAGGAGTTAGTACCATACACACTAATTGGGATAATTAGTGTACACTAGGATAGCACCGTCGGGTTCCGACTACTACATAATCATAGTAACGTGGGTAGTAAGCTCCACAGTTACATGTCCGGACAGCCTCCTGTGTTGGTGCAGTGAGGGAATCGGCGGAAATAGGGGAGCCCTAGTGTTAGAAGGGGGGCAGGCCTACGAAAGAGCCTACGGACCTCCAGTCCACGGGTCTTTGACCGGGTATGGAGGCAGCAATTCCGGGTATCTGCCCTGTTCATATAACCAAAACCAGCCTCTGGCTCGCTTGAGTCACCTGCAGGCTGGCAACCTCATCAGCTTATTGCTCAGATCCTCCTTCGCTGCTCGCGCGTTTTAAGATTGCGCTCGAGAATCTTGTGTTTATGTCTTTTCGTGTGGTGAGAGCCAGAAATTCATCTTCGGTTTTGCAAATGTGGTGCCAACAGAGTGTTTTAGTGCAGAGTTTGTGAGATTTGAGGCTTCGGATGCAGAGAAACAGAGCTTCTGGGGGGTGAAGGAATCGAGCTTGCTCGACGAAGAAGACGAAGAAGAAGCGGGCATTTGGAGGAGAGGAAGTGGTTTTCTTTTACAGAGGATTGGAGGCGTAGGAAGTTTCTGCAAGCAAGCAGTGCGGTTCACCGACTTGAGCATCCGAAGTTGGCAGATGAGAGCTGTGTGTCTGTGTGGTGCTTCTTGATTATTACATGCAAGGAAGGTTGACGAGTGTTTGAAGGGGACGATCGGACAGCAGTATGGAATATGCTGTGTTTGTAGGACAGGTTGAGATAATACTCGGGTGAGTAAAGATTTGTATGTGTTAAGGGGTGTGTGTGTGTGTGAGAGAGAGAGAGAGAGAGAGAGAAGAGTTTAGTGACGTTGGTGAGAAGCGTGTCAGGAAGACGATGAATATTTTCAGCTTTGCGAAGCGCGCGAGAAAGGCAGAAATAGCGCCCAGCACATTTGGTGGTGGTGCGGAATTCAGCTCCATAGCCACCACGGTACAGCAGCAGCAACCATCCTCGTCCTCATTGTCATTATCATCACCATCATCAACATCGTCATCTCTGGACTCATTCAAAGCGCAGTTTCAGGATTGTGACCCTCTTGCCGCCCTTGCTGCCAAACCCTCGCCATCTTCTACTACGTCGTATGCTAACCACCAGTTCCCCTGTCTGTCATCTCCAAAGCTGCAGCATGGAGGCGGCAACGATGAAGAAACCACCGTCTCGAGCTCCTCCGGGAAGTACTTACACAAGCGGTCGTGGTCGGATGAAATAGGGGTGGGCCGCTTATTAGAGCAGCAGCCCCTGGAGAAGAAACACTACCAGAGGACGTCCTTCCTAGGCAACCAACTGCGCCAATTACACGGCCCGAATATCACAGAGTGTATTCGCGAAACCCTCGGCCGCTCAGCTCAAGTTCTAATGCAACAGCAGCAGGCGGGGAGCTCCATGGCCGCTGCTGCTGCTCATCAGCAGCAGCTTAAATGGGAGCCTGATTTCCAGACCTTTGACAGCCGACACCGACAATTCTCGGAGGACATCTTCAAGAATGTGCCTGAAGCACAGGCAGCCCTAGGGGCACTGGCATCGTCAATGGAGTCCTGGTCGAGACGTAGTAATGAGAGCGTTGCAATGCCGCAGCAAGCATCTAATTATCACACTCCTCCACCTTCCGAAGCTATTGCCGCTGTAGTGAAGGAGGAGCCCTTGCCATGGCCAACAAGCCATGTACACCATCAGCTTCAACAGCCATGGGAAACATCTCTACTAGATTTCCCACATCCGTTGCAGCAGGAGCATGGGCCATCTCCACCGCAGCATCAGCTTCCATCCAACGAAAATGACTCCGAAGAGACTCCGTTCAGTCATGTGCCGCAGCAGGGGTCATCTGGATCCGACGATCATCCTCATGATCCAAATCCTATGCCAAAACAGATGCCACGGAAGACAGTTCGTCGCGCGTTTCCCGAAGCAGCAGCTATGGGGTTCCAACGACGCAAGGATCCCGCTTCCGCAAACAAGGATATGGAAAATGGTGGCGAATGGCAGCAATATGACCCGATCAAAGTGAAGAGCACTCCGCACTACCGAGGTGTCAGACATCGCCCCTGGGGTAAATTTGCAGCCGAAATTCGAGACTCTGCAAGACAAGGAGCTCGGGTTTGGCTGGGAACATTTGACACTGCGGAGGAAGCTGCCACTGCATACGATGCGGCTGCTCTTAAGATGCGAGGGTGCAGAGCTCTCCTCAATTTCCCTCTGCGAGCTTCCATTTCTTCTCTTTCCAATCCAACTCCCACAGACACACCAACACTAATAGAAATCCAAGGCGAATCCTCACAAACTGCTCCAACATCGCCGAAACTCGAAACCACACAAGAATTGAGTGGCTTGCCATCGTTGTTGACCGACAGCATCGGCGATTCAACAAACCGGATTTCGGAGGAATGCCATAACGAAGAGACCATGGTCATGGCCATGTCCCAGCCATGCTTACAGCTGGAGGTGGAAGACCTTGGAGCTAACTACCTGGAGCAGCTCCTGTCGATGTCATATCCTGAGCCGGAGTCGCGACCCCTCTCGCCTCCCTCCGACTTCGAAGGATGCTTCTCGATGTTTTCCGAGCTCTTGTGATACGAGTCGTGCTCTCTCTCTTCTGTCTGCTTCTTGTTCTTAGGAGTCTGCTTCTTGTTGAGTTTGGTGTAAATTAGTCGACATAGCTTAATCGACAGCATTTATTACGAAAGGATGCTGTTTCTTCTCCTTATATTGAGGGTTAGGGGTGCTGGTGATGAGGGTTTAGTTTTGTTAGTTAAGTATGTCCTGGCAACATGCTGTACATAGGAGAAAGTGAGAGTGGTTATATGTACATGCACATTAGCAATGTACACGCATTCAATAATTTAATATGAGAAATTCCACACGGTGCATCCTAGATGCAAGACGACCCAATTTTGGTGTTTATATTTTTTGTCCAGTCTAAAACTTGAGTGATTGAGTCACAGTTTTGAGGTCTCCCGTATACGATACATTATGTGCTTCGGAAGGATCACAGACACAGATCCATCTCAATGAGAGGTGAGGTAACTATAAGTTGTACAATTATGATGTATATGCCCTCATATTTTGGGTTAAATTTTATGTATATATATATATATATGTTTATGGATGTGCATATTTTTGCCAGGATTTGATGTATAACTCGCTTTCATTACTTGTTCACGAGTCGCAGTTTTGAATCCTCCCATCACTTCAGGAAGATAACGGACAGAAAATCTATCTCAATAAGAGGTGGCTATAACTTATAAGTTGTACAATTATGATGTACATCCTCATATTATGCATTATTTCCAGGGTGTTCTGCATAATCTGCTTTCTGTTACTTATTCATGTTGGACGGGCTCGAAAACATGTTTTCAAATTGGAATTTATATTCGAAAACATCTGTTTCTGACATCTGTCTCCTCTTCTTGCCCCTTTCATCATCTGTGCCCAATGCTTCGTGGGTTAAAACATTTGGCAATCTTGATATTGTTTGGTGTAAGCTAATTACTACCCTGTAGATTGTGATTCCAGAAGCATAGCCTGTTGGAGAGCCATTTGCTTCACTCTAGGGCTACCATGGATTTGATCAATGCACAACCTGGAATTGAGTAGAAGAATCGCAAAGACCTTGGTCACTGTCATAGTCACATCCCAGGGAACAGTTGAATTCATGTCTCTGACATTTTGTACGGAATTGCATGGCGAGTGCGAATTTGTCATGCAGCATGAGAAGCTTCATCCCCAGACTGGTGAATCTAAGTTAAGTTAGTAAGTGTCGGACTTATTCAGCTGTGTTTGACTTTAATGGTTGGTGAACTTGGAGTCTAACTTTATGATTCTTTGACTTTATTTCACTCGGGATTGACTCCTGTACCAACATAGACCTCTACGTTTCACAAATTTTGAAGGGATTTAATCTGGGCTTTCTAACTAATACTCTAACTCTCGTCATGGTTGCGCGCACCACTAGCTCCTGGAAACATGATCAAGTGCATTCAATCCGAGGGCCGCTTGTCTGTAGTCCATGCCAATTAGACGGTGCAAGTGAGAACCTGTGGTAAGTGCAAATAATTCCAATCCAATCCAATAGTCAAAATTGTCTATGGAGTTGGAAGAGCCCACAATAGAGACACATATTTAAATGAATATCGGCATGTTCATTATAATCACAATTGTTGTGGTATATAAATATTCAATTTTGTCTGTTTGCATAGGAGACAAGCAAAGTATGAGGAAAAGCTTCTAAAATATGTTATTGTTGTATGAGAATTATGTTGAAATATTTGTGGGTCCCTTTGTCGCCTTGACATTTGAAGTGCTTCGATAACACCTGAACATGGTGCATGTGGACAAGCGAATTTATAAGTATTCCTAAGAATAAACATTTGGCTTGCCATTGCACTAGTGGTTGTCCAAGAAGATGTGGTCAAGTAATAAAGAATATTTTGATTTAACCAATTTCAAATTGGAATGAACAGTGACTAATCATCTAGAAGTTCACACATTGTTAGATGGGCTCCCCCTGACTTGGTGTAAGAATTTATTGCCTCGGGAAGACATGAACCCCACAATCCCCACCACTTCATTGACGTTTTCAAGTCTTTTATCCATGTCAACCAACAAGTCTGTCGGAGAGAAGGGAGATAGCCTAGATGTTACTATGTCCTCTTACTATACTCAAGTTAAAATCTTTGTTGGTGGAAGGGAAAATTTATAGTGCTACAATGCACCTTGTATTGCCTCAAGGTTGCACAGTATGCCAGCCTCACGAGAACCCACATCAATGATTATGATTTTGGTAAGTTGTTGCCGAATTGCGATACTGAAAAAATTAATAAATTAATAAATATATATAGATATATATATATATATATAGATAGATATATATATATATAGATATAGATATAGATATATATATATATATATAGGGGATATCCAAGTGTACCGGATACTTTCAACCAAATATGTGAGAACCTAGGGGCTTGCCCTTAGGGAGATTAGATGTACGTTGGCTTGTCCATGCCCATTCAATGTGTACACCTTTGACAAGAATCCGTAGTCTGCAAGGTCCTTCCAACTCTTGTGATGTACCTTTTGAAATTACATATAGATTGGGACTAACTTGAAGATAAAGCAACACCATAATTCATGCCGGTGGCAACTTTGGAGTCGTCTCTCTCTTATCTCCCCACCTAAGCAAGTTATTTAATATTTTCTAATGGATAATTTACACTGAGAAGCCTAACTGTTTCTATTGCCATAGAACTTACTATATGAAGAAAGTAATCAAATCATTGATCCAACATCTTTTGCATTTCCCATCTCTTAAGCAACACATATTACTAGCCTTATTTATTTTATTTGGTTGAGTTTTTGGTGTGACTATGGATTTAATACGATTGCTGCATATAAAACTTCTGATTTGATTTTATAGAAATTACTATCAGCAAGCTAATTTGATAATCACATTCAAGTGGCACTCCCACGCCTTTTGCATAGATGTGTGATTGGATAAAAATCCATAAGCTAGATTGATCTGAATTTCATCATGCAAACTCAAAGCCACTTCAAGCCAACTCGGACGAGCTGACATTTCCACTTTTTAGGCTGCTTGAAAAGTCCAGGACACACTACAGAAACACTGAGGCATTTGGCCATAGTGAATGAATTGAAACTGCTCTACTTAAGCATTTTTGAAAATCTAAGAAAGTGCGCTGCAGAACTCGGGCACTCATTACAAAAGAATTACATACACAAGTCTAATCACTCAATACATAGTGGGCACAACAAAGCGCACACATGAAAAACCTAAGCCTTCTTCACTCACAGTGGCAGGTCAAGGCCATTTCCAATCTCAATTCCAATCACTTGTAGGATTCCTCGGTTGATGATCTGCAAGCACACGCCATGTCAACACTGTCAGGGCTCCATTCCTGATAGCACTTTCTAAAATGATCTTCCATCAACAAGAACAACAGACAGTATTTTACGGGATTTCGGACACTTTACTTATGTACGTGCTTCGTAGAACCATTCTACACGTCTCTGTAGCTGACCACACTAGTGTCTTATCTAGTGTTTTCTACTTGTGGCTAGGGTGGCTCTTTCAAATTGTTTACAGTAGTTTTTGTACAAACTAAGGTGGCCATGGAACTAGAATGAACATGAATTTCTAGAAAAAAATCCTTTTATGGGCTCGTTGACCAATGGACTTCCTGGGTACAAAACCTCTATACATTCACAGGTATACATAGTCTACCATAAGTTCAACCAATGGCAAACCTTGGCGCAGTTACTGTTATAATGAGCAAATATCTACCTCTGTTATGATTCACGTGAGCAGATATTTAGGTTTTATCACTTGGTGATTCCTTAAGGAAGAGGGAAGCTCTGAACTTATTACCAGTTTCTGCCTTTATATAGCCACCCAAAAAACACATTGGCCCATACTTACATAGCTGAAGGTAGTATAAGATTGGAACAATCAAGTGAAATCTGATGCCATGAGAACACCAAAACTTAGATTTCACCAGATTACTCAATAGGAATGCTATGAATAATAAAATGTATCACAGTAGAGTGCTTTTGCAGATTAGTGAAAGATACTTACAGCTTCCACAATCACAATACCGAAAATGCCTATCATAGCTGCACGTGAGTTCCAGACTTCTGCATTCTCAGTGAATCCCCAGAGTGACACAGGCAATTTGGGCTCCTCCTTAGGTTGCCCTACCTGCAAGGTCGCTGCCACGTTAGAAGTCCCAAAGAAATAAAAAACTCAATGCTTCCAAAGTGCACATGTCAACGGTTTGTTCACACAATCTTGCAACGTGGTATAGCACATGAGGTTAATTCCACACCCTGTCATTTGGAAAGCCACTGTGAGGTGATGAAGTCCATCTCATATGTGGATTCATTTACTGGATTTTGTTTGTGATTATACCATACATCTTCTGTTCAATTTATCCTGGAAAACAGACAGTCCGTTACTTTAAGCTTATGAATGTGGAAGCACATGAAATTGGAGTAAAGTTGTTCTCTTCTTTCAAACCCGAACCTAAAGTGAGAAGACGAATTATGAGGTCTTTACAAGCCTTTTTGAATGATGAGTATCTGTCCTTATTCTCAGTAAAAATACTCTGTTACACATTTTTTGGTAACCCATGTCCATAGGAGATCTAGAGTTTGCTATGTGCATAACCACCATCAGCATACATTAAATATCAGACTCCTGCCACTCATGGAAACTACCCCAGGTAGTTCCTAATGACAACCTGTTCTACATGTGGTGTTTGATATTGGAGAATCATTGCGCCAATTTTGCAAGAAGACGCCTGATACGCACCCTAAATATGTGACTAAACATGACGGCTGGTTTTCTTCATAAAGGTTAGCGATGTCATACAAAAATTGAAGGATTAAAGGATTCAAGGATTCAAGTGAGACATTGATTGTTGTAGAATGTGTAGGGTTCGAGAAATTTTCTTACCCCAGGTGGAAGTTTTGCAGCTCTGGGCGGTTGAACCATCCTCCTCCTCGAGTTTTGTATGGCCACATTTCCGTAGCCAGTGCTCTTCACAGCTAGACCGGGGCTAATCCTCGAGCCTGAATCCAAAACAGTCATCAACAATCATCAAGATCCCAACACTGCCGTGTCTGCGGCTGGGATGATTCATTATCCCTAGACTCTTAACCCCCAACCACTTAGGCAGCTCAAACTCTCAATTCCATAAAACAGTTCTTCAAATTCCGGCAAATTGAGTGGATTTGGTACAATTGAAACCACAAAGTTATACACCTAATCAATGCAGGTGCTCAACAGCTAGCATCTTCAAATCCCTCGACACTTCCAACAAAACCAGCAACTTTTTCATGTTTTAAGTAATCAAATTACGCTAAGCTGCCTCACATAACCCAACCTCACATATGAATCCCCTTCCGACACCGAACTTCACACATGATTCGAAACAAAAGATATACATAACCCACACTATGGTGAAGAGAACGAAAGTCAAGAGTCGACTCTTAAACCCCAACCACTCAGGGAGCCCGAACTCTCAATTCCATAAAACAATTCTTCAAATTCAGGCGTATTGGGTGAGTTGAGTACAATTGAAACCGAGGAGGAAGAAAATATCCTACCTATCCACAAAGTTATACACGTAACTACTGCAGGTGGTCAACAGCTAGCATCTTCAAATCCCCGACAACTTGCAACAAAAGCAAGAATAGGGAGCAAATCTTTCTTGTTTTGAGTCATCAAATTACGATAAGCTCCTTCACATAACCCAACCTCACAATATGACGAATCTCCTTCCGACTGAAAACATGACTGAATACACAAGATATACATAACCAACACCAAGGTAAAAAGAGAACGAAAGTAAAAGATGTCTACACACCGAGTGATGAGGAAGCCTTAGATTGGCTAACAAGCTGATGTGCCCCAGCCATGCCCGCCACTGTGGTAGCAGATGCACACGCCATAGCTGCTAATTCCTATCCTTGAAACTGCGAAGAGCTTTGCAGTCCTGGTGGTTCCGAATTGGGCAGGAATTGTGGTGATGGTGGCAGAAGATGGAGAGAAAGGCGCCCTTCCTTCTTCCTTCGAAGTTGAAGAGTTTGTGGATGACAAAAACACATGTGGTCCCTAATTGGCTCCTCTTTTCCCAAGAGTGACTTGTCGCACATGTGAAAAGGATTTGAGTCATCACAGAACCTTACATTGTGTAAGATGACGATGTGATAGGAGGGCCCTTACAGATTTGAGGGCCTTACGGGAGGGGTTAGTGGGGCCCTTCAATATCCTCAGCCAATCCTGAGACCCGAAATCTCTCTCCCATCTGCGACTGTCTCATCCACAAAGGCCAGTTGAAGGCCTTTGCAATCCCTCCCTCCCACCGCCAGTAAGTTAAGTCTGGTCTGCGAGAATTCCATACCAATTGCCCGAGTGCACAACCAACGTCCAAGCTTCGGAAGCTCATCGTCGCAATAAGGGCTACTCTTGGCCATGGCTTGCACCTCTGCAGCCACTGTGGCTCAAACTGCGGCTTCTTCACTCAATGGTTGGTTTGTTAAAACCCCGCCTTCACTTCCTCTTTTTTTATTCCCCACGGTAAGTAGTTTGGTAGGCTTCTCTCTAAAAGAATTCAGATTCATGTGTGGATGAGGGTCACAAATGGCCATGTGCTGGGATGCGGGGTTAGTTTTCTTCCCATGGTTGGGTTATCCTAACTTTCATGGAAATTGGGCCTCGATGTGGCTTTTCCTCCTAATTGTCGAAATGTGAAGCTGAGTACCTGCATTTGCTAGGTTTATAGTTTCTGGTTTGTGTGCTAGACAGTTTGTGTCCGTTGAACTCAACCTGCTTCAAAATTCGATGAAGAGCTTATTCTAGAATTGAGAGGTTTGGGCTGCTTGCTGGAAGGGTTTGGGGGTTAAGTTAAGCGTTTTACGGCCAATGTGTCAATCTTTCCGTAATATGATGTATAGATGCATTGGTGTTTTTTTGTTTTGTGAGCAGGCTCGAGGTTTAGCTCTGGTGTAGCTGTAAAGAGTAATGGGTATGTGAAACTTGCTGTGCGAAGCACCAGGATGCAGCCGCTTCAAGTAGCCAGAGCCTCACAGCTTCCTGCTGGGGTAAGGAAATGAAATTCTTGGGACATGTTTCTTTTCTGCTTCAGAAGGTTTTCTCTTTTGTAAGAGGTACACATGACTTAGTGGAACAATTGATGCTTTTTGTATACCTTATCTGTTCGCATTACATAAACGAGGAAGCCCTTACATTATTCCGGCTTCGTCCATCCCGCATTGTTACTCTTAAGCATGTGTTTCTTGGAAAACCAGCTGTGATTCTGACATATAACGTAGGGCTTCACTCAATGAGGTAGACGGAATTGCAGGGAAATGTGTTTGGCGGCAGGCAAGGAGTGGCCATATCTATGAGGACATCTCAGCAAGTGGCAGTGCAAGCTGCGGAGAAAGAACTTGCTACGTACGTCTCTCTTTACAATCCACTAGTCGTTACATTTTCCTGCAACTCAAAATCTTCTGAGTCACTCACATAGTTTTTCATGTAAACTCAAAAATTCTTGTATGTTTATCCCCTGACTGTCTGTATTCCTCATTGAGCAATTTTGATGCTCTGAAGACTTCAATATGGTGAGAATAAGTATCCATAGGGACAGAATCCATTCTTCTGATGTGCATATCATGTGTGGCCTTCAATGAATTTTTTTCTTGGTTGAGTCACTCACATGGTTCTTCACATACATTCAAAAATTCTTGTATGTTCGCTCCTGGCTGTCTATATGCTTCATTTAGCACTTTTGTACTCTGAAGACTTCACTTTGGTGAGAAAGAACATTTATAGTGATAAAAGCCATTCTTATTTGTGACCTTTGCTGATTTTTATGTTTCTCGGTTAGACCCTGCATAGGATTTAAATCTCGAAATCTCATTTGTTTACCACTAGCTTGATGGGACTTGAAATGATGTCTGATCTCAATTTTCTTGCAGAAGTATGAAATCTGGTTCTCGATTGACAATACAGTGTGAAATAGGATGGATACTGTGTTGTTCTAGAGGCAATAATAAATGCAGGCTATCAATGGCACTGCTGAGGCTCCAGCTTAGCTAGATCAAGCATCATGTCCATGTTATCTAGCATATCTCTTACTTGCTTCTCATATCCTTATGTCTTGCTTTCTTGCAGTTCTGATGAGTCTTCAAGTACTGCAACTGCTCAGGTTTGTACATTCCACAGTCCAAGATTCCAAGGAATTCTGGAAAGTGCTTAGGAAATGTCATGATATGGATTATTAAGTGATTTGTGGATAGTAGCTCTGGGTTGCAATTTCGAAGACTGTAGAGAGGTGTGGTTGATTACTCTGTACGCCACTTTCTCCACTTACCATTTACTAAGTGAAAGTACTTCTGTTGCCATAGTTCAAGCGGAAAGCTGCTAAGTCTGTATCTGTGTTACTAAACTTGTAGATGTGGTTTTTAACAAAACTTTGGGCTTCAAAGACTGTCTAGTCATATTGCAGTGGTCTGGAGTGGTCAGTGCACATCAACATGTTCTCAACGAAAAGTTACACTAAATAGTCCTATTGGTGTGGACCACATTAATTTTCTAGAACCCACATAATTTTCAACCTATGCCAAATCTCTAGCTTAAAATTAATGTGGGCCACATTAAATTTGCTTTTCTAGGAGATTGATGTGGGTGACTATTGTACTTTATGCTACTTTTGTGCTTCAACGAATACAGATATTGGTTGGAAGTCTCCAGGGAGATTTAAGGCAGGACCTGGGCTCTTGGGCCCACATTGTTTCCACCCTGACTAGACAATTAGTGTGACCCACATTAGTTATTTCCACATTAATTCCCCACCCACACTAATAGGATAGTAGTTTTGACCAAACAGATGATAGAAATTGAGTATGGGACTTGAGGCAGTGCCAGCACAACTGTTGCAGAATTGACTGTTCATGAGTCATGATTGTTCAATTTTATCATTCTTTTCCTTGCCTCTGAAAATTACCTCTGTGTATTTTTGTCATATAGAAAACGACATACTACTACATTATCGCCAATGCCAAGTTCATGTTGGATGACGAAGAGCACTTCCAGGAGCAAATGCAAGAGAAATTGCGAATGTATGGGGAAAGAAACAAGGAGCAGGATTTCTGGATGGTCATTGAGCCTCAGTTTCTTGACAAGCACCCTGAAGTTGCCAGCCGTCTTAACAGGCCAGCCGCGGCTCTTGTCTCAACCGATAAAGTTTGGATCACGTAAGTTTACTGAGATGTTAGATTTTTGGAAGACAATGAAGGGCCTTCTCAACAGATCAAAAGTTAACACAGCCTTATTAGAATTTCATCTACACTGATTCTGTCATCTTACATCATGGTGAAGTGGATTGTATCTATTCTTTGAAGCACCAAACTCGAATTTAAATTGACAACAGGACTTTTGGTAGTGGAAACTCTTATAGAATCACATGTCTTCTGTTAAATTGTAGGTCTTGTCAATTATAAACCGAAATAGACCTGTGGTAGTTAAAACTTCATAGAATCACATGATTTTTGATAAATTGTATGACTTCTGAACAGATCAAAACCTAAGGGCCAGCATGTTAGAATTTCCATTTCACTTTTTCCTGTCGTCTTATACATGGTGAAGTGGATTGTATCTATTCTATGAAGCACTAAACTCGAACTTAAACCGACAAACAGACCTTTGGTAGTGGAAACTTTCATATAATCACTTGATTTTTATTTACTTTATTTCAAAAGAATTCTTCAAATATTTGCAATAGCAACAAAGGTGTAGGTCAAGTTTTCTGACGTTGTGGTTTGATTGTTTTTCATTGATCAGGTTCATGAAGCTGAGGTTGGACCGAGTGCTGAAGGGCGAAATCACAGTAGACTCCCCAAAGGAGGCCTTGTTAGGGAACCTCACTACTGTCAAGTTTGAAAGACCCGAGAAGTGGATTGCCCCATACCCCAAGTATGAGGGCGATTGGTGGACTCCTTTCTTGTACAAGGAGGAGTAGTAGAAGCAAACTCACTTCCATTAACATTGAGAATTTTGCACTTTGGGTCCCATCATACTAAGTCCTAAGCTACAGATTATGAGATCAAGGGATGGACACCCTTAAGTTGGCCGCTTTTCGGACACAAGCAAGGTTGAGTTGGAGAGTTGTTGACACTCTAGGTAAAAGATTGTAGTCAGTGAGAATTGAAAGAGATTGGGGCACTTCTTGTAGACAACAAGCACAGGTGAGAAAGGTAATATAGTTAAGAAATATACTACATACTTTGTTTGGATGGCATTTATTGTCCTGATTATTTCTGGGTTTAGGGTCAGGGCCCAAGGCCAAAGTAAGGTATGTGCTTGCGTGCATTTTTTGAGGTTTTGCTACACGGTTGGGAGGGCGTGCAAAGCAGTACATCTTTCTATTTGACATCAGACTGTGCACAGATTAGGGGTTTTTCCTGACTTGATCTATTAAGAAAACTTCCTTAGCACCCAATTCTTATGCTCCAAGATTGCTTTCCAACAGTCTTCATCCTAACGTCAAGGGAATTTGTGTCTTTCATTCTGGGATAGAGTTCCATCTTTTATCCAGGTAAGGGCATGTTTGCATATAAGCATCGATCCTTAAGTTTAGGAAGGGCTAAATTGGTTACTACGCTAAATATTGCATTTAGTGTCATATGGTATTTTATGTCACTGTGGTAACTTTTCTAATATCATAAGGTTATATGTGATGAGTGAGTGATTTTAACTAAAGACTTGAAACAATTTTAACTGCATGAGACTATTGGTCAGTCTCTTGTTTGAGATCCTGAGTCAATATGTTTGGAGAGGTAATGTGCTTGTCCACTATGTAAGGTAGACATGCCCAATCCAATTACTCATCTTAATTGGACACCTATAATTTGAGTGGTGTATATCCAAGAATGGCCACCAAAAAGATGTGTTGAAAAGAGATTGAACGACATGCCCAAAATATGCTAACCATTTTAGGTTCAATAGTTAACATAATTGGGGGGAACATATATGACCATTAAGTGAGAATGAGAATCTTCACTTTTACGATGAACAAGGTACAGCATTCATACGAGCTCCGAAATTAAGAGGAAAGCAGTTACAGCCAGAATTCTGAATTTGTTGACCATTGCGTACTAATCACGTGTTTCAAGTCCTAGGGGAAGTAAGCTAGCCAGAAAAAGTAACCGTTTAAGACCCATTTACCATACTTACGCACAAAGTTTTGATGGTGACATTTATACAACCAGAACCCACCTGAAACAATGGAAAACTCGCTTTGGCATCACAATTGCTTGGAAAAATTTGCAATGGAGGTTAAGGGCACACATAAAATAATCCAAGTACTATTTAGGCCTTAAGGAGCTCCGAGTTTCCATGAAACCCGGGTCTAACCCCACCCCTTGAACACCATATCATTATCTGCAATCCAAATTGTCCATAGATATCCATCTTCTCTTTTAAAGGTGGTGAAAGTTCATTCATTAGATGATGGATCTCTTATATTGAACTTGAATGCCACCTTCGGAGCATATTTGAAGTGTTGGCCAACTGTGGAAGATAGTTGATACTTACAATGACCAAGATGCAAGCTTGCTTCCTTGCTCAAGTGACCTAGCCTTAGTGACCTAGTCTTAGTCAAAGCTACTTACATCCATCAAAATATAAGAATCTCCATCCGCTGCACCTTCATTCCTTGTGAGCAATTAAGGGTCATTGCAATGTCAACAAAATCCAATACCTTGCAACGGATTTCAAAGAAAACTACACTAAATATGGTATTTAGTGTCACCAATTCTAATTGTCTTGCTCAATACTAATTGTAAACCGCGGTATAGTGTCACCAACACTAAATGTGAACCCAACATTATTTGTCATTCCTTGCAACTTTTTGGGGGGATTATAGATTTACAGTGCTGCAATTAGTGTCACTTACCAAGTGGACTTTCATCCAAATTTCAATCTTCCATAACAATATTTCATCATAAGTTGCTGACAAGAGAAGGTAGGGTTTTGACCAATGAATGAACTCGTCCATCATCCATCATCCATCATCCATGACAATATTTGTTCACTTATTCATAAGAAGTGTCATCCGAAAAGTTACCATAGTGACATTAAATACCATATTTAGTGTAGTTGGTGAATGCTTCATGCGTACCTTGCAAAAATTTGGTCACTCCAGTTTGGAAATGAGCGGGCAATGGTTGTGAAGCAGATCCTTGTCGATTTGATATCAGAACTTTCAACACTTTAAAGCCATATACTTCTTGAGGCAAAATATAAGTGTGGCATGGATTTCGGGTTGCACCTACAAGGTGCTTACATGTGATGGAGAAGCCCATAAAATGAAAAAGAAGAGTATAGAGATCCACATAGACAGCCCACAGATGTATCCCAAAACACTTAGCAAGTCACAATCGTTTGCAATGCCAGTATTCTCTGATGATCCAAAACGACCAAAAATGTATTCATCAATAAAATTCACATTAGCTCAATGAGGAGATTAGAGAGTCTTTTGACACTGGCTCCCTCGAACAATCAAATGACCAGGTGAAAATTGGAATAACTTGGGACAGTCCATTAACTCAATCACTTTGTTCCACGACAGGAACAAGCCTTCGAAGTAAAGGCAAAACAGTGAAGGAAACTAGCAAGTTGCTCCCGCATGTGAAAGGACCTCGCTAAACTGGAAAAACGCTAATCCTCAACGACGTCCCGCAGGCCGCCTTGGGGTGTCTTCTTCGTCAGACTCCACATCTCCATACATCCAGATATTGAGTCTGCTTTTCTTTGCTTCATCCTGGAACTCCTCGTATTTCTTGAATGCTTCCTTTTTCTCTGGAGCATCCCATTTCTTCAGCTTCTCCAGTCTTGCCAATCCATTCTGCATAATGAACAGAAACACACACATATATATAGTCAGAACATGTTAGGTGGAAATAGCATACCCAACAAACATTGAAATTTCAAAAAGGCCAAGACAAACATAATAGGAAATTGAAAAGTGACAGAAATGCTCTGCATGAGGACAATTTTAGACTGCAACAATAGCAGAGTTAGTGCCAAACCCAATCCTCAATCACAAAACAAAGGTATTGGGTTTGGCACCTCAATCATAAGATGAGGAACACTCACCTCTAGCATAAGCGATTGGATGGTCTTGCTTGACGTCTTCTCAATAAGAGTGACGATCATGAGAGGCCCAGTTCCTTGGCCCTTAACCTTTCCACCAGTGGTATCCTTTTCCTCAACCTTCATAAGAAGGTCTTTGTTACCCACAATCTCAGACAGGAACTCTGCAGCTTCCTGACCAAAATCTTCTTCTAGTTCAGGAACTTTGATGTGTGCAAGACTGCACAGCTGAGCCAGACCCTGAGCAGGGGATGAGACAGATGGGTCGAGTGGACGCAACCTTGACAATGGGACGGTTTCCTGGTTACCGTAGTCAATATAGAATACTTCATATTCTGCCTTACCTGATGCAGCTGCTTCTCGTGGAGCATTTACAATCTACAGACACAGAAGGTGCCCAAGTTATATTCCAACTAGAAGTTACCTAAATATGCAGAAATCAAATGCCAGAACTTGATATTGTCAGAACATTTTCTTTTGAAGGCAATAAGTATCAAATCAAGCAACGGTACATAAAAGCTACAATCCATACTACTCATGAATCTCTTCAACAAATGAGCATATATTTATGGGAGATTTTCTTAAAAAGTTTCATGCAAGCTCCCCATTCACTTACCAAGGCCCGATTCCACGAGTCATCACTTGAGAACTGAGCAATGACAGTGTCACCCTTCTGTGGTACAAAAGCGCCTGGTGGCAAGGGCTTGTCTTTGAGCCTTAAGCTTTCCAGTGTTTGCTGTATAGAAGCCACACGGGCTTCCTCTGTCTGAACGTAGAACTTACCGCCACCAAGGACATCAGTCACACGAACCTAAATACACAAAAAACTGTGCATCAGAATACCACCAGATGGCACAATATTGTCCAATTTCTGGATAAACAACAATGCACACTGAAGTATTACTAATAGTCTTCTTTGGTGACAACCATGGAAGCTTACAGCGCTGGATTTTGCGTCTGTTGACTTGGCCCCAGCAGCAGCTGCTTTCTCTTCCTCTTGACCCTCCACAAATCCCTCCCATACCTGAAACAACATAAAAACAATTTCAAGAAAATACCTCCAAAGAGTCATACCTTCCTAAGACAATGCAGTAGACATACTATCAGAAATATAAGGAGATGATGCTAAAGCTTCAGTGAGATGAGAGAACCAAGTGGAAATGAGAACACTTCTGAATAGTTTCCCAACCCATAACTTTGGACCCTATTCACATGCATGACAAGGGCAAACGCCTGATGGAGAGCATCGCATGGAACCCAATTAGATAAGAATAGAAAGGGAACCTTCAGATTCTGTTTCTTGGCACGTTCCTGAGCCTGAACCAGTAAATGACCTTCAGTGGTTCGGTCAGTGGAAAACATGGGATGAAGCTTGGCTAAACCAGCTTCAAGCAAAGATGCTGAGACATTTTCCTTTCCTTCCCAAACGCTCCCCAAGAAAGTTCCTGTTTTGTCAACAGTCTCTACCTCAATCTGCAAACAAGTTTTCAAGAGAATATGTACATCAAATTTGGTTCTCACAATACACTCTCAACAGTTCCTATGCTTTAACATGACTCACCAACCCTATAGAAATCAAGGGTCACAAAATGTTGAACACGACATCCTCGCCTAGTTTATGATGAGGATTGCAATTAAAACATTCAAGTTTCACATTGAGATTGATATAGGCAGTATGGAAAACTAACCGAAAGGATTCACCAAGTATGTAATCAGCTCACTCACCTCTACTTCTCGTTGAAGGATCCGCCTCCTCATGAAAGAGATTGCCTCTTCAGCAAAAGGTTCTCCTCTTCCTGGGCAGCGAACCCCTGACAAAGAAAAGGCTATGGCACAAGTTTCCCTTGGAATAATCAATTTGAAACGGTGGCCACTCAACACATAGTCCACAATGGCAGTGTGCCGTCTCTGCCTCTGCAAAAAGGGCAAGAAATCCCTTGCCTTCTTTGTTGTTCCCTGTCAAGAACAAGATAAATAGGGTCAGGACAATCAATCTGAGAAAGGAGGACCTCCTCTAGATAATTCCAATAACAAATAAGAGGTCACAAGAAATGTACAAGAAGCTCCACTCACTCTGGAACATGGAGCACAACCTTACCAGCTTACTGTAGGACCAACTTTCAAGCCCACACATTAAATAAGATTATCCCAAAGGAAATCCAAAATGTCTGACTTTTGGACAGTGTCAGCTTGCAGGCAGCACTGGAAATATTGGTGTACGTACCACAAGGGACAGGTCGTTGATGTGGGCCACAGGTGATTCTTTTTGAGAATGAATTTTCTTCTTGCCCTTCACTGCTTTTGACTCAGCAGCTAAGAGGGCCTCATAATAATTAGACCGCTCTTCAAAATCCCTGTGTCGGACAACAGTAGCAAATCCCCGAACCACTAACATTTCTGCTACATTCACCCCTTGTGGCTGACCAGAGACTGGCAATGCAGATGTTGTATCTGCAGCCTCAGCTTTAGGAGCAGAGACTAGAAATACTGATCCAAAGTCCATAGTACGATCAGAGCCTGGGTTTGCAGGACCCGGCGTTGGCCCATCTGTCATCCCAACTTTCCGAGAATACTCCATTGTGACATTAACCTGCAACAAATAAGAGTCAAACAAGAGGTGACTGCCTGCTTTACAAAATAAGAGTTCCAAATCTTAGACCAGAAAAGCCACATATCCAAGAACATGGTCTTGCAAGTTAGGGAGATCAAGTTCTACAGGCAGGACACCAGAGACTGGACAGGTGACATGCAGATATTCACAAGAGAGGCACGACAGAGACTAAATAAGAATCAGAAACATTTCACAAGCATATTGTACCTGTTGTCCAATCAGAAGATTTCGGAGGTACTCCTTTGCTTCACGAGCATAGGCAGCAGGACGCTCTTCCTTCTTTGGATTTCCAATCTTGGGTGCCCGAATACTGGAAAGGTTAACACGTCTCTCTGCAGCAGGGCTACCATACGGTGCAGCATCATCAGCCACCACAACGCAGTCTCCACTCACTACCTCAATCACCTGCCATCCACCAGTCACATAACCAGAAACAACAAAAAAATTGAAAATTAAAATAAATTACAGGATAAAATCATGCAGAACATTCTTAATCACAACTTAAATTGTTGTTTCCTGACAGGAACTTAGTAGTAATCAATAACCACAACACCTCATTCTTCTCACAATGTGAAAATACTGTAACTTGTTAAAAGACCAGATACATATCAGGAGGGGAACTAATCACAGAACACAATGATCAGCATGAAATATTCGGTGCCCTAAAACATACTTGAAGGGAAATTTGATAACAAACTCAGCTAAAAGGCACAGACAGCACAACGAGGTGACAAGAGTCCTCCAAGAACCTGTCATTACCTTCCCGGAGAAGTTGACATCTAGTATTGCTGTAGAGTTGGTCTGTGGAGGAACGTAGTTGGTCCAAATTTTAAGGCGGTCTTTTTTTGCCTGCAGCTCTGCAGACTTGAGGCGCCTTTTAGCATCCTCCTCCATCATGTTGGCACTCCACTCAACCACTTTAGCCAATCCCTGTAAATGTCAACAAAAAAGAAAAAATAAATGTCAAAAAAGAAGGTGACGAGATATAACTGAGCTCTACCATGAACAATCTAGCTAGCTAGCACAGGCAGAAATATGGCACAGTAATTTCCACAAATAGGATACACTAGTTCAAGGATCAGATTACAGAAACAATTGATCACAAAATGCAAGAAGGAGAAAATCAAAGGATATTAGGAACAGAGGCAATTTATTCTTATCTAGAAGTTGGAGTTACCTGCTTGACTAATTCGTGAGAGAGGTCAACAGCAGAGTCTCCTTCTGGGTAGTGGACTGAACCAATTAGATTGTTGAACTTATCAGCACCCTCAAGAACAATCCTAACCTGCATAATGAGCAATATATTGGATCAATACCCTGCAATTAAACCAACTCCACATCTCAAGTATGTCCTCAATTGGCAAGAGTAAAGTTTGCCTCTTTTGCACCCAGAAGATATACACGACCCAAAGAATGTCATACAATTGCACTTAACAGATTTGAAGACAAGCAGACCATCCATAGACTTTTAAACCATAAGGTTCCATTACATGCAGCCAGTGGTAGAATTTATAGGTTAAAGTTCCATGCCCAGTTTGCAGTCAGAGTAAGGTGCTATAGGCTACCATTCAGAAAAATGGCAGTCAAACCTAGATTCGTGAAGGGGAAACTTACGTCTCTATGCAAAACCCGAACTTCGGTGAAATGTTTTGCCTCCCTAGCATATGCATCAGGAGCAACTTCAGCACTTGCTGCAGCCGAATTTGAAGCAGCCAGTCTCTGAGCGGTGGTCAAAGGACCTGCAGGAGCAGGGCTTTCTGATGTAGATGGCCCATCTTCTGCAGTTTTGGAATCACCATTTACAGCCTTTGGTGCTTCAATTGGCGTTGAAGACTCATTTGGCGCCCGCCTACCCATAGAAGGTGCCTGTGCAAGTGTCCACAACAAGAATTCATATCAGAGAGAAGTCCCTCAGCAGAAGGAGATGATAGATCATGACAATGTTCAAACTAACAAGCCAAGTACCCAAAGCCTGGGTATCAATTTCAAACAACAAAATGCTCCAAACTCCTAACTGTAGGAATTAAAAAATCATTTTCTGGTCTTTGAAAACGACATTGTCCTTTTTGCTATCAAGGTGACAAGCTGCTGATTGATCCCTGGGCAGGGAATCTACTCACTTCTGATTTCACTGATGAGAAACTTTTACTTGAATGACTACTTTGCATTAAGTCTTCCAAGTCCAGTTTAAAAGACATGTGATACCAATGATACCATTGCAAATTCAGATGAGCGTTTGGGGAAGAAAACAATGAGCCCTCACCTGAATTCCAGCGCAATACACTTGGACGTACTGGAACTCGGGAAGAAGGTGTACCCTAACAGTACTACCATCTCTCACTGCATCTACAATAGCTGGCAAAGGCTTCCCTTTGCTTGTCTCAACAAGTCCCAAAGCATCAAAATTTGCTGAGTCACCAATTGCAGATGGAGGCAACTCCCTTATGGACAACTCTGATGCACCAGGTGCCTGCACAGGTGAAAAAGTAATGGTTTAGTGCATGCATACTCTTCTGTCTAAATAAAATTTCCTATCAAACTGAAACATATATGATCCTGAGCACACCTCTAATTGATTCTCTAACTCACAGTGAGATGGAGGGCAATTTCCATCCTGCATCCAGAAGTTGATCAAAGTGGTGATGTAGACAGTGAATTATTGACAGATAACTGACCTTGGTCCACATGCCCAATTCTTCAGTTCGAGCCTTTTCCTCCCTTGCATTGAGCTCGGTCAAGTAGGTTGGGTTGACTTCACTGTTCTGCCCACCCTGCTGTCGAACCTGTGTGTTGGTGTGTCCAAGTTTAGAACCAGTGTATCAAAATGCAAGATACTCCGATTGTATAAACATGCTCACAAGGATATTATCCAGCAGAAAATAGGACATAAATGAATTAACAAGAAGTTCTCAACTAGCCAAGGAAACACTGGTTTCCATGATGAGCTTAAGAGAACTGAGTATTCTGAAACCCTAAACCCCCTACCACACACAGCACATAGTTATCTGAATAACCTGTTCAAAGAAACAGAAAAAATGTTACCTTGGCCCAACCATCACTGACAACATCAAGGGCAACATTCTCGCCATTTAGAATGACCGTGCCAAATTCACGATTGATGGATGGTACCACATAGTCCACCTTAAAGGTGACCTCCTGTTACAAATATGCACAAAAGTTGTCAATACAAGCTACATTCAGGTACAAATGGGTTCCACATCCCCAACAAGGAGCCACACACTATCAAGATACAGTACGTTGTCAACAAGAGAAAAGCTGCACATAAACGTAAGAGAGGATCAACAGAGCAAGACAATGGTGATTGTTCCACCCAAAATACTGCAAGTAACTAGGTACAGGAGGCTATCAGGCTCAATGCTTGCTTCACATAGGTTCAAACATAGGAAAGGTACGAGGAACAGACTAAAATATTAATCTGATGTCATACAAAGTGGAGGTGCACAATATATATGGATGCACGAATGCAAAAAAGCAGAAGAATCCAACTGAGAGATTACTAACTGAAGAGCTTGACAGCTCCACATCGACATATAAAGAATTCCGGAATCTACCTTGCCGATGCACTTCTTACGCAGGTACTCCCGGCTGTCCCAGGCAAAGGGCTCATCCCTACCATCTCTGCGGGCCTGTAGGCAGAATGTTACAATTCAATAATTAATCTCAAAGAGAGATCACTTCTGGAAAGTTCACAACCCCAAATAACTACAGTACCGTGGAATCTAATCACAACCTAGATTCCTCATACGCGAATCGCTGATCACCCTTCCAAACAAAATAACAACCTCAAAACCTAGCACCTTTCATGTGGATTCTGGTCAACGCCTGCAACACAACACGGTACCAGCCTAGTAGGGTTGGCAAAACACACACGTTCCACTGACATCCAATTGACAAGGCAACCAAAAAACTTCAGGTTAACTTTCTATCGCTGAGATTGCGAACAAACCTCTCTTCTCTCTATGCAGACGGTGAAGAAGCACAATGAAAGCTGCAGAGAGTCTGTCTGAAGAGTTACCTCCCAACCAATTAAACTCCTACAACGCATGACTCACTGACCAAAAGTCCAACAACGAAGCTATGAATACAAACAAAATGCAGTTCAGGATTCGCCCGCCCGTGATAAAGAACGACATCACATAGTAGGTAACGACACATCCAATTTCTAAATACAATGTAAGGCAGATTTCCTATCATTCACCTTGGATTTGCCATAACGTCTATCAAGCACATCAGACCTGCGGGCCGACACATCAGCAGATTGACACACCGACATTCGCACATGTTTTAGAAGCTGACATTACTTCATCCAGAAGCCGAAAGCAGTCTACACCCAAAGACCAGTTCTTCGCATAAAATTTCACAGATAACCCGACCACCACAACATCCATAAACCAATCTCTCCAAACCTTAAGTTCTCTACCCCCAAAAAAAGGCCTATTCACCTTAAGCTATCTACCTCTCCTCCAACGCCCCTGGCGAACACAGACATCCCTCATTGCACCAAATCCATCCCTGACTGATGGATAGAAGTTAAACGCACAGTACAAGAACGCTACGGAAGCCACAAACCAGGATCGCTCCAGATTCAGTGCACCCGAGCACTCCTCGACACAAATCGGTCCAGGGATCGAGGTACCGTGCAATTACACGAGTCACACAAGGATGCCAAAGATACCAAAGGAGTGCGAAAGCTATAGATTTCCAATCACTCCGGACACGGATGGATCAATGCGAGGGAGAGGTGCGCACCAATTTGGGAGCAATGAGGCCTGCGAGGGTGATGGTCTTCTCGGGAGGGGGGCCGCCCTTGACGCTCCCCATAATGAGCAGCGAGTCCCCGGATGGCACCGCCTTCACCGTGCCCTTGAGCCATCCCGTCGCCATCGCAACACCAACCGAGACCCCGCGGCTCCAAAACCTACACCGCTACCAGCTCCCCCAAGGGCTTTCTCCGCAAGCAGACCAAAACCTTGGCAAAAACCTGTGCTCAAACAGAGAGAGGAGGTGTCGCAAACCCTACGGTGTGATGCGATACAAGGCTCGGATGGACGCGGCAAGCGGCAGTCGCGTTCACATAAGAGTCAGTAGTTGGTGCGCGAGCGAGGGTTGAAAGCGGGCGAGACAGATCTGCGAATGATCGCCGTCTCGAGACGCTCGCTCGCTTGCTCGCTCACTGCCTCCGGACTGCCTGCTGTTGCGAAAGCAAAGGCGTCGCCATTGCGCTCCTTGTTTATGTATGTATGTATGTATGTATGTATGTAGGCATGGATGTATGGGTGGATGCCATGGGTGGGTGGGTGACGTGTGCATGATCACAAATGTGCATGTGTTGATTTGTGTATGTGTGTTGGTGTGCTAAGGATGGCTTTTACATTAAGGTCCAGGTCCAAGGAACTTGGGGTCCAAAAACACCCCTTCAAATAAATGAACCTTAATTTGGACACAAGATTGGACCCAAGCTTGAAGATCGATTTTTCATATCTGAAGGATTGTTTTCTTGAGTTGGGACCACCAAGATTTGGCAAGAAAGTGATGTCACGTTAGTGTCACTTCAAAAAAATTAAATTAAATTAAATTAAAAAATCATACCTTGGATTTGTACCCTAGTGTAAACTCCTTAGGTTGCTTGATTTCAAGTTTCTTTGGTCTTGGACATTTGTGTAATCCCACCCTAATGAAAGTAGGTCTAATTTGGTTGCTTGTTTTAGTTGGATAGTGTTGTGTTGTCGTTAGGTGTGGATTTAAGAATGTCGGGGATCCAAATAGGCATGTGTCAAAAATAGATGGGATTACTTGCTCGTAATGTAATAATCGATATAGGATCAATAGTTGGATTAGCCACGTTTACCTTGGGCACCTTGGAGGTTTTTGGTGCATACAAGACTTTGTTCTTATCCGGGCCCTCTACACAATCAGGGGCACCTAAAGAATGCTATGAATATCAGGAGAACCTCTATGATACCTCAAGAAGAAAGTAAATCCTCATTTGATATGAGCTCGTACCTTGATTTGGAATGAGTTATCATCTTATACCAATTGTCATTTTTGTATCCTATGAGAAGGGTGTTTATTTAGATATAAATAAACAATATAAAAACTATTTAAGACCAATCTATTTTAGGTTAGCCTGAACACCGAGCCAATTGTGGGTTAATTGATTCAACGGCAAATGTCCATGCACCAATTGTTTTAGTGTGAAAAGAAAAATACATAAAACCTTGTCAATGTCAACAAAGCTTTGGAAAACATGTGGAGTAGAGGATGGATGGGTGTTGTTTGTGTATTGCATAATTGTTGTATGTTTGTTGGTGTACTAGGTTAGCTTTGGCATGTGTCAAAAGTTAACCACAAAGGAAATCAAAGTGAACCACATCAAAGTGAAATCCTTGCGTGTTCATAGAATACAACCTTTAAACTTCTAGACAAACACTGCCATGTTGAAAACAAGCAAGAAGACCATATTGGGTTGGTGATATGAAAGTTGATCATGTGCACAAGATCTTGGGAAAACATTGATGTGTTGTATATTTTGACGAAGTGGGTAATGTTTTGTAGACGTTTGTGAAGCTTGTAGCCAACATATTATTGGGCGAGTGTTGTCATGTGCAGTAGGTGATCAACATAAGAAACGATGCATTTGTCTTGTTGTCAAAGATGCAAGTTAGAAAGGTGGTCATCATCTCATTTGTCAATTTTGAATGTTGCATGATATGGATTTATTCCAATTTTTTTGTCATTGTTTATTTATTGAAAACACTAAAGGATATCAAAATGTTGGGATACTTGAATAATGAGAACATGCCACCAAAAGAAATGTCCATGTAAAGTGCGACGATCTCATGTCTACACTATAACAAACCTCCCACAGGTTTGCCACCAACTTTCACAATAACAACTATCAATCAAAATGATGAGTTGAAGAACTCATTTTATTTTCTTTGTAACGTTTAATTACAATCATAGACCAATTAGATCTTGGTCTAAGCTCAACCACCCAAAAAGATCAAAAAGAGGAGAGAGACCAAAAAAATCCTCTTTCCTCCCCGAGCTTTCTCTTATGCCAAAGGCATTACTTTTACTTTTTATTTCCAAATATAGTAAAAATTTATATTCATATTTATATATTTTAGTTATATTATTAATCTTTTATCTTTTGTTCTTCTAGAACTGTCGCAACCCTTGCTAGTGCCCCTTAATAATTTTGACCATTTTCAACTTCTAGCAAGGATTACGAGCGCTAACCCTTCGCATTCCGCCATGCAAATGGTTAGCTCCCCATACCACGGACCTTATAGTTCCTAGGAAAGGAACCAACCCTCCTACTTTGCTTTCGGGACTCACCCCTTAATCGGTAACCAATTCTTAGATGTGGACTTCCATCCATGGAAGTCCAATCTTATGTTGATCATCATGTTGCCGGAGCAACACTACAACAACCCGAGCCATACTAGGCAACTATGCCCTCACATTGGGCCAATGCCCATGGAGGCCGTGCCGTTCGGCCTCGGGTGGGTGAGGCCACACCACCTCACCCATATAAGCCTCTAGGACTTTAGGCAGGGCCCCTACCCCACCGTCAAGTAACCTTTTGTCTCTCTCCCAACACTTGGGACCAAGTAGACATTTTCCCTTAGCCGTTGGGGCTGGAAGCCCCCATCAGCTTTAAAACCCCATAACTTCTTGACGTCCCAAGTAGACATTTTCCCTTAGCCGTTGACGTCAATTTTAATCAAATACCAACGGCTAATGGTATCTGATTAAAACAATTGACCACTCCATCGTCATCTACGTGAAACGTAGATGCCGATAGACTACTCACTTGGCCCATTCAAGCAAGTATTGACAAAGTTATGCCTGATCAAAGCTTGGCAATCCTGGGAGCCACTCCCAGGCCACTGATGTACCAGGGCACTGTCCTGGGACAACGCCCCACTCAAATTGTCATATCTCCTAGCTCACACCTCCGATTGAGGTGTTCTTGAGCATTCTAGAATTGGCACGCCATAAGCTACGCAGAGCTTATGGCCTCACCCTCGTGCCTCCTAGTCTCCGTGGGTGGGAGGCATTCCCAACACCCGGGGCCCTCACCCACACTAGGATCACTTTGGCCCTCTCACCAACAGCGCCACAAGTCCCGGTTGTCACTCCAGGGTCCCCCTTGCACCCATGGAGTTTCGGGCACTCCTCATGGAGAGGTACGTGACAAGAACCTTCTTCCATCTTTTAACTCAATCACATTCTTCCAGTTGGAACTGTCTAATTCCAACTTGATTCATCTATCAATTGAGAGTTGTCTAACTCCAATGAATAGCACTTATCATTTACTTTCCAAATTTAGAGTGGTCTAACTCCATTGCACCTCATCCATAGTTGTCTAACTCTCGTGCACATATTCTCAATCTGGAATGGTCTAATTTCAATGCACTAAATGTGAAGCTATCTAACTCCAATGCACATATTGTCAATTTGGAGTTGTCTAACTCCAATCCATCGATCTTCAACTAGGAGTTGTCTTGCTCCCATCATCCTCTTCCTACACACTGGCACATGTGGTTAGAATATTCAATCATCCACTAATATTTCTAGTTACATTACATACACCAACATGTCTTTGTGCAAACCATTAATCTTTTCATGCTTGATCAGGGTCAAAGCTAAAAGATGTCATCCAACAAGTGACTCAAACAAAAGTGCATGTATGCAGCCAAAGATTTGTAGATGATTGTTTTCCATGCAATTTATAATAATATCTATATGGAATGGAAATTAGTCAATACCACATGAGAACATCTGATAAAGACTTTGTAAAACAAAATATTCATCATTCTTGAAACATATGAGAACATATTGGACCTTTAATATTCCAAATTATACTCGAGTAATTTAAATTCTAACTTAGCAAGAGACCATTCTCACATTCGACTAATGAAACCACAATTTGACTATGAAACCTTAGATCACGAAGCTAATTATGCATGGACCTCCTTGATGGGTAAGGTATTTGGCGTCATGTGCTCACTCATCTTGGAGATCGATCTCTCTCTCTCTCTCTCTCTCTCTCACACACACACACACACACATATATATATATATATAATACTATATTGTATTGTATATTTGAGTGGTGTATGGCAAGGGTTATAGCTTAAAATGAAGATCAAAACAACATGTTAAGATGAGATTGAACTACGTGTTCGTAATCATTCTAGGTTCAATCACAAGCGAAACTTAGAGGGCCTTTGTGATTGCTTGACTAAAGAGAATATGCACTCTTTATCCCTTATGACTTTTGCACATTAACTGTGATTATGAAACATGAAATATATACAAATTACAATTGCTTGGTGGATGAGATAATTTCCGATTCAATCATGACAATCATAGTTATATGTGAAGTTGAAGTGTACTATGGATAGGGTCACATAGCACATCTCTCTCTCTCTCTCTCTCTCTCTCTCTCTCTCTCTCTCTCTCTCTCTCTATATATATATATATATATGTATACAGATATATCCACATGTATGTATGCCTCTTCTTGAGTTTGTGTGTGTGCGCGAGTATATGCATGTGTGCGCATGTATGTGCATGAGTGTATGCATGTGTGCGCATGTATGTACGTGAGTATATGCATGTGCGCGCATGTATGTACGTGAGTATATGCATGTGCGCGCATGTATGTACGTGAGTATATGCATGTGTGCGCATGTATGTGCATGAGTGTATGCATGTGTGCGCATGTATGTACGTGAGTATATGCATGTGTGCGCATGTATGTACGTGAGTATATGCATGTGTGCGCATGTATGTACATGATTATATGCATGTGTGCACATGTACGTGCATGAGTATATGGATGCATGCATCTATGTAGGACATGGACTTACTTATAGTGTTGCTGGCCTTTGTTGACCAAACACACCTACCAGGAAGCTCTTCACACCTAGTATTATTAAATCACAGCTTGCATTGACAAATGCCCTGGGGTCACCAGCTTTTCGCTTGGGATGAGGGTGAGTCATTGGGGAATCGAGCCTGTCGAGGCTTCCCAAATTCTAACCTACTACACTGTTCATGGCATTTAGTGTTACTTCTTAATGGGGGAGTTACACGATGCTAAGCATATCATTATACTTGGAATGCCCACGTTTACCAAAGTAAAGTCTTTTTGTTTTCAACATCCGAACTATCTACATGTGTTTTATTTGTGAAAAAATAAATCTGTAGTAAAAAAATACATATAGCATCGTGTAATTGCAAGTGTTGAGTGACATTGAATATCATAAAAAGAGAGAGAGAGCATAGAAGTAGTTTATCTCCACCATTAGTCCAAATATGTTTCCTCTTTTCTTGCAATAGGTAGAAGCCCCCAAAAATTGTAGCAATGGTTTTTCAACTCGTTTGTTGAGAAATATGGTACATCTTTCAACTACCTATTATGCTCATGTAACATGGAACTATATTTTCCCTTCCATTTTGGCAGGCAACACAAAGAAAGGGGAATGAAACGTTGATGTCACCATGGTACCGCCTTTTCCAAGTAGGTAGTGTATTTTGAGAGACTTCATTGTTCTCTCCACAAAGGTCTTCCAAAGCCGACTGACTTTTCTCAAGCACCAAAGCAACGTCAAATTCAACTTTCGCTGCAAACACGGCCATCTTAAGATTTTCACTTGCTCATCACTGAAAGGGGGTATCAACCTGAACATTGGATGCACCAGTGGCAACAAAACTACCTCATGTGTCGAAACTACTAGTGCAATTTTTTTAAATAAACATTTTAAAATGTATTAAAGAATACTCGGCAATTTTTTAGGCAATTTTTATGTTTTTTATTATAAATTCACTTCTATAGCCAGTCTAGGCCTGTAGGGCAAATATAGACACACGCAACTTCGCCAATTGTTCCATATTACCATATAGCATTATTACATGCAAACTCAACGGCAATGCCTGAGCCTTGAACCTTAGATAGAGAATGACCACGGTGACGTTGAACAAGACGAATTTTGCATCGGGGATGATCTAGGAATCAATACTCGGACAGAGAAGAGCTCGAAGAACTGATCTTGGAACAGGGAAATGTTTTCGATGATGATTTGCCATAAAGGACCTCACGGATTGATGTCTTCGATGATTTTCAATAAATAAAAAAACAAAAAATTACAAATGTATGAAATATTTTAAAATGTATTTTATAATGCCGCTGTGACCTCTAGAACAAAAAATGCAACACTAGTCGAAACATTCTCACTCTCTTTTCTTTGGAAAATTCTCTCCTTAAGCCATTCTACCATCCAACTCAACATGACAGGTGGAGCACTTGACAACTACTCCAAACAATCGTGGACATCACCTCCCACAAGTAAATTGCTTCAAATCAGTTGCACAAATCCTCTCACCTCTCACACGTAGGAGATCTAAGGGCCACTTCACACACAAGCCAAGAGCCGTGACCATGAAATTGTGAGAGACCAAAAGAAAGTGTCCAAAGGCTGTCCCAAGTCACCTTTAAAATCATGTAGTGTGGTCATGGACCCTCAAGTGTAGTGTGAAGTCGTATGTGACCGGGCCCTCAACCAAATGCTATTTCAATGAATTTCTATTCATGCGGGTCCTCACACCATGATAAAATAGAATAAATCAACAGTTGTGAGCATTCGGAGTGCCATGGTCTCTCGGTTTTGTGTTAAGCCGACCTCCAAGAGGTGGTTTTTGAAAATAGTCCAAGTGACTTCGAAACATGATCCATGCGATGCCATGTAGGAATTCATGTAGACTTTGCATCCATCTTGCATTCACATACTCCGTTGGTCCCTCAAGCGTAGTGTGAAGCGAACTTGGACCGGCTCTGCCTTTTCCACCAATGAAAGTGCTTGAAGTGTAATGGTCACGGGCTCTCAGTCTCGTGTGTGAAGTGGCCCTAAATCAGTTGTAGCATCTCACATCGAGTAAAACTAGGGTTAGAATTAGGCTTACCGGTGAAAGCTCTCGCCTTACCATTTTTTTCTTTTTTTTTTTTGAGACAGAAGGCCAACAGGCCAGCGCCAAAGCACATGAGGCAGTTAATCACTTGGCAAGTTTTTGTCAAGTAGAGAGGAGATTTCACAGTCGGGAATCGAACCGCCAACCTCTTCCTTAAGATTTGGGTATCTCTCCACCATCATGTCTCACCCTCCACGGAAAAACCAAACTGGTTAAAAATAGCATGCGTCCAAAAGGGCGTCAAGAATGTAGTAAAACAATAAAACTCGATTTCTAACAAAGGAAAAAGTAAACTGGCTAAACATAGCTACGCGTCCAAAAGGGTGTCAAGAATGCAACAACCAATAAAACACGATTTTTAGCAAAGTCAACCCAGCTTCTATTTTTAACCAGCTTGGTTTTTCCGTGGAGGGTGAGATGTAGTAGTTTAGGGTCGTCTCGGACCAAAAGCTCTTGCCTTACAACATCCATAACTTAGGACCAAATGACGCAGGCTAAGATTACGAGGGGGTGTTAAAGTAGTAATCTCACCATGCTATTATTATCACCACCGCTATTTACTTTAGGGTTGCTTGTTACATGCAACGATATTAGAGTACCACTTAGTATTTAGTCAACGTGCTCTAAACAATTGCATATTTGAGGTGAGCCTAACACAAAGTCTAGGAAGCCCATTATGTTTGAAATATCGGAGAGCGGCATGTCAAAAGACCCCACACATAAAGTAAGAATGCTAAGGAGACTTGATGTTTGGTTAAAATTTTTGACCCCAAGTGACCCCACGCTACCCTTGAAGGTGTAAGAAATGTTGAAAATTATTTGGACAAGCTTCAATTGCTTGAACTTTTTGGTCGATGAGCTCATGTATGATGTTGGATGGGGGTAGGGGGACCAACATGTGCCCAATGAAAATTGACCCCCCCATACCTTAACCCCTAAAGGACCAGGCGTCCAATTTTGGACGTTTTCGGTATTTTTGTATAGGCCAGAACTCAGAGATCTACACCGATGTGAATGAAAATAATTGCAATGGATGCGCAATGGACAGAGAAATGCAGCCCGTAAAAAAATCAAAAAAACGATAATTTGGTGTTTGTAAATGTGATGTAAATGTTCGAAATGCACTATTTGGCACCATACAACTGCCCGAAATTGTTCAAAGTATCCAATGAACTTGCGGCATGGTCAAATCTTGGGCAGCCTTTATGTGGCCCCATTTTTTATTATGTAAAGGGTGCGATGTATGGGGGGAGGGGGGGGCACGTACATAGAGGGGGTATATAATGACACCATAGCCATGAAAGAGGGTGGTATGGGGCATGCAATATTGAGAATGAAATATATAAATGGTTGTGGGCCACGGTACAAATGGGTGGGATAAGAATCTCCATTGTCCACACCCTTTTTCCTTGTGTGCCCGCCATCCACAACTTCCTAAGTAGTTTAAATTGCATTTAAATTCAAAAATGACATCATAAATTTGCAAAAAAATTATGCATGCCCTTATTGGTTTTTGTTGCATACATCCACCGTACGGATTTCAATGCAGTTTTATACATGTATATTATTTAAACAATTGCAATATTTTCATTATTTTGTAGTTGTATATAAAGCAAGGCCTATATAGCCAGCAAATTAGATAGAAATGATGGTTTGTCAGCACTAATAGTTGCCCAAGTCCGCGACTTTCAGTGTTGTTGCAAAATGTTGCCTAAAAAAAGAATATAATAATGGCAAGACATGTTCAAAGTGGTCAGGCAATGTTCGGGCAACTCAAGAATACCATCGAACCATCGAAAGACATATCAATCTTAATGAACAAAATTTACATAAAGGGATGGATATTTTTCCCTATCGTACTTGATAAAGCTAACAACCATTCCATAAGGTTGGAAACCATAAAATGTTTGCCACACTCTATGCACCATCCCATACATGACAGTGGCTCAAATTTCCTTCAGATCCGTCCAAATCATGCTAGGTCCTTTAGGGGTTAAAACAATAAAAAGGTAGAGTTCGTGACTTGTGGTACCGGCCACGTTAGAGCCCTCTAGTAACATCATTTCATCCAAATATAATTTCACTAAACTAATTTGAGATCTTTGATGTTAAATTTTGGAGTTAAATTGTTTGTAAAGGAACCATATCCAAATTGGAAGGTGTTCCCAACGATTTCACTCTCAACTCACATGGTTGCCACAAATTCTTGGATGACAAACATGGGGTGATATGATACATAGAGAGCTTCACTATTTGGTCGGTTTTGAAGAAATCGGTTTCTCACAATTATCTTGGAAACAATTTATTGTCCTCAACCTATGTCTAAGCTCCGGAAGTCATGATTTTGATGCTTCGTGTTTGCTACTAAGATGCACGTGTCTTAGACAATTAGTTTTGTTGTTTGCCACGATTCTCAACTTGGATTTAGAGATTGGAATTGGCTCAGATCCACAAAACATGATATAATATTTTAACAACAACTCTATGGGGTTTGATGATCTCCCCCATGGGTGGCACGATTCTCCAAAATAAACAAATATACGGACCATGAAACAACCATGTAAATTTCCCCCACACCCACCCCACGACATTGACTATTGAACCTAGAATGTTAACCAATTTTAAACACATAGTCCAATCTCTTCCAAATTACATATCCTTTAGTATTTGTTCTTAGATCCACACTTTGACTCATAACACACCACTCAATGTAGGCGACTAATACCCCCTCCCACTTGACTTTAGCTAAGCCTAGAAGTTGGTCTAAAAGCACGGCCTTCACACCATCGACATTATCCAGTCCGGAGCCTAGTTGGAAAATGACGTGGCATGATTTAAAAGTGGAGGTTTTAAGCCTCCAACACCAACTCTCCCACCGGTACCTAGACACGAGGCAAGAACGTAGGACCTTTAAAAGTGTCGTCTCCCGCCCTTGTGATTGGTTGCTTTTAGTCTAAGCTATGAGGGCAGGAGGAGCTCCATTAACAAAAACCGATGGTAAGATATAGCCCACCCACACTTACTAGTGCGGGCCACTAGTGAACGGTGAGTACCAGCAATGGTTGCAACCAATGGCTCTCACTAGCTAAACCAACTCTAAAAATGGCCCATGCTGGTAGGAATCGTTCACTAGTGGCCCGCACCAATAAGCATGGGTGGGCTAATAGATGAGTAGTAAGGCATTTGGGGATGGGACAAAACCTATCCAACATGCATTGCTTGGTATATAAAACAATGACCGTGTGTGAAAACTACTGAACTAAAACCTACTCGAAAATCTCTGGAACAAGTTCTTGTAGGTGCATTGGGATAGTTGAATGCCTCCGATGAAACCCAAAGAGCTTTACCCATATTTTAGGAAAGACTTTGGTTATTTGGTAAAGTCGGGTGGGAAGGGGGCATAATTGAGACAAGTGACCGGATTAAGAACGTCTACCGGAAGCTAACTTATTATGTGAAGTGTGCTAGAGTCATGTGATGGGGGACAACGATGATGAGTGGGAAGCACATGACCTACCTTACCTTCTAGATGAGCCTTGAGAAACCCACATCTTAAGCAACTTCCGATCACTACTATATGTAGATGATTGGTAGATGACATATGCACACGATTTTCAATGCATCTTAAGTGTTATCATCTACCAAATTAATTTACATGAGAAGCGCATGATCGTCTACTGCTAATTTCATCTCTAAGTTGACATTGTCATTTGCCAATCTGGTATCATAATCCTGGTGTTATTTTTATACATTATAGAACATTGTGTTTGTTGTATACCATGCTACCACAAGTAGCCATGAGAGGTGAGTGGCCAATCGCGAAGCTCTTTGTCAACCTAACGTGTTCTGTGTAAGCTAAATTTCAGGGCACATAGATCGCTCACATAAGTGCAATTAGGTTGATGGAGGCTAATTCATCAATATTCCACATTATTTCTAACAGTTATTATCATATGAATATGTGTGTGTGTATGTGTGTGTATATGCTTACATGGTTGTTATACGGATTAATAAACCATTTTACGTTATTTCAGTCAATGTTGTAGACCTTGGACAACTACCAAAATAATTATAGTTGACTAGATTTTTTTCAATACATTTTAGGGAACAACTATAGTTAACTAGAAAATTTTCAAGTATTATTATATATTGGAAGAAGTTCACCCCTTGATTTCCTTCAGTTAAGGGTCTATAATATGCTCAAGCCACTGAGGATCGTCGAGAAACACCTTTACACGATCACTCACACTGTTGGGTTCCATAACAACTTCCAACACAAATAACACACTAGTGACACTACAACACTACAACAAAATTTTGTGAATAGGTTGCACTCAACTTTAGTTAATTAGATATACCTATAGTTAACTAGGTTTTTTGGCAGATCAAATTTAGAACAACTATAGTTAACTACAATTTTTGGCAAGTCGAATCGTGAACAACTATAGTTATGAAAGGCAACTAGTTAACTAATAGTTGAATTAGTTGGTTAGTTGTCCAAGGTCTGCAATGTTGGCATGCATAACATTACTCAACACCTACTATTTGTTCAATGGGCCCCGGAATATAATAGTTAGATGCTTGGAAAACTAAGTCTCATGCTCGGCTTTTCAAGCATCTGACTGTTATATTCCCGGGGGGCACTGAACAAACAATGAGTGCTGAGTAATGCTATGTGGTATTAACGTGTTTTTTTATATACTATTTAGGTATCCATAATGAGGCCATTACCATTCGGGTCTATATACCAAGACCTTTGTATGTAAACAAAATCATACCTCGTACCAATATGGTTTAGAATGGTATCAACCAAATAATAACTAGGGTATACAAAGATTCTCTCACATTGACATGCCAACCAAACATCAATATTTGGTCCTTATATTACAACTTTGCTACCCACGGGTAGGTTCTTTGATATTGTTGTTGATGTTGATTCTTGATACCAAGCATTCACCTATATACTAAACCGATAATGATTTTGACCCAAGATTATCAACATCAACAATGGGTAAAAAATCAACCTAATTGAACATATTAGTGCAGTAATCTTCTAATATTTAGGTTACTACACTCTAAACTCTGTAGTATCACACATGTGGCAACCAAAGTGCACGTGATATTACGGAGTTTTGTAGTGTTAACATGGATGCGTGTAGTGTTAACTATAGAATTAGTGTAGCATGTGACATTATGGAATAACACAAAGGAGATGTGAGGACAATTTGAATTCGTTCTCCCGTCACCTATGCTAGTGTGGTCCACTTCACTTGGCCTTCCCGGGCGATGTGGCGGACACATGCACCAACATTCAACAAGTGGCAGAAGAAGAAGAAGACACTCCACATGTTGACACATGGCGCAATGTGAGGGTGTGGGTTCACTTCTTGGGTGATTTGCATTAATGACAAAATTCGTGATATAAGGGAGAGAAATGTGACAACAAGGAGTGAGATTTGAACTACGCACATCCATTCCCTAGGGTTTCGGGATATTAGAGAGTGTGTGACATTATGGAGGTTGATATTACGGAGTTTAGGGTGTATATGTAAAGTATTGTTTACGGTATTTAGTGTCACTTCTAATTCTCAGCTACACAGCGCTATAACATTTCACCAACCAAGGTTGTTGATGTTCTATTGTGTCCACACAATTTATTACCTCCGTTGGAGGAGATTAAAACACGTAGAAGCAATTTATAGTATCGTATAATACCAAATAGCGAGTGACACTAAATGCCATAAATAAAGTAGTGTAAGTAAAATATCGGTGAAGTATTTGATGGGGATTGTTGCCATTGTCCTTTATGGCCAATGTGGATTCTTTGGCCTCACCACTGACTCTCTTTCATTAGAAGCTTTTACAATTTAATGGGATGTAAGATTATGAATCCATATTCATAGATTTTAAAAGCATCGAGTGGAAGAAGATGAATGCTAAGACAATGCGATTCACATAGCGTGTTATGTCATCTCAACTATGTCCCACTAGATTAATTCAAATCATTAAAGAAATCCATGTGTTAAATTAACTTCAATTCTTTGTTTGAACGACTACTAAAGTTTCAAACTATGTTGGTTTGTCAATGAAATATTGACACAAAAGAAATGTACATCATTTGCTTATGGTAGATCACGGTTGCCATTCCATGGCTTGGACCAACTATGGGGATTTCTTTTGTTCCATACAAGGATAATGTGGAGGTCACCACCTACAACCTTCCAGCCTTAGACGGTGTAACCCGTTGCTGACCGGTTTACACGGACAGTGCACCTATCCAAATTAGGTGGTTCGCAAACCTCTAAATTCCGAAGGTGGTCTGATACATTATTTTCCTAATAAGTGATATGATGTTTCCTCTTTATGAATTTCTAAGGAGAAAGGAGCCTAAGCTTTCAAGCTTATGTTCCCCTGAATCCTAATGTCAAGGTTAAGTGTTATAAACATAAAGAGTGCTTTTGCAATCAATGTAGTAGGTAACAAACATTCTTCGATTTCATTTCCAATTCTAAATCCTCAATCAAGTACACAATCTCATAAGTCATTTTAGTAATCCATTTATGATATACTAACTTTCATGAAAGATTGACTAATTGATGGTCTTCAAATTCTCTTATTCTCGAATGATGGCTTGTAGCCTCTCCATGTCTTCAATCTTTTAAAGTTCCTTTTGTCTGGTTTCTCTTTGTATTCTCTAATCATGAGAGTTTAATTCTTCGTCCTCGAACACTTCTCTCCATCTAAATTCCTTGAAAGGATCTTCTCCGATCTTCCTATTTTCTTTGAGTACATCGGTCTCGAGATCCTTTAGGAAATCTCCTTAGTCTTCTAAAGAATACCTTAGTTTCTAAGGTATCTTAGCCTTTGATATCTTGACTTCTCCTTAGTCCCAAAAGTATCTTAGACCTTGGTTATTAAACTCCTTAAATCCGGTCTCCAAAAGTGTCTTTGATCTTGCGGGGCCTTGGTCTTGGGCTTGCGGTCCTCCGGTCCTGCGGGCCCTCAGTCCCCCAATTCTCGAACAGGGCTTTTAGGGTCTTCAAGGTCTTGTAGTCTTTTGAGTGCGAAATCTTTCGGAAAGACCTCCAAGTCCTAAAGTCTTCTCGGCCTCTGGTACCGCGGTCCTTCAGTCTCGCGGGCCTTCAGATTTGAAGACCGGCGTCGTGCCTCCGCGATTCTTCAAACTCGTTCTTTGCGGATCTTTAATTCAAAGACCGGCTCTGATCAATTCCCTGGACCTTCGGTCTCGTGGGCCTTCAATTTCGCGGGCCTTCAATCCGAAAGGCTCACCCAAAAGGGGTCTTCAAATCTCCAAGTCTTCGGATTCGTTATGAATCAATCTTCAAGTCTCGTAAACTCGCCGTCCGGTTCCGCGGTCCTCCAGTCGCGGTCTCCAGTACGCGGGCCTTCAGTATCGCGGGCCCTCAGCTCCAAATTCGGTCTTCCAACTCGAAGCCGTTCGTCTTCGAGTATCTTCAAATATCGCTAAGTCTTCGGTCTTCGTCTTCACGCCTTGCGGCCTCGTGGTCCCTCAGCCTCGGGCCTTCAGTCTTCGAATATCTCTAAAATTTTAGAGTCTTCAAATTCCTCTAAAAGTTTTAGAGTCTTCAAGGTTGTCGAAAAGATCTTCGATTCCTCGAGTAAAATCGCGAAGCTCTGATTGTCGTCAAATCGCTCCCGATAATGCTCCAAATAGGTCTTCGTTAAAACGCTCCCGATAATGCTCCAAATAGGTCTTCGTTAAAACGCTCCCGATAATGCTCCAAATAGGTCTTCGTTAAAACGCTCCCGATAATGCTCCTCTTGACGCTCACGTTGGATTGTTGAAATGAATAATGAGGTGAATTAGGGCCTCTTAGTGCCCCTTTATATAGGCTTCGCAATCTTGTGATTGGTTGAATTGGCGGTTGAGCATTTGGCCCCTAATGCCAAATGTCTCAACATGCTAATTTTAGTCTGAAATATGGCTGTAGTCTAAATTTAGGACTGTCGGATCTATTTACAGTAAACCCACGTGTTAATTTTAGATGTCCTTGTGGGGTAGATTGGTTATAGTTCTTCTTATTTCCTAGATGTGCCTAGGTGGTGTTCGGTTACCATCCATGATCCATTCATTCACAATTTCATCCTTCATTGTTAGATGGTTAAGGCGGTTAGTGTCATCCAAGGGATGTTCATCCCTTGGCGTTGTCTTTCATCTACATCCTTTAGTAAGTGAGTATGTGTCCACTAATTATTCACTAAAGTAACTAGGTGTCTACTAAGCAGTCACTAAATAGCTAGGTGGCCACTACCTCTAGTTACTAATGTACTCACTTACCATCCCAAGAGGTGACTACATGTGTACTAGTAACTATCTAAAAGTAACTACACGCTCACTAGTTTAGCCTCCTTACTAATTCGGCCGTTCCCTATGGTATGTCTTGTTCCCGCCGGCTTAGGTATTGTTCCCGAGGCCTAAGCGCATTCCCAACTCCACTTCCGTTCCCGGGCCACGTGGCCGACGTCCCGGTCTTCAAATACCCGGCCCTTCAGGTGTTGAGCCGGTCTTCTCTCCTACCCGTCGCCTGGGCCTTCAGTGAGCTGTCTTCGCCTCCGCTCTCCGAGGTCGCCTTGTCACCGTTCAGGGCTGTCTCTCCATCCATCTGGGGTACACATTTTACCCCCTCCCCTCAGGAGAAGCATGTCCCCATGCTTCTTAGATCTCGCAGGGTTTGAAGCTTGGAGGTTCGGCTGCTCGCATGCGGAGGATGGTACCATGGTTAATGGTGCCGAATCTGCCCTTCGTTGTGGTTACTTGTTGTTCCTCTAATGTTTGTGTGACATACTCCTTCAGTTGAGGGAGAGTCATATTGATTTGCTTTTCTGGGTGGTGCTCCAGGAGCCATTGATGGCGCCTCACAGCCTCGAAGCAGATCGTGGTATCCTCCTTTCGAAGAATATTTGTGGCCTTGTGGAATGTTGTTTCATGCTTGTACTGGAGTTTTGTGATCTCCATAAGTTTGATCTTCTCGAATTCGTATAAGAAAATCATAATTGTCGCAATATTTTTACGCAACTTGTATTGTCCTGATCCCCAATACTTTCATTATTTGTCCGCCTAATCGTTAACAACATTCATCCATAAGTTTGCAACATGAACTAAGTGTTGTTCCCTCAACGCTCATTTGGTGGTGAATTTCATCCACATTCATCCATCTTAGTCACTCGCCCAATTGATGTTGTCTCATTCTCGGTTTCAATCCTTTGTGCGCATGTCTCTTCCTTCATTTTACTCATATATGATTCCCTCCTAAGATCGGGTCATATTCTCTTTTACTGGATTGGAAATATCCTTGTTCCAAACATTATTGTACTAAACACGGACGTCCCAAAATGACGTAATAACCTATTCTATGAGATGGTATTCTCCTTCAATTTGCTTATCTCATTAATGTCCTATGAAGTCTAGTAGTTTCTCTACTCAATCATTGGCTTCTCCTTCGAAGCTTACTCATATACGAAATCAATTTCATAGTATGGTGATCCTCAAAGTTTTCCCATTGCTTTATTCACCCCTTACGTCCATGGTCGACCTCTAATGTCACTCTTGTAGGTCCTTGTTTTGATACTCCTCATCATTCGTGACGATGAAAAAGACTCTTACTGGTTACTATCCCAGTGATATGCCCTAGGTGAGTTTTTACCTAGGTTGTATTTTCTAGATCTTTTACTTGGTGAATTGCCCCGCCCTACCCACTTTGGAATTGAGTGGAATGGGGTTTGTGGGGCCCGTTCTCTCTTGAAAGGTTTCTACTTGAATGCTCCCTTCCTGAATTTGTGTTGGGTTGCCTAATGACAAGTGCTCCGCTTGACTCTCTAGGGTAATATTATTCTCCTTTGGTGGATTGATTACTTCAAAATTTTGGCGTTGAAATCTATCATGTTCTAGTTTTGCCGGTTGTACCCAATATCCCTCTAGCATAACTTGATGTACTTCTAAGTCTTCCGCCTCTAAGGTCTCCTGATTTGGGTAAGGGGTAGATTCAGTGTGTGAGATGGTTTCACCACTTGGTTGGGGGAATGTGGTACTTTGGGGTTGAGTTTTATCATTCCTTTTATGTAAATGGTTTTGCTCTGCTCGAATCTTTGCTTCCAAAATGTGGCACGCCAAGATTTGTAAGGCATATGCTTGAGTTGAGTCCGGCTCTTGATATGGCTTGAGTTTGTTCATGTTGACGCACCCCAAGCTTTCTCCTTGTAGGGTGGTGACGTCTACTGCTCCGTTGTCATAGACTTGTTTGATTATGTACGGTCCTGCCCAACGTATTTTGAACTTGCCCGGCCCGGGTATTTTATGTCGTAGGTGCCATAAGATTCTTTGTCCAGGATAGAAGCGTGTCTTGTGTTCCGGGGTTTGCTCCAATTCTTCCTTATCTGGAGGATGTTTAATTTCCTTCATAGCTCGCATAGTTTCTTCCCTTAAGGTATTATGTCTCTTAGCTTCTTTTCGTGGTCGCTTGGTCATTCTATGGTTACATTGTCTACATGGGGTCTTCATCCGGGGTTTATCATGTCTTTCCTTTCGTAATAACTGCATATGTTTCATATTTCCTTCGGCATCATGTCTGGTTAAATCCATAATCCTGAGCTGCTCCATTCTCTTCTCTAGAATGGGATGAATCTCTTGACTTCGTTTTTGGTAAACATCGGGGTGAAGGTAAGCCATAGGTAACAAGGCTTCCGTTCCAAAAACTAATGAGAATGGAGTGTGCTTTGTTGTGACCTTATAGGCTGTCCTATAGGCCCAAAGTGCCGCATGTAATTTGGTATCCCAATCCATGGCGTCCTCTTTTGTTATGCACATTTTGACTTCCTCATTTGGTAATCGATATTTCAAACCATCTTCGGTTATGAGATAAGTCTCGGTGTCGAGGCTGAGTAATCCCAAATCTTCATGTGTGCCAATATGGTCCAGCTTTTCAACGCTCTTTAATTGTTGTGAAATTTTGAGCCTCCAATCTGGTTCATGTGTTGTTTCTTGTTGAAACGAGTTTTGACTCTCTTCTGGGTGGCTCTCCTGGGTTTCCGTTCCTTTGCAAGTTTTGCAATATCTTAGGTAATTGCACACGTCATTTCCCCATGTTGGCCACCAGTATGCTCCTATAGCCACGGCCTTCCAGGTTTCTATGGATGCCAAGTGGGGTTCGGACTCTCCATGAACCTTGGCTAAGTACATAGCTATCTTCTTTCCTTTGACTGCCTCCGCGGCAGGGGTGGTATCTACCGTTATATCCCCTTCCTTCATCTTGTAGAATTGGTCGGGGTATACGGGCTTTTCTTCCATGGCTTCTTGTTCCTTTTTGGTTGCTTTTCTAGGCCGAGGTTTCTCTTGTTCACCTGTGTTTGTTTTAGGCCTTCTTGGTTTCTTGGGAGTATCAACTCCCACTGTGTTGCAGCTTGGTCGTCGTAACTTCTTCAAGCCTTTTAAATCAAAGTCTCCCATAGGTAATAATTCTGGAAATGCTTCATAGACTACCGCTTCCTCTTCATCGGATAGTCCCATTTCCCAGTCATAGTCTTCCCAATGTAAGGGTCTCTTCGCAGGTGGTAGTGCCGGGGTTCTTTGGGTACTTATCTCCACCTTATTTCCCCTTTGAGTCAGGGTTAATTTGTTGAGGGGCCAATCATGTTGTGCTTGAGCTTCCTTCAGCCATGGTCTTCCCAATAACATGGAATAACTATCTTCCGTACTCACCATGTCTATAACGGTGAGTGTTGTCCGGATCACGATTCCGCCGACATCAAGGCGTACATCCCGGATAATTCCTTTGGGCATGACCTTTCTTTGGTCAGCCATCTTGATGGTAAATGGGGCGGGCTTTATTTTGTTAAGCCCAGCTTCCTCCTCAGTGTATCTGTGATGATGTTCACTCCTGAACCACCATCAATCAAAACGTTTGGAACTCTTCTATTCTTAACAATTACTGATATCATAGGCATTTCCTCATCGAATGCCTTTGCCGCCACTTGGTATGTAGAGGTCGGTTTCTCAGACGTTCCTTCTTGGCTGGTAAGGGCAGCCATTACCCGTTTCCTACAATAGGGGGCTATCTCAAGTAGTTGCCCTATTGAAATATTTGCTTTTGTATGATTCATCACATTCTCTAAGATCTCATCTACCCTTGCCTGGGTAGTCTTTGGGACGCCTCCTTTCTCGGGGCTCCGTTCCGTGGGCTTTCCTGCCTCTTCTTCATGCGGGTACCAAGGTGCGAACTCCTCTGGCGTGGGTAGAGCTTCGCCCTCTTCCTCCTGTATCTCTTTGATAGTTTTACTCACCTCCCGGTGGACTTCTCTATCAGCTCTCCATTCGTCGCTATTGGCTCCTATTGGCCTTTCCTCATTATCCTTATCTTCATTTAGGTGTGCGTCCGGCTCGCGCACAACACCCCTCTCTTCATCAGAGTTATCATCTCTTTGTTGGTGGTCTTCCTGCTCCTCAGAGCTGCCACTGCTCGAATCATCGTCATCATCACTGTCGTTACTCTCATTATCCTCCTTGCCTTCCTCGGCTGCAGCCCGTTGGGCCCTTGTCATCACACAAACCGCAGGGGACACCACGTTGGCTCCCACGGCCGGCTTTGTGTTTTTAAATTCATTCAACTCCTGTTGATGTTTAATAAAGTGCGGGCACTCCGGCTTCCGGTGCCCCTTCTGATGACAATAAAAACATTCGTCGGGGTTGCCATCTCGCTGTAGTCCGCCAGTGAACCCAGTTCTCGGCGCTGCCTTGGTGTTGTTATTATCCATCAGGCTTATGGTATACTCATACCTGTCATGGTTGATAGGTCCTCTGGGGCCTCCTCGGTAGGGGTGTCCATCTTCCCTCCGGTAATCTTGAGTTCTGTAGGGAAAATATCCTTCCCTCCTAAAATCATCTCTGTAGTTGTCGTTGGGCTTATAGTAGGGCCGTTCTTCTCTGCGATATTCATTTCCCCGGTAGGGGCCTCCCGCCTCCCACCGGTAATCGCCTTCCCTAAATGGGGATCTTTCATCTCTTCTAAATTCTGTCCTTGGTTCAAACCGAACCCTTCTTTCATTCATTTCTCGCCTAGGAGTTATTGCTCCGGGCCTTCGATTGGATTGGGGTTGTATTTGGTTTACCCCATATCTTCTATCTCGGGGTCTCCGAGATTTATGCCTTTCATAAACACACTCACTTGTGTTATGGGTTAGGCTGTTGCAATTTGTACATTGCTTCATCTGACACTCCTGCACGTAGTGCCCTTCATTTCGGCATCGCCGACAAATTATGCCCGTTCTGAATTTCCGGTTTCCCAAAGCCAGTCCTTCAATCTCTTCTCTGAGAGTCTTGATGTCATCTTTAGTTGAGTTGGTCTTTTTGCTCTTTGTCTTCTTTTTCTTCTTTCGCCGTTCTTCCTCTGAGTCATCACTTGACTCCTCACTATCACTTTCATCGAGGAATCTTCCTTTCCTCATCTGTCCCAATTCCAACTTCCGTGCCGATGCTTTTGCTTCATCCAAGTCATCGGTCGGCATTAAGTCAATGTGTTTAGCGTATTCATTTTTCAACCCATTAAGGAACCATGCTTTCTTGAATTGATTACTAGGTTGAGGGTGAATCTTCGATGATTCCACCATAACCCTTTCATAAAATTCTTCGACTGTCTCGTCTTTCTTTTGCTTGAGGGAGCCTAAGCTTTCAATGACTTCCCCCTCCGATTTCTTTGATCTGAATCTCATAAGAAAGGCAGTCCCTAAACTTGGCCAGTCTGGAAAATGGTTTGGGCCAAATTGGGAGTACCATTCCAAGGCTCGCTTCTTCAAGGTAACTGGGAATAGTTGTAATTTGATCGCGTCCGTGTCTTCTTGATTTGCGAGACACACGTTGTTAAATTCTTGCATATACGTATCGGGATCCGTCTTACCCTTGTAGGTTGGTAAGGGAACCTTTGTTCTTCGGGGTTGTGCGGCCATGTTGACTGGGTTGGGTGAGTTGCTTCCAACACCAGGTGAGTTGTTGTTGGCAGGTGGTGGGCTGACTCCGGTGTTAATTCCAAGGTTTTGGAATTGCTTAAGTTTCTCTTCAAAATTTCTTCGTAGTTCGTCAAATTCTTCTTGATTGATGGGTCTCTTTACTCCTTGGTCGGTGTTATCTTGTGTGCTCCCTCCGGAGAAGCCGGAGTCTTCAAAGCTAAATTGTTCTTCAAAATTTCTTTTTAGTTTCTCCCAACTCCTTGGGTTGAAAAGATTTTCCTCGGCCGTGTTTCCTTGATGGGTGTTGTCCTGCGCTTTATCTACTGGGGTATGTGTACCCGTGTTTTTATCTGTACCTTTTGTTCTCAAAACATAGGTCCCAAGAGGGGTACCTAGTATCAAGTCATCTTCATCTTCACTTCGAGCTAAGTCGTCCTCATTCGTGTCTTTTCCTTCTTTGTACGTCCTATCGTTACCTCCTCCTTCGCTTTGACTTCTATGGTGGACGGGCTTGGTGGTATGGGAACCTACTGCCGGTGGTGCAGAAGCATTCCTAATGTCTTCTGTCTCTGTAGTTCTTGGTCGTGTACGCCTCGCGTATCTTTCTTCTCTCTCTCTCTCTTTTGCTGTTCGTTTCGTTTCACGGATTCTTCTTTGGAGCGCATGCGTTCCACATGCCTCCACTCCGCTTCTTGTTCCCTAAGGGTAGGTGATGTGCTTCTTGTGCTGGATGTGTCCTCATGGTCAACCATGTACGCTACTGAGAGTGTTTCGGGGTCATAATTTTGGCCGGCTCTCTCAGCTCAGTCGCCTCAATGCACCCGTACTTCACCTGTTTGCTTATGGTTGACCAATCGGATTTCCGTTCTTTTTTTCCTTGTTTCGTGGTTTTGCTTCTATTCCAAATCTAGGTTCCCTACCCTACCATGCAACCCGCCATATAGAGGGAAAAATACCTTCGTCACATACAAATCGTACAAAAGTCCTTCTTGCTTGTAATGATAACCTCGATGTCGAGTCGCTCTTAGCACGTAGGCGCTAATTCCCTCTCTGCCGTCATTCCATACCTTGGAGAAGATCACCGCTTGCAGCTCCTCTGGTAGCTCATCGATGTCTCTCTCTAGTTGTGACCGGTACGTGAACCCTATTTCTTTTTCCTTGTACAATTGCCAGGTCCTATCTTCATAAATCTTCTGCATATTCCACATGAGATCGTGGAATTTCTTGGTCCCTTCCCATCTTCTTAAAGTCGTCTTTCCTGAATCATATTCCGGGTAATCCCATGGCCACTTACCCAAAGCCAGGGTCTTTATGTCTTCCTCTTCATCTTCTCCTTCTTCTCTTCCCTGCACATAAAATCCTCGGAGATTGAACTGCTCGAGTCTCCGCTGCACCGCTCTTTCTATACAATCTTGTTTCCGCGGTCCAAATGTTTCTGCCCACTTACGTGCCTCATTTATTTCCTGTTGGAGTCTTCCGCAATAGAGATAGTACATGTTCTCCATTCATGTTTCCCTGCCATCCAACTTTCCCCAAAATATGTTGTGTTTGTAATTTAGATATCCTAATTTAGTTAGGCACCTTGTCCATGTGGCGTAATATCCCCAGCATGGTCGCCAAAATGTGGAGGTCACCACCTACAACCTTCCAGCCTTAGACGGTGTAACCCGTTGCTGACCGGTTTACACGGACAGTGCACCTATCCAAATTAGGTGGTTCGCAAACCTCTAAATTCCGAAGGTGGTCTGATACATTATTTTCCTAATAAGTGATATGATGTTTCCTCTTTATGAATTTCTAAGGAGAAAGGAGCCTAAGCTTTCAAGCTTATGTTCCCCTGAATCCTAATGTCAAGGTTAAGTGTTATAAACATAAAGAGTGCTTTTGCAATCAATGTAGTAGGTAACAAACATTCTTCGATTTCATTTCCAATTCTAAATCCTCAATCAAGTACACAATCTCATAAGTCATTTTAGTAATCCATTTATGATATACTAACTTTCATGAAAGATTGACTAATTGATGGTCTTCAAATTCTCTTATTCTCGAATGATGGCTTGTAGCCTCTCCATGTCTTCAATCTTTTAAAGTTCCTTTTGTCTGGTTTCTCTTTGTATTCTCTAATCATGAGAGTTTAATTCTTCGTCCTCGAACACTTCTCTCCATCTAAATTCCTTGAAAGGATCTTCTCCGATCTTCCTATTTTCTTTGAGTACATCGGTCTCGAGATCCTTTAGGAAATCTCCTTAGTCTTCTAAAGAATACCTTAGTTTCTAAGGTATCTTAGCCTTTGATATCTTGACTTCTCCTTAGTCCCAAAAGTATCTTAGACCTTGGTTATTAAACTCCTTAAATCCGGTCTCCAAAAGTGTCTTTGATCTTGCGGGGCCTTGGTCTTGGGCTTGCGGTCCTCCGGTCCTGCGGGCCCTCAGTCCCCCAATTCTCGAACAGGGCTTTTAGGGTCTTCAAGGTCTTGTAGTCTTTTGAGTGCGAAATCTTTCGGAAAGACCTCCAAGTCCTAAAGTCTTCTCGGCCTCTGGTACCGCGGTCCTTCAGTCTCGCGGGCCTTCAGATTTGAAGACCGGCGTCGTGCCTCCGCGATTCTTCAAACTCGTTCTTTGCGGATCTTTAATTCAAAGACCGGCTCTGATCAATTCCCTGGACCTTCGGTCTCGTGGGCCTTCAATTTCGCGGGCCTTCAATCCGAAAGGCTCACCCAAAAGGGGTCTTCAAATCTCCAAGTCTTCGGATTCGTTATGAATCAATCTTCAAGTCTCGTAAACTCGCCGTCCGGTTCCGCGGTCCTCCAGTCGCGGTCTCCAGTACGCGGGCCTTCAGTATCGCGGGCCCTCAGCTCCAAATTCGGTCTTCCAACTCGAAGCCGTTCGTCTTCGAGTATCTTCAAATATCGCTAAGTCTTCGGTCTTCGTCTTCACGCCTTGCGGCCTCGTGGTCCCTCAGCCTCGGGCCTTCAGTCTTCGAATATCTCTAAAATTTTAGAGTCTTCAAATTCCTCTAAAAGTTTTAGAGTCTTCAAGGTTGTCGAAAAGATCTTCGATTCCTCGAGTAAAATCGCGAAGCTCTGATTGTCGTCAAATCGCTCCCGATAATGCTCCAAATAGGTCTTCGTTAAAACGCTCCCGATAATGCTCCAAATAGGTCTTCGTTAAAACGCTCCCGATAATGCTCCAAATAGGTCTTCGTTAAAACGCTCCCGATAATGCTCCTCTTGACGCTCACGTTGGATTGTTGAAATGAATAATGAGGTGAATTAGGGCCTCTTAGTGCCCCTTTATATAGGCTTCGCAATCTTGTGATTGGTTGAATTGGCGGTTGAGCATTTGGCCCCTAATGCCAAATGTCTCAACATGCTAATTTTAGTCTGAAATATGGCTGTAGTCTAAATTTAGGACTGTCGGATCTATTTACAGTAAACCCACGTGTTAATTTTAGATGTCCTTGTGGGGTAGATTGGTTATAGTTCTTCTTATTTCCTAGATGTGCCTAGGTGGTGTTCGGTTACCATCCATGATCCATTCATTCACAATTTCATCCTTCATTGTTAGATGGTTAAGGCGGTTAGTGTCATCCAAGGGATGTTCATCCCTTGGCGTTGTCTTTCATCTACATCCTTTAGTAAGTGAGTACGTGTCCACTAATTATTCACTAAAGTAACTAGGTGTCTACTAAGCAGTCACTAAATAGCTAGGTGGCCACTACCTCTAGTTACTAATGTACTCACTTACCATCCCAAGAGGTGACTACATGTGTACTAGTAACTATCTAAAAGTAACTACACGCTCACTAGTTTAGCCTCCTTACTAATTCGGCCGTTCCCTATGGTATGTCTTGTTCCCGCCGGCTTAGGTATTGTTCCCGAGGCCTAAGCGCATTCCCAACTCCACTTCCGTTCCCGGGCCACGTGGCCGACGTCCCGGTCTTCAAATACCCGGCCCTTCAGGTGTTGAGCCGGTCTTCTCTCCTACCCGTCGCCTGGGCCTTCAGTGAGCTGTCTTCGCCTCCGCTCTCCGAGGTCGCCTTGTCACCGTTCAGGGCTGTCTCTCCATCCATCTGGGGTACACAGATACCCCTTGTCATCTAGACTAAAAACACCTACACATTATGAATGTTATCCATTATTGTAGCTCGATCTAAAAGAAAAATTGGGCACAAATTGAAAATTCAATTGCAAGAAAGGAACCAAAATACAACCAACACGGGCGAACCAACGCAACCCGAGTAAAAATCAAGAAATAATGCCCATATGAGGTCTAACTTTCCAGGTGACAACTAAGTTGCTCCGGGTCACAATAAGGCCTTTGACCCCCCAATCGAACCAAATTCATTAAGAACATCTTCATAGGCAACGTCCGGGGCCTTTTCCAAATATGAGAGAATTCATTGCCACTCAATCCTACCATAATCCTGCAAGGCGTCCCAAATGACTTGACGTGTTTTCTCAATGGGCCATTGCACCGCATTAAACACCTGATCATTCCGTTGGCGCCAAATAATCCACGGAAGACCGCTCCTCAAGAAAGATCAGATGCAGCTGAATCGTTTCAGTGCCTTGCACAAAGGTTGATCAAAGAGGCATTGCATCATAGAAAAGGATTTTCGCGGGCCAAGGTACCCTCTTTTGGCAATGAATTGCCACATGATGTTAGCAACATAAAGACTTTGTCAATTGTGCACAACTCACGTCTTTGTTATACGAATAGTCCTTCTCACCAACTAAAACCTTATTGCCTTCATTTAATTTGTTTCCTTTTGTTGGAGTCCTCATCTTAGGTCCATTGCCAAGGTGAGGACCCTTGTCCGGACACCACCTTTGGTGGGACAAACGAAAGGAACATGTAGGTTAAAGGTTTCGTAGGACACGCGTATCTTACCACAAAAGCTTAGTGGCCAAGTCAATGTTATCCATTCCAAGACCTAAACCAATGCACTTTAACAAAGCTTTTTGTTAAAGGTCTTCCTTGCATTACATTATTAAGATCCATAGCGGTGTTATGTGGGATTGACAGTATTCTGCGGGAATGACAATATTATGTAGAATATCCCCACATTCAGTCTGAATATGGGAATATTCTATAGAATATTGTCAGTCCCACAGAACATTGTTATGGATCTTAATAATGTTTGTAGGACCCAGGAGCCTGAGAGACTGAGAGCGGAAGAAAAGGGGGGCCGACGTGGCGTCCAAGGGAGCACCGCACCGGCTGCGAGCGGCTGCGAGGCCAGCAAGATGGAGAAGACGGAAGGCCAGAGAATGGAGCCTGAGAGCCAAGGACCGGCTCCCACGTGGAAGGGACTGAGGGCCGGCGTACACGTGGACAAGAAGACTGAGGGCCGGCAAGCGGACATGAAGGACATAGAGGCCTGGGAACGACGACGAAGGGCTGGGAACGCAACGGCGAGCGGGGTACGGCCGGGAACGAGCAACAACGCGCGGGAACGAGACCGGCGAGGCCGGGAACGAGTTAAGGCCGGGGAACGTGACCGAGCGGCTTGGGAACGCACGCAGGTACCGGGAACGTGTTCAAAGCCGAGAACGTGAGATCGGGAACAGGAGCTGGGAATGGGCCGGGAACGTGACGGAAGTACGACCGGGCTTAGGGCCTATTTATAGATCCGGCCGAAATAACTAGAGAATGTAAATAGGACCATTTTGAGAAATGAAGAGACACGGTCCTATTCCCGTTAAAACACATGTCAATTAGGTAGTTAAAAGATATGAAGAGATATGTAATTAGTATTTACATATTAGGCTTTTTAGATTTGAACTCTACGGATTAAAGACATTTCAATTCGGCTATTATTAGATACAGAGCTAAAATTAGCCGAACTAACATTTACAAAAATCTTAGGAAAATATAGATTTGTGAGACTATTTAAAGAGGCCAACTAGAGGCCCCTAATACACTTCATTTGCCGCGGATCACTTGTCGTGAAGTGTCTTAAGAGGCCGTACGGATAGACCTTTGGAGACCAAAGGACCCGTAGCCCTCATACCTTAGGAAGCTCAAGAGGCCAAACGAGCAACCCTTTAAGGGACTCGCGAACCTCGAATCATACTTAGGATTCAAAGTCGATGAAAGGCAAATGAGAGCTTCAAGTATATTAAGCAAAGATTGTGAGAATTACAAGATAGATAAATGGATCATCGGAATTACATATGAACTCAAGTAGGAACTTGAGGAATGGCCAAGACATTTAAAGGCCAATCAAGTAGAGCTAATTTAAGGTCGAAAAAGACTTAGAAAAGATTGTGATTTACTTAAAGAGGACTTAGCCTAAAAACAATATTGAGAGAAGCCGGAAGAGGCTAAACTCTTTGAAGAACAATCATAAAGAATTATGTATAGTAACACTTGAGCTGAAAAAGGATTTGATACACCCTTTTACTCATTTGTGCAAGTTGTGATTAAAGTTATGATTATCCTACACTAGGACATAAATTATTACAAAGGATCTATACTCAAGCAAGCCGTCAAATAGGCAAATTCCATATCCCGTCATCATTATACAAATCTAAAGGAACTTAGGAAAGTAAGTTAAATACATTGGAATTTAGCCAAGAATACCTCGGAAGATTCTACTCAATAAACTTAGGAATTTGGAATTACACCTAGGTAAGGAATTAGGAACTTGATGGACTAAGTATATTTCATAAAGAAAGTGAATACTTAGATTCAAATTAGGTTAGCGAGGGAGTATGTTAGAACTTTAAAAGATCTTCGTACAATATTCTTGGAATTGAATTGGAATAAGAATAATTCATAAACATTCAAACCATGAAAGATATTGTATGTAAGAATAAGAGTTCCCCTTAAACACTTAACCTTGACATTAGGATTTAGGGATACATAAACTTGAAAGACTTGGACACTTTATCTTTAGGGATTTACAAAGACCCTAAATGCAACAATCTAGAAAAGAAAAGGGATTAGGCAACTAATCATGCAAATCCGTATAAGATTCAAGATCTACTAAAGGTTTAGGATCACCTAACCTTAGCATTAGATTTCAGGGGAACATAAACTTGCGAATTTAGGTCAACTACTCATTAGGAATTAAAAAGGACAATGAGACTACATGTTACGAAGTTAGGAAGATAAAGAGGACACAAGCACCTTCACAAGTATAGAAAGCTAGGATAGTCTAATTTTGGTGGGAGTAACTTCCATGTAAACCGGTTCAGCAGCGGGTTACACCGTCTAAGTTTGCTGAGGGTTGAAGGTGACCTCGACATTTTGGCGACCATGCTGGGGATTCGCCACATGGATGTTACACTTACCTAAATTAGGGATAGAATTTATAACATACTATATCTGGGTGTAAGACGGATGGCAGACACCAATGGAGAACCTGTATTACCTACACAACGTAAGACGCCAACGAGAGGCGAATGAGCAACGTAAGTGGGCAGAAACATTTGGACCTCGAAAACAAGACCGGGTAGAAAGAGCTGTGCAACGGAGACTTGAGCAATTCAACCTACGAGGATTCATCGTGCAAGGAAGTGAAGAAGGAGACGAAGAACGCTCGGAACAAGGGATACTAGCCGTAGGTAAATGGCCATGGGATTACCCAAGGTATGATCTAAGTAAAGTTGTTTCAAGAGAATGGGAAGGAACAAGGAAATTTCATAATCTTATGTGGGATATGCAAAAGATTTATGAGGATAAGACATGGCAACAATATAGCGAAAGAGAAATAGGTTTTACGTATAGGTCTCAGTTTGAAAGAAGTCTTGATGAGTTACCGGAAGAGTTACAAGCATTAATATTTTCCAAGATATGGAATAATGGAAAGGAAGGAGTTAAGGCTTACGTGTTAGGAACAACACGACATCGAGGATACCATTACAAACAGGAAGGTTTGTTCTATGATTTGTATGTTAAAAAGATATTCTTACCTTTGTATGGTGGTTTGCATGGGAAAGTGGGAAACCTGAATGTGGTACAGGAGCAGGAACGATAAACAAGATCATCAATCAAGGATCCAAGTCATCAACCATAAAGCAAAAAGGTGGAGTACGGGTGCATTGAGGCGACAGAGCTCGGAGAGCCGGCCAAGACCATGATTCCGAAACACTCTAAGTAGCGTACATGGTTTATCATGAGGATACATCTAGTACGAAAAGTACATCACCAACCCCAAGAGAACGGGAAGCAGAAAAGAAGCATGTGGAGCGCATGCACTCGCAGGAAGACAGTGTGAGACGCACTGATCAACAAAAGAGAGAAAGAGAAGAGAGGTACGCTAGGCGTACGCGACAAAGAACCACGGAAAAAGAAGAAAACCGGAATGCTTCTGAACCACCAGCAGTAGGTTCCCATACCACTGAAACCAGACACCATAGAAGTCATAGTGAAGGAGGAGGTGAGGATAGAACAGACGAAGAAGATGGAAACCCAAATGCAGAAAACTTGATCCAAAGTGAGGATGAGGATGATTTGATACTAGGTACCCCTCTAGGAACATATGTTTTAAGAACAAAAAGTACAAGGGATAACACGGGTACTCATACCCCCATCGGTGAACCATGGGACAAAGGTAAATTCCCACAAGGGAACCCAATTAATAGGGAACCCCCTATCCCAAAGAGTTGGGAAGGGTTAAAGAGGAATTTTGAAACACAGTTTAGTTACGAGGACTCCGGCTTCTCCGGAGGTAGTACACAAAATAACACAGACCAAGAAGTAAAGGAACCTGTTAGTCAAGAAGAATTTGACGAACTAAGAAGGAAATTCGAAGAGAGACTCAAGCAATTTCAAAACTTTGGAAATAACACTAGAGTCAGCCCACCACCCACAAATAGAAACAACCCATTTGGTGTCAGGAATAGCCCATCCCATCCGGCCAACATGGCCGCACAACCTCGGAGAACGAAGGTTCCCTTACCAACTTACAAAGGCAAGACCGACCCTGATACGTACATGCAAGAATTTAACAATGTATGTCTTGCTAACCAAGAAGATACCGATGCAATCAAACTACAGCTATTCCCTGTCACCTTAAAGAAACGAGCTCTAGAATGGTATTCACAATTTGGACCAAACCATTTCCCGGATTGGCCATCCTTAGGGGCTGCTTTCCTTATGAGATTCAGAACCAAGAAATCAGAGGGAGAAGTGATTGAAAGTCTAGGATCCCTCAAACAAAAGAAGGATGAAACAGTTGAAGAATTTTATGAAAGGGTTATGGTAGAATCGTCAAAAATCAACCCCCAACCCAGCAATCATTTCAAAAAGGCGTGGTTCCTTAATGGCCTCAAAAAGGAATACGCCAAACATATTGACTTGATGCCAACGGATGACTTAGACGAGGCCAAGGCCTCAGCTCGGAAATTAGAGCTAGGACAAATGAGAAAAGGAAGATTCCTCGATGAAAGTGACAGCGACGAATCAAGTGATGATTCAGAAGAAGAACGGAAAAGGAAGAAGAAGAAGTTAAGGAGTAAAACTAAAGACTCCACCAAAGATGACATTAAGACTCTTAGAGAAGAGATTGAAGGATTAGCTCTAGGGAGCAGAAAATTCCGAACCGGCATCATCTGTCGGAAGTGTCGGAATGAAGGACACTACGTTCAAGAGTGTCAAATGAAGCAGTGCACCAACTGCAACAGCCTAACCCATAACACCAGTGAGTGTGTTTATGAAAGGCACGAATCTCGGAGGCCCCGAGATAGAAGATATGGGGTGAATCAAATACAACCTCAATCCAATCGAAGACCAGGAGCAATAACTCCTAGGCGAGAAATGAATGAAAGAAGAGTTCGGTTTGAACCAAGAATAGAATTTCGAAGAGATGAAAGATCCCCATTTAGGGAAGGCGATTACCGGCGGGAGGTGGGAGGCCCCTACCGGGGAAATGAATATCGCAGAGAAGAACGGCCATACTACAGGCCCAATGATAACTACAAGGAAGATTTCAGAAGGGACGGTTATTCCCCTTACAAAACTCAAGATTACCGGAGGGAAGATGGATACCCCTACCGAGGAGGCCCCAGAGGACCTGTTAACCATGATAGGTATGAATATACCAGAAGTTTGATGGATAGTAACAACACCAAGGCAGCGCCGAGAACTGGGTTCACTGGCGGACTACAGCGAGAAGGCAACCCCGACGAGTGTTTTTACTGTCATCAAAAGGGACACCGGAAAACGGACTGTCCACACTTCATTAAACATCAACAGGAATTGAATGGATTTAGGAACACGAAGCCAGCTGTGGGAGCAAACGTGGTGTCCCCGGCTGTGTACGTTATGACAAGAGCCCAGCGGGCTGCAGCCAAAGAAGGCAAAGAAGATAGTGACAGTGGAGATAGCGATAATGAGGAGGACTCGAGTAGTGGCAGCTCGGACGAGCAAGGAGACCACCAGACGCGGGAAGATAACTCTGAAGACGAGAAAGATGAGGTGTCCGAAGGAAACGGACGCAGCGAAGAGGAAGGGCCGTTAGGAGCCAACAGCAATGATTGGAAAGCAGACAGGGAAGTTCACCGGGAGGTGAGCAAAACCATCAAGGAAATACAGGAGGAAGAGGGCGGAGCTCTACCCACGCCAGAAGAGTTCGCACCTTGGTACCCAGAAGAAGAGGCGGAGAAGCCCACGAAACGGAACCCCGAGAAAGGAGGTGACCCAACAACTACCCGGGCAAGGGTAGATACAATCTTAGAGAGTGTGATGAATCACACAAAAGCGAATATATCAATAGGACAGTTGCTAGAGATAGCTCCCTATTGCAAGAAACGGGTGATGGCTGCCCTTACCAGCCAAGAAGAGGAATTGGAAAAACCAACCTCTACCTATCAAGTAACAGCAAAGGCATTTGATGAGGAAATGCCCATGATATCAGTAATTGTAAAGAATCGAAGAGTTCCAAATGTGTTGATTGATGGTGGTTCAGGAGTGAACATCATCACGGATACGTTAAGGAGAAAACTAGGGCTGAGCAAAATAGAGCCCGCTCCATTTACCATCAAGATGGCTGACCAAAGGAAGGTCATGCCCAAAGGAATTATCCGGGACGTACGCCTGGATGTTGGCGGAATCGTGATCCGGACAACACTCACCGTCATCGACATGGTGAGCAGTAAGGACAGCTATGCCCTGTTATTGGGAAGACCGTGGCTAAAAGAGGCCCAAGCACAACATGATTGGCCTCTCAACAAATTGACCTTAACCCAAGGAGGAAGCAAGGTCGAAGTAAGTACACAGAGAACTCCCGCATTACCACCGGGTAAGAGACCTTTAAACTGGGAAGATTACGACTGGGAGATGGGACTATCAGATGAAGAGGAAGCAATAGTCTATGAGGCATTTCCCGAGTTGTTACCTATGGGGGATTTTGATTTAAAAAGCTTGAGGAAACTACAAGGATCAAGCTGTAATACAGTGGAGGTTGATAACCCCAAGAAACCGGGAAGGCCTAAAGCAAACCCCGGTGAACAAGAGAAGCCTCGATCTCGGAAAGCAACCAAGAAGGAGCGAGAGGCCATGGAAGAGGAACCTGTATACCCCGACCAATTCTACAAAGTTAAGGAAGGGGATATAGCAGTAGATATCACTCCTGCCGCAGAGGCAGTCAAAGGAAAGAAGATAGCAGGATGGACCGTGGAAGATGAGGACCTAGTCAAAAATTTAAACTTAGGAACCCTTGAAGATCCTAAGTTGGTCAAAATAGCTAAGGATTTGGGTGAATACGAAGCTAAAGTAAAAGATCTTTTGCTACGTTTTAAAGATGTGTTTGCATTTACCTACAAGGACATGAAAGGGATACCCCCCTATGTCTGCGAACACAAAATTGAATTACAACCGGAGGCTAATCCGGTACGACAAATGCGTTACAGGATGAATCCTAATTACGCAGCTAAAGTAAAAGAAGAAATTGATAAGTATTTGGAAGCAGGATTTATATACCCCGTTGATAAAACGGAATGGTTATCACCAATTGTGATTGTACCCAAAAAGAATGGGAAACTCCGAGTATGTGTGGACTACCGGAAGTTGAATGCAGTCACCAAAGTGGATCCTTTTCCCCTACCATTCACGGAATCTATTTTAGAAGCAGTCGCTGGCCACGAAATGTACACCTTGATGGATGGGTACAGTGGATACAACCAGATAATGATTGCACTGGAAGATCAGCTAAAAACTTCGTTCATCACCGAGTACGGAGCATTCGCGTACCGAGTAATGCCCTTTGGACTGATGTGTGCACCCGCCACCTTCCAAAGGGGCATGATGAAAATCTTTGCAGATTATCTTGACAAATTCATGAAGGTGTTCCTAGATGATTTTACCGTATATGGAACCAAGGAAGACCATATTGAGCATCTAGAGAAATGTCTCATCAAATGCCGAGAGAATGGAGTAAGCCTGAACCCGGAAAAATGCTACTTTTGTGTCAATTCAGGAAGGCTCCTTGGACATGTGGTTTGCCAAGAAGGTTTGTTGGTGGATCCTAAAAAGATAGACGTAATAGGAAAATTACCTCCACCAACCACCGTACGAGGAATCCGGAGCTTCTTAGGACAAGCCACATATCACCGGAAGTTCATTTGGATGTACGCAGAAATTACTAGACCTCTGTACTTACTTTTGAAGAAAGGAGAGAAGTACATTTGGACTAAAGCTTGCCAAGAGGCGTTTGAAGAAGTAAAGAAAAGACTCACAACCACGCCGATACTCATAACCCCCAATTGGTCTATGGAGTTTCATGTGCATTGTGATGCATCCAATATAGCTATTGGGACAGTTTTAGCTCAAAACATACATGGGGATAGAGATTCTCCAATATACTATGCTAGCAGGCTCCTAAACAATGCTGAGAGGAATTATAGCACCACCGAGCGAGAAGCTTTGGCAATGATCTACTCAGTCGGCAAGTTTAGGCACTATCTCCTAGCTAACCATGTGGTTTTCTATGTAGACCACCAAGCTTTACTATACCTAGTCAACAGACCAGTAGTCTCTGGTCGAATTGTTAGATGGATGTTGCTACTTCAAGAATATGACTTCGAGGTAGTCTACAAACCGGGTAGAAGCCATGTGATGGCTGACCATCTATCAAGGATAGAAAGTGGAGAGAAACCATCCGGGGTTCAAGACCAATTTCCGGATGCTGGTTTGTTCATGGTACATGTGCAACCTTTTAACGACTGGCGAGCACCTTTTATTGAGTATCTTACACACGGAAAACTATTGTCCGTACTCGCTACCCCGGAAGCACAGAAGAGAATTCGACAGCTCAGTGAACCATTCATGTTGGACGAAGGTAAGCTCGTGCGAATTAGTATCTCCGGCAAAATACATGAATGCATAGCCGGGGACATCATCGAAGAAATTATAAGTGAAGCTCATGAACAAGACGGAGTGCATTACACTCTGTCTACAACGTGGCAATATGTATTACGCGCACCTTATTGGTGGCCTACACGGCGAAGAGACGTAGTGGGATACTGTAATGAATGCCCAGTATGTAAAATGTCAGACCAAGCTGACTTAATTGGGGAACCCACCCCACATGATTCCGAAGACGACGATGACCCACTCCCCATCAAACCTTTGGAAGCACAAGAGGACCTAAATGGGAGAGCGGAGCCGGATTGGACAACACCATATGTCCAATATCTAACCTGTCAAACATACGGAACCCCATGGGTGAGTTCCCTACCCCTGGAAGAAAGAAACTTGCTGGTTTACCGCAGTCGCTTCTTCATACTCAAAGAAGGGGAACTACATCGCATGTTTCACAACAACATCATAAAGAAATGTATACCGGGAAGATATGTGAGGAGTTACATCAAGACCCTCCATGTAAATGAAAACCGGCATTTCTCGATAGATGCCACCAGACAACTGGTACTACAAGGCCCTTATTGGTGGCCAACCATAGCGGAGGATGTTTCACTACTCCTCACGCTATGCACTGAATGCAAGGGACATGGAGAGGAGTTACCAACAGGAGAAAGCTCTTCACAACCTAGTCCGGAGACGGAGATAATACCTTACAAGGAAACCTTCAATGATTGGAGAACACCCCTGGTTGAATACAAGACACGGGGAAAATTCAAGATGGACATGGAGACTCAAAGAAGTCAACAAGAACTTATACGAGAGAGTGAGTTCTTCACAGTGGAGAAAGGGAAACTCCGGAAGTTAGAAAAGAATGGACGGGCAAAGATATGCATTGCAGACTATCAAATAAAGCATTATATAGCACGAATGCATGTCTATCGAAATGTGCATATTAACGATCAATACACTTGGCTCCGATGCTTGAACGGGAACCGGTGGTGGCCCACGATGGGGCTAAGTGATATACAATACTACATTGAGTATGATTGTCGAGCCTGTCGAGAGCGATTTATAGGCCCCTACCATAACATAATTTGTGGATCCATTGCGGCACAACCACATAACAACAAGGATTGGAGGAGGTTATTGATAGAAAACCTCACCTACGGATACCTTAAAGGGCCCCGTATCTCGAAGAATCAGCACCGGAAGCTAATTCGACAAAGCCAAGAATATTTCATCGAAGAAGGGAAACTAAAAAGGATATTCCCAGATGGAAACCTCAAAATATATATTGCAGGACGAGAGATCGAAGAATACCTGAAGGACTTACATGTTACAAACTCAGGAGAACACCTTAGCATAGAATTAATGTGGCACCTAATCATGTTTGGCCCCTACTGGTGGCCTACTTGCGGAGCTGACATTAAGAATCTATGCAGTCAGAAATGCCCGGTCTGTAACCATCAAGCAGAGTTTTCAAAGGACAAGCACACACGGACACGCTCCGACCAGGAAGACTTATGGGAAGCTCTTACCATGGATTGGAGGCGCCCTTATATGGAGTACTTAACATGTGGGAAGATTTTCACCAAAAACTTAACTCTAGGAGAGAAAACGGCTGTAGAGCACAGCCACAAACACTTTGTGTGGATTAACGGGACTTTACAAAGAATCCGTAAAGGAGGGAAGAATAACCAACTTTGTATCCCGGAAACACAAGTACCCATGTACCTGGCTAGGATTCATGGAGAAACCGACCCCCATTTAGCGGCCATAGAAACATGGAAGGCTGTAGCCGCAGGAAAATGTTGGTGGCCAACATGGGGAGAGGACGTATGCAACCATCTAAGATGTTGTAAAACGTGTAAAGAAGTGAATACTCAGATAAATTACCCAAAGGAGAAACGGTACTTGTTACATTCCACGTTGCCTCCTAAGATGGATTGGAGACTCCCAATCATACACCAACTAAACGGCGTCAAGCAACTGGACCACATCGACAACCAGGAAGAGTTGGGATTGACCAGTTTTGACACGGAGACGTATTTCGTGACTGAAGATGGACTGAAATACCGATCACAAAAGGGAGAAGTAAAAACGTGCATAACCAAAGAGGATGCCATGGATTGGGTAAAAAGAATCCGTGAATATCAGGTTCCACCTCTAACAAAAGAAGAGATCCTCACGGAGGTACACAGAGGCCCCTATTGGTGGCCAACTATCTCTCAGGATGTGGAACAAGTGATTGATAAAAGTGAAAGGTGCCAGGACATCCTACTACTAGGCCCCATGATTGAGAATTACGGGACCATCTTACGAAATAAGAAGACACATGATTGGAGAAAACCAATCATCCAACACCTCCAAAACCCAATGGAACTCAGCAACTTTGCCTTCCACGAGGAACTGGGAGTGTTACGTAAGGAATTACCCCAATATTTCTTACAAGAAGAGGAGTTAAAACGGGAGTTTGCAAATGGAGACATAAAAATTTGTGTCTCCAAAGAGAAGGGGATGGAATGGTTAACAACCATCCACCAACAAGGAATACCACATCTCTCAATGGATGAAATGATTCCACAAATCAACACGGGACCTTATTGGTGGCCCACAATTCCTCCTGATATTGATTACGTCTGTAAAAATTGCAGGATTTGTTGGCCTGACGAAACCACCAAACGTGTTGTGGAATGCACAACGGTCACCATCAAGGGAACCGAAGAAGATGACTGGAGGACTCCTTTTATTGATTATTTAACACATGGTCGAATAACAACCAAAGCATCAACTATTCAGCGACAACAAATAGCAATACGTAGCCGACCGTTCATGTTAAACCAGAACGGAACACTAATCAAAGAGGGTCCAGACGGCATAAGGAGAACATGCGTAGCTGGACCGGTAACTACGGCCATCATTGCGGAAGCTCATGAGGGTATAGCTGGAGGCCATTTTTCAGCAAGGATCACACTCCACAAAATTTTGACTGCTTTATATTGGTGGCCCACCATGAAGAGAGATGTTTACTTGTATTGTACCCAATGTGACATATGCCAAAGGGTTGGTCCCAAAATATCCACAAATCGTCAACCCCTGCATCCCACAATGCCCACTGAGGTATTTCAAAAATGGGGTTTGGATTTCATTGGACCAGTCAATCCGCCAGCAAAAGGCACCAAAAATCGCTACATCATTACAGCTACTGATTACACCACCAAATGGGTGGAAGCCAGAGCTTTGAAAGACAACACGGCCAAGTCAACGGCCAAATTCCTCTTTGAAGAGATAATCACAAAATTTGGATGCCCATTGGAGTTTGTAAGCGACCAGGGAAGTCATTTTATTAATGACACCATCAAAGTACTTACTCAGGAATTCATGATACTCCATCGCAAATCGACAACATACTACCCACAGGCTAACGGACAGGCTGAGAGTACAAACAAAGTGATAAAGGTTGCTTTGACAAAAATGGTGAATGCCAATCGAACGGATTGGGATACCAAGTTGCACGCAGCACTTTGGGCCTATAGGACAGCCTATAAGGTCACCACCAAGCACACTCCATTTTCTTTGGTGTTCGGAACGGAAGCCTTACTACCTATGGCTTACCTTCACCCCGACATCTACCAAAAGCGAAGTCAAGAATTTCATCATATTCTAGAAAAACGAATGGAGCAACTTAAGGTTATGGACTTAACCAGGCATGAAGCCGAGGAAAATATGAGGCACATGCAAACATTACGAAAAGAAAGACATGACCACCCAAGGCCAAAGACCCACTGCAACCATTGTAAACATGGCACAAGCAAGTCATCACAAAAGGAGGCTAAAAGAGATAATACTTTGAACAATGAAAATACGCAAGCCACGGAAGGGAGTCACCATACTCCCGAGAATGAGAATTTGGAACCACTTACCACTCACAAAGCACGATTTCATCCTGGCCAACGAATCTTGTGGCACCTACGCCATAAGATACCAGGACCAGGCAAATTCAAAATAAGATGGGCCGGGCCCTACTTAATCAAACATGTTTATGAGAATGGATCGGTGGACGTTACTACACTACAAGGAGAGGAATTAGGAAGAGTCAATATGAACAAACTTAAACCTTATCAGGAACCACAAACAACCCAAGCCTATGCATTACAAATTTTAGCATGCCACCTATTGGAGGCAGAACTTAGGGCAAAGAAACCTCAAACCCATGACAATAGTCACATTCCCCAAACTGTATTAACCCCCTCAAAACAAGAACCAATTTCATGTACCGAGTCCATTTACCACCCGGATCAGGCAACTTTAGATGCGGAAGACTTAGAAATACATAGAATTATGCTAGAAAATTATCATATGCAACCCGTTGGATTACGGAGAACCACTTTACCATACCCACCGGACACTGGAGTCAATGCAACCCAAATTAAACCCCCACTAGTCAAACTCAAGGAAGAGAACATGACAAGTCAAACCAAGCAAACTCCTAGTGGAAGAATCCTAGAGAAACTTGACCATGCATATACCATCCCAACCACAAGGAAAGGGGGTGGGGAAGTGCATTTTCTAGATTAAACCATACTTGACAAGACATGCCTAGGTAAAAGCTCGCCTAAGGCACAACACTGGGATAGTAACCAGTGGGAGCCTTTTCATCCCCACCAAAGGATGAGAAGTATGAAGAGAATGAAACTCATTTCGAATTACAAAGGGTTGAGATAATAATTTTTACATGAACCAACAAATCACCCCTTTCACCTTAGCATAACATCTATCATGGCGGATGAGTTAATCATGAAGAACCACATTGACGACACACCACAATGTATATGAAGGAGATAAATATTGTAGGGGTTAACAACCATTCACATAAAAGATTTCTGAAAAGAAAAAAAGAAAAAAAAAAAAGAAAAAAAAAGAGAGTCAAAACGTAAATAAAAAGCGAAGGAGGCAAGAAGAAGCTTTCTGATGAAGGCAGGCACACAAACCCAACGGATGAAGCGATGATGGAAGTTAACGAAAGCACGAGTTCTAATTCTTAAACAAATATTAAAAGTTATGGAAAGGATGGCACAGCTGTTATATAAGGAAACAGAGTCGGATGCAGGAAGTCGTGAACGACTATCGTATACAGTCAAGACGAATATTGGTGAACGGAAAATTTTAAGGAACGGATTGGAGAATAAAAGTGGATGAATGGTTACGCGCAATTTGGATGAATAGTGGAGGGGAAGAGACGAAACTGAAGTGCACACGTTTTATACATACGGGACGGAAAACCAAAGTCGGGTAAATGAATGGGTATGCGCCACTTTGATAACGAGGAATCACACACAAATTTACGAGTTATTGGAGGAAATCAGGAGTGAGATTATGACGCGGGAATCACGCCAAGTCACAAATGAAGCAGAGAACGGTTGGATAAAAGATAGTGTTTTAATTAACTGGAACCCAGTGGATGAATGGGGATTCAGTGGTCGAATGTATAAGCCCTGGATGACTGGATGACGCGACCCAACAGATGCAGTAATTAGACGCAGGGAAGGGAGTACTCAAACCGGGAGTACCGCACAGAAGTTACGAATGAAAATCATTGCTCCATGACAACGTATGTAGGTGTGATGTAAAGCATTTGTAAGTTATACCAGCAGAAATAAGAGGCATTCGGCAGAGTTGCGACTCTAGGAAATATCTGGGAGTAATACCAGGGAAAGTGATTACAAGCATTTCCCAACATCATGGTAAACAAACAAAAGAAGGAGGTAAGCAAGAAATGTTTATCACCCCAAATGAAACACAGAAAGATGATATTTAAAAGCACCCAGAAAACTTCCATTGAACAGCAGAACCAAACTAAGAGTAGTAACTCCGATTTAGGTTTTATTGGAGGGGTCCCACAAGGGAACCCCAAAGAAAATGGGGATTCAAGCCCAAAAGGGCGAATCCCACAAAGAGGTAACCAGTTAACCTGCACAAGCACACTTACCACAATTCAGTGCAGAATCAAATTCGAAACTTTGAATAACAAGAAAACATGGAGAGCGGGAGTTCACCTGTTAGAGGTGCCACCTCAGCAGCCAGTGCAACCCTCCCAAGAACTCCAATAGAAGCTTTAGGGTTCGAAGCTCCTTCTTACTCCTCACACCGAACTTTTCAGCTGAAGCGGAGCGGTTGCACCAGTTGAAGCAGTTTAGCAAACCTCCACAGCCAAGTTCCAACTCCCAACCACCATGGCAACTTCCCAGGGATCAGTGGAGGATAGAAGCCTCCCACAACACAAGCTCTGGCACAACATTCGGGCAGCCTCTCTTCAGGCTTTGGCTACGATAAGATTCAGCACAGAGGACACAAAACTGTATCCTCCCCTTTGCAAGCAGCACATTTGGCAGAAAGTTTTAGTGAGAGCTGTGATTGAAAGCGCCCAGGTTCCAGAAACCCTATTCATAATTCCCCTGATGCACGGAGAGGTTACCTACAAACCCATGGAGTCATTCACTTTAGGCGTGGATGCGGCATTTCGAAGCACACAATTCAATCAGGAGGAGTTGATGTTCTTGCGCCAACTTCGATTGGACCAGTTTCTCTGTGACGTACCATGGGGAGTTTTACATGCGACCAGGGCAGCTGAAGTTATCAACACAGTACAGGAGGATACTATGAAGGTCAATGTAAAGGGGGAGCAGGTAACTATACTTCCCAAGAATTGGCGGAGTTTGTTTCTTAAAATTTTCAATTTATCACCCAAGAAGGAGGGTGAAGGAGCAAAATGGAAACTGCAGGAATTGTTCCCTTCTTTATCAGCCATTCAAAAGGGGCAACTCATTGTTAAAGTGGGAGATTGTCGGGCTGTGGGGTCCAAGAAACCACTCAGACTGCTGAGTTCTTTATTTTGCCTTAACACCACCAGTCAATACAGTATCTCCATCACTTTTGCCAAGAAGGTGATGGCAGCTTTGAATGGTCAGGAGGTCGATTGGCCTCTGGAATTCTACGAAGAATTCAAGGCCGAGCTCATCACACTCCATCGACGACAACATCAAGATAAGTCCAAGGTCATTAAGACCGCAATCGGACCTCATCTAACCTTGTTACTGAAGGAAGAATTGCTTTTAGGCAAACAAGAGGAAAAGGAGGCAGGATTTGGTACCATAGCAGGGCTTACCATGACAGAAAGAGTTCCGCCACCCCGGAAGCGACGACTGGGAGAAGAGCCAGGAGTCGGCAAGTTGGATACAGTAGTGCGGGTGATTCCAAAATCCAGGAAACCTGTTGAACAAGGGCAGACATCACAAGAAACTGCAACTGAACCCCCCAACGAGGAGCCACCAAAGCGGAGGATTGTCACATCCGCAGAAAAGTGGCACATGCCAGACTCCACTTCCAGCATGATAGCCCAGATCTCTCACACCCACAGGAGGCTGGAGCAGTTGTTGACCACGTTCACCTCCAAAGCTCCTCCAAATTTTATCCGGAAAATGGACGAGGAATTTCACAAGATACAAGTAGAAGCAATCAGACATTACAAGCAAGCACAGAAAGAACCACTCACAACCAACGAGAATGCAGTGGCTAGGGGGTTGTTGCAGGGAGAGGTGGAAACACTCAAGCGACAATTGACTACCCTCAACGAGGAATACGAAGCTCAGATCGAGATTTCCTTCGACCTTCAGGATCAGCTGACCGCCCTGGAGGAGACAATGCTCTCTCTCCGAACTACCCATCAGAAGCAACATGAGGACTACCAGCAAATGCAAGAGGATTTGAAGAACCAAAACAAAAACCTGGCGGCTAGAGACAACGAGTTGGCTGCAGCACAGCAAATGATCACAACCCTACAAGCGGAGAAGCAAACACAGGCACAGTTACTTACCGATACCCAAGAGGAACTTCGCTTGCTCCACCTAGCAACCAACCCTTCCACACCCAACACACCCAGATCGGAGAAAAGGGAGGCACATGAGAGCGACAGTAATGTACAAGCAGGCAACTCGGCACTATACTCCATGATCAACGAGATGACGAACCCGACAGCGCCCCAGCAGCAAGCAATCGGCAACCTGAGGAAAGAATTGGCTCATACCAGGAGGGAAAGGGATGAGCTAAGGGTGACTATGGATAGAATGATGGAGAGTCCCCGGAGTGCAGATGAGGGATTCTTATCTCCATCTGATCTTTCTCCAAATTTTCTCCTTCCTCGCACATCTATCTACCACCAACTCACCGCACACATTGCACCCTTCACATCAATCATGCAATGTTATCAAGCCCTTAAAGGATTAAACTTGCTGGTTAGTAAGGTACCACTGCTGCGACCAGGGGTAACCCTCACCCAACCTCAATTCGACCGGATATGGCACAATGCAGATGCCACGGCTCGGGATACTCTGAGTTTCATGTGGGTTATGGGTGATCTGCACTTGCCAACAGGAGTTATGGAGGTGGTCACAGCCTCACCCCCATTTTATGTGGGCCGTTTCATACTCCGAACGCTGAGTTTCCTCGGTCATCATCACTTTGCGGAACACAGCCAGGTCCCCGAGCAGATGAAACTTCCCACAATGAAGGCATACTCGACCCCAACTTTTCGCGAGATCCGCGAAATGGTCAGGAGCCATGCAATCACCTTTAACCAGGCAATACAAACCTTGATCACTGAGGACATCACAATATGCTATGAGGCAGTGAAACAATACACTTGGGTTTTGGATCATTGTGAGGACAAACTGCCGGCACCCTACACCATTCCGCAGCTGAAAGAGTACGTTCTGAGGGTGATCAAGGAGCGAGAAACTTCCATTACCAAGAAGCGGTTCGGCATCCCACATCCTCGAACAATTCTGCACACAGATCATTAGCACAGACATGATCAGAGCATGGGGACATGCTCTTTTGCGGGGAGGGGGAGTAAAATGTAGGACCCAGGAGCCTGAGAGACTGAGAGCGGAAGAAAAGGGGGGCCGACGTGGCGTCCAAGGGAGCACCGCACCGGCTGCGAGCGGCTGCGAGGCCAGCAAGATGGAGAAGACGGAAGGCCAGAGAATGGAGCCTGAGAGCCAAGGACCGGCTCCCACGTGGAAGGGACTGAGGGCCGGCGTACACGTGGACAAGAAGACTGAGGGCCGGCAAGCGGACATGAAGGACATAGAGGCCTGGGAACGACGACGAAGGGCTGGGAACGCAACGGCGAGCGGGGTACGGCCGGGAACGAGCAACAACGCGCGGGAACGAGACCGGCGAGGCCGGGAACGAGTTAAGGCCGGGGAACGTGACCGAGCGGCTTGGGAACGCACGCAGGTACCGGGAACGTGTTCAAAGCCGAGAACGTGAGATCGGGAACAGGAGCTGGGAATGGGCCGGGAACGTGACGGAAGTACGACCGGGCTTAGGGCCTATTTATAGATCCGGCCGAAATAACTAGAGAATGTAAATAGGACCATTTTGAGAAATGAAGAGACACGGTCCTATTCCCGTTAAAACACATGTCAATTAGGTAGTTAAAAGATATGAAGAGATATGTAATTAGTATTTACATATTAGGCTTTTTAGATTTGAACTCTACGGATTAAAGACATTTCAATTCGGCTATTATTAGATACAGAGCTAAAATTAGCCGAACTAACATTTACAAAAATCTTAGGAAAATATAGATTTGTGAGACTATTTAAAGAGGCCAACTAGAGGCCCCTAATACACTTCATTTGCCGCGGATCACTTGTCGTGAAGTGTCTTAAGAGGCCGTACGGATAGACCTTTGGAGACCAAAGGACCCGTAGCCCTCATACCTTAGGAAGCTCAAGAGGCCAAACGAGCAACCCTTTAAGGGACTCGCGAACCTCGAATCATACTTAGGATTCAAAGTCGATGAAAGGCAAATGAGAGCTTCAAGTATATTAAGCAAAGATTGTGAGAATTACAAGATAGATAAATGGATCATCGGAATTACATATGAACTCAAGTAGGAACTTGAGGAATGGCCAAGACATTTAAAGGCCAATCAAGTAGAGCTAATTTAAGGTCGAAAAAGACTTAGAAAAGATTGTGATTTACTTAAAGAGGACTTAGCCTAAAAACAATATTGAGAGAAGCCGGAAGAGGCTAAACTCTTTGAAGAACAATCATAAAGAATTATGTATAGTAACACTTGAGCTGAAAAAGGATTTGATACACCCTTTTACTCATTTGTGCAAGTTGTGATTAAAGTTATGATTATCCTACACTAGGACATAAATTATTACAAAGGATCTATACTCAAGCAAGCCGTCAAATAGGCAAATTCCATATCCCGTCATCATTATACAAATCTAAAGGAACTTAGGAAAGTAAGTTAAATACATTGGAATTTAGCCAAGAATACCTCGGAAGATTCTACTCAATAAACTTAGGAATTTGGAATTACACCTAGGTAAGGAATTAGGAACTTGATGGACTAAGTATATTTCATAAAGAAAGTGAATACTTAGATTCAAATTAGGTTAGCGAGGGAGTATGTTAGAACTTTAAAAGATCTTCGTACAATATTCTTGGAATTGAATTGGAATAAGAATAATTCATAAACATTCAAACCATGAAAGATATTGTATGTAAGAATAAGAGTTCCCCTTAAACACTTAACCTTGACATTAGGATTTAGGGATACATAAACTTGAAAGACTTGGACACTTTATCTTTAGGGATTTACAAAGACCCTAAATGCAACAATCTAGAAAAGAAAAGGGATTAGGCAACTAATCATGCAAATCCGTATAAGATTCAAGATCTACTAAAGGTTTAGGATCACCTAACCTTAGCATTAGATTTCAGGGGAACATAAACTTGCGAATTTAGGTCAACTACTCATTAGGAATTAAAAAGGACAATGAGACTACATGTTACGAAGTTAGGAAGATAAAGAGGACACAAGCACCTTCACAAGTATAGAAAGCTAGGATAGTCTAATTTTGGTGGGAGTAACTTCCATGTAAACCGGTTCAGCAGCGGGTTACACCGTCTAAGTTTGCTGAGGGTTGAAGGTGACCTCGACAATGTTATGTGCCGCTATTGCTCCTTGAGATTGATTCATTAATATAGATTTGGCTCCATCAAACTTGAGAGGGCATGTGATTGGCCTCCTAATGTGCATTTGAAGGTATTTGTTCAATAAGTTAAAGATATCGCCCAAGTTCTTTGGTGACAATTATGGAAAGCCTCAACTAAAGCTAAACATGGTCTTTCCCATGGTGTAGTTTCATAGTAGCTTGGGCAGGTCTTTGCCTAATAATGAATTAAAGTCATCAAAACAATTAGGCAACCCGGAAAATAGTATATCAAAATTGGGAAGTTTCAAAATACAATCAAAATAAGTCAGGTATTCATCCAAGTTTCTCTTACAAAGTTTGGATAATTATTGCTAATTTTGTTTAAAATGGTCAATTTAGCCTAAACCCCTACCTTCTCCTCCGAAGCTCCCATTAGCTGCCCTAAACTCTTATGTGACATGGTTTGTTATGTGTGAGAGATATGTTGCACCTGTGAAAGATTATAAGTTAGAAGTTTTAGAATGGCAAGACAAAAGACTCACAAAAGACTTTGTATTGTATGTTTAGACCTATTGACACCTAAAAGCTAATTTGTGGAATTACAACACAAGTGAGCCGAGCTTTTGTGATTTCGACATTAATACAATCTTTAAAGAAAAGGCAAACCATGTCAATCATTTCCTATAAATTAAGGCATCCTTTTATTTATATATATTTTTTGCCCAAGTTGCTAGGAAACTATGGTAGCATCTTAAGAACAAGTTATTTAGTCAACCCAGCTTTCTTAACTCCCACACTACTTGGTAATCAACTTTTTTTTCTTTTTTTCCTTTTCTTTTTGGATAGACCAAGTGAAATGTCTTCAACATTGAGGACCATTTGTAACTAGAATTGGCAAACCTTAGAGGATTTCACGATGATGATGAGCTCCATGAATGATGCTAAGGGCAAAAAAAACTTGCTCGGTCTTGATTGGTGCCTTCGAGCATATTATATGCATCACAAATGGGGGAGTGGTTGGTGCCCAAAGCCAACAACATACTTTGCCCATCTTTTGTAACACAAATTTCGATTTGAACTCTAACACTTGTGATATGGACTTCAAAGCGATCATGACCCTCAACTCCTTTTGCAAGTTGGTGGCTCACATGATATTTTTCACCTTAATGTGAAATAAGCTCATGTCATTAAAAGCCCCAGGGGGTGGACACTTCATACCATGTACGAACTTACGTGAGTGTAGGAAGGGAATTATCTGAGGCATTAGCACACATAGTGTATATAAGGGAGAGGTATTGTTTATCTCTGGCGTGTACATTAAAAAAAGGCTATTCAAAATTTCAAATTGAAGGTAGACGTACAAAAGGGCCCCTAAAAATTAAAGGAAAATTGACAATACATGTGCTCATTTCATCCAATTTACCTTAGTGCATCCAAATGACTTGTGTTTTAGGGTCATATTATTATGAGTTATACATATGGATGAAAATGGTCCAATGACTTTCTCATCGGAAAGTGAAAGTGGATTATATATGTAGTAAAAGCCGTTGATTTCAAGATTTATATTTTGTGTATGTACTGTAGGCATTTATCATATTGAAATGAAAAGCTTAATATAAATACATGAGTCCATTTTTCAACCTATTGTTAGTACATATACATTTTTTTCTTCCCTATAAATGTTTTGTACATAGGGGGCTTTATTTCATAGTTACCAACGCACAATATTTAGGTTTCCAATGAAGAGTCCACCCCCAGGTTAAAATTGATAGCTTGCAAATGAAGTTTGCAAAGATTCACCTTATTGTGGCCATTTGCAACAATGCTTCAGGTACTACTACTTGGTATTTGGCATAGTCAAAGACCTCAAATGGGACCCCATTATAATGGCATGCAAGAAAGTCACTCTATTGCAAGAAAAGGTTTTATCAAATTTACCACGTCCAAGCTTGGCAATGCGACTAACCTTGTTGCATTTGGCCTTAAACATGCTATTTTGGGAATAGAAATTTCCATGCCTAATCACTAACAAGAGGAAACGGGCCCGGGGGGGGGGGTGGACTCTTTATACCACATATGAACTAACATGAGTGTAAGAAGGGGTATTATTTTAGGCATTAGTGTACATAGTATACATAAGGGAGAGGTATTATTTTTCTCTAGTGTGCGCATTTAAGAATGTTGAACTATAGGTATATGTACAAAAGGGGGTTCCAAGGTTTAGAGGCAAAACTGATAATAGATGTGAAAGTTCCATCCAATTCACATTTTCATTCATTAATGTCATGTGATAATAGTCCTTAATGACTACCTTGTCCATCCTTGTTGGGGTTTGCATTTGAATTATGGGTTTTTACAAACTGAAGGCTCATGGGCTCCCTTGAGTTTTGCTCTCTAGATTATGGTTAAGTTGTCGTGCTCTTGTCTTTGTTTGCTTAATGCAATCTTTGAGTTACATGTTATGGATGAGAAAATGTTCAATGAGTTTCTTATTGGAAAGTGAAAGTGGATTTTATATGTAATAAATGATTATTTAATTTGAGATTTGTATTTTATATATGTAATGAAGGCAGTTATTACATTACATTGAAAAGCTTAGTATAAATACATGAATCCATTTTTATAGCATGCCGTTCATACGTATACACTTGTTTTCTTTACAAAGTTCTCATATATAAGAGGTTTAATTTTATAGCAACCAACGTATGTCATTTAGGTTTCCAATGAAGAGTCCACCCCCCAGGGCAATGGATTACATATCTTGATTGACATTAAACTCAACCCAATAAAATTGATGTATTTATGTAGCAAGGTCGGCTTGTGGAGCATGTGTATGGGTCATGCAAGTAAAGGCCTCAACCGCATGTCCAATGTGATAGAGATTCTCAAATGTTTTTGCCAAATGAATGGAGCACTTTTATGGAAGTGTGGATGATAAGAGCTAAATCATGAAGTATGTTGATTCAAAAGTGCAAAAAAATGAAGCCACTCTTAAGCTCGCATTTGCTAAAATTTGGTGTGTGGTGGTGTGAGCCCAATTATGGGCCCACATTTCAAGTTAACCTTAAAATACCCAAACACAAGGATGTGCATTGCCGTTTGGGGTTAGTTAGAAGTTAGAAAGCGTTAGAGTTTTAAAATTATTTAGGTTAGTTAAAGAGGAGTTGTGCAACTGTGTGTTATGGAAATGAAAAGAAACCAAGGAAGCGAGTGGTTAGTGTGTTTAGGTGTTGGGGACGCCTAAAATCAAAGGGCTTGTGCTCAGATTATTGGCCAAATTGGACTTAATTGCTATTCATTTAAGGAGGGGAAGGCCTCAGAGTGAGGATTAGACCCTGGATCTCCGGATCGGGGGAGGGGGGCAGGTGTTGTTCGGTTGAGAGGTTCAAAGGAGGGAGAGCAGCAGGAGGGAGAAGAGAGAGGCCTCTGGAAAAACTGAGGGGAGAGGAGGCAACAACAGGTTTCGGCAGCCTGAATGTGATTCCAGGGAGGCAAGTTCGGTAGCTTGGATGCGAGCCAGGGAGGCAGGTTTCGGTAGCTTGAATGCGAGCCAGGGAGGCAGACTTCGGCAGCTTGAATGTGATTCCAGGGAGGCAAGTTCGGCAGCTTGGATGCGAGCCAGGGAGGCAGGTTTCAGCAGCTTGAATGCGAGCCAAGGAGGCAGGCTTCGGCAACCTGAATGTGATTCCAGGGAGGCAAGTTCAGCAGCTTGGATGCAAGCCAGGGAGGCAGGCTTCGGCAGCTTGAATGTGATTCCAGGGAGGCAAGTTCGGCAACTTGAATGTGATTCCAGGGAGGCTGGTTTCGGCAGCCTGAATGTGATTCCAGGGAGGCAAGTTCAGCAGCTTGAATGTGATTCCAGGGAAGCTGGTTTCGGCAGCTTGGATGTGAATCCAAGTCGATGCCATAGTTGAATTTGATTGTAGCCAGAGTGTGGGCTTCAAGCCAATTCGAGGCAAATCCAGGGTGTAGGGCTAAGTGAGAAGTGGGATTAGCAAGGGGTGTAGTTAAGAGAGGCTTAAGGAACCTCTAGCGTGTGGAGGGTTGCCTTAGGGCTCTAGGAGTTAGATTAGTTAGTTGAATTTCACACTTGTTATGTAGTGGATTAGAAGAGGAAGAAGGTGTTAGTGTGGTTGTGTGTAATGATCATCATGGGTGCATAAGTATTTCTCAATACTAATGCCCTGTGGGGTTTAATAAAAAGAGTGTGTTTGATATTCAAATTCAGTGGAGTACGAGTATGGGGTCTCCTAGGCCAAGGGTTGACAAAGACATGTGAGCCATAGACTTTCACCTGGATTACGACGCTTAAAGGTGGAGGTTTATGGCTGACAGGTGGAGAGGTGCTTTGTTTGCAAAACTTCTTTCATTTCCAATGGAAGTTGATTTCCTCTTTTGCTATCGACATTGGCAATTCTTTTCCAAGGGGACCGGACTAAGTACCGTACTCGGCCGTCAGGGTCGGCAAAAATTAAATGAAAAAATAGAAGTTGAAAAAAATCGGAAATTATTGGAGAAGAGAGTTGAAAAGAAAAGTTATTCATTGAAGAGCATGCCCAATATTACAAAATTGAGCCAACTTCATGTAGTAAAATCCCAAAATATTGCATACCATAGCATCATAACTAGTTTGTGCAAAAAAAATTTAAAAAAAACCCAGACATTATGAGCCTGAATTTTCTATTGTTTGTAGAGCAAATTGAATTAACCCCTAAAGAGCTTGTGGCCAAAATCATGGCAAACCCAGAGGTTGCAGGGTGATAATATGCTACGGTCGCCCCCCCCCGCCCTTGAGTACCACCATGTACAATTAGTACAACAAGTCCGACGGTCAGTCCTCCGTGTATCCAGACGGCAGACTTGGTCGCTTTTCTATTGTGGATGGTTTCTTTGTCGCTTCTACTGTCGCTTCTAATGTCGCCGGAAAGCACCCCCCTAAACCTGGAGGTGTCAGGTCATTCTTTGTTTTTCTCGCCACGCGGTCGACGACGATTGGCTCAAAATGTACAACCAGTACGCAGTGTACAAAACCAGTACACAAGGAAACCCTAATCGTTTTTGATGGGCTAAAGCTCAAATGGGGGCTAAAATCTCCGATGCTCCCTTCTGGAGGGAAATAATCATTTTTGTCCAAATTCATTGGCAGGCCCATCTACACCTAAAGGTATTTTAACTTATTTTGAAAAAAAAAATTCAAAAAATGATTTTTAGCACATGTTTTGGCCCGCCAATCGTAAACCTCCCTTTGCCAAGGTTTTGTGTTATATACTTCCTTTAGGCATATAGAAATGGTTGGGGATGTTAGATAATGATTGGATCATTGAATATGACTCTTTAAAAAATAAGAATTTAAATTATAACTTCACAAAATGAGTACATTTATGTTAGCCCTGAAACTGTGACAGTACAAACATTATATGTTCGTACTCATTATGATGAATTAGTAGATGCAAATCAATTCTTGTCAAGCAATCTTCAATGTATGTGAGATGTAAGACTATGCCTACTCATCATTTTTAATAGAAAGTAACCAAAAATAGGGTAAATTGGGCTCCAAATTTTCACCCTGCCCTGAAATGTTGCCGTGACTGCGATTTTGTACAACCGTAGTGTATTTTCACCCTGCAGTGGCATTTTAGGATCCAAAAGTAACACATACAAAGGACCACTAATTGAGATTAGGGCATTCGATTAGGTTAAACACACCAAGGCCGCCACAAAAGGGTGAAAAAGAAAGAAATCTTTCATTGTTGTGAACTAGCCTTGTATTAAAGCGTTGAATCTTTTACAAATATTTTTTGAAATTGTTGAAATTTTTATTAATTTATTTTTACCATGCCTGACCCACTTTCTCCACTTTAATTAATTATTCGGCATGAGATGTTGACCCTGACGGCCAAGTACGGTATAGGCTTCTTAGTTGGTTTTATGATATCAAAGACCCATATGCTTCAAGAAAGAAGAACCTTTGGGAGGTCATGCAACCAAATTTGTTTGCATCTCGTAAGGAAGAAAGTTGACAAACATGTACAAAGATACATATGGGAACAACACTATAAATATGATTTAGTGTGACCCACACTATTCATTATAAACACACACATCAATGACCTTGTAATCACTGGGTGACACCCATAGAAGATGACACTTGTTGTACATAACTATTGACAATGGAGGCCACTCTAACTAAGACATCCCATCAATTTTAATGCCGCAAAAGAAAATATCACATGGTGTTGTCTAGTTCAACACTTTAAGTGCTGAAAGCTAATTTCCACGTTGGAATGACCACGACCTTGACCAATGTGGATACGACACGTCACAAATTTCTTCTAGCAAATAACTATTTTGTCGTTGAATCAATTAAGACCATCTATTATATATAATGTAGTTGGGACTTGAAGAAATTGACTGAAGATCCAACACATGACAACTAATTTTACTTCGCACTTTCCCAACTCTTAAGATCCTTTACAAACTTGTTGCCAGGCTGCTAACTTATTCCTCTTAACTTCTAAGTGATGCTGCCCCCTTGATTCTGAGTGCGAGTGACAGTTCTGGTCATTAGTTGCATCATGTGGGTGTGAGAATATTCAAACCATTTGGTGATTGTCAGTTTGAGATTCTTCATGGGAGAATGTACTTAAGGTAGAGGATTCTTAACTAACACATTAAGTTATTCCACATACATGTGGCTATGTGGTTGATGTATATACATTTGTTTTCTTCAAATTAGCCTTTGGGCTAAACATAGGTATAAAGAAAAAAATTAGCCTCAATTGAATATTTGTTCAATATGCAAAGTCAAAACCATTACAGTCAGGACCCTATAAGTGTTACCCCTATAAGCGTTATAATTTCATATATGTTAAGAAAACTTTACTCCCCTACAAAAACACAATTGGTAAGACTACACTATTGTGTCTAATTAGTGTGGGTGGAAAATTCACGTGGTTTGGAAATTAGTGTGGCCCACACTAAATTTCAAGTGTTTGCATCACTTTGGATGTAATTCGTACTGTCATCCATCCGTGTGTGTTAGGGTTCTCCGCAAACAACCTCCGTGGGATGTGTTAGGTGCTTCCCGGGATGGAATTATGAAATTTCATCCAATTGTGGAAACGACAACGCCCACACAAAATTTTCACCTTTGAAATTAGTGTGTTTTAATGGGAATTAGTGTGACCCACACTAATTAGACACAATAGTGTAGTGAGTATTATGTGTTAAGTGTTATAACATGCTCTACTCCCTTCTTTGTTAATTGCATCTCTATAAGTGTTAATTTTGAGAAAATCAAGGTAATAATATATGAGAGCATACATTTTAAACATGTACTCACATTTATCCCATATTCTTTGCGAACAAGTCAAATATTCAAGCTGTTGTTATGGTTGAGCGGGCATGGCGTGCGGGAGTTACCACATCGACAATTCAAAATTGTTGGAGGCACACGGGTGTTCTTTTGATCTCTAATGAGAGGGAGATAGAGGAAGCTAGGCACTTGGTAGAGGTTGATGAAGTTGCTACTCTACTTCATCAACTGACGTTGTTGCCATCTGATAGTGAGGTGGGTGACGTGATGAATGCTCATGAATACCTCAATTATGAGATGGAGTTTGATTTAAACAACCCCTATGAACCTACCGATGAGGAGTTTTTGGATATGTATTCCTCAGAACGTCAAGAAATTGATGTTGATGAGGTTATGGTTGATGTGGTAGAAGAAGTTGTAGGATTGAGTGTTGCTGAGCATTCTCTAGAGACTTTGAAGAAATATTTTGAACAAAGACCAAATGATGCCCTATCACACATTAGGATCATTCAAGGACTCTAGAAGGAAGTTTCATCTCATCATTTGGAAGCTTCTCGTCAGACTACTATAGACTCTTTCTTTCGGTTAGTTTAGTTGGAAGAATCTCGTCAAGTTACTACTATATAGATTATTTCTTTCAATTAGTTTAGTTGAATTATGTATTATCATTTGTACTTTCATTCTTATTTTTATAAAACGCTATGTTCTTCATTTTCGGGATTTTTAAGTGTTATTTCTATAAATGTTATTAATCATCGGTATGAATTGTATAAGTGTTACTTGTTATAATTCTATATATGTTATGTTTTTGCTACTCCCGACTTGTAACATTTATAGAGTCCTAACTGTAGCTCCTTTAAACCAATCCCTAGGCCCCATGTATGATGACCTTGCATATGATGAGGACCCCTGCATTCATTGCCTAGAACCAAAACAAAATAGTTGGGTGCTAGACCCAAGCTACATCAAAGCCCAATTAGTAACGGAGCACAAAGCCACATGGCCACCTCCATGATCCCACCCAGTACGGTTGCAAAACTTTCACCTTGCATCCTGGGTATCGATCCCCCAAATGCCTAGAACCGACCCCTTTTGTGCTTTGTGGGCCTACCTCTTTGGCTTTGTGCTAGAACCGTTCCCCCTTCCCCCCCATGTGAATAGAATGGCTAGAATAGGCATTGATAAACCACCCTAAAACCCACCTTGAATCGACCCGAGATAGAGTGGAGCATGTTACCTACCTTATATGGAGGCAGTGAAGGCTTGTGTGAGGTGGCACCACTAAGGGCCACTTCACACACGAGACTGAAGGCCCCTGACCATGGCAGTTCAAGCACTGCCATTGGTCGAAAAGGCGGGGACGGTCCAAGTTGGCTTCACACTAGAAGGTGAAAGCCTAACGGCCCAAAGAAAAGTTTGTGGATGAAAAGTCTACATGGAGTCCTACATGGCAGCATGTAGATTCATTGCCATGGTCTGCCGGAATTTTGCGTCAGGCCCACCTCAAAGAGGTGGGCCTGATGCAAATTCCGGCAGATCATGACAGTGAAACGGTTGGCAGACATATTTTAATATTTTCAATAGTCACTTTTCTGCAGGACATATTAGTTAAAAAGAGGACAAAGGGTCATTTGCTTCAACGACTCGGAGTGTGTAGAGGTTTGTTATGTGTGCGATTGTAGGAGAGAATTTTTTGATTGAATTTTTTTGACAAATTGTTTTTTTGCAAGATGGTTGGTTTTTCGCAAAATGACAATGGATCCGAAAGCCAACAATGGAGCCAAAATTCTCCTTGGATGTCATGGAGTCAATCACAATTCGGGTTGCACGGACCATTATTGGCAAGTAGGAGTTATAGCAATTTTCAGTTGTTTAACGATAGTGAGATATAAGTGATTGGAACCCAAGTACCACAAAATGTTGAAGGTGTTAGAAAAGAGGCAGAAGAGAATGCTAGGAAGAAGGAGAAGAATGGAAAGAAAAAGGGAGGTAGGACATCAATTGCAAAGCCGAAAGGAGCAACATCAAAAAGTAAGGAATGATGAAATAGAGATAGGAGATTTGGAGGAGGAAGATGCGCCTATCAAATGGCGAGATTATAAGATTGAAACCCTCATTGCAATTCGTGGTGAGATGGAAGAGGAATTTGCAAGAACAACAAGAAAACAAGGTATGAATTTTTTGATTGAATGTGCAAAAAGTCAAATTCAGATTGGGCCAATTGGGCCTTTTAAATGGCCTTCGTCTTAGCCCCTGGGCCAAGGGCCTCCTTTCCCCCCATTCAGGACTTAGGGGGATATGCTCGCCTCGGGAATTGAACCCGACACCTCGAGAATATAGTCAACCACCCTCTAGGTGTCTTGGCCACCAAACCATTCTCCTCAAGTTGTAAAACTTGAGGAGGTATTGTACTTAACCTACCACTACTCCTACCACTATTACTAACTCACTACCATTAGTTGCTATTGTATCTAATTATTGTTTAACTGCATCTAATTAGTTGCTATTGTATCTAATTACTATTTTACTGTATCTAATTAGTTGCTATAGTATCTAATTACTGTTTTACTGGTTGTATGTTTACATGTATGAATGTTTGGATTAAACTTCATGCCCGTATGGTATCAAGTTTATACAATTTTGGAAGAACTTGGCTGGCATGTAAGAAAAAATACAAAGTCCTTCTCACAAAATACAAGTATGATAAGCGTCTAAATGGAATTTCAAGACAAGCAAGGCATGAATGTCAATACTATGAGCAGATGGACATGTGAAATGAACAACGTGCAAGTGTTGTCAATCAAATGTTAGCACGTGCACAAGAAGATGAACAAAATACTACACAAGAATCAGAGGAGACATTACCTCCAAGCATCACGAAAGATAAGAAAATAAAATTTCATGACAAAATGAAAGGCTTTCTGGAACAGATAATTAGTAATTCATCTCGTCTGATTGCATCTTTTCAGGCTACAATAAAATTATTAAAAAATATGGATGTCTATATGACAGCTTTAGTACAGAAGTTGTAATCACTCACTACTATCTAATGCAGTATCTATATCATGCAATTCTAGATTTGAGTCTTTCTGTAATTTTAATTGCCACAAAGATTTGGCAATTCTCTTATGTATTTCTGTTGCCTCTGTTAATAACTCTTCATCTTTATCATTTTTTTTGTCAAGAAAATTTCTGTATCTTTATCTACTTCTTCCTCTCTCATTGACATATTTTCTACACTCGCAATATTTCTAACTTCTCGTATACCTACTATTTCTGCCCTCATTTCTTGCCCTTCTTTCAATAGCCTATTGTTTATTCAACTCTTCAATTCTCTTTCTGCCTCCTCAATCCATTTCATATCGAATTTTTCCTTATTGATTATACACATGTTACGTAGAACAATACATATAACAACTATATCTGTCATATGTCGCAATGACATATCTGCCTTTTCATTATGATTTTCCATCTGCCTTTTAGAATCCCAAATGCACGTTCTACACACATGCAAATAGAATTTTGAATAAAATTCCAATATGCCTTGTAATTTTCCAAACCTTCAGCACAACCCTTGAATGGACAATAAATCCATGGCCGCACCGGATATGCACAATTTCCACTCAACTTGTAAGATATGAATTTACCTTTGATGCACTATTTTTCGATTTTTGTTAATTGGAACAATGTCCAATTGTGCATGCTACCTGCCCAACCAAATTTGTAATTTCAAAACACACATTTTATATCTACTACACCTTGTAATAATGCCGAATGAAAGAATTTTCGACAGTAGTAATCTTCTCCCCCTATTAAAGATGCAAGAATTGGAATGTGAGACCCATCAATTGCCCCTATGATATGAGGAATTCCATGAAGTGCCTCAAATTCTTTTGCTAAAATCCTAAACCTACTTGCACTTGGAAATTGCACAAAAGCCCTTTGTAAATGAACCCTAACTAATTTGCAAAATCTCCTCACAATTTCTGAAATTGTACTTTCGGCCACTCCATATACCTCTCCTACCGTACACAATGTATTTCCAATCCCAAGCCTTTGTAATGACATTGCAACTCTACTCTCAACCGAAATTGTCTCTCTCATTGGTGTGTTTTTCTTCTGCAAAAATGGACCTAATCTCTCACAAAGAAACTTGAATGTTTTGTGACATACACGTGTTCTTTGCTTGAACATTTTTCCCGTGAAAAAACCCAATAACAATCTATCCGTGAACTCTACATTTCTCTCAAATGCCCACATGCTACAATCGCTCACTTTCATGCTCTCAAAACAAATGCCTAAAATCAGGGCATTCTCCCATTCTCCATTGAGTGCCAATGCTTGCATATCAAGCACATGTTGCACAATCATGTGCAAACACCAATATAAGGTAGAGGGTGCTTAAACCAACACTTTAAGCCATTGCGGGTACACGTGGTCATGTCACGGTAAAAAAAATAGTAGATCATATTAGCATTTCGACCCAAAATAGCCTCAAAACAAAAAAAATATTTTTAGTGGAAATATAATATCTTATGAATTGTCAAAGTCAAAACTACTAGCTTCTTAATTCCATTAGCTAGGCCGGGCAAGTAAAATGAGTGAGGAACCCGAGGACCAACTCATTTATTATATAATCTCAACCTTTACCAAATCTATACTAGACCCATCTTATACTAGGAACCGAACTTGATGCTCTCATTAAACCTCCACCATACAAGGCCTTAAACCAACCCATGTCTAATCATGAGTCAAGCCTAGTGATAGAATGAATAGTGTCGGATTCATACCCATTTTAAGAATCCAAGATTAGCAACTCAACCTAGTGTAAAGGCCGTTAATAATAATGCCCAACCCTAGCATCTACTGCATGGGGTGGCGTGCCAGCTTGTTGCCAAAACCGTCACTTTGCGGGCCCGGCCATAGATTTAGCATGAGTGACGGTTTAAGGTAGGTAGATGTTGGTGGTTAGGAGGCGGGTATAGGTGTTGGTTTAGGATGGGGTAACGGAATTAGCTGCCTCTACCTTAGAGCCAATGCAATGAGAATTCTCCCTCTTCTCTCAAAATTATCCATCACACTCTCCTTCCCTTCCTCTACAATGTAAGACTCCAAAAGAAAGTGAAAATAGAAGACAAAGAAGATATGTAACTACTGTAGTGAGGTAAGGCTGCCCCTCTTTTTTCATCAATAAGATATTCAATGGTCCTTCAACATGGTCCGTTCTCACTTCACACTATGCTTGAGGTCCCGTCCCTACACAAGATGTCTTGCCCAACCTCCATGGTGCGGCCTTTGGATGATAATCAAGGGCCTTTACTATCTCATGGTCGCGGCCCTTGGCTCGTGTGTGAAGTGGCCCTAATGGCACCTAAAACCATCACTCCGCGGGCCTAAGCAACTCCTACACCATGGGGAACGGTTCAAGGTAGTAGAGTGTTGGGAATTGGAAGGCGTTTATTGGTGTTGGTTGTTAAGGTGGATTCTAGCACTATGTTTCAAGAACATGACCTTGGTAAACCAACCTATAAAAGCCAAACTAGTTGGCCATAGGTTGTGAGAATGGCCAGAAAAGGCATATTAGTGGTTGACGTCAAATTTGTCCTTAGTACAACTAGTTGTTAGAGTTGGCACTAGTTGAATTTTAAAACTATTTTACTACTGAACATTATGTTTAGTAGTGGTAAACGTGTGGCCTTATTAGTAATTTAACCGGCCAAGAAATTTGTTGTAGGTCTGAAGTCATTATAATGACATTGTGAAACTTTTATTAATAGACTATTTTTATGACCTTATGTGCTACTAGTTGGTCATGAATTGGGCAGGGGGCAAAAATGCGTTAGAATAACTAGGTGCAATGTACTGTCAGGGTGTCAGCCTACCAAGTTGAATTGTTTAGTAGGCAGTTGTTTTGAAGTATAGAAGGGTAGTCCTATAGCCTTTTGGCTCTCTTAGTTAGTGTGTGCAAAGATAGCTTAAAGAGTGCATGTAAACTTGTGAGTTTTAGATATGGACATGAAGCGTCCTGGAAATATGTGGTAGTATGGACAAACAACAGTCCTTGAAAAGCAAGCAATAAAGTGTTGAGAAAGGGATATAAAGAGTAGACTCATTGTCGGTATTCTCTTATTGTTGATCTTCTTGTACGCTAACATGTTCCTTAGGGTTGACGAAGCTAAGGTGTTGAATGTGTTAGTGGAAGTACGCATCACATAACTTGTGATGTATGACGTAAAAATGCATTAGAAAGTAAGTAGGGTGTGTGCGTGGACATGACGCGCATGGTAGGACGTCTCATGCAAGTGATAGGAATCATCTGAAAACATTACCGTAGGTTGGTAGGAGGTTAGAGAGACCAGATCCGGACTTGGTTTGTGAAAACCACCTCCAAAAGTTGGCTGAACTAACCAAAAATATTAGTTGGTCGGCAATATGAAAGTTGTTAGAATGAACTGAAAACTCTACCATAGGATGGTGGAAGGTCAGAGACACTAGATCCAAACAACCTCCAAAAGCTAGCTGATCAGGCAAAAAACATGAGTTGGTAGGTAGGGTTCAGAGCATGTTCTAGGCCCTAAACGGGAAGTTTAGGGTAGTATACATTGAAGGAGCATTCTAGGGATGCAGCACTAGCTTGGGAGGTGTTTTGGCAAAGCTTGGACGTGACTAGCAATGAACTAGTTAATGGAGCAAGGAAGAAGTGTGAAAACCCATTAACATTGGTTTTGGGTGAGGTGTTGGTTTTAGCACCCTCCACCTTAGATGATGTGTATAGTTGAGTGTGATTTGGTTTCGAAGTTGAGTGTTACGTCGAATAACTCCAAGTCATAGTGTGATTGTTGCAATCTAATTTTTTTTCTTGGCACCTATCATGGGGGTTGCGGCTCAAACATGTCCCCTATAAGTTTATTGCCATATCATCTAAATTCACTTCAATATATTGATTTGGAGATTATGGTCCCGATTGAGATGTGAAGTTGGCTAGGAATCATTCGGATTCACACCTTTTGAATCTATGATTGTGGGTTGAAAGTTAACATGGGTAGAATGTTGTGGCTCATTGTATTTTATGTGTGGGTTGAAAATTAGGGTGGCTTATACTATATATATATATATATAGTGTGTGTATATATATAGTTTTTTGATACAATACTTATATCACATATTGATATCATATTTTCAATCCACAATAGTTCATGTTCATGTAAAAAATAGTGATTCCATACTCATAGTTTGAACATATAATATTGTGGGCTCAATAAAGGTGCGGGTCAAAAAAAGTTACATTGACCAAAATTATTGTGGTATGACAAAATTACAATGGGCCATATGAATAGGTGGAGAAGGTGTACATAACAATCTTGAACAATTTCACCTTCCCCCTTGGTAGGTGGTACGAAACATCACCCTTAGTGGTGAGCTATTCTAGGTGATTAGTTAATTTTGTACCTATTATTATTATTGTTATTTAAGTAGAAACATGATACGGGGATAAGCATTGGGATGATTTGTTGTTTATAAGAGGATTATGAAACTTGTGTAAAATATGTTAGATCCACCCTTTTTTTTCACCCATGAAACTTCGTATGAAATTTGATTTTTATGAAATAGCGAGAGGGAATTATGATCTAATTTAACAACCCTTAAATAATGGGGAAATAATATGCAATTTTGATGTAATTTCGTTTGGTTGATTTGACACCCAAGTTTACTGCAGACACCCCAAATTAATCTAGTCGAAGTTATTTGAGGTGGATTAGCCACAAACCTATAAGAGTCAAGCTTTGATATTGATGAATGAGAGTACGATCGTACGCGATAATTCCCTCTCGACTCTTGGGTCTTACCGACACTGTGAGATCATATTCTCAACTCGTGGTGTGACAGTTTTTCAATCTAACAAATTGTTGATTGTCAGTTTGAGCCTCTTCCTAGGAGAAGAATCTACAGATTCAAGTGCAACTAACTCCTGAGTGTTACGTTGAAGGATTCCAAGTCGTAGTGTGACAGTTACAATCTAAGTGATGGATAACGGTTGAACTTTTTGAGGTGGTCGGTCAACTTTGTACCGATTTATGAATATTTTCAGAATTTTTTTTCACTAGAACATCATGATGTGGAGGTGAGAATTAATAGAGTCATTTGTTTATTTATGAACAGCTTATGAAAAATAGGCCAACTACCCTCTCTTTTATCCATCAAACTCATGAAAGTTGGTCCTCTGGGTCTTAACATTCGATTCTCCGCAGCGACGGTTACGATTATTCACATCTCGGGATGTGACAGTCCACTTCCTATAAAGTTCGAGCAATCTGGTGATTGTTAATCTGCCTCTTTGATTATAAATTTCTGTGTGAATGTCGGTCTTCAGGGTGTTATCATTCGATTCTCCGGAGCGACAGTTAGGATTATTTGCATCTCGGGATGTGACAGTCTATTTCCTCCAAAGTGGGAACAATTTTTTGATTGTCAGTTTGGGACTCCCTTCGAGAAGATTAGATCCACGGTCCTCACTCATATCCATCAAATGTCCTCTGGAAGTTGGTTTCCTGGGTCTTGTCACTCGATTCTCCGCAGTCACGGTTACGATTATTCACATCTCGGGATGTGACAGTCTACTTCCTACAAAGTTCAAGTAATCTGGTGACTGTTAATCTGCCTCTTTGATTTTTATTTCCGTGTGAATATTGGTTTTCAGGGTGTTATCATTTGATTATCTGGAGTGGCATTTACGATTATTTGCATCTCAGGATGTGACAGTCTACTTCCTCCGAAGTGGGAACAATCTTTTGATTGCCAGTTTGGGCCACTTCCTGTGAGAAGATTAGATCCGCAGTCCTCACTTATATCCATCAAATGAGTTTTCTGGGTCTTGTCACTCGATTCTCCGGAGCGACAGTTACGATTATTCACATCTCGGGATGTGACGGTCTACTTCCTGCAAAGTTTGGACAATCCGATGACTGTCAGCCCGAGTTTTTTCTTGAGATTTTCCCATTGAGAAGGTGGATGATATGCAAAAGCTTGTGTTAATTGATTGCTAACTTGGCTCCAAGGCCCAGGGTTATGTTGACAAATACGGAGTTATATAACTTAGTGTGACGGGTAGCTTAATTGTATAGTCATTATTATTTCAGTAGATTCATACTATGGACGTGAGAATTAGGCCCCAGGCTAAATCACATATGTGTTCAGCTGGGCCCCGCCCCTGCTATGCCTCCTTCAGTGCCTGGTCTTCCTGCTCGCACCTGCGTGGGAACTCTTCCTCATTGGGAACCAATGTGACAATATCCGGTCAGAATTACAAATATTCAAGTTGACATCACTTTCATTATTCTCAAGTTAATTGATGCGGTTAATCACATGCCAAAGGGGTTTAATGGCTTATGTGACTGGGTATTGTCACATTGGTTCCCAACGGGGAAGAGCTCCCACGCAAGTGCGGGCAGGAAGACCGGGCAGTGAAGGAGGCATGGGAGGGGTGGGGCCCAACCGAACACATATGTGATTTAGCCCAGGGCGAGAATTAGGATACAAAGGTCATAATTAGGTAAGCTACGTTTAGTGAGAGGAAGTGCTCATCCCTTCATAATGAGCTTTTGAAGGGAAACAAATAGAATATATAAAAGAGGATAATCTTCTTCAAGAGGGATTTCATATGTATGATTATGTCTAATTTATCACCAAGAAGAAGAAGAAAAAAATTATTTCCTGTGTAATTTGTCATCAATCTAAGAAAAAAAAAGGAACGTTGGTGTTCTAGCATGAACGTGGATGTGAGCATGTTTGCCCTATATTGATTATGGTTATCCATGACATAAATGTTCAAATATAGATTATTATTTAGAGAAAGTTTGAATGGTTTATTGGTTCAAATCTGATAAGATAAGTGGCCATATTAAAACATTTTTTTTGGCTTTGCACCCACTTGTACTAATACAATAAACATGTCATTACTATAAGATGATTAGAAAATTCAACTTGAGATTGTAACCATTTTCGTCATAATATTTGAAGCTCAATTGAATATCTTATTCAATATCACAGAGAATAATATGAACTTTCAAAAAATAAAATGAAATAAAGCAAGCATTTTAGTCTCTTTCAAACAAATGGTTAAATTTGTGGATGCTTGGTTTTAGATCTGTGCCTAACCACACACCACTCAAGTTTAGGTGTTTGATTAAGATAAGTAACCATATTGGGTAAGCTAACCTTAACGAGAGAAGTGCTCACCTGGGGAGTGGACACTTCATACCACATATGAACTAACATGGGTGTAAGAAGGGGTATTAGTTGAGGCATTAGCATACATAATGTATATAAGGGAGAGGTATTATTTTTCTCTAGTGTGTACATTTGAAAAGGCGTTTTAGAATTTCAAAATGAAGGTAGATGTACAAAAGGGGCCCCTAGGGTTTAGAGGAAAGTTGACAATAGATGTGCTAGTTTCATCCAATTTACCTTAGTTCATCCAAATGACATGTGTTTTAGGATCATATTATTACGAGTTACATCTTATAGATGAAAAATGTCCAATGACTTTCTTTTTGGAAAGTGAAAGTGGATTATATATATGTAGTAAAGCCCTATTGATTTCATGATCTATGTTTTGTGTAGGCATTTATCACATTAAAATGCAAAAGCTTATTATAAAATATGTGAGTCCATTTTCTAGCTTATTGTTAGTACGTATACATTTATTTTTCTGTGTAAATTTTTTGTATATAGGGGAATTTATTTCATAGTAACCCAGGCACGTCATTTAAGTTTCCAATGAAGAATCCATCCTCCGGGAGTGTTCATCCAACCAAAGCAAACTTTGTAAGGGATAGATAGAAGATATACAAGAGTCCAATCTTCTTGAAGAGAATTTCTTCTTATCGCTTGTGTTAGTTATCACCGGTGACAATTGTGTAAATGAGTCGTGTGGAAGAAGAACACTACACTTTTGGCATGATGTGAATCCCTTGTTTTTGATTCTTTGCTTTTGCTAGACTTTTTTTTGGCACGGAAGAGGGGTCACGTAGTACTAATGAATGAAAGGTTCAACAAAGGGCCCAAAGAAATGGATGTTGACATGTAGGCCACCTACATTTGACATTTCACCCTAAATTATTCAACCACCACAATGTAAGGTAGATGGTTAGTTTGTCGGACTAGCCCACTTCTCCTAGGACATAAAACACGCGATTAGTACAAAACGGTTAGCAAATCCAAATTGAGATTGTAGCCACTTTCCTCATGAATTTTGGAGCTCATATGAATGAGCTGATCAATGTCAAAGTGAAGATTCCTGTGCTCATTAAATGGTCTAATAAATATTGCATCCCCTCCCCTTCCCTTCCCCATGTATATGTTGACTATTGAGCTTAGAATGGTTAATATCATATTTTGAACATGTTAGGTAATATTTTTAAAACACGTGTCTTTATGTCACACCTAACCACATAGCACTCAAATATAGATGTCCGGATTAAGATCGGTAACCAAATTAAGTATGCCTACACGAGGTGTGGGAGCCAACTTTATATATGTTGCATGATTTTCCTATATTTTGGTGGCCGTGAGTGCAGAATTCGGCATTTTAGGGTCACTTCACACACGAGCCAAGAGCCGTGACCATGAAATTGTGAGAGCCCAAAAGAAAGTGTCCAAAGGCCGTCCCAACACACCTCCAAAATCACGTAGTGTGGTCACGGATCCTCAAGTGTAGCGTGAAGCCATATGTTGACCGGGCCCTCAACCAAATGCTATTTTACTGAATTTCTATTCATGCATGTCCTCACACATGATAAAATAGACTAAATCAACGGTTGTGAGTGTTCGGAGTGCCATGGTCTCTCAGTTTTGTGTTAGGCCTACCTCCAAGAGGTGGTTTTTGAAAATAGTCCAAGTGACCGTGAAACATAATCCATTTGATGCCATGTAGGAATCCATGTAGACTTTTACATCCATCTTGCATTCACATATATACTCCGTTGGTCCCTCAAGTGTAGTGTGAAGCAAACTTGGACCGGCCCCGCCTTTTCCACCAATGAGAGTGCTTGAAGTGTAATGGTCATGGGCTCTCAGTCTCATGTGTGAAGTGGCCCTTAGTGAACCCGTAAATCGGTTGAAAGGCACCTCTTTCGTGTCAACTCACGTTCTTCACATGATGTGTCTCCCACTCTCAACATGCAAGCAAGCAATCATGCCATTGAAGACTTGTTGGGCCTTTGTTGTACCAGCCTTGCAAATTGCATACGAGTCATAAATTGAAGGGATGTATAGACTAATATGTACACTGATATTTGCAATTAGGTCGATCCACACTAATTTGTGGCTAAGTAACTGACATTCTACACTATTTTGAATATTGTTATCACAAGAACAAAATATAGGGTTTTTGTGGTTGATGTACAAATGAATGAAGAAAGTTTTGAGTTTTGAACTCATCATGTTTAGATCCAAGGTAATTAGCATGGGTTAAAGAGTCAATTTACTTGCGAGGTCAACTTGATTGCACATATCAATGTAACTAGTTTTAGCACGTTGTCTTTAGTCAATTCTCATACTGTAAATGTGAACCTTATTGTGCTTTTTTAATACAAAAATTCCCTTCTAATGAGATTGTTAGGTCGCAAAAATTACTGGAAAATAGGGTGCAAAGCCACCAAGATTAGGAGTGGGGTGAGTGACTTGTACTACAACACACCACTAGCCAATGGCCTCCACATGGTGCATGCCATTACATGGTACATCCGATATAGTATAACCATACTTATTGCACTCTAAACTCCGTAGTATCACACCTGTGGCAACCAAAGTGCACGTGATATTACGGAGTTTTGTAGTGTTAACATGGATGCGTGATACTAGTGAATTAGTGTAGCATGTGACACTATGGAATAACACAAAAGTGCAACATATTAAATGGTGTGGTGTGGTGTGCTCCACTTTGCTTCGCCTTCCCGGGTGATGTGGTGGATGCATGCACCAACATTCAACAAGTGGCATAAGAAGAAGAAGAAGAAGACACTCCACATATTGACACATGGCGCAATGCGAGGGTGTGGGTTGACTTCTTTGGTGGTTTGCATTAATGACAAAATTCGTGATATAAGGGAGAGAAAGGTGACAATAAGGAGTGAGATTTGAACTACGAACATCCGTTCCCTAGGGTTTCGGGATATTAGAGAGTGAGTGACATTATGGAGATTGATATTACGGAGTTTAGGGTGTACTATGCTCATCATCTCACATCAACCTAAATGATCTCGCACTCACTTGGTGGTTGCAACCAATGTTGGGCAGTGATTTGATTTTGTTACTAACTTCCAATTTCGGTTTTCAAAGACAAAATAGAAGCAAAGAACCTTCGATTATGGGGTTTCGAAAGTCTTATAATAAAGGACTTCCGGTCCTAGTTAAATTTTTCTAAATCAAATATCCGGTGGTTTTTATGAAACAATTGATAAAGAATCAGCGATTGTTTTATTTTAAGTTGTTTGACTGGCTTTTGATGTTATGAGAACCACATGATTAATTTAACGAACCGCCTGATAACCAACATGGGTTTGGTGCCAATTTTCATAACCACCTAACATTGGTTGTAGCCAAAGAACGTGGCATGGGACACTTGCTCCTAAATAACGAGACATGAAAGCCCTCTGGAAGCCATTGTAATTAACATGGCACAACACTTTAATTTCACCTAGTGTGTAACTATTCTAGGTCACAACCGACTCAAGGAGAAAATTGGTCCATTTCAACCATCCCTTGCAACTTGTTCATTGCAACTCGTGATGAGAAAATGCATAATTGATTGTATCGGTTGATGGCATAGATATTCGATTGTGCAATCTCCCAAATTTGCAACCAAAAACCTCCGGTTGGCAACCACAAGTATATGTTCATGCATTTTCTCTCCACGAGTTTGAATGGACACATAGCAATGGACAGTTGGAATGGACAAGTTTCTCCTAGTGTGAAAGTGTGATTTCCAAAGTGACGCGTGCTCCATATTGGAGCAAGTTAATGCAAATTCAACCATGTTCACTTCACAAGTCTTGGAGACATTGTTGCGCGTCCGGAAATGTCCATGAAGAATCCAAGATCATTTCCATTATGTTTTGGAGCTATTCTTGTGTTATTATGAATGATCAAAATCCACTAATAATGAACCATAAGAAGGTCATTGCCCCCCCCCACAAATATATGTATGTATGTATGTATGTATGTATGTATGTATGTAGATAGATAGAACATTTTGAACACATAATCCAATCTCATTTAAACAAAAAAAATTTGGTGTATGTTTCTAAATCTACACCTAACCACCTCACCACTTAAATGAAAGTATCCGATTCAAATAAGTAACCGAATTAGGCATGCTTACCTTATATGCCCCCCAATATCCTCCCTGCTCTTAGCCTCATCAGCCTTGCCATAACCCGTGAAAATAAGGTGATTCGCATTGAAGATATGGTCTTACAATCATGAGATAATTTTCCAAGATAAAAGAGAAGGATTCATGAAGAATGCAAGTTGTTTCATATTGTTTTGCCCTGTACAGAAAATTCTACAATTTTTCAAAGTGGAAAGTTTGTCAAACCCCTACTCGTTCGCTAGATTCTGCTCACACCGAACACGGTGATCCGCATTTCCATACAGAACATCACCTATACCGGTTAACTCATGAGTACATTAAACATGACTAAATTTGGCTAAACTAAGCGTACACGCATTGAAGTGGCCAGCCTCGCCATGATCGGTTTCAAAAATGGCACTTCACTATTCTGACGGAGGTCTACTGCACGGGTAAAGAGTGGTTAACCGGTTTGGGTATTTCTACCTTAACTTAACACAAATGGCCACTTGGAGCTCGAAGGAAGCCCTTTCAAATCTCAAAAACCATGGCATAACAAGTTCGATGTTCAAAATCACCATGGCTACCTTATTGGGACATTCAATGTAAATGAAACCAATTAGAGTACGGAATCCCACTCATTGAAAATGCTATGCATGTGTTTCCAGTACGATTGGGTACAAAATCGAGGGCAAGGATAAAACACTTGATGAATATTTGTCCTTTGGCCCTGAAATTGTATATGTACTCCAACACAATGATAGACTGTGCATGACCCCCCAATGAAATTTCGTTTTGAAGCCGAGGAGGCCACAACACTTGTAGGACTAGAAGTACATTAAGATGGTGTCAAAAAGGCTACTTTCTTCGAGTAACGATGTGCCAGTGGCCTCGATAAGATAGAAGCTAATATCAACTTGATGGTCCAATTGGAAGAAAGATTCGAGACTACTTACTGCTACATCTTGAAAAGCTGAGGAATCTTATCTTTGGTGAAGTTGTAGAGGGGACACTCTAACACAAAGTGTGCCTCATTTCCAACTGCATTTTAGCTTGGTAACTTGGAACCAGAAGTCAACAGAAACAAGTCACATTAATCAGAAATGTCACACTACAGGTAAAGTCATTCATTGAGAAGGTGAAATCTAAATGTTAAGTATAATGGCGTATTTCAAGAAAACTATTATTTGGTTTAACTTTGAAAGTGACATGAAATTGATCTAGTGGGAACCAAGTGAAAAGAATTGGCTTCCAACCCTTTGGGACACGTTTTCTTTTGTTTTTTTTACATATACTTCAACTCCTTCATCCATAATGGATAAGTTTAGCTAGAAACCACGTACCTCTAAGGTAGAGATACCATAAGCCGTGAATATAAGGTGATTCACATTGAAGATATGGTCTTACAATCATGAGATAGTTTTCCAAGATAGAAGAGAAGGATTCATGAAGAATGCAAGTTGTTTCACATTTTTATTCCTTGTACAAAAAATTCTACAATTTTTCAAAGTGGAAAGTTTGTCAAACCCCCTACTCGTTCACTAGATTCTCCTCACACCGAGCACGGTAATCCTCATTTCCATACAATTAATCACCTAAAATGGTTAACTCATGAGTACATTAAACATGACTAAATTTGACTAAACTAACTGTACACGCATTCAAGTTGCTAGCCTCGCAATGATCGGTTTCAGAAATGGCACTTCACTATTTTGATGGAAATCTATTGCACGGGTACTAGAGGGTAGTTAACCGGTTTGGGTATTTCTACCTTAACCAATCCAATGTTGCAAGCCATGTGAAAACATCATCATGAAGAACACCATTAAGAAAGCATCCATGTGAATGACTTTGCCCTACGTCCTATGAGCAACTATCCACATGTCAAATGAAGTCTACTTGAAAGTGGCCTCCCCATGGTTTGCGTGTTGGATGAATTGAAAACTAAGTTTAGAAGATTTGTTTTGGTCCACCTATAGTGTCCCCATTACTACTCTTTCCAATCATAACGTTGAATAGGTATCTCTATGTTGGGGCCCCTATTAGTTCTAAGAACACTTAAGCCCTAAAGGCTGAAGCGAAATCTTCTCAATTTGCTTAGCAGAACAATTCAAAACGATTCATCAGTTTATCAAGGAAAATCAACACGTCTTATGATAGACCGGACCGTACAAATGGCATATTTGTGTAGTTAGGATTGTTCACACAAATTTTCAACCGTCTACGTGTCCAAAATGATATGATTATAAAGCGCATTGCATACGTTGTGTGTTGTCAGGCATCAATGACTACCCAAACAAAAACATCCACCTTTGGCCTTTTGCGGGTAAGCTTTGCTTGCAATGTGTCCAATATAGTCAAACATGCCATATTCAGGTACTTGTACATGTACATAGTGACTTCAAACTAGTAGCTTTGCGATCATGACTAATTGCAATTAACATCCTATTTGCTATAACACGGGTTTTTGACCTACATATTTTTTCAGAAAAGTCCATCGTAGAAAGAACACATGACCGTTGCATGTTTTAACCCTTTGTTGCCCCGGGGTCCATTACATGGGATCCTTAAATTTCAAACCACCTCCATTGTTACACAAAGTTCAAGCCTTTTAAATAATTTTTTTCCCAATCGGGCTTTACATGTGTTGCATAAGTTCAGCACACATTCTATGGTCCAAGAAAATATAAAATCCATGAAAATCTCATAAAATTCAACGGTGTCAAAGTTCAATAACTCATGTAGGGGCAGCTTTGAAAATACTAGTTTTTTCTATAATTGGATGATGAGTTGACTATGGAACCTCAAAAAAGTCTATACGCATATTCCCCATTCAAAATAGAGTACTCTCCCATTTAAAAATATTGGTTTGGATTATTTATGGCAAAGTTATGGTTAGTCAAAGTCCATTGACTGTTTCCTAGTCATCCTCATGTGGAAAACTCCCATCCCCTTGGGTGGTGTGAAAATAATTTCGGGTCTGCCCATTTACTAAAGCGGGCTTCACATAGAAAGGAACTAAAGCAGGCACCAACGGGCAGTCTAGATAGGCAAAGACGGGCAAAAGAGCCTGCGAAGGCTTCGAGAGCTCAAACGAAGAGCTTGGAGGGTCCCTGGCCTTGCAAAAATTCCATCTTTCTCATCTAGGCGTGGATCTTCAATCAGACACCATGGTTGGATTGCAGTGGGCATCCCCGAGGTCCATGCAATTTTTTTTGGCAAATAGCCGTTGCCCCAAGAAGAAAGGTGGGACTTCATTTTCACAAAGAGCCCTTGGGGTCCTCGGGGGCAATAAAGGGTTAAACAAAATGCATAAATTTCCCATCTCCACCAAGACCACCACATGAAAGGCGGGTTCTAATTCCACAATGCGAGGTTGTAGACATTGAGACATGCTTCTATACTTCTAGCACGCTTCTACATTCAACAACTGAGCCTTGAATTCATGCGCCCAATTTGTAAATGATCTGAGCTACAATTCTTGCCAAACCAAACGCAAATTCGAACCAAGGAGTGACTTTTGCAAGAGAATTTGGCCAAGAGGAAAGCCATAGCATCGAAATTCGTTACTTCAGCAAGCAAATTCAGCCTAGTTGAAAGTTAGAGCATCATAATTCACGACTCCATCAAGCGAATTTGCCCGAGCTGAAAGCCATAGCATTGAAATTTCATGAGTCCATAAGCCTACATGTATATGTATAAGGACCTAACAAGGATGAAGATTGAACAACTCGTAGACTTACACCCGTTGTTGGAATTAACTGTATGATTAGGAAGAGTGGGGAAAGTTGGGTCCGGCCACATGATGGGAATGTAGAGAATGGTTGTGATGTTAAAAAAGATGCAGTAGGCATGTTGTTGTCAGGATATCACGTTTCAATGATGCAGATGGACTCGAAGTTGGAGTAAAAAGAGCTAGACTCAATAACACAATGACATAGGCAACATATTCAGAGCAGTGATCGGGGAGATTTTTGGGCATAATCGGTTGAGATCCTAGTGTTTGCAAGTCCAACTGGTTACATGTTGACATCCTTCGGTTTTCCTTTATGAAATTGAGGTATATTCTATAAATTCCTCTAAAATGATCGGTAATTTTCCTACAGTCTCCAACTTCAACCGGTTATTTCTCAAACTCAACCGGTTCATCTGTAACTGCCGGTTCTCCATGATCATAGCTTCAGAGAAGTGGACTCATTAATAGATTATAGAGGAATGTGGATAATTGAAGTAAATTGAGATCACAGATAGCATCACTTTTGGCGTCATGTTCACCTCCTTCGTGTTGGGACCTTCACCCAAGGATTCTTGACACATCATGTTAGAATAGGCACCTCTTCGTGACCGGTGTGAGGGGGTTGCCACGCTTGCAGGCAAAGTGATCATGTGGTAAGCTAAGGAGATGGTCTTCGTTCAAGAGGCGAATGAGAGCTTGAATTTGCTCCTCATTTGTCCCTTGGACATGAGAAGCCCATTCTTGAGTGAGTTGGGAGATGCCAGCAATGGCGGTAGGAGTCTCGGGGCAATCACACCCCCTTACGTTTCGTAACCACGTGCGAACAAAGTTTGCTACCCTTATTTTATATGCCATAGATAATTTTAAAAATTATGATATTTTTTCTACATATACATAACCATTGATAATATCTTTTGTATATTTTTTTGAAATTTTTAGTCATCTTCATTTTTGTAGTAATTATTTTAGTTCAATTTTGCATCATCCTAGTTAGAAATGGTATGTTTTATATATATATATATATATATATATATATATATATATATATATATATAAAGATCATCAAATTTGGTTACCAATTTTTACTATCTAGTAGATACCATATATATCTACTCATGAAAAAAATTTAATAAAATTTTGACCCATTTTGGTGATGCTTTCTAGAAAAAGTAGATTTTTTTTGTTCGCACATGGTGTTCAACTTGACAATGGAGTGCACCCCCCGGGGTAGGAGTAGGAAGATTTGATGTGGAGGGTAGAAGCACACTACGCCCTAGCCACTTGTGGCCCCTCATTGAAGTACTTTTTAGTACTTTTTGTATATAAAAATTCATACAAGTTGCTCCACAATCATTAGGATTAACTAATTTGAAAATCGGACAAATTGCCCACCTCAATTTTGGAATTCTCATGATTAAGGTTTCAATTTTTTTTTAAATGCAATTCTTTGGCACTTATGGCTTACGGAAAAAAGTTACGTGCCAGAAAGCATTTAAAGAAATGAAATGTGACAAAAACCATGAAATTAACAAACTTCATTGTCTTTTCTTATATACTATGCTCACAACAAAATTCAAGCGATTTGAATGTAATCTCAATCATTTTTGAAGTATTTTTTGAAAAAAAATAATACTGCACATACTGTGACAGTATTAATTTTTTGTACAATAATACTTGTTTCTCTTAGAATATGACACTATATAGAGGTTTAGCATAATACATCTCTTCCTTAGAATAAAGACTACAAGAATATGAGAAAATATAATACAAATTCATTGTATATTTGACGTGGTTGATGTTCAAAAACACGATTTTAGCAAAATTGTGTTTGTGACGTATTAAATTGGGGACCGTAGTGTACTTTCACCCTGGAATGAGGTCAATGCTTATTAAGATTGCAAGAGAAGGATGGATATGAGAGTTTGAATGCATTGTCTTGTGAAGCCCACAAGTGGTTGCCGCTCATGATTCAAGAATTGGTGGTTTCATAATGAAAATTGGGTCATGAGATTCATTGTGCCACTCCACTCAATCTACCAAATTTATAAGATTGCTTGGTGAATTGATGAAGTGCAACCCAAAGCCTCAAGAGCGCGTCTTGTAGGTTTTGGTTTTGTTTTATTCACCACATAATGACCTTTGGATGACATCATGTTAGAATAGGGGGCTGCCGAACAACAATGAATTGTTGTCGATTACTATGTTTAATCAACATAAATTACATATGTTTAGTTATGTACAATGTGTGATGGACATATCATGCGTAAATTTACCATCTTATTGATTGTTGATGTTTTCATGAAATATTTATTTTCTTTTGAAATTAGGTAGAAGTTGTGGAACAAGTTTGTGCTTGGTTTTGTTCTTGTAAATGAAGTGATATTCATAAGATATGTAAAAATGAAATCTATCAAAGAATCCATAGCATGCAGATGTGAAAGAATAAGACAAAAGGACAAAACTTTTAGGGAACATCGACGTGTTTTACATTGACATGCGATATTTGTTCACTACATCCTATCCATATCTGCGTGGATATGTGGTGGGATGTTTGATGCCTATTTTGTTTTTAAGAGGTGTACCATAGGTAAGTTTATATGTTTATAGTTAGATATGTATATGTAACAACTCTCAAAAATAGAGAGGAAATAAGAGGTATGATCCACCCAACCTTGAGCTTTATATACTTATAGGAACTAAGAGTTGAAGCTCCCCTCAACTAGTCCTCAAACATATACTTAACCAACTCTCCCTCCATGCCTTGGGGGTGAGCTAAGTGCTCTTAACTGATGGTCGTTACTTACAAGGTGAGAACATAGTGTAACAATATAGTCCCAACTAGTGGGTAACTTCCTTTACCTTCTAGAACTATTAGATCTCCCAAGGTAGAGTCCTCTAGTATTACAAATAGTAGAGTCTAGTTGTATTTAAAGATAGTAGAGGTAACTAATAAATAAATACACGTTACACACCTCCCCACTTAGAAATGAAGGTCCCCATTCATGTGCTGCAAACTCCAAATCATAGTGCATCAAAACAATAGTCAAGGCCACCACTTAAATTAAACCAAGCCATGGATCTATCTATATACCCATGCTCCATGCCACTCGTAGGTCGAGCAGGCCTCATAAAATTAGGTGTTCGCATAAATTAAATGAACTCATGTACTTATACTAAGCTTTTCATTTTAACGTGATTAATGCCTACACTACATACACAAAATGTAAATCATGAAATCAACAAGCCTTTACTACATATATAATCCATTTTCACTTTCCAACGAGATAGTCATAGGACATTTTTCATCTTTAGGATATAACTCATAATAATATGACCCTAAAACACACGTCATTTGAATGATCTAAGGTAAATTGGATGAAACTAGCACATCTATTGTCAACTTTTCTCTAAACCTTAGGGGCCCCTTTTGTACATCTACCTTCAATTTGAAATTCTTAATAGCTTTTTAAATGTACACACTAGAGAAGTATAATGCCTCTCCCTTATATGCACTATGTATGCTAATGCCTCGAATAATACCCCTTCCTACACTCACGTTAGTGGTATGAAGAGTCCACCCCCCAAGTTCGCTGTCATGTTTAACACCATGAAGTGTAAGCATGTCTTCCGACTTGGCTACCACATCCGAGTACTCCTTGAGGACTACTACACTCAAGTTGCTCTCTGGTTCCCAAGAATTATGCTCAAGTGCATATCTGAGCCATTTAATGAGATAGAATCTTCTAGGGCGAGAACGAGACCCTCTATTTTCATGTGAAAGCACGCATATGATATGTAACTTATACTTCATATGATGCATTCTCCTCAAAGATTGGCCAAGGGGGAGGTGTACCTTGCCATCGGTTGTATATGGCCAAAAAAATAACACATGAAGAACATTGTGAATCTTAAATGTGCTTGAAAGTTGCATGCTGCAGGCTATGACCCCTATCCTCTTGGTTATCCGAAATGGGCCAATCCACCTTGGTAATAGCTTTCTAGCACTTGGGACCTTCAACCTACAATTGAAAAATACTTATAAGCATTTGTTGGTCCACTGCATAAGAAATTTCTCGTCTCTTCTTATCAACTTAGTATTTATGCCATTGTCGTTCAACAATTGAATGTCTCTTGGCTTGCCAATTACATCATACACATGCTCGGCAAAATTCTTTGTAGTAGGGATTTGACACTTATCGATCCCATTGATTGGTGTCATGGGGTGTTGACCTTGTTAAGGGCAAATGAAGTATTCCGAACATACTCTTGCCAAGAGTCATTATATGAAAATCCTACCATAGCAAGGAATTCATCCTAGTCATCATGTATTGGATGTACATAATGCTGCAACATGTGGGTCCAAGTACAATAAAGTGGACCAAAAAATTACTCCAATATCTTAAAACCGTATTTTTTTGGGTCAAATGCCTAAAAATAGTAGAAAAATGTTGTTCAAATTGAATATTTTTTCATGGTGACCTCTATTGTAGTTAAGTACTTAGATGTAGAATACCAAGACGAGATCTTCAAAACTTGTCATTAAAAGTAATGCTCAAAAACAAAAAGTCTATATCTAGTTTTGGACATAAATTTTACGACCTTAACAAATTTGGACTTGATTTTTTTTCATATTCCTTGTAGTCATTATACCCTTGAGGTCATTATCAAATAAGCTTGTAGAAAATCGTCAATTCAATATAATTTTATCATATTTAAAATAAATTTTTGACGATTACTTGTTCAATATACCACTTGCACACCCGCTTGCACCATCTTCTAAAGACTTTTCTGAGATTGTTTTTGTCAACATTAATTGCTTGACTTTGTAGATCAATATGTTTAAAAGACATTTATGATCTTCTTTTTCACAAAACTCAAAGTTAGTATATTGATTTGAATCACTTTCACTTAAATACGTGCAAGGATCAAGGGTTGTCCACTTTACCATGCCTACACCCATGTCCTCAATAATGCGGGTTTTCTGTTCCATCTATTCATTGGTTTGAAGATGAAATACAGTGGATATCGCCAACCTTGTCCCCCAAAAGACCATGCAACACATTCCATAACATGCATATGAATCTTGCGTCTATGTTGCTTAGGATTACTTTGGATAGACCATGAAGTTTGTACACATGATTACGAAATAACTCATAAGGCAATGAATTAGGCTCAATCCATCCATTTTCCATGTATTCCTTGTTTTGCATCTTGGACTTAACCCATAGATCGGCATGAAAGGTGGTTTTCCATCCGGCTCGAGAACATCAGTAAGCACTGAAGTTGCATGGTTGTTGGAAACACTAGTTGTCTTTCAACACACACCAAAAGTTTAAAGTTGCACATTATTCATATTTGCAAAATAGGTTCACGAGTTGCTTCACATAACTTTTCCAAGAAAAAATAATTTAGGATATCTCAACATGCACAAATAGTATGGGTCATTTCCCATTCTAGAGGTAATCCACATGGTAAAGGTTGAAACATATCATTAAATTCCTCCAACATTGTGGAATAAGGTGGTGCCATTGTGTCATCTACATCATCTCCAATTGCAGTCAATTGAACTAGGAACGAGGTTGCTCCCTTCCGAATTGACTGTTTAAATTCCATGGCAGTGAGTCTATGGGGATTTGGATTCTGACTTTCCATTGGGATCATATACACAATCATTTTATGGCGGCCCTTATGAACACACAACATTCATATTGAAAACCCAAGCATGCTTAGTGTTGTACTAGCCAAAAGTTACCAAATATCATGTCAATACCATCAATCAACTTAGAGACAACGCAATTAATTTGACTATGATGTTGTTGTATCTTTACATGGACTTTACCATGCCCATCCGTAGAAACTTGATCACCATTGCCTAATACCAAAGTGTTATTGCCCTCCTTTACTTTCAACTTGAAGGTATTAGCAAATGCAGAACTCACAAAGCAATGTGATACATTAAAACATGTGCATCATGATGCGTTACTTGCCATGAGAAGTTCATCATCAGTTGAGATGACAAAGTGAGCTTATTCAAAACATGTGGCTTCGCCTCCTCCATATATACTTGCCATACTTTTGGAATAGATTCAAATTCATGCAACTAAAACCTTGTCAAAATTCTCTTAAGGTAGTTTGCCTTATGTTTTCCAACAACAAAACATGCACTAGTATCATGGGCACCTCCTTTTTACCATCCAAATAGGCTCTTAATAAACTTTGTGAATCCTCCGATGAGGGAATAATCAATAAACAAGTCACCCAATCGGAGTGGAGGAAGGTGTTGATCTAGGCTCTAGAATCAAAGATTCTATGCTTCCCAATCTGGTTTATAAGGGGGAACTCTTTTATCGTTCAATGTTGTGTAAGTGGACAACATCATTAGCAAATTTTACATGAGTCACATGCAATGAAAACCAAGTTTAATGCCAATATTGGTTGTGCCATGTCTCTAAAATGGTCACGGGTAAGTTAAAATGTTGCCAAATTGACTTTCATTATATCTCACCCTCCACGGAAAAACCAAACTGGTTAAAAATAGCATGCGTCCAAAAGGGCGTCAAGAATGTAGTAAAACAATAAAACTCGATTTCTAACAAAGGAAAAAGTAAACTGGCTAAACATAGCCACGCGTCCAAAAGGGCGTCAAGAATGCAACAACCAATAAAACACGATTTTTAGCAAAGTCAACCCAGCTTCTATTTTTAACCAGTTTGGTTTTTCCGTGGAGGGTGAGATATAACACCCACAACGCAAGTTCATAACCTTAATCAGCTTAGCCATGGCATTATTTGGGCCATGGCTAAGTTGAGTAATGTTATGTTGATCGGCACCTCATAATGACATGCCGCCTCCTAACTTGCCCACCTTGCCAACAAAAATCAAGCATGTTATAACTTGGTGGATAACACTCCTAATTATGGAGGATGTTGTCTGTAGTTCGATTTTGCAAAGGTGACTGATCCAAATATCATCAAGATGATGGCTAAATCACCATGTATTACTCACCCATCGAATTAGAGCGACCGTACTGCCGATTAGGATACAAAAATAGGTGTCCAATTAAGGAAGTTAACCGATTTAGCCTCATCTACCTTAGGATCTAATGCCCCCTTCCCACCTGACTTTAGCTAAGACCCAAAGTATTTCCTAAAAACTGGGTAAAGCTCCCTTGGTTATAGCGGAGGCATCCGGCTATCCCAATGCACCTACAAGAACTTGCTCTGGAGATTTTCAAAGTAGGTTTTAGTTAAGTAGCTTTCACACATGTTCATTGTTTTATCTACCAAGCAATAAATGTTGGGTAGTTTTTGTCCCATTGTGAGCCCAAATTGATGTCCACATGTGTTGTTAACACTTGTAAAACATTACAAATAGTGTTTTGTTGATTTATGATTATTCACAAAAATATAAAAAGAGTGAAGCTTGAAGAAAACTAAGTTTGAAGCATTAGGCTTGTGTGGAGTGGATTTAAGTAGTATGAGGACATACCTTGGTAAAGTGTGGTAGGTAGAAAGCCAAGGTTAGTTAAATGTTTGAATTAGGATCTTTGTTGATCATTTGAGGGAGGAAGGCTTAGGAGATTAGATAAGAGCCTACAAAGTAGGAGGAGATTTCGAAGGCTTATCGAGAGCCTTGTGGATGGGATGAGTCCCTACTTAGAAGGAGAAGGTTAAGGGGTTGTGATTGGAGGCTCTAATCCTCTCACCCTATCCTTATCTCATGCCCTCTCTCCCTCTCAACTCACTATATAATCCCTCATTCTTCCCTCACTCATCCTCTCTTTCCTTCGTGCTCCTTAAGCACCCCACGGGTTATAAGTGTGGGTGTGTGGGAAGCAAGATAGGAGCATATGTGTGTGCTTAGTTCTTAGGTGAAGAGCCAAGGCTATTTAGCCTTGAAGAGGGATTGACCTCTTGTTAGAAGTAGATTGGGTTTAAGAAATTTGGAGTTTGATTGTAAACTTCAACTTGTTGCATTGAGATTCATATTGAAGTGAGAGAGTTCAAACTTGTTTAAACTTGTGGCATTTAGAGTGACTAGATTGTACTAGGTGCATTACTTGTAGTGTTTTATTAGTTATGAACTTGAGCAGAACTTTATAGTGAGAGATTTGTCAATTATTGATGATCAGAGTGTTCAATGGGTATGAAAATTTGAGGGATTGTTTATTATAAAGTATGGGAGTTGTGGTAAAAATTTGAGAGCTTCAGTCATTGGGATGAAAGAGTTATTAAAAGTTGAAGGGGAGGGTGTCTAGGAACAAAGCAGCAAGGTTTGAAAATATGTATCTCTTAGAGGGTTATAGATATGGATACCAAAATTTGACACTACCTTTTGAACTTATATATCTATTTTGTGTCAAAATTTTAGATTGATTGGACGTAGGAATTGGAAGTTATTAGAGTTCTAATGACCGGATGCTTTATCACAGCATTCATACTAAGTAGTTAGAGTTAGAATTTCATGCATAACTTTTGCATATGAACTCTGTTTGTGCCAAAATTTGGTGTGGAGATTTTTGATAAGGTACTTAACAAGTGTACCAAATTTCACTTGAAGAACATAAGTTGGGTGGGAGTTATACTATTCTGAAGTTTAGTAGGAAGACATTGATAGAGATTTACATCAAGAAGAACTTAGAGAAGGAAGGGCAAGGATAAGTATATAAGTATTTTTTAATACTTGTATTTAAAGCCTATGTGTTCATGGAATCCACAAGCGAAGTGTCATGTACCAATACGGAATCAACCACGATGACATGTGATAGCACGGAATCAATAAGCGAGAACTCATGTAGTAGTGTGGAGTCGACGGCAAGGACTCGATTCACAAGAGGGATATCTTTGAAGGCATGCGTGGCCAAAGCGGCCGGGTGGACATTAGAAAAGGCTAAGGATATAACCTTGCCCGACATTAAGGAATGTAAAACTACATAGTGTGGTGTTAATCAAGTTGTATATATTCCAAGGATAGATTGGAATTATATATTGGGTTACAAAGAGAGAAGTCTCTACATGTCATTATAAACTTTTCTACTCGGGCTAGGACGAAATCGAAGGGTGGAGGATTTTTGGTGACACCCATCCCCAAATGCCTTACTACTCACCTATCTTACCATCGGTTTTTGTTAATGAAGCTCCTTGTGTCCTCATAGCTAAGACTAAAGAGCAACCAATCACAAGGGCAGGAGGCGACACTTTTAAAGGTCCTATATTCTTGCCTCATGTTTAGGTACCGATGGGAGGGTCGGTGCTTGAGGCTTAAAACCTCCACTTTTAAGCCATGCCACATCATTCGCCAACTAGGCTCGGCACTAGATAATGTCAATGGTATGAAGGCCGGGTTGTTAGAACCAGTGTTGGACCGGTATATATGTTAGGGCCTGGTACAAGCACTGGTATCAAGTAGGGTATTGCAGACCATACCCAACTGGTATCAAAGGGGACAATACACTAGCTCATACCTGTGCATCATGGGCATGAGATATTTATGAACATACCAATACCAAGGATGGGTTTAGAATGCAATACTAAGACCATTCTTGTGCACATGGTCATGTCATTTCTCCACAGTATTGTTCCTCACTTTCTTAGGGTTGCATTTGAAGGCAGATAGGGATGGAAGACATTGGCGGCCTTACAAGACCAAGCACTTCCCAAAACCATTGTACATTCCCTTTTAGGTACCCTTTTAGAAGAAAAAAGACGGAGAAGGTTTAGGTTTAAGTTTAGGTTCAAGTGTCTTTAACTTTCGTGAGTATAATTAGTATAATGTCTAGTTCAAGATGCATTTTTGCTTTTTTTTGAGACATTTTATTTCATCGCCAACTGGAGCTTGAAAATTTTATAACATACCATTGTTTAGCCTTGGATGTTATCAGCAAGGCGCTTGAACTAGTATTTGATACCATTGCAGAGCCATAATTCTTGCATGTTTAATATTATACCAAGTTCTACATTTCATGACCCCCCTAGTACCTTGACAAGGCCTAATAGTGAGCTACAAAGTCAATGCATACCAGGACCCCACTGGTATCATAAAATAGTAATACCAGTCCAACACTGGTTAGAACCAACTTTTAGTCTTAGCTAAAGTCAGGTGGGAAGGGGGCATAAGAGTTGAAGCTCCCTTCAACTATGTCATTTTGTCTAGTTAGTGTGAATCACATTGATTCCCAATTACCCACACTATTTTTTCTTATTATAATTTGAAGTGGCCCACTGTAATTTCCAGCACGGATTTTTTTTGATTGCATATTTGGACGAAAATTCAAATTTTCATCCAATTTTATTTTGCGACTATCCACGCATTTAAACTTCAATTTTGACCCATCAACGCATACCTCAAGCTTGAACCTGCAACACACCATATTGGACTTGAATGCAACCCTTCTCATTCAAAACATGTCATTCATGCAAGATGTGAGGTATCTCCAATAACATGTAACCTAATTTACATTAATGACTATTCCTTGCTTGTACTCTCTAAGAAAAATAGAACATACTCCACACTCTCTTTAGGTCAACACATACTCCACAATATAACATTCTTGGGATGGAAGGTGTTTAAGCTAATGAATAGTTCTTTGTGGGAAACCTCGTCCAAACCCATATTATAACATATAGAAACACGATACTTGCATACTAACTTAGTGAGAGGGAATAAATTTACAACACATTTCTAGCTTCTTGGATAAATATCATAACTGATATCACCCAATCTTGGAAAACCTGAGAGCTCAACAACCAATTGAATGCGGGATTGATGTGAGTAAAGGAATGTTAACCAACACATGTTGCCCAACTATTGAGCTTTCAAATCCTTCAAAACAGAGTGATGCTCATGAGTTAAGGTAGAAATACCATAATCCATGAAAACAAGGTGATTTGCATTGAAGATATGGTCTTACAATCATGAGATAATTTTCCAAGATAGACGAGAAGAATTCATGAAGAATGCAAGTTGTTTCATATTTTTTTTCCCTGTACAGAAAATTATACAATTTTTCAAAGTGGAAAGTTGTCAAACACCCTACTCGTTCACTAGATTCTCCCCACACCGAACATGATAATCCGCATTTCCATACAGATCATCACCTAAACCGGTTAACTCATGAGTACATTAAACTTGACTCCCATTGGCTACACTAAGTGTACACGCATTGAAGTTGCCGCCTCGCCATGATCGGTTTCAGAAATGGCACTTCACTATTCTGACGGCGGTCTAGTGCACGGGTAGAGGGTAGTTAACCGGTTTGGGTATTTTTGCCTTAGCTATTGAAGCTACAAGAGAAGGAAGGATTTTCACACTCACAAAATACCAAATAACAAATAAATTGGAGATAATAATTTACTCTTCATCTAGGATTGGTATAACATATAACACAAGGAAAACAAACATAACTACTTCCCTTCCATATACTTTGCTTCAACTTAAGATGATTTTTGAAATCAAGTTCCTTTACTTACACATGATTTAAATTTGAAGGCAAATCCTGTGTACTAACAAAAACTTTTTTTTTTATGTACAAATATCTTGCTTCCACATGCTCTGCAAGTAGTTAGGTTCTCGCCTTCTTGGAACTCGTCTATGCGAATATCTCACAACACTACTTTTAGAACTGCAACGTGATCAATATCGGAAATTCAATTATAACACATCACCTTCTTAGCTATCAAAGAGCAAAATTACAAGTGCAACCTAACAATAAAGATGAGTTGACATACCAAAAGTACAACACTAAAAGATACATGCCTACTTACTTTAGTCGATCTAAAGCGGTTCCTCCTCCTCCGCCTCTGTTAAACTTGGTCGTGTTCGTGCTCAAACCTAACGTACGTGGAGGACCCTGATGCACGTGGATGAAGTATTTAGGATGACAATATGGATTTCATCCAAAATGAGGTTAACCAAGGCAAGTACTAAAAAATTAATGTGGGTGACACTAATTTCCAGCCCACATGAATTTCCCACCCACACTAATTAGACAAAACAATGTAGTCCTCAAGCATATAGTTAACTAGCTCTCCCTCCATGCCTTTGGGGTGAGTTACGTGTGCTTAACAAAATGGCCATTACTTACAAGGTGAGAGCATTGTGTAACACCATAGTCCCAACTACACCATTTATGATATTTAGTGTCACTTACTATTCGGAGTTACACACTCCTATAACAATTTATTGTGATTGTAATTTCTTACCAAGTAAAGATGTTAATGTTATATAGTGTCCAAACAACCAACTTGACATTTTTTGGTAAAAAATGAGATCCATAGTAAAAAGGTATAGCACAATGTAAATCCAAATAGTAAGTGACACTAAATACCATATATGGTGTAGTCTGTAACTCCCCTTTACCTTTTCAAACTATTAGATCTCCCAGGGTGGAGCGCTCTAGTCTTACAAATAATAAAGTCTAGTTGGAATTAGAGATAGCAAAGGTAGCTAATAAATAAATAAATACACATTGCAATATGAAAGTATGTTTACTTTAATGGGATGGGTGCTTATTTCTTTTCAAGTTTCTTTTGTTTAGGATGATGTTTGTTAGGTAGCGCATTGAAAAGGTTTCCATTAAATTTTGGATTTTGGTATTAGGAATTTTAAGGTCTAGAAGGTTTTTGGTGGTGGTGGTGGTATGATTGGAGCCTTGGATGCCTACTGTGATAATTTTTGGGGGAGGACCAACCATCCTTGTTGGGTAAATAATGGTAAGAGTATATCATATTTTATAGTTTTATTGTGATAGCCTCATAAGGGAATCTATCATTGCAATATGTGTGAATTCAATGATTTGAGTTTTTAGGTTCAGGTTGGGTGTGAATGGGGGTTGCTGCAGAGAATAGTTGGTCTGTGGGTGTGGTGCCAAGTATGCATAGTATCAATGCAGATGTTGCATCATGCCCTAGATCTCAACATTTTCAAATGATGTATGAAGTGTTAAAAGTGTGTAAATATGTCTAGATCATCCATGTGCACAAACATCTTGATAGTTTAAGTATTTTATATGTTACCTAAATTCAAAAACTTCGTAGTAATAGTGTGCTAATCTACACAAACACGTGCAACTAGGTTGCCCCACATGAATTGATCAATATTTTACACTATTTTGAAGATTTATTACCATGTTAACAAAATATAGATGAATTTTTACATTGTGATTACTATATGGATGAAAAACAAAGTTATAGGTTTTTGTGATTTGATTTTGATCAAATGTAATTTCTCGGGGAGATCACTCCATTGTAGAGTTGAACAACCACGTGCGATCATTTTAGATGTAAAAAATGTAAAAAATGTAAAAATCATCACCAAAATGGGTCACAATTTTATCAATTTTTTTTCATGAGTAGATATAAATGGTACATGTTACATAGTAAAAACTGGTGACTAAATTTGATGATTTGTTTTTTTAATAAAACATACCGTTTCTAACTAGAATGACGCAGAATTGAACTAAAACAATTGCTACAATTAATGAATATGACTAAAAATTTCAAAAAAATATACAAAAGATACCATCAATGGTTGTGTATATGTAGAAAAAATATCGTAAAATTTAAAATTATTTATGACACGTAATATAGGGGTAGCAAACTTTGTTCGCACGTGGTGTTCAACTCTACAATGGAGTGATCTCCCCGAGTGTAATTTGCATGGGTGAAGAGGCAATTGTTTTGCAAAGGCAACCTAATTGCACACATCAGTACACTTACGTCTCAAAAAACTAGATATCAAGACGTATTTGGCATGTGGGTGTTATTCAATCACTTTTCTTACTAACACCCAAATATTTGATTTGTGGTTGGTTTGGTGAGGATCAAGGAACAAACACCATGAAGACACATGTTCAAAAGAGATTGGACTACATCCTCAAGATTGGACTACGTCCTCAAATTTTATCAACTACTCCACACTCAATAACATACACAATCAAGAGGAGCTATGTCTTTAGTCAAGGAATCAACAAACATGCACTTCCGATAACCATAACTATATCAGACAAAGTCCAATTTTCAATCCTTATTTATTTATTTTTGAGTTGGTTGTTGTTGGTTGATGCTAACATCATAAATCTGCTAATGCAACACAAATTTTGTTGGACACATGTAAATCTATTCGGTAGAAGTTGGAGAACATGAAAAACGAACCAAATAACACCCGTATGGTAACTTACACACACTTTTAGGGCCACTTCACACATGAGCCAAGAGCGTGACCTTGTAATGATGAGGACCCTTGACTCTCATCCAAAGGCTGTACCATGGGTGTTGGGAAAGCTGTTTTATGTAGTCACGGGCCCTCAAGCATAGTGTGAAGTGAGAATGCACCAAGTTGTGGGACCATTGCATGTTTTGTTGGTGGAAAAAGAGGGGAGGAATTGGTTTAATATAATATGTCTCAAACTCTATCAATTTAAGAGAATTACTTGGTGGTGTTTGTCTGTCCTGGAATCTATACTGGGATTTGCCCTGCAATCTGTCCTGAAATTTGTCCTACTAGAAAAAAAATAAAAAAATCATGGTCTCCTGGAATTTGTGTTAGGCCCACCTCTTGGAGGCGGACTTGACGCAAATTCTAGGAGACTATGAAACCTTATCCATAGTCCGCCATGTAGGATTCCATGTAGACTTTTCATCCATGAAGTCTTCTTTGGGCCTTTAGGCCTTCACCTTCGTGTGTGAAGTGAACTTGGATAGTCTCTGCCCTTTCAACCAATGAGAGCTCTTAGATTGCAATGGTCACAGGCCTTCAGTCTTGTGTGTGAAGTGGCCCTTAGTGGGGGTCACTTTTTGTGTCGGAACAAAGCTCCGGAACTTACTTTTGCTGTAAAATGAGTGTCCAGTGATGTCATTTATAAGACATGTCACCACCTGATTGGAGTAGCCTCAGCTTTTGACTTCTCTGACGCCATGGACATGTTGAGCACCCACATCATGCCACAAACAAGCAAGGTAGACGTCGTGCCTAAGGGCCACTTCACACACGAGCCACGAGCTGTGACCATGAAATTGTGAGAGCCCAAAAGAAAGTGTCCAAAGGCCATCCCACCACACCTCCAAAATCATGTAGTGTGGTCACGGACCCTCAAGTGTAGTGTGAAGCCATTTGTGACCGGGCCCTCAACCAAATGCTATTTCTATGAATTTTTATTCATGCGGGTCCTCACATATGATAAAATAGAATAAACCAACGGTTGTGAGCATTCGGAGTGCCATGGTCTCCCGGCTTTGTGTTAGGCCTACCTCCAAGAGATGGTTTTAAAAAATAGTCCAAGTGACCATGAAACATGATCCATTGGATGCCACGTAGGAATCCATGTAGACTTTACATCCATCTTGCATTCACATACTCCGTTGGTCCCTCAAGCGTAGTGTGAAGCGAACTTGGACCGGCCCCGCCTTTTCCACCAATGAGAGTGCTTGAAGTGTAATGGTCATGGGCTCTCAGTCTCATGTGTGATGTGGTCCTAATGATCTCGTGAAGTAACTTAATCGGATACCTTTATTTGCGTGGCACTGGATGTGGTTTAACTTAGATTTGGCTCCACGAACAGATACCAAAGAGCAGAAACTTAATGTGTGTAGAAGAGAGTACCATAACATTATTCATATCCATATCAGCGTTCTGTGGGACTGTCAGTATTCTGCGGAATATTCCTTGATATTTCCCACATTCATGAATAATGTTATGACACTACTGCATGTTCAAAATATGATAAATATTAAGTGCACACTGATTACCCCGATTTGTGCGTGTTGCTATTCGGAGTCACGCAGTGCAACATCGTCTTATTCATGAGTTCAATTTTTACTCACAAAAGTTCAATATGTTGTTTGGATGGCCAGGGCGAACCAACCCATACATTGGTACCTTACTGGATGTCTAGTGATGTCACATTCGAATGAATTGGCCCTCAACCCCATAGGGGGGCTTTTTCTATTGAAGCCACTTCATCCACGATATCTAGGATGGATGATTTTAAGTGAGTGCCACGAATCCCCAGCCGTTCGCCCTCCCCGGTAAGGTACCAATATACGGGTTGGTTCGCCCCAGCCTTGTTTGGATGTTATAGAGCATAAATGACTATGTTTGGTAAAATAGTGCATTCTCGTTAAACAATTATAGCATTGTGTAACTTTGAATATTAACACGCACTAACTGGGATAATAGGTATAGTGAACATATATAATGAGGATGAAGGAGGGGGGGGAGGGGGGGCTATATGACATTTAATGTGCACAAGAATCTTTTCTTTGATATTGAACAATATAAGTCATATGAGATGCAAACATTATGAGGAAGTGGATTTGCTAACCATGTCGTACTGATCATTTGTTTCATATCATGGGATTCAAATGACTAGGAAGAAAAGGTAGTTGGTTACATGCCAAATGACCGCGGGGGAGGGGTGGGAGGGGGATTGAATATGGTTTGGATGGACAATTCATGAGAAAATCCAACCATCTGGACCTCATCAGGTGGGTTTCATTAGAGGCTGGATAATTGACCCTCCGCCGAGGGTGGAAGCCATTTATCGGCCTGCCGGTTGGTTTCGGATGTGGCTAGATAGCAACTGAGAGCCCAGCCACACTGAGGGGACTAGCGTCCCAACCAGCCAGTCCCCCCCGGTTCGGAGCCCCCCTGCAGCAGGCGATGGCCAGCCAGGGAGCTGGGGATAAAGCCCCGTAGGTGCTCCAACTGGCTAACTGCAAGGCACCCCCTTGTAGCTAGCCAGTTGGAGCACCTGCCCGTTGCCTTTGGTCGGGCAGGTTATCAACGAATCCCATTTGTGCACGTTTCAAGAAGAGGATCGGGGACGTTGTTTCTTTGCTTTTTATTGCGAAGGAAAGAATTCAAAAAGGAGCACTTGCCTGTTGCCTCCGGTCTGGCATGGTTTTTACGACATGCAGTAGCCAAAGCACTTTTTGAGTATCATGGCTGGAGTAGTGGCTAATGCCCTGCCACACTGAGCCGGCCCATCCAAATGCCTCCATGGCCGGGGCCAACGACTGGCTGGCCCAACCAACCCCGGTGTGGCAGGGCTATGATGCCTCGTTGGCCAAATGGGTATCATCCGACCATCAACCATGTAGGCAAACTGGGTGGGGTTCATGTTTTCATTCTCTCTTCCTTCTCTGCTGCGCTGGTTTTTTTTTCTGCTTTGGATTGTGGTTGGCCGTAGCTAAGATTCAGGTTTCTTGGTTTTCTTGGCTACTGCTTCTCCTCCTTTCTAAGGTAGAAATACCATAAACCGTTAAAATAAGGCGATTCGCATTGAAGATCTGGTCTGACAATCATGAGATAATTTTCCAAGATAGACGAGAAGGATTCATGAAGAATGCAAGTTGTTTCGTATTTTTCTGCCTTGTACAAAAAGTTCCACAATTTTTCAAAGTGGAAAGTTTGTCCAATCCACTTCCGGTTCACTAGGCTCTCCTCATTTCGATACAGATTATCACCTAAACCCGTTAATCATGAGTATGTTAGATCTTGCCTCCCATTGGCTACACTGCATTGAAGTTGCCGCGCCATTTAAGACATGGCACTTACCATTATGAGGCGGTCTAGTACACCGCTATTGGGTGGTTAACGGTTTATGGTATTTCTACCTTAGTGTAGCTTCCTTTCAGGTTGCTGCTAGTTCTCATATTGCAACACCGCGGCCTTTTTGTGGTGGCTACCAGTTTCTTAGAGGTGATTGTTGGTATTTTAGCGAGTATTGCATGTTAATATTTTTGTGTATGGGTTTGGTGGCTGTGGTTTCGGCAATTGGGCTAAAGATGAAGACAAGAGAAGACAAGAGGATGGTCAAACTTGAATTTTTTTGCAAAACTGCTTTTTTTGGACATATATTAAAAAAAATCAGCACATTCACGTTTTGGTGCATGGTCATTCTTCTTGGTCCACATTCGGTTTACACCTAGTGAGAGGCCCAAAGGCTTTGTAAATTGATGTTTTAAGGAATTGGACCAGGCAAGTTGGACCATGAAGTTGGGCCATGGAAAAAGACCATCTTCCATGGTCCGACTTCATGGTCCATGGTGTAGACCGGCCCTTATTAGTCTGTCACTTGTTGTAGCTCAATTTTGGGCGTATGAGACTGTAACATTTTTTCATCCGCTGGTACCTTTTTGGGCTGAAGGGAAAGGGCATTGAAGGAGTCGGTTGAGATGCCCATGCCACACCATGATCATGGTCAGAAAGGACTACAAACTTGGGAGATTCATGTGGGCCTTCAGTCATAATTTATTATCCTCCTTACACTCCATGGTCACACTACACAACCATGCTAATTGACAACCATCTCCGGGCTTCACTCCAACCGCCTTCATACGTATTTACACGCCGCCAGTGATTTCTTATTTTACAATCTCAAGAGAGGAGCATTGGCTACAACCGTGGGAGTGAGGAGGCCACATACGGATGGTTATCCAAACTTTCATCCGATTTTATACACATTCATCCAAAGTTAATGATTTCATCTAATTTTGTGAGTTATTTTGACAATAACAAGCATGGAACAATCGTCTTCAAATTGTGGTTTAGAATCGCAAATCAACAATGCATATCCATATTGAAATCACTACACATTAATAGAACTGCCGGTTAAGGAATAGTTATTGTCAGTTAGCTCCAAGCTTTGCGGTTGCATTGAGCTTAGCGAGAGCCAACATTAGCTAAAGATAACATAAGCAACCTCATCTTCCACATTGATATGTGCAATTAGGTTGCCTTTTTACCCATTCAAATTACTTTGGGTCAAAATCATATCACAAAACTTGTAACTTTGTTTATTCATCTGTATACACCCTAACCTCGATAATGTCACACCATCCGTTTCACCAAAAAGTGTGATATAAACAAGGTGTGACATATTTGATAATGTCACATTTGGAAGATTTATGCATAATGTGATATTATCAAAGAAATAGGTAGAAAAACAAATAAAAATTACAATGTTCAAAAGAAAATAATAAAGATGAGAATTCAATGTTTTTAAATGTAAAATCAAATTCAAAAGCTTGAATAACAGATAGCACATCATAATGTGTCATTGAGATCAGGTAAAGACCTCTCACTAGAGACAATGAAGCTCCTCATGTCACATTGTTTTGTTGACATTGATGTTAAATGTGCAACACCAATTATAATGAACTAACATCCGTATACCTAACATAGCATAAAATTTAGTCATGAATTTTGATGCCTTGGTAATAAATATTCAAAACAATGTGGTGGAATGTCGATAAATTAGCGTGGGCAACCTAATTGCACACATCATCAGTGTAACTCTCTCCCTAATGGTCCGTGAGAGGAGGAGTTGAACTCAAGTAGACTAGTTATGTGTCCGATCTAAACATGGTAGGGTTTTGGACAATGCATGCCAAAAAATGGACTTCAACACTAAGTTAAGTTAACTTGCAGTGTGGTTGAAAAAACAATAGTTAACAATAGTTAAGCTAACACTCCTCCCTAGCACTCCTTCGCATTGGCGTCCCCCTAAACAACAATGCGGTCCGAGCCTCAAGATGACATCCATGTAATTAGACACGGTACATAGTATCCTTGTTTGCCAAGCTTGAGTTCAAATCAACCATGTTAAGGCATGTGGCCCTATTGTGGGGACTTCCAACTCCATTAGCAATTTTGACAATTGGATGAAATTGAGAATTGCGATGCAAATATCATTAAAAATGTAAGTGTTTTAAAAGTACCATTCTCTTTAGAGATTCACATATTACGCCATCTCAATTATGTTAATCATTCAACCTAGAATGGTGTAGATATTTTTACTTTGAACATATAGTCCAATCTCATCCTAACACACGTCTATTTGCTGTCTGATTTTTTAAATTTAAATTTAATTTTTTTTTCTTTGAGACAGAAGGCCGATAGGCTAGCGCCAAAGCATAGGAGGCAGACCACCTGGCAAGTTTCTGTCAAGTAGAGTGAAGATTTCACAGCCGGGAATCGAACCGCCATTTGCTGTCCGGTTCTGACTTGACTAAAAAGCTTTTGGTTAACAAGCTTTTTAGTCAAGTATGACCTTAGATAATTGACAGACATGAAACTGCTATTGACAAATGTGACATGAATGTGTCAAACCATGCTCTCGTAGTATGGGCCATTCTCAGAACCGATGTGTAGAGTTTGAGTGTCCATGTTTTGGATTCGATTGGATCGCCTCAACATTGGATGTGTGTTTATAGCGCACACCGAATTCAACAAGGGCTCGGCCGATCGGCTGTTGAGCCAAGGTTGGCCAAAATAGACTCGACTAACGGCATCGTTGATCCATATGGTTGAGCTCGTTCACAAACCTACAATACATGGCCAGAAATGCTTTAGCTGTTGTGTAATTTAACCTTTTGCATAAAGTATCAGTGACATGCCAATCGAAGTGCCTGTGTGGTGATGCTATTTTCCTGTAGTGAATTATGTGAGCATGATGTAAAGGAGGTTGTATAACATAAACATGTGTATAATCCAGATCAATTAAACTGATCTAGTTCATTACTACTGTATCAAATTAGCTGCTGTAATGAAAGCCCATGAGTTGATTAAATTTTGATATGTACATCAGCGTGCGTGTGGGTATAAAGGTTGGGCTTTACTGTTTCAACGTGGAGGAGTTTGTCATGATAAAACGTGCGCTCCTTGCTTATAGTTTCAACCTATTCACAATGCATGACAATGTTGTAACAAATGCGGAAACTGCCTTGGGTCATGGTGAAGTACTAATCGTTCTGAACTGCCATTTCAATAGTTTTTTCTGTCAGTACAACAACATTATCGCTGTCGAACGATGAGTTAAAAAACTGATAGTTTGAAACTTGCAAATTTTGCCAATATCATCGGTCTGACCTTATTCAACCCTGAGCTACATATATAGGAAACCACTTGATCAACATTCAATGTCAGTATTTAGAAATTACTAACTTTTTGTTCGATCAATTGAAATTCTACCCAAATGAAATGAAATTGGTTTTAGAGTCCGGGAAGCTCAATAGGCTTATATGACTAATGGAGGACCTGATGAGCGCAAATGAGTGATTAATGGAAATATTCTGGTCAGTCGTTACCAGCTGTTTCTGGTGATTAATAGACTTAGAAGTAATCTAGGGCTCTTGTTTTATTCACTGCGGTCTGAGGATTTTTTAATCTCTAGGATCATGACTCTATAATACTAAACCATTGAAGCATATTGATGCAATTTATTCTCAAAATATGCAAGTGACAGAGATACTACTTTAGATGGGTAAGAGAATGTTACTTCAAGCAACAGCTCCTGATAATTTTGGAGACGTGTCATCAGTTCCCCTTCCAGGTATCTGCTTAACTACAAAAAATTAGTTTTCAATGTCATCTTTACAGAAACAATGAGCCTGTTGGTTGAGAAAGGTGGTATTTTTACATAGGAACCCCCCCCCGGAGATATTCAATGAACCAAAAACTAAACCTGCATGTGGGTATAATTGATAGATGTTAAGTAACAGTTATGGCAGGAATTAGGGAATTTGTAGAGGTGCTCACACAGCTAAACTTTGAAGGATAAGTTGTTGCTGAGTTGCACTTTCTTGCACACCTGTAGCAATCTTCTCCTCAGCTTTCATGTTTGAACTTAATTGCATCTGTTGGTGATCTTGTTCCATACTCGATTCCATACTCGAATCGTATTTAGCTGCACTCGCAGGATTCTTCACACCCCCTTTGGAGTTCATGTTATTATTCAATGACCTCATTACTACCCTATTTGGAACTCCGATGACCTTCAAGGTCTTTCTGTAATAGCGTTTGGACATCCCTACCTCACCCCCCCGGTTCAAACACATAAATAGAAAAGTAAAATTGTGGGGATTTACACAATCAAGCTTACATACATGCAAGACATTGAGGATTACACTGAAACATCAATCTCTGCATGATGTGGTTACGGTATGAAGCGAAACCTGTCATGCAAGTGTGCGTTTGTGTGCTTTTGTATGTATATATGTATGGCAGTGACTGACCATGGTGTATTGGGGATCATGTGAAAACAACTACACTGATATGTGCATAGTTTGACTCTTTAGTCATGCAAATTACCTTGGGTCAAAACCAGATCACAAATCTTATAACTTTGACTATTCATCTGTACAGAAACCACAATTAAAACATATTTTGTGCATGTTTATAGTGTGGTAGTACATATTCGCAATGCTGTGGAATGTCGGAGAATTAGCGTTGGTCAACCTAATTCTACATATCAGTGTACATGTAAGTAGTCATTCTCATACATGAGCCTGGCACAGCTGATAAGCATGTCTTGAGTATTTTTCAAACTCACTATTAGAAGTACAGTTCTTTGTAGTAAAGGGCACTAGGTCATTATACAGAAGGTACTTGAACATGTGTAGTGAATTGAACAATAAGGTATTAAAGTATGGTTTGGATAGGCTGTACCATTATTACTTCAAAACAATCTTGAAAACCCTAATCTTTGAAATTATTGGCACTGCAAGTTACACAAAGTATAAGAAGTATTGGGTTCCCTAGTTCTCATACCTTGGACTCCTGCATTTCTAAATGTCTTGTTACCTTGAAAAATGAGCTACGGAACACATAATTTTATCTGGGTCTGGGTTCTTATTACTATGGGAGTGGTGCATTTGATGGTGTAGTCATGTAAAATACAATAAGTGCACAATCAGCTTCAAGTCGGTCCAGTGTGGTTCTCAAAACCCTGTTATTCATTTTGAGAACCACTGTGTAGGAAGAGGACCCTTATAAGCTGTACCTAAGCAAATGGCCCTGGGTGAAGGGAAACAATTTCAGAGTCACTTGGGGATTTTCAGAAATATCTTGATGATAAATCATAAGATTTCTCACTAAGTGTATTATAGTCAAAGAGTCATAAATGTTCTCAAGAAAACATTAAATGCCACCTTGCATACAATCAAAACGACTTAGGCAGATCACGGTTGCAAAACCAGTTGGTAGACTTCAGTATCAACCTGGATATAAACCGGGAATGGCTTTTACAGAGGTTTGAGAGAAACATGATATTCTTTAAAAGTTTCTAATGATGAGAGCACATATTGAAAAAGTTGGACAACTAGAATTTGTGTCCCTTGACTGAGGAAGTATGAGAAATTTTCATGTCAAGGCAACGGGCATGAGGCATGAGGAAGTTAGCATTGCTGTGTACTTTGGCATTATCTGGTAACGATTACTGTACGTTCAGGTACGATTGGGCACAATTCTACCCAAATACAATTTCCACGTCATCTTGCAAAAGGCTCCAAGAAATCACATGATGATATGTGGCACTATTTGGCAAAAAATAATCAATTTACACCTAATCTAGCCCACACGTAGTGTAGTTCTAGTGGTATGTGGTTTGACAAAGTCTACCTTCTCAGCGATGTATTCAAGAGACCCAAATTGGACCTTGTTTTTTTCATGTGTCAATTGGCATTCATTGTTTTCCTACTACACGCACAATGCATCAAATAGGATCAAGATATTCTTCATTAGGTTCTACAATCATGTGAGGTAAAAGTCGCGGTGCCCTTTCCTCAACAGAGTGACTCTCAAAGCTCAGGTTGTCATCAGTTGGAACGCACCTCCCCCAACTGCTCAACTTCTGGTGCAAAACAAAGTCACCCAGTTCATGTTTCTCTCTCCTTTCATGTCAAACATCTTGAAACTCCATACTTATACCATGTCTCTATGTAGCCACCAATGTGCGCTTTGAAAACTCCAACACACTTTTTGACCAAAACAATTCTCCTCACAACTAAACACTAGGGTTGTTGCATGGTGCTTGATTTGATTCTATTCAGCCAATGAAGGTGACTGACATTAAAGTTATCCTTTAACTCAATGGGAGATTTCATTGGGAGTTGGTGCCCTATGATTTTTCAATGGTTGATATCCATACAGTATTAATCTAAAAAATTCCACTTGTCATGCATGCATGGAGGTATAATTGTTAGACTTAGAATGAAGAGCAACCTATTTTGGATCATTGAGGACCAAATTTATTTTGGGACCTCTTGACATGCCAAAATGAGTTTGAACCAATATAGACTACTTTTTCGTTCAAACCTCCACACTACCTCCAAGCATGTATTGACACTTACCAAACATGGAAGGTCTTGTAGTAAAACAACCAAACTCCCGACCACAAGTCATGTTTAGAGGATAACTTTATTAACTTCCACAAAACACACAAATGTTCAGCTGGCTATCTCTTCAGGGTCCAATCTGATTAGAAACACACATACCACGTGTCAACTTACTACCCTTGTGCTATGATCTATGGCTATACCACGGGAGTTGACTTAGCTAGAGAACTTCTCAACCAATACAGGACACAAAACGGCACTTTTCATTGGGAGATGTCGGTGCCCTATGATTTTCCAGTGGTTGTTTTGGATACAAAATCAATACATTTTTCCACTTGTGGTGCATTTTTCTGCTTGGAGGAAGTGTTGGAATCTGAATGAGGAGCAACCTATTGTGGTTCATGAGGGCCAACTCATTTTTAGCATGCCAAAATGAGTTTGACGCTTCATACACCACTATAGAATGTTCGTCATTCAAAACCTTCACACTAGGTAACCTCCAAGCCTGCATCGAACATGGAAGGTGTTGTATGCAAAACTACCAACTCCCGACCAAAAGTCCCATTGAGCGCGGATAATGCTTATTCTGCAATAAGTAGCCTACCTATCATCTTCAAATATGCAAGAACGTCCAAACTTTTTGTTGCAAGCAAGACCAAATATATATTCTGAGGTAGGGATTAGGGATAACTCAGACTCTCTACACAACAATTCTATAAAATGAGGGAATGAGTCTAAAGGTTTGATGTTACACATGGGCATTGAGTCGAGGTTCAAAGCTGATGCCACGAAGCTGCCAGTTATTGATATCAGGGAGCCTGGGACAATTGGGTAGCCATTGCCAGGACCCATCATCCAAGTCATACAACATGGCTGGCGAGCTCTCAGAGATGCTGAGGCAAATGAGATTGGAAGTCCCAAAGCAAAAGAAATGACGCGAAGGGCGAAGCAGATCGACAAACTCGCGTCGCAGTTTGCGTGGCATTCGTTCAATTTCTACCCACACCATTTTAGTTCTCTCAAGCTCCCAGATCCTAATCCCCAGGAAGTTGCCCTCCTCACACCCTCCTACCATGATCAGCCGGCCGTGACATTCCACCAAGGAAGGGGAGACAATACACGGAGGCATTTTGCAACGGACTTCATCCCACACATGTTTCTCCAGATTGTAAGTGATGACACCAAATGGAGAGAAAGTAATACAGTAGAAAAGTCCCTGGCTCCACACAGCATAGCCCGCTCCCAGTTTCCATGCGGCTGCCATGATAGGCCATGGTGTGCCTCCGATAGTCCAAGTGTTAGTTGTAGAATCGTAAATCTCAGTTGCTAGTCTACCATTATGGGCGTCATCAAAGTACAAGCCTGCCACAAGAATTTTATATGACGTCGAGACTCTATCACACGCCATCCCAACCACATGAATGGTCTTAATAAACCTCATAGGTGGGAGGTGTTGCCAGAATTTGGTTAATGGGTTGCACACAAACAGGTTGGGCCATGGGAAAAACTCATTCCCATAGCACAATAACCCTTCAGCGGCAGCCAAAACACACTTCTCAGGTGATATGGCAGGGATCACAAGGTCATGCCACTTTTTCAAGGTGGAGTTATAAGCTGAAGAGATTCTCCCAGCTGTGTACATGACAATCCAAGGCTTCTGTGGCGAAATCGCAGAGTACTTCGCAACAAATCTCTCCGAAAATAGTAGAGAATACCACCGTTTGCACACACACCGCATCCTGAAGATGCTGTGCATAGGGAGACATGCGAGGACCCTCTCGATTAGATCTTCAGGTAGTAATTTCCAGATGCTCTCATTCATAGAGACCATTTCAAGCTCGTCACTCGTAGATGCTACTGTCCCCATGATAGGATAGGTCAGGTGCTCAGGGCTCATTTCTTTTCTCTTCTCTCACGTCCTGTGTTGCTTAAGAAAATTGAAGATTTCTTCAGAAAAACCCTTGTTTCATAACAAGTTTCCATACCCTCTTGTTTCAATCCGGTTTTTTCCCAACTTTTGAGGATTTAAAGGCATGCGACATCCTCTGATTCACAACAAAGCATTTTATAAACTCTTCCCGCTCGGCGAATCTAAGTCCAGGTACTCGGAAAATTCAATCCAAAGAAGTCATGAGCGACGAGGTTGGTGCTCTCGATGCCCTGTTGGCGGAGCTGGAACAGCATCAGAAATAGTAACGCAATCAAGGTGGTAATTATGCAGGGACCACCATAATCACATGAAGAAGTTCAAGTGAGATGCACAACAATGGCAAGCGGCCTGTGCATTTTCTAGTTTTTCTGACTTGTGGCCAGGTGGCCCTCTCGAATTTTTGATTAGTGGATTACTGGCCCTGCAAAGTTCATTTCTTTGAGCAAAGTAAGGTGGCTACGAAAAAAAGAAAATAATTTTTTCTTGAATCTTTCCTGGACTCTCCGGCTTTAAAAGCCCTAAACATTCACACCCTTTTATGAACTCTCGGGAAGTGAACTCCCCAGTACAAAAACTCCTCTACATTCACATCTCCTAACAATTTACAATTGGTTCAGAGAAACGACAAACTTGGTCCCGTTATGATTATCAACAGCAAACATCTGGCTATATGTTTGGTAATTCCTCAAGGGTGAGGGAAGACCTAAAATCACAGTCAGATTCTGGCTTCAAATGGCCACTAAAAAGACACTTGCCGGCGGGCTACACTCCTTGTCAGACAAAGAAATAAGTGAAACGGAGAACAGAGGGCAGGGCTCTCAGACACATCCTAGTTATACAAGAAGAATGATCCATACCAAGGCAAAATGAAACCAATTGGTGCGAATGAGAGGATAAAAATTCAGGGACCCATCAACGAGCAGATGAAGCCCTCGATCAGGCGACAAGGTTATTATTCCCAGGGTTCTGTGCAGATACAACCAAACAAGGTCCAATTTTCGGAGAAGCAAATATATACCAGTCAACAACAATGCCGAAAATAAAGCTCCACCATCTTGCGCCTTCTTGCTCAGGTTGATACGAAGTTGGAGAGTATGAGAATTTCTTCTACCTGGGGGTACTGAGAATACATGTGCAGTCAAGACGCCCCCAAGATCAATATACAATTTTGACGGATGGAATATCATCTTGGAGGAGATCAAAGCGTCGAAAATTGGAATGGGCAAGAACTTGTCTTTAAAGAAAAGAAAACAGATACCTAACCGACCGAAATGGCTGGATTTACCTCAAATGCCTTCACATCAGAACCGATGTAATGCGCAAGAATTGGAAAATAGAATGCGGGGAGTTCTTGCGAGAGAAACGTACCCGGAAAGACGTCTGTTGAATACCCTATTCACACCGCTCCACTTCAGCAAGTGGTTTGTCAACTTGTCAACCACCGGTTTGTTGGCTCTCTGATACAATCCACCTTCACAAGCAACTTCCAACCGTGTCCCATGGGAAGAACATGGGACATACCCCTTAACCCTTTCTTGCCCCGGGGTCCATTACATGTGATCCTTAAATTTCAAACCACCTCCGTTGTTACACAAAGTTCAAGCCTTTTAAATAATTTTTTTTTCCGATCGGGCTTTTGCTTGTGTTACGTAAGTTCAGCACACATTCTATGGTCCAAGAAAATATAAAATCCATGGAAATCTCATAAAATCCAACGGTGTGAAAGTTTAGGGTCCCGTGTAGGGGCAGCTTTGAAAATACTAGTTTTTTCTATAATTGGATGACGGGTTGACCATGGACCCTCAAAAAAAAAAACCATATTCCCCATTCAAAATAGAGTACTTTCCCATTTTAAAAATATTCGTTTGGATTGTTTATGGCAAAGTTATGGTTGGTCAAAGTCCATTGACCGTTTCCTAGTCTGGAGGCTGGATCGAGGTGGCCGTTGAATTTCGGGTCGCCATTCAGGCTAATGTGGGCTTCAAACTGAGAGGAACTAAAGCGGGCAGCAACGGGAACCAAACCTCAGCTAACAGGTAGTCTACATAGGTAAAGACGGGCAAAAGACTTTGAGAGCTCTAATGAAGAGCTTGGAGGGTCCCTAGTCTTGGAAAAATTTCATCTTTCTCATCTAGGTGTGGATCTTCGATCAGACACCACGGTTGGATGGCAATGGGCATCCCCGAGGTCCATGCAATTTTTTTTTGGCAAATGACCGTTGCCCCAAGAAGAAATGTGGGACCTCATTTTCACAAAGAGCCCCTGGGGTCCTTGGGGGCAATAAAGGGTTAAATCCCATGGGTCACAATGTTATACCACCCTAAACTCTGTAATATCAACCTCCATAATGTCACTCACTCTCTAATATCCCGAAACCCTAGGGAACGGATGTTCGTAGTTCAAATCCCACTCCTTATTGTCACCTTTCTCTCCCTTATATCACGAATTTGGTCATTAATGCAAACCACCAAAGAAGTCAACCCACATCCTTTGCATTGCGCCATGTGTCAATATGCGGAGTGTCACCTTCTTATTCTCATTCTTCTTCTTCTTCTTCTTCTTATGCCACTTGTTGAATGTTGGTGCATGCATATGCCACATCGCCCGGGAAGGCCAAGTGAAGTGGACCACACCACACCATCTAATATGTTGCACTTTGTGTCATTCCATAGTGTTATATGCTACACTAATTCACCAGTATCACGCATCCATGTTAACACTACAAAACTCCGTAATATCACATGCACTTTGGTTGCCACAGGTGTGATACTACGGAGTTTAGACTGTAGATGGGAACTTTGTATGTCCCATGATAGAGGGGAATCATCATGGGACAAACCAAAGTGAGATGCATCAAATATGAGAATTTTTTTCATCTCACAATTGTCCCTCTCAATCAAAGCGACAATTTCAACTTTTCAATAATGGGAATACAATAATTTTATTTCAAAACATGATGGCCCCTCCACACTTGAATCTATCTCGGCCGGTTTAGGGTTTCTACTTTGACAATGTCAATGCATATCATTGTGAGCTCCAAAAATTATCGGAAAAGTGACTACAACCTCAATTGGGATTTGCTATCCATCTCATACTAATCGCGTGCTTCATATCGTAGGAGAAATGTGCCAGTTGGAAAAAATAATCATTGAAGATCCATCTACCTTAAGGCTAAAAAACACAGCAACCCAAATACATCATTCTTTGGTGGATTTAAATCTTCACTACAATAGACACATGAGGCCACATGAGGCAAGGCTATATATGGGTATTAGACACATTGTGTATTCAAAGTTGTGGCCTTTAAACACATGAGATAGATTTCTGGTAAGCATACTGTAGATGTGGGGTATTGTCTGCTAGTAATCTGCTTGAAAGTTAATAAGGAAATGATCCAGGTTTATATTTATGGATATGAGGTCCACTGTGAGTCACATAATGACTTCAAGTATACAACATCACTGTCTGCTTACCTCCAAATAGAGTTTTCATATGTGTTTCAGCAGGAAAATGATTAGATCATATAGATTTACACTGATTAGATTTATAAGTGAAATACTGTGTTCCATTAGCAAATCAATGATGAAGCATAAACCAAAAAATGAGCTCCAATATCAGACCTTCCATGATTTAGGCACGATTATAAAAAAATGCATGTATGTTGATTTCCACAATTGAATACATTCACTACAATTTTGTTCACTATCAACTGCAAAAATTGAAGACATAATCCCATCTCTTTTATTCTCACCTAACCACACACCAATCAAAGACATAGGTCCAATTACGAAAGAAATTGAATAACACACGCATACCTTAAGAAGTGATGGTCATAAAACAACCTTTCACAATCATATAGCACATAAATCGTGCATACACAAACCTTGTGAGGTCCAATTTCCTTCAAAGATAAGGTTAGGTTCTCGAAATTGTCTGCCTTCCCGCCTCGCACTACCACTCCCAATGACCACGTGGCCGCCCGATTTGGTGCCGATTGGGGGCGGATCGAGGCCCAACATTAGCAAGGGTTACAATTATGAAGTGTGTGATAAACTTCACAGCAATAGGGCATACTTCCAGGGCATCGTCATCGTGGACTCATTGCGGATGCCTTCCTTGTAACCTAACCATGTGAGCTTCGGTGATTTTGGATTAGATCTAAGGATGCGTTATGCTGCAAGCATGCTGGCTCCTGGAAGTTTTTTGTTGCTTTCAACTTAGTAGTGGCAAATGAGGATTTGGTTTTTTTTCTTTAAGTTGGCGGAGCTTGGCAGGTTGCCGTAGCAGGTTATGCGTCGATTCGTTCCTTCGATGCGGTTTTGTGCTGTTGGTGCATTTGCTTGTGTGGGGACATAAGCGCTTCATTATCTGACTTGCATCCTTGGTACTTCCCTGATAGATTGCAGCCATAGCCAGCGCGTTATCCTTGTAACCTAATCAGGTGAGATTCGGTGATTTTGGATTAGATCTAAGGCTACGTTATGCTGGTTTAGGGTTTTTGGCTCCTGGAAACATTTTGCTTTGCTTTCGACTGAGTCAATCTGTAAAGCTTTTCTTTGCTTTAGACTTCAACAGTTATCCAATCCTTGGGCCCCTTTCTGGGGGCTTCAAGAATCAAAGTTCGTTGCTAAATTTGTAACAGTGCTAAGTTTTAGACATACTTGTTTTCAGCAAATCTGACTTGCAGCTCATCAAGTTAGAGCGCTGTAGCTCAATTGCTTGGACATGTTTTGAGGGGGGTAGACCTGTTCTCTTTTTCAGGAGTGGCAATCTTTTGTAATGAATCTCAGTCAGGCCAGCACATAACCTTTTTTCTTCTTTATGTATTGTAATAATTAAAATCATGTTAAATCATTCAAAATGAATCCATTAAAAAATTCCTCTGAACATGATTTTCATTATAAATAGAATGGGTATGCACAAAAGTTAATAATCCTATCATGTCAGCACACATATCATTGGACTATAAATTTATGGACACATTAAAATGCAAAAAGATTCACCTAGAGTCCAAAAATACACCAAATGCAATAAATGATGCAAGGTGAGTCGGGTAAAAATGGGAGCCAAAGACCACATGTGATCTCAGATGAAAATATAAGCAAATTAGAGTACAAATGATGAAGTTTAGTGCACTTGTCGGATATTCACATTGATACGTGACTGCTTGAGATACGACAAGATTGGGTTTATATAATTTTTGTCTATGTATGGCACAGTTGTGAAGTCTGGCACCTCCGCTTCAGCATCTTCACTGAAAATACGTGGCACACCTGGACAAAAACACCACCATATCTAAAGCTGTCAGCTTAAGTACAATGCTAGGAAATCCTGCCCAGTCACTATATCTCCTGTGCATGTAACTCAAAGACTATAACGTTTACAATATCAAACTTCAAAGATGCACACAATACATTGGTAGAAATATCAGCTGGTGATCAGGACAGTACCATGAAAGCAATGTCGCGCAGACCCTGCCATGAGAACCACATCTCCACTTCTAACAAACATAGCGGCTGGAGGGGTGTCCCGGCTTGACCCTCCCAGCAGAAATACCGCCTTGCAGCCTAGACTGAAATCCACCCAAATGTACCAGATATTTGGAATCGATTCAAAAGGAAGGAATCATTTTACAGCCATAAGAGTAACATGGAATTCTTCAAACATATTATGCTTTGTATTAATTCCAATTGTGTTGTATCCTCAACATACTCAGAATCATCAAAACCAGCCCCCCTCCCTCCAGTAATATGATAGAGGGTGTGAAACACAAATTACACTTGTGCAGACAAACATGACAGTATGTCTATCACTCTTCAGATTAGAACTTAGACAAAAAAGGTATGTCCATCTCAATCTAAGCTCTTTCAATGTTCAAAACTGCTATGATGGTGAGATTGATTTGTACTGATCATACAGAGAAAGTTAATAATAAAGTCCCCACAGGAGGATCATTGTGGAGGGCAAACCTGATGCTAACAATAGGCTTGCTCATATCTGCTTCCATATCATCAACATGACCTCCCAACATATCATCTGCCAACAGATAGCAAGATTGGTCTCAACACTCTTCAATGGTATAGAAAAGCCCTCCTCAAAATAGTCGTGACTCAGTACAATTGACCATAAGTCTCATGAGGTCCACACAGACATTATAAAACCTTGAATTCCCTCATAGTCCATATACTGATATGGATAAACATGAGGTTGTTTTAAGATTGTATAAACCTTAGACATCACCATGTTGGTTCCAAAGAAACTCCTAAATACAACAAGTGCATGCATTTCTAGCAGAGTGGAAACTGGAACATGTATAAAAGTACCACACTGCCTGGAACTACCAGTACAGTGGGCAGCATAGTACAGACTCTCCATATCACACTCTCAGGATCTTACCAGGGCCATAGAAGTTCACAATAGCCGCTTCAGCCTTAAAGGCTCCTTCCTGCATGGCCGGTTTTGCAAGCCTTGCTGCCAGCTCAGCCAATTTTGTAGGAATCTCTTGAAAAGGAAGAGACTCATTGTAGGCTCGCTGCCACACCGGCAAAAAGATTAGACTTCCAGGAGCATCATCAGATCACTTGTGAGACACACTCATCTCTTCCAGATAAATGATATCAATCTCAGCTACAAAACCATAAAGAGAATCATACATCAATACTTCACATGTGGAGAGACAGGACTCCGACACAAAACCCTCATTTAATATCAGAGATATCAACCACTCAGGTTTCAACTTGTGAGACCTAATTCACATTGGCTTGCTCTTAAAAGAAGCTGACATCTCCTAAAGTTGTTTCTTGAACAGATTACAGGGGCTTCTAAAAGTGCTTACATACTGGACCACTACATGGAATTAGAGATAGCCAATCCAGAGAGCTGACATCTCCAGAACTTATTCATTAAACAGAGTACAGGGACTTGGCCTGAAATTATTACACGGTGTACCACTACAAAGAATTGGTTTCAATCAATTCACAGATGCAAGATCTGCCAACTAAGGGAGCATCCACCAATACCTTAGACCAGTTAAATTGCAGACCAACTGTTGCCCATCGCAACTTCCGCACAAGATTTTCAGCTGACACACATCCAAAGGGAGCTATTTCACAATTATCCGCCCTCTCCTGAAACTCCCAGCTCTTTTCAGGTCTGTGTGTAGCACCTCCGTCTGAATCCAAGTTGGAGGTATGAGCATAGTCACCTCCTTGCTAAGCATTTGTGCACACCACAAGCCCAACCTCTGATCTAGCCTTCCCACTAAGTGACTTCAACCAACACATCATAGAATACAGACTGGTGACCTCACAAAAAAGGGTACTTGCAGTCAGTTTAGGACTTCTTCAGCAGTAAACCAAAAAAGAATACTTGTCTTCAATGTGACTACAAATGGTCCCTTAGATCACAATGTCATATGCATTTGTTCGGAAGAAAATTACAGTTAGCATACCCTCATTGTTAATCCTGCTGCAACTCTTGTCTTCGCGCAGGGGATCCTCCAAGTTGTCTGCCAATTCTCCACCCCGCTGCCTATTTGTAGATTCACAATTGTCGGTTTCAGAAAAGCTAGAAGGAGATGTGTGATGTCTCTCAACCAACACCTTTCCCTCTTGAAATGCAGCCCAAAGATTTGCTATGGGACCATAGAGAGCATTATGATTTGTCCGATTAGGGGGCTGTGGAAAGCATGTCAAGCATTCAATGGTCCAGTGAAGTTGCTGTGCCTTGGAAAGGGCATCTGGAATGAAATAGAACCCTGCACTCTCACGTGCACAGTAAAGCAATCATATCAACAACATAATGAGCAACCGGACATGTATTGCTCACAGGAAGCTTACAAGGAGGCAACATAAATTTGACGTTAGATGCAACTCCAATGTATTCATGGGCACAACAAACGTCCCACATTAAATCATCCATCCACTATCGCCTATCAACATTCTAGCTAAATAAACATAACCCTCAACCATACAGGGAGACCACATTGAGCTTCCCAAGTCGATAGGAATTGAAACATCTATATAGATAGACAAACTCACCAGGCTGGCTGTCAAGTGTGTAGACTGGCCAGTCATACACATCTTCCAGTCGAGAAACTCCTTCTACAGAGCAATCTCCATCATTCAAGGCTGCGCCTATCTTTCTAAAGTCCAGAACTTCCGACACATCAGTTGCAGGGACTTCTTTCCTGTTACACAAACCGATGGCTGCCAATCAGCACTAAATTGTGACTTTGCAATCCTTAAACATGTAATATCCATAGTATTGAGTCGAGAAGAACAAAGAATTTTGCAGTTTTTCAAAATTCTTCAACCCTTCATGGAAGCACTGATTCTCTAGGAACCAATTCACCAACAGTCAGATTCCTTCAGAATTGTGTATTTTATTCGAACATGTCTGTCCAGAAATGAGGTCCGCAATCGATCGCCATGCCTGGTATGACTTTGAATGCCTTAAACGCTTTCCCCTTGGTTTCAATATCAAAGTGAAGTCCCATTTCAGTTAATGAATACTCAGTTACTGCACTTGGACGAAGAAGAATGACTGGCAATCAGCACTAATTTGTGGCGTTGTAATCCTTACACATGTGACACCCATAGTATTGAGCTGAGAAGAACAAAGACATGTGCAAGATTTCAAATTTCTTCACCGCTACATGGAACACTGCATCTCTATGAGCCCATTCACCAACAGTAAGATTCCTTTAGAGTTCTGTATTTTAACTCGAACATCTCTGGTCAGAATTGAGGTCCGCCATCGACCGCAATGTCTGGTATGACTTTTAAAGCCTTCGTCGCCACACTAATTGTCTTGCAATCACTGGGTGGCAACTAGAGAGGGTGTCAAATAAAACGTCAGAGAAATGATCAGGCGACTGGAACGGTTCCCAAAAAAATCATATATCATCAAATTGCGAGCGAGGGTTTCGAGGATTATGGGATGGAAAGTTGACCTGCGAGAGCGCTTGGAGTTAGAGGAGGCATGAGTGTAGCGCTTGTACTTCTTCTCAGCGTTTCGAAAAGCGGTGCGTGAGTGGGCGCCCTCCTGCGCATCGGCGTACCCCATGCGATGCGCTCTGCTCTGCTGATCACTTAAACCCTAAGAGCGGTGCCCCTGCGAGCACAGGAGCTGCATGAGAATTTGCAGCAGCAAGCGTTTGCAAGGTAAGCTTAGAGCAGAGAGAAGACAAGGCGAAGGAAGCAAGAGATGAATGATGAACAGACAGAGGAGCCAAGATGGATGAAATCTTACATTAGTTACATTAGTGCAACTCCGAAGATTACTGTGACTACACTAAGGCCCAACCCACACGGGAGGAAACTTGCATGAACGGCACTGAGTTGGATGAATAGCATTGGTTCAAATGAGCAAGTGGTTGGTTCTCCTTAAACCGGGGTACTTCCTCTGCCTCTCGTGTGGGTTGGGCCTTAACTTAAACCTCTGATTTAGTGTGGGCCACACTGTCCATCATCGACCCACATTAATAATTGTCTTGCATCACTGGGGTCAACTGAGAGGCAAATGGAGAGGGTGTCACAACACTTTACAAGTCATGAAGATCATTTTATTGACAAGGTAAATAAAATCATATGTTTAGTGTAGTTGGGACATATGTCATCCTAACCCCCAACACTTGTGCATATCAATTTTAAATTGTGTTTAACAACCCCTTATTCTTACCAACTATTTAAAAAGGGATCAATAGTGAGAGGTTGAGTAACGTTATATCTCCATGTTACCTCTTATTAATCTTGTTGTGTTGACTCGTGTGGTGTGCACCCGTGGTAGATATCCGAACATATAAATATCGCTCATGATAACATATTGCCCATGACTGATAGAGATCTAGGTACAGTCATCACCTTGGACCATTTCTTTTCCTATTGTAAAGCACCTCGTGATAAGGTCACTGCAGATCGTGACAAATATCATACCTATTTACTTTCTATCATAGTTGGTTTAATGATTTTGATAAGAAGCCTTGAAACGAATCCGTGTGTGTGTGTGTATGAGAAATAGTGACAATGAATATAATCATCAGCCAAATCTAAATATAAACACTCTGAAAGCTCTTCTCAGTTCCTAATCTATCTTGCCACGTGTCACGTTCGGAGTCCTTGGTGACTCGGAATTGCATGAAAGGAGGAAAAAAAATCAAGCACCAGTTTAATTTGTGGCACGCACTGGGAAAACGAGAGTGGCCAACCAAATGGCTTGTTTAGAGAGGAAGCCTATGAAAAGCAAAACTTACGTACTGCACTCTTCTTTGGACAAAGGCGAGTTTTAGGGTTTGAGGCCCTTCAAGTTCCAGGGTCTGCTTTCCTTTGGTTCTCTTCCTCACCACTGCTGCGGTTTTGCTGGCGCACCTCCGTCATCTCAGCCATCGTCTCCATAGCCACGGCCACTGCTTTCTTACCCTTCACAAGAGGCTAAGACACATCTGGTTCAAATTCTACACGCTTCGTTACGTTACGCTACGCTACGGTGGTGGAAGTTTTGGCAGGTTTTGGTAGGTTTTGACGGGTCGGTTCCTAGAGGAGACAAAGGGGTGCGATGGCGGACTCGGGGGAGACGGACAAGAACATCGAGATATGGAAAATCAAGAAGCTTATCAAAGCTTTGGAATCGGCTCGTGGCAACGGAACCTCCATGATCTCGCTCATCATGCCTCCGAGGTACGAGTCGGCTCTTCTTAGGGTTAACTTGAAGTCCTCTTAGGGTTATTGCTTAGAACATGCATGTTTGTATGTTTAGAATCAATTCCTTCACGTTCTCTACTGCAAGAATTGCTCAGTTCCTTGTGGATTACCGCCAGCCGGATCTCGACAGAGGTGGTAGGATACGTAGGTGCCATCACTTCTTTTCGGGCAATCGACGGGGGTTTCCTCTTCCCAATATCGTTTGTAGTGGAGATGGTGGAGGATGGTGAATTCTCAATCTTGTTCTTTGATTTGGAGGTCTTCGTCCATTTGAATTTCGTGTCTCGTGTTATTGATGTGAGATTGACATGAGCGAGGCCATGGGTGTTTGTGTATTCAGAGATCAGGTGTCACGAGTGGCGAAGATGCTTGGTGATGAGTTTGGGACAGCTTCAAATATCAAGAATAGAGTGAACAGGCAATCTGTGCTGGGTGCTATAACATCTGCTCAACAACGTTTGAAGCTCTACAACAAAGTGCCTGCCAGAGGGCTTGTTCTGTACACTGGTACCATTGTCACAGACGATGGCAAGGAAAAGAAGGTACTATTCTCATGAAATCGTTCTCATGTTTTTAAAGGTTATGGTAGACATAACCTTATGTTTCTGCTCTTAGGGTCCAGGTTAATTTCTTTTCTGAAATCTCAATTCATCGTTTTCTGTATTTGTTTCATGTACATGAGTATGGCAACTCAATATTGTCCACTGCAGGTAACTTTTGACTTTGAGCCTTTCAAGCCCATCAATGCCTCTTTGTACCTGTGTGACAACAAGTTCCACACCGAGGCTTTGAACGAGTTGTTGGAGTCAGATGATAAGTTTGGGTTCATAGTTATGGATGGTAATGGCACTCTTTTTGGTACCTTGAGTGGTAATACCCGAGAAGTCCTGCATAAGTTTACTGTGGATCTGCCTAAAAAGCACGGACGAGGAGGGCAATCTGCACTTCGATTTGCAAGGCTGCGAATGGAGAAGCGTCACAACTACGTGAGGAAGACTGCAGAGTTGGCAACTCAGTTCTACATCAACCCAGCAACAAGTCAGCCAAATGTTTCAGGTATGGCGGTCTTTCTTCTCTTTGATGTTGGTCCAAATTTGTGTTGCTGAGAATTTTGTCATGATCCTCCTTCAAAATCAGTTTTCAATACATTTCTTGGTGAATTGCCATTTCACCTCTCCTCTCCCAATTATTAATCTTTTTCTATTTCCAAGTTTCTTTGTTATTTTGTTGGCTTCTGAAACTGAAGGGAGAATGTCACAAGTCTGTGTTTTGTTGCATTTTTGCTCCTCTAAAGTCAATAAGGTTTGACACTCGACATTTTTGTTAAGTTTCTTGACTCATTTTGCAATTTTTTTAGGTTTGCTTTCAGCCTGTATTATTGTGAGGTATTCTTGGGACAAATGGAACTTTTGTAACTCTGAAGTGGGTGTTGGGGATGTGCAGGTCTCATTCTTGCTGGTTCAGCTGAGTTCAAGACAGAGCTGAGTCAGTCTGACATGTTTGATCCGCGATTGCAAGCAAAGGTACTGAATATTGTGGATGTTGCCTATGGAGGTGACAATGGATTTAACCAGGCTATTGAGCTCTCTGCTGAGATCCTTGCTAATGTCAAATTTATCCAAGAAAAGAGGTTGATAGGGAAGTACTTTGAGGAAATCAGCCAAGACACAGGAAAGTATGTCTTTGGGATTGATGATACCTTGAAGGCTTTGGAGTGTGGTGCTGTTGAGACTCTGATTGTGTGGGAGAATCTCGATGTGAACCGATATGTCCTGAAGAATGTTGTTACTGGAGAAGTCTTGATCAAGCATCTCAACAAAGAACAAGAAGCAGACCAATCAAAGTAAGTCATTTGTCTTGCTTCTGGATGCTATTTCTGGATTCTTGTCTGGAAGCATTTTTCATGTAACCTTGTAATATTTACTCTATTGTATGTGTGCATAATTCACAAAATATTGGGCTACAGGGCTATTCTGGATTGCTGACACAGTTGGGAATGTAGATTTGATTTCGTTGTTGGGTGGGTAGTATAAAAGCTAGATCTGCTGTTTAGTGGAAATGAAGAGTGGCAGCTTGGCATTGCCAACATACTGAATCTGATGTCCAACCGTTTGGTCAATGTTAAAAATTGTAGCATTTAACTTTCTTTTGTAGTGCATGATTAAATTTGTTCTTGGATGTCCATGGTTGTTACAGCTTCAGGGATGCAGAAACCAATGCAGAGTTGGAGGTGCAAGAGAAACCTTCACTGCTTGAGTGGTTTGCAAATGAGTACAAGCGGTTTGGCTGCACACTAGAATTTGTGACCAATAAGTCACAGGTATGTTATCCTTTTGACATTTGAAGATGCATGTATGGGTGTTTGTCACAATTGTAACTGGCGGAGTCCATTTTCTTAGTGCATGTTCTCCCTGCTACAGACAAGTATTGACCAATACTGGCTCATTGGGTCAATTGAGGTGTACTGAAAGCTAGGTTTGTGCTACACTGGCAGGAAGGGTCACAGTTTTGTCGAGGTTTTGGAGGTATTGGAGGCATATTGAGATACACCCTCGATATGCGTACATTTGACGAACTGTCAGATGACGATGCTGTCTATGATGAGGAGGATTGACTGAGTGCAGCAGAAATACAGTCACTCAATTGGATTGAGCTATGCCGTCTGTAAGAGGACTTAACCTCTGAATTTGGTGCTTTAGAATCATCTTGTTGTATACAATATCAGAGCTTGGGACATATTAGTATTGTGGAGTGAAGCTCACTTTTCTTTGGTGGTTTATGTAAAGGATACCATTATTTATGTCTATATATCTTTGACTAGATAGGAGCCTAATTCGGATTCTTTTCCTTCACTAGTATGGCTAAAACAAAATACCCCATAACTATGTTCTTTCCCATTGCTTCTGGAAATCTTGGAATGGACATTCCATATACTTTGTTAGTATGAGGTTCATCTGTGTGTTAACCTACATAATCGATCAATTTGCACATGAGCTAACCAGCACTGATAGTTAGCATGTTTTCAATAAGCTATTATTTATGTGAATCTTCTTGTCACAGCTACAGGGATGCAGAAGTTGAGCAGGAGGAGCCATTGTTGTCCGAATGTGTGGCATTTAGTACAAGTCGCGTGACTGTACCTTAAGTTTTTGGGACCGATATATTACAGGTAGTTGTATCTTCCACAGCCGTTGAGATTGAGATTGAGGGTTCAAGTGTTTGTTGCAGTCCTTTGTTGGGAGTCTGGGACTTACTGTCTTCTGAAGTGCAATGTAGAGATGCTGCGGTACTTTTGTATTGGTATGGTTAGTTGATTAAGCATCTTTATGTGTTCATTGAGTAAAATTTCTTCTGTGTTTCTTGCAGAAAAGCTCAAAGTCATTCTTGAGCTTTGGGAATATTGGAAGCATTTTTCATTATCAATGTGATGTTTTGCACTTTTGATGAGCTGGCAACGGTTGCATTCACAAAGTTGACGACTATTGAGCACATGAAGAGGACAATCATTTCAATGCTTTGAGGTGAAACTGGGAGGAAGTAATATTTTATTGGATGGACTCTTAAGAGTAACTTCATAGACTTGGAGCTACCAGGAACTGTTGGATGTTGTGGACAGAGTCTGGGAAGCAGAGGGAATCAAAACATTGATAATTATCTGGGGTCACCATCGTGGTTAATGTGGATGAAGTCTGCAAGGCTTTGTACCTTGTGAACAGTTAGGCCTGGAATCAATCTACTGTTTTTTGTAAGGGTTTACTTGGCAATTAAGTAATTTTTATTGTAGAGGTTTATAGAATGTAGCATGGTGAATGTGGCAATAGTGAAACTTGAGTTTGTGTGTTTAGATGGTATCCTTTAATGTGAACATCTCTACACTGAGTTGTTATTCATGAAATACAAATGTAGGAGTTTTCAGCTTGAGCAGTGGCAAAATTTGAATGGACATCCTACAATTTAGAACATCTCATAGTTTCTGCCCAGATACTCTATGCTGAGTAGATGTGATTCAATGCCTACAACAAAGTGGCTCAGAGTCCGATTCCGATTTTGTGGGCATTGTTTATTCATTGATGATTCTCAAAAGCTTGTGTACCGAAGTATATTAGGACGTAGTTGCAATTTTGCATTGCCTGCAATTGGAGTAAAAGTGGCCAATTTTGACACCTTTTTTTGGTCCTCTTTGGGTGGCTATCATCGATTGTCTTGTTAGAATCTGTGATGTGTGAAAGAGACTTCATTATTATCGCCTACAATCTAAGCAAATTGATATGGAGTTAGATCACTTTCATGATATGACTCCACATTGTTGGGCTGAAGAGGTTCGAGCCTTAATATAAGTTATAGTGGGATTGAAATCTATTATGTCATGAGCCTCAACATTATCAAGCTCAATCGTCTTAAATTTGTTCTGGAATCAAGGCTTGTTAGAGCCGTGTCTTGTGCAGAGCAGCCTGGGGAGTTGCAATCTACTTCCTACCTGCAGAGACCCTGTCGTAGACCCAGCCGGTAACATTGCTTGTTCATTACCAGTCCATGTCTGTCATACCTTCACAGCAGCCATCCTCTCCATCCCTTCCGCACCCCATCATCATGCCCACTCCCTTGTTACAAACCACAGCATTATCGTGTGCCCATGCCTTGAATCATGGCATCGTAGTGCTGCGAGGACCATGACCATCACATCCATTCATCCACTGCAGTACCTGATAACCTTCCTTAACCCTGTTTTCCATAGCTCTTTTCAATCCTCCATTCCCCATTGGTTCTGCTTGATTGGAACCTACTCATTTTCACCAAAGTCTAGATTTTCCGTAATGGAGTGTCTCATGTCAACAAATGAGAAGACGACAATGATGTAGTGAAGCCATACGGGCAAGATCTTCCCCTAAGGATTGCATGCATTCAATGTCTTGCCTTCTTCAGTTTTGTAATCATAGCAGTTACATAATTGCAATTACAATGTCCTTGGGATTGGGCAAATTAAGCTAATTGAGCTCTTCATTTTACTGTAGGTAGTTTTCTTGTAGGGAAAAACTGTTGGTTGAGACTACATTTCCTACCTTTATTCACAAGAGCAACACCAGGCCATTTTACACCCACTCAAACGAGCTCCACAAGGATCAAACTCATATCAGATGATATGGAACTCACACTCAGATTTAATGACCTAGTGTCCACTTGATACCAAAAATACACCCTTATAACCTACGTCACCAAAAAAATTAGGATAGATAATAATACTATACTCCCGGACAACACCCAACTAGGATGCTTAAATGCTACTAGCTACTGGCTACTGATGATAACTAATTACTAGTTATTAATGTAGTGTCTACTCCCTGCAAAGGTGAAGTAGTTCTACATCTAATGCCAAAGTCCCTTAGGATGTGGCCACAGATGTTTTATGAATAAACACTCTATTCATTGCGGCGTCCCTGGGAGACTGGAGTTCTTCTTCTTGACAGCTGGAAGTGCAACATGTGTGTCCATGAAGATGGACATCCCCAAACCTACTCCACAACCCCACAATAGGCGTTGGGCCTGGGGAGGTCACTCCATTGTCAAGTTGAACACCACGTGCATTAAGACAAAATCTACTTTTTCTAAGTTGCATCACCGAAATGGGTCAAAATTTTATCAATTTTTTTTCATGAGTAGATATACACGGTATCTATTACATAGTAAGAAATGGTAACCAAATTTGATGATTTTTTTAATAAAACATACCGTTTCTAACTAGAATGATGCAGAATTGAACTAAAACAATTACTAAAAAAATGAAGATGACTAAAAATTTCAAAAAAGTATACAAAAGATATTATCAATGGTTATGTATATGTAGAAAAATATCATAATTATAAAAATTATCTATGGCATGTAATATAGAGGTAGCAAACTTTTAACGCACATGGTGTTCAACTTGACAATGGAGTGACCTCCCCGGGGCGTTGGGTCTGTACCATTTGTTGCCATGTGGTTTGCTAAGAGTTGATTTGGAGTGTGGCAAATTTGATGGCCTTCCAGTCGAAGGTTGTAGAGTCAAAGAAAGACTCAACGTTCATGGACAAGGCTTTGCAGCCTACGGTAGATTTTACTCTCTAGCACATCAAGTTCAAGCAATCTCATTTTCCATACTTTAATGTCTTCTTTGCATCTTATAACATTACACACTTCATTCTCGGTGGATTGCTCGCACCATGGCCTCCACAATTGGTATTGATCACTTCGTGTTTTGTCATCATAACATGTGTAAGCGTGGATGTGCAATTGGACGGGACTGTGCTGATGTTTTATACTACAACAATGTTTTCGTAGATTTTTTTACTTTTTGGGTTGACTGCTCTAGTCAAGTACTACAAGTAATCAACTTCTAAAAAAAATTCAAACATTCCAAAAAATCCAAAAAACTTTGTGAACCATTAGATCTCGCAATTTTTAGGTTTTCTTAAAAGTTGACTAATCTTGGTCAATTGCAACAATTGATATGGAGCAATTAGAACTTTCTAGACCGTTATGTCTTGTATCCAACAAGATCAAACAATCCATAAAAAAAATTGGAATTTTTTTTCATTATATATTTTTATATTTTTCTTTTACAATTGATTGCTACTGTATGTCGACTGTTATTTGCAACCAACCACCATGTTGATTGCAAAATAGCAGTCGACTTAGCAATTGGCCAAACCATTGACCAACCCACAGACTTGCCCCTTGCCGATGTGATGTTTTTGGGTCGGGTGCCATGTTGTTGTTAGTGGACGTGATGAGACGTGTTGGATGCCGACATGAAATCCTTGTGTGTGAGAATTTCTCAATCATTTATAGCATGTCACTCCCATTCAATTTTTTTTTTTTTGAGACAGAAGGCCGATAGGCCAACGCCAAAGCACAGGAGGCAGTTGACCACTTGGCAAGTTTTCCGTCAGGTAGAGAGGAGATTTCACAGCCGGGATTCGAACCGCCAACCTCTTCCTTGAGATTTGGGTATCCCTCCACCATCATCCGGTAGTTTAGGGTCATCTCGGACCAAGTCACTCCCATTCTCATGCAGGCCAGAGCAGTCGTGGACACCACAATCATGCAGACTGCGGTGGTCATTGTGAGCAAGGTGCATGACTCTGCCTCGGTGAAGTTTGAAATTGATTCTCTACTTACTTACGTCCAAAAAATGTTTGCATTGCGGGAGATGATCAAACTGCAAAAGGAATGGGACGACGAGTGTTAGGCAAAGGTGAAACTCGGCCATTGCCAAGGTGATGAAGCAGTTTGATGACAATCAATACCGTGGTTCTCTAGTAGCTTGGGCACCTTTCTGCCTAATAATTAATTAAAGTGCGAAAGTAAGTTAGGCAGCCCAGAAACTAATATTCTAAATTTGGGCAGATTCAAAAAGTATTTTAAAATAAGTTAGACATTCATCCAAGTCATTCCTATAATTCATGGATGGTTTTCCTAATTTCATCTATGGTGGTTACGATTAACCTAAACACTTCCCTTAACCAACATTCCTTACCCTAAAGTTTGTTTTCTACCTGTATGTCATGGTTTTTCTTTGTGTGAGAGTTATACGGAGTGGTCTTTGTGAGAGACTATGTCACTTGCATTATTGTGATTTTAGGCACTCTTTGAATGTTTTTTTTTTGGGACACTCAACGAAATTGATTTCCCATAAATTTAGACACCTTCAAAAATAATTATTGTCTGCCCAAGCTGCTAGAGAGCTATGGTACCCATGTTTGCCGCAAGCTTCTTGGGGTTGGCACTAAACCCCTAGGAATGGGTCATGTGGGATGTGAACAAGCCCATGGGTGGTCATATCCTACAAGGACAACAATCATAAAGCGCAAACTTATTAACTAAATGACCTTTTCATATGAAATTGAGACAAGTTATCATTTCATGTAAACTCGTTGCAGTCAATAATCTTTTATTAAATCCTTGATTAAACTTAATCCCTTTATAGTTTTATCACAATATTTTTATGAGAATGTGGTGGCTACCTTATTTTACTCTCAACATGCCTTCCTCCATCCATCAACATTCACATGTTGACTTCGACATAGAATGCATTTCATCCAATTCCTTTTTAATAAAGGAAAAAAAACTTGGTTTTTCCCACACCAATTTTAATCAAAATGAATAATATTTGCCTATGCACTTCCTTCCATATCCTCCCATGATAACTTTCCCCTATTTAATGGAGGTGGAAGATGAAAAGTATGAGATTTTACAAATTTAATTTGTATTCTACTTGGCAAAAATTGTTTTTTTTGAGAAAATATTTGCACTATCTATTACATATTAGTTATCACTTACTATTTTACTATTGATACTAGTGGGTCAGTGACGGACATGGTATAGTAAGTGACACTAAATACCATAAACAATGTTATTAAAATGAAATTGAGCACTCTCTTTGTTCCATTGAATGCAAAATTGGCGGGTTTAACACAAGATTAGAAATTGAACAAATTTGTAATTCTTCATGGTAAGACTAGTGATTGTGAAATTACAGAGTCTATTCATTGTAGGTTCGTGCTTCATGTATGAATTGCAAGAATGTCCAAGGTTAATTCATAACCAATCGTTCATCCAAGTGGAAGGCACTTCCAGCTATCTTGTGCCTTACTATCCACGCACAAGACACTTCATCTATAACGTATGATTTACATCTACAAGTAGGGCAAATATGTCCCATAACAGGACGAGAGTCGATGGATATGTCATTGCACCTCGCCCTCCACTCTCCTGTCTCCCATTATGTAGTTCAATATACATTTTAAAACTTTGAATTTGGTGAGGACACATCAACGTTGGCACATTCGCCGTTTTAAGATTCCAAAACAATCCATTGTTGAATGGACGGTGTGTAAATGATATGGAATAGTAAGGGTGGGTTCCCATGGTTGTTGCTAGCCCACTAGATTCTAGATAGTAGTGGGTTGGATGTGTTCTCATGAAGATAACAAAATGCAACCAAATACTCACATTTAAGTTGTCTTTTAGAATGTGGGGGGCCATGGCTATGATCAACTAGACTTCCATATGCCCACTAAACACATAAGATAATAGTGGCTGATTGGAAAATATGAACTCACCCTTACCATATTTCATCTACATTTGTCCTTATTCCCACCAGACGACCAACATATATGGAAATCCACCCTCTTCCCTGCTGGGAGGATGAATGTATGTAGAGACACGGATACATGAATTTAATAAGGCATCCATATATTGTTCATCCAAGGTGGGCAAGGCCACTCAAGGCCACCAGTGAGGAAACGCCACATGGACATCCACCGTATCCACAACTCCCCCACATCCGCAGTCTCCGAAGCTCGGGAACTCTCTCAACCTTCTCATCCCATCATCCGCTTGTTCATCAGTCCGCGATGCATTCGCTTCTCCGGGATCCATCGACATTCTCAACCTAGACCGGAATGCGTGCGCTGGAATCAGAAACCGAATAGAACAATAAATCGCCACAAATCTTTGGTTGGTGATGAGCCAGCATCATGCAGTCTCTCAACATTTCTCGGCTGGCCAAAGCACCGTGGAGGCTGGACACCGGAGCTCCATGGCTTCCTCGCCGACCCAATTGCCTGAATTTTCCTCGTGGTCTGGAATTCAGATCTCCCAGAAAAATGCTGTGGTATGACGGTGCAGCAATTCGCAGGAATGGCAGTGGTCGACGGGGTGGAGCATCTGCCCACATGAAAATTGAGAACGTGGTCACTCGGGTATGCAATTTCAAGATGCACTTCAATTGCAGTTTCTTTTTTTCTTTTCTTTTTTCTTTCTTTTTTGGTTTGAAATTTACCCAGGGTGGTAGGTTTTGTCATTTTTGCAATGCACTCTATCACTGCATTGCTCCAAACCTTCCGGTTGATGATTGTTTGATTTCCTGTGTGTTCATTTGACAATCTTCAAAATAGAGGTTTAGTCGGAACAGTGGCTATCTCCGCAATGCAGGCACGGATTTTGTTGCAAAGAATCTTTCTTAAAATCATAAACCTCAAATCAGGTAAACCACTTCAAAGTTTCTCTGAAATTTTGAAATCCATGGAAGACACCAATAGAGCACTCGGGCATGTAATTCGATGCACTTGAATTGCAGGTGTCTTCTGTGGGAAGTTTTATTCAGAGTGGTAGTTTTTTGTCATTTTTGCAATGGACTCCATCACTGCATTGCTCCAAATCTTTCGGTTGATGAATGTTTGACAGTTTGTGTGTCGATTCTCATTTGACAACTTTCAAATTCGATTAGTCAAAACGGTACCTATTTCCGCAATGCAGATGAGGAGATTTTTTGCAAAGCTTTTTCCTTAAACTTATAAACCCCAAATCAGGTTTATCCAATTTATAATCTCCCCAAAACATTTGAATTTTATGGAAGAGACCAATAGGACATTTTCATCAGCGCAGATTGCTTTTTGATGACAGGAAGTGGAGAGCTCGACGGAGGTTGGAGATTGTGAGGAAGGAGTGAGCTCTTTTTCTGGGTTAGGGACTTCGAGTGTCCCTGTTGGCATTTGCCAGAGTCGGACATTGGATCCAGTTCTCTCACTCGACGATGCTCTCCGAGAGATTCAAGCTGCTGTGACTGACTATAACAAGCATAAATCCGCTTCAAGTAGTGGTATCATACGCATTCAGGTATGTCTGTTCCACATAAACCGATTAAAATGCATTGAACAGACATGAGTGTAGACCTTGGACAGGACAGCTAGCCAACTAGCATCACCTAGCTAAATTTCCGGGGCCCTATTTGTCACTTAGCTTTAGCTAGCTAGGTTCACTAAACCTATGATTCTTATTTAGCTTTAGCTAGCTAACTTTTCCGGAACAATCATTTTCACTCAGGTTCAACTAGCTAAAAAGTTGTGTTACATGATTATTCATTCTAAACCAAAGAGAAATCCATTCAAACAAAACCAAACAATATGTAATTGGTTGTATTGCTCCCGGTTGGCTCTATATTTTCATGTTGTTGCACAAGGAAATTGAAAGGCTTAAAATCAACACGTATAGTCGGCTTCCTCACTTTCGATTGGCACTGGTGATAGATCATCATTTTTATCATCATCGTTATTATCATCATCTTCTTCTTCATCATCTTCTTCAATTTCATTATCATCGAAATCCTCAATGTCATCTGACAATTCAGGACGAGATGGAATCAAGGTGTTCAAAATCGAAGATTCTGCGACATCTGTTGTATTATTAGGAATCGGGCTCCTGTTCAGTTTTAGAAATATCGTTGCTCCAACGAGTCCGCGCTCATTTAGTGTATATTATAGATTCCAACTACCTATCAGCTAACTTTAGTTAGCTAACCTTCCTCGCCTGGATTATGGCACTTAGTTTCAGCTAGCTATTTTTTTGAGGCACCGAATTTCTGCGTAGCTTTAGCTAGTCGGAGCTTTTAGCTAGCTAAATAACTGCCCACTTAATTAGCTGTCCAAAGTCTGCATGAGTGAAGTACTGAGGTAGGACTTGTTTTGTCTTCTAAATTAGATTTCTAGTGAAATTAGGGCATAGTTCAATCTCCCGGCGTCAAAGATCAACAATGCTACTACTCCCAGTCAGTACCTTCAGAAATACATAAACCTCATAGTTATCGAAGGCTTCAACTTGAAAATGCGGATGTCAAGCACATTGCTCATCTCTCCAGCCACGAATTCATGGCCTGCCCACCACCTCATTACAAACCTCAAAAGTCACTTATCATCACTGGCTTCACATTGATTCATTCACATCAAACTACAACAATGGATCAATTTCTACCGAATATAGGGTTGCAATTTTAATTTTTTGTTTTTACATTTTATAGCCAAAAGACTGAAAAAATGGAATTATGAATTGAATCAATGTCGCATGAATAATTATCTAAATGTTGAGTTAGCACAGTAACAATATTAGACCCTGATATTTAACATTGACTCAACAATTAAATGCAGATCAGTTGCATTTTGAGATGCTGGTTGTTATTTGTCCTGCACAAGTCATAGTTGCAGGGGGGAATTCTGATGGTTACTATGAGTGGGACACTAGGTGCCTTTGCCCCCAGATATCAAAGCATTGCAGTGGCTACAAGGCCAAAGTGGAATCTCAAGTCTACCCAAAATCTATTTCTCAGCACGTGCTCCACGAGGTGATGGAGAGGAGTATGCTAAAGACTCCAATGAAGGGACTCAGAGTAAAGACATTGATGCGTGTGGTTTTCGAGCTGTCGCCGGTGTTGGGGGTGCTGTGCTTTTCCACGACTCCAAACCATTTTCCAAGAGCCACTGGACATCCATACGAAGGTGTATAATCCTTCCTGCTCCAACGGAGATGATTGTCAGGATGTTTCTATCGTCTTGAGGATCCTGCTGGCGCAATTTTATTCACATACATTGTTGTTGACCTTTGTCCTGGAAGTTGATCCTACTTCATCTTCACATTCTTATGGTCCTCTCAGATCCTCTACCATGAGCACTCAGTGCAGGATACTACTCTGAACCTGTCAACTTCTTTGTAGGCTTTTAGTTCGACAACTTTATAGGCAACTTTTTGATCCAGTTTTGTTTTCAGATATTCCTGGTTCTTAAGATTAGAGCTTTTGTAACAGGTTTTTGTCGAAGGGATCTCCAGAAATCAAAGCATATGGGGCAATGAGGTTTAATCCACATGAGGAGCCTGCAGAGGAGTGGAGGCATTTTGGGTCGTTCTACTTTCTCATACCACAAGTAGGTCTCCAGCAGGACGATAGCCCAGGCTTTATTTTTGTCTCGCATTTTTTTATTCCAAGTGAATCTTCCCTGAATCTGGGGATTTATCCTTCCCAGGTGGCATGACTGTCTCCAGATAGTTTTCTTGCGATGTTAGTTTTCCACACAATAATTTTTTAATATTTTTGGCAACTTATGTAGTTTTGCATTGGCAAGACATTTCATTGAGTATTCTCATTGGATGAGAGCTTTCATGGTCAAGCAGAATATTGAGAACTCTTTGAAGTTTTAGAGTTGGATCCTATGATCCAGAAGTCGAGAAGGGAAGAGAGATAATACGTAGTGGGCATGGTTTGGCAAGGCCTTTCAAAACCCTTTTGGAAAAAAAATGTCAAAACCTTAATCAACTTATAGTATTCTTTTGTTTTTACAGGTTGAATTTTGTGAGAATGAAGGTTGTTCCATGCTGGCAGTTTCAATAGCTTGGGACACTGCTTTGCATCAGTCCTTTTCTGGAGCTGTTAAGTCGGTTTCTGGCACTTTAACCCAGGTAATAATCTATCTAACTTAGCCACTTGCAAAGTCATTTTCAGCAAAACTGTCCTTAGATTACTGTCGTGAGGTGGGTTGTATTTCACATCAAGCATCATTCTGTTCCATCACTTGCATAATTACAGATGCAAGGGTAATGCCCACCTAATTATAATTTTAAAATTTCCATGCAGATTTGTAGTCAAGTGGGGAGCTCAGGTAGGCGGCGGATATTGGAGGTGGAAGAGAAGCAGCATACTCCTAGTGAAAGCCTGTGGCATAGAGCTGTGAACATCACCTTACAAAAGATTAGTGAAGCTGAAAGTTCGACATACCATGACTGGCAACTAGATCCTTCTTCATTTGATGATTTGAAACTCTCCAAGGTTGCCATTGCCTCTTACTTGCCATTTTCATGGAGCTGATTTGTTTCAATGAGAATAATTAAGTTTTCAGAACAACCGAACATGATATCATATTTAGAGCAGATCCTTAAACATAGATAAGGTCACGCATTGGCCAATTATCAAGTCACAGAATCAGGAATTCTTCAGATTCTTCAGACCTGCGGCATTTTTTCAAATATTTGAAAAAATCTATATTTTGCTGCGATTGTAACAACCTGTATTGTCTAATCTTGTAAAATGGCTTCCTTGTTAAGATTCATAGCAGACGTCCTGTCTCTTGATCCACCATTTTTATGTTGGCCAAGTGGAGGTGCTCGACATTTTAGTCACCTACATTCATCAAACAGCACCATTTTCAACCTGATAATTCGGGTATCCTTTGCCTACCAATTTGATGTCAAGGAAACCGTGGTCTAGCTTAAGAAGAGTTGATCTCCACTTTTCACGAGCTGTACGTAAGAGCAGGAATTTTGAAAATGACAATGTAACATTCATTTTATTGAAGGCATTATTTAATATTCTGTCTGACACAATCAACGGGTGCAAAAGTACAGGTTGTTATGGCAAGGAGAACCAAATTGCGGTTGAGTGATGATGTGGATGCCTTAACATTGCTGGCATCATTACAGGTTTGATCATGGGCTTCGCTTTATAATTCACATCAATGAGCTATCCTTAGTTATATTGTAGTTAACATTTCATACAAGGTTCTCTAATTTGTCGGGTAAATTGCTGAACTGTGACCAATGCAGGAAAAGGACCCAAGTGCGTACCAGTTCTGCATCCAGCATCCAGTTGGTGTCTCCTTCATTGGTAGCACTGTAAGTCAAAATTCCATCTATATACTTTTTCAAATCTTTAATCTTAGGCAGTGTAAATGTGAAATTGTTGAAGTTCCAATACTCCCCATTAACTGCGTCTTTTTGGAAACTGCATACTTTGTTTTTTTGTGAATTATCACAAATAATCTGAAACATAGTAGCCAAATGCAATATAATCTGCACGGTCCTTTCTGTTGGGCAAAGTGCTTTTTTTCTTCTTGTCGGTTTTCAGTTTCTGCCATTGGATTTATGAGCAAAATGTTGAAGCTGGAAGTAAAACTCTGGTTGTGAGGCAGGACTGATGTCTGTCGCTCACGTTGTGGAACTTGAGGCAGCCAGAACGATTGTTTGCTCGAAAAGGTCTTCGTGTGGCCAGCGAGGCAGTGGCAGCAACACGGGCACGGGGCCACACGGGTTCCAAGGACCTTGACATTGGCATTGACCTCCTCCTAAGGTTTCGATCAGTCCCTTTGTAATTCTGCACCCTGGGGCATGGCAACTCCTATATCATTGTAGGGGTCTTTGGATAATAACACTGTTTTGGAGCTGATTATGCATTTATATTATGCTATTATATACTTATTATACAAGATGTTAGAGGAGAAATCATGCTGTAAAGTGGTAAATACTATTCTGTTCAATACAATATATAAAAGTTGCAGTATAAGTCTGCTTACTAATTGAAGTCCTGTAATACAAGCAATTACAATTGCAGGGTCTAGGCTAGACATTATTTTGACAACTGACTCTTGCATATTTGCACTAATTTGGATGACTTCGTTTTGGTGTTCTTCATATATCCACATTTATAGTATCGAACCCATATTAGTATCAAATCCACAATAAGGTGTAACAGAATATGATAATGATGTGTTATAATCACAGGAGTGCCATCCTGGGTTTTGTACTGACAATTTGTACGTCATCTAAAAATACATCTTCCACCAAGATAATAACACTGAGAAGTTTTGGGACCTGTGGCAGCTCAAAGGATCAGAATGAGTTTGAAATTGTCCGTGAGAGCATCAAACGGAATCTTGAGGTACTTTGTTCTCACAAGAATGATTATTTTCCAGGCTCTCTGCATTCTGTGTATCATCGTGTTTTTTCCTTCAAAACTTTGAGAGGCTAGATTTCTGGGTGACTTCCCCGGCCTGTCCTTTCGTTTTGATAATTCAAAGTGGTGGTCCTTGTTTTAGAGGATTTGACAACCATTGGAACCTTTTTGAAGCAGATACTATAATATTGCTTGGTTCTTCCATTCACCATGGGAATATGGGCAGTTATTCCAAACACCATTTAGGCTCACAAATTGTTGTAAAATCAAATCTCTTTTTCCATGTCTCGTATCTTGTCTGCATTTGATGTGTAGAGGGTGTGCAAGACTGTGCGAGTGGAGTCGCACAAGTCCATAATCAAGCAAGCTAGGGTTCAGCATCTCTATGGTCGCTTTGTGGGGGAACTTCACAGTGAAGCTGGAGAGGTAAAGCTTATATAATTGTATCTTCACAATGGTTATTCTAACTCAATTTTGATTTGATGAGAAGTACTATTACTCTCACCCCTTTCAAAGTTAACTACTTTCCACACTTAAAATGGTTGAAAGCATCTGATATTGCTTGGCAAATGAGTATATTTCCATTGTTAGCTAGTCCTTGCACCACTTCTCCAATTTTATTTCTCTAGCTTTCTTTTTTTTAACAAATTTATGTCCCTTTGGTGTAATAAGAGGTCATGTAAATTTCAACACATCAATGTTATCTATCACTTACAATATGAGATTAAGTTCTATATCTGAACATCTGACCATGTGTTGTACATGTATGAGCAGTTTGATTTATTGGAAGTATTACATCCAACACCTGCCGTTTGTGGACATCCTCAGGCTCCTGCCAGAGAGGCAATCACAGCAAGTGGTATGATTTTTTTGCCTCACAGCACTACTGATCCAGAAAAAATTCAAGGTATCCCTGGCCGACTGATGGAACGTTATATTTTGGCAGGATTTAAGATCGCCCTCACTGACTGGAATTTGTTGTTTCTAATCTTGCAGAGTCCTTCGACAGGGGACTGTATGCGGGTCCAGTTGGATGGTTTGGAGGCACAGGGGCGGAGTTTGCAGTTGGTATCAGGTCATCACTTATTCAGCATTCTTCGAAAGATGAAAATGGCAGGACAAATGGCTTCTTTAAGGTCAGCCACTATAGCCTCTAATTCGATGCAAGGTGTACCTAAAGTACTTCAATGATATTGTATTCCATGTTTTCAAATCATGTGGTCAAGAATGGTTCAGTAATGGACGTTGTAATTTTCCAAATTGCCTACCATATTATCCTGGGATTCATCAGTGTAGACTAGTTTGGCTCCTGTTTACATCTTTTTGTTGAATTCTTTTTTTCAATGCTGCACTTTATGCTTCAAAGTCTCTTGACCGGAAGATATTAAGTGATTCCAATTATCTCTAACTCTTCACTTAATGGCAATCTTTGGAACTCCATTCTATCCAGGGTGCGAATGTTAATTTGTATGCAGGGGTTGGGGTTGTAAAGAGCTCTGACCCTCAATCAGAATGGCGGGAGCTTGAGCTAAAAGTCAGCCAGGTCTAATTTCTTGATCTCATGATTTCGGATAAGCACCTATTGAGTAAATCACTGTTTTGTCCTATTTGTAGGAGTGTCATGTGATTTCAGCTAATTTTATATCTGAAACTCCTAATTGGGAACATGTCAACCTATCTTTTAAGTCATTTTCGACCTAAGAAGATTTCAAATTCAAGCCTATTAAAGTCGAGATCCTACCACATACGTCTGTTTCCATTAGATAATAGCTGGCCCCCGCTCTGTGGTGGTTGTCAAGAGCAGAACAATGTGCAACCCCTACGCAGATAGCTGCAGTTGTGATGAGCAATTTAATTTTTCCAAAAATGATTCCACTGGAATGTAGCATATTTGGATCAGTTTGTCAGTCAATTTTTGTGGCCATGAAAGCAAAGGTACATCAACTGTTGCTGTTGTTTTTATGTGCAGTTCGAGGCATTGTTGCAGCCAAAATTTCCACTTGAACAAGTTGCTAACATAAATGCATTGTGGGCCAAGCTGATTGTTGAAGAATGCTGCCGTCTAGGCATCACGGTAGGTCAACTCCAGATTTAAATATCAAATAGTAGATGATTTTAAGTGCAGTAGGTGCTTATGTGATTCACAAAACTGCAACTATATTGAACGAAGTGGACATCTGGACATGATTTTGCAGTATTTTGCCATTGCTCCCGGTTCACGGTCATCTCCTCTTGCTGCAGCTGCCGCAGCAAACCCTCGAGCAACATGTGTCTCATGCATTGATGAAAGGTCTTTAGCATTCCATGCAGTTGGGTATGGACGAGGTGCCAGAAAACCAGCAGCTGTTATCACATCATCAGGAACAGCTGTATCTAATCTGTTGCCTGCCGTATGTTCTTTAACTCTTTATTTCAGAACTGTAGAAAATACATGTGTTAAGATTATTTTGCCTGTGAGGTTTAAGAATCCTTGTTTTCTTAACCGTGGTTGCACATGAATCTTCTCTTATGGTGTATGATGTGCTTCAATTTGCATGTCAGTAGAATGTGGAGCTTTGAAGTTAAAACGATATACAAGTTTTCAAAGGAAGAGTGCATATGCATATTTGATGTTTCTTAAAGAAGATTCTGTGTTGGTATCCACTGAGGGGAGGTCTTCTTTTAAGACCTGTAGAAAGCTAAGATTTCAAGTTGAATTGATTGGAAAGAGCATCAATCTCTCATGTTGAATTTAATAGGTAAATAGCAAGCTTCATCCAGGATCAGCTCAAGGGTCAAGACGACAACTGGGCCTTAAAATTTTATAGGGTTATCCTTTGCAATGTCAGAGAACCTCAGGAATAGTGCCGTGTCAATTAATTTACTGGCTAATTTGCCTCATATCTATATATCTATGTATATTCATTTTGTGTTCAAATGGTGTACACTGCAGGTAGTAGAGGCCAGCCAGGACTGTGTGCCCTTGCTGGTGTTAACTGCAGATCGCCCTCATGAATTACGTGACACAAGTGCTAATCAAACCATTGATCAGGTGCCTTTTACTTAGCTTTGGGAAGCATTATATGATCATGGTGTTTTAGCATCTTGACCATGACATTCTACCAGATTCTCTGCTAAGTTCAAAATAATAATGCACTCGCAAGACATGAACTCAGAGTATTTCAATTCTGTGTTGACTTTGTGTGTCACTACTTCAGGTGAAGCACTTTGGAGGCTACGTGCGGTATCATTTTGACTTACCCCCTGCAGACGACAAAATCCCTGCACGAATGGTCCTGACAACTCTAGACACGGCGGTTTTTCAATCAAAAACCTCTCCGTCAGGTCCAGTGCACATTAACTGCGCATTTCGGGAACCGCTTGCGGGTTTAGTAGAACCATGGGATTCAGCTTGCTTAAAAGGACTTGACCGGTGGGTCTTTAATCCCTCCCCTTTTACAACACATTTTGAAGGGAACAGCAGCAGTGGAAACCTGAGCAACATCATAGAAATTGTTGCTGAATTGAAGGAGGCCAAAAGGGGGCTTATAGTTGTTGGCGGGCTTCACTCTGGGGAAGAAACTTGGGCAGTTTCAATGCTGGCGTCTCACATGGGCTGGCCTGTCGTTCCAGATGTTTTGTCGGGTCTTCGGATTGGAGACACTTTTACAACGGGAAGGAATGAAGAACAATTGGTGATTCATCATTTTGATCAAATTCTCCTAAGCCAAGCAGTGAGAGATGCTATTCAGACTGATGTTATATTGCAGGTAAATTGGTCACACACTACAGATGAATAGGATTGATAATTTTGCAGTGGCCTCATCTTGTTATTTCTCTTGAAATTTGAGGATTAAAGATTTTGGAGTAGTTTGTCCTGATATAAATGTTGTGGGCTTATGGGCGAATGGAATACGTTGAGAATGATCAGTGCCGTGGTTAGATTGGTGGCAGGTTAACAAGTAAGCGTGTTGGGAAATTCTTAGAGTCTTCCAATCCAAGGACATACATCTTGGTGGAGGAGCACCCCTTTCGTGCTGATCCATCGCATGTTTTGACGCATCGTGTTCAGGCCAGCTCCATTAATTTTGTTGCATCTCTCATGAGGATCTTACCAAAGGCTCCTCATGATCACACCTTTCTACAACTGTTGCAAACGCTTTCAAAAATGGTATGTAAATGATATGTGTATTTAGATAGAATCAGGGATTGTAGAAAGGAGGATTTGAGAGCAATAGGATGCACATGTTGTAAGATAATATGTTTGTAGTGAGTACATCCACATTGAGTCTTCTCTTTCTGCATGTCCAGGTGGGCATGGAAATCAAGGCGAAGCTGACCATGGGGCTATCAGTAACCGAACCATTTGTTGCTCGTGCTGTCGCCACATCAATTCTGCCCGGTTCAACCTTGTTTCTTGGCAACAGTATGCCAATTCGTGATGTGGAGATGTACTCTACAGGACTTGCTGACTGTAATTTACCTGAGGAGTTTTTGGGGCTAACTACGAGAGTGGCCTCGAACCGAGGTGCGAGTGGAATAGATGGGGTTCTGAGCACTGCCATTGGCTTTGCAGCTGGAAGCACTCGCCGGGTACACTCACTTCTCAAGGAGACATCTCTTAGTCATTTTCCAATAAATGATATACTGCCACAGGATAGCCCATGTCACAACAATCCTATTTTTGGAAATCTCGAAGTGAATATGCGTGTATTTTGGTAAAGAAATGAGTGTTGTTATATTCATACTGCAGGTGACGCTGCTTGTGGGCGATGTGTCATTCCTTCATGACACCAATGGACTTGCATTACTCAAAGAAAGGTGTGGCCTCACTTTTACTTAATTTTCAAGTCAGATTATAGATTATCCCTCTGAGCCAGAGACCCTAAACAACCTGTATCTGGCATCTCTTATGGTATAGCACTTGCTGAGAATTGTTTTGTTTGTTTGTTTGTGGTGTTGGTTGTCTTTGTAACCTGTATGTGTTTCCATATTCTGAAGGGTAGGGCAGCCGCCGGTGACGGTAGTGGTCGTCAACAATGAGGGAGGAGGAATTTTTAGTTTGCTCCCAATTGCGAAGACTGTTCCTGCAGCAGCATTCAACACCCTATGGTCCACAGAGCATGACATCAATATAAGCAAGCTTTGTCGTGCTCACAGGTACTATACCCTGGCACTAAGTAGTGCATGAGTTACATAACCTCTTCTTGTTGGGCTCAGCATAGTTTTCTGATTTCAATACACTTGTGGCATCGACATCATTCCAAGTTGCAGGATGAAAGAATGAAAATTTGACTCTGGGATAAAATACCCGGACACTCTGAGAAATTTCCATTGTAGATTTTTGACATCCACTCGCATTAATATATGTACATTTTCCATGTTGTATGATAATTATTCAGGGTGAGCCATACTCCAGTGCGCACAAAGCAAGAGCTGGAGAGTGCACTTGAATGGGCTAAGAGAAGCCCTTTCAATTGTGTTGTGGAGGTTGAAAGTAACATTGAACACAACACTCAGTTCCACCAGTTTCTGCAAAACACTGTCACACAGGCTACAACCCGTGCTTTTAAAGTACTTTCCAGGTTCAATGGCTTGTTTGGCCAAGGTGGCAACACCCAAACAAAGATCTCAACTGCAGAGTCCTTTCAATACAAGTAAGTCCACCCTTGGTCAGTGTATTGCCATAGATCAACACTCATTAGGAAAACACACTTGATACTTTCACTTCAATAATTTCTGACCTTCATTTATCCTATGCTCAGTCTGCTTGCAAATGGATATTCAGCACAACAGATCTTCCTCATTTTGTTACAATTGCAAACGGTCAGTCTGGTGCAAACTGTGAACGCTGATGTATTTATCCTTTTTGCCAACTATTTTTGTTCAGAATCCCATTGTCCGCTCCATTGACAACTAGTGTTAGGAGGAGCTCCGCAACAAATCCTTGGAGAGAGGGGTTTTTAATACAAATAACGCTACATAGTGGTATTTCAGGCATGGGAGAGGTAAAAGATCTAACAAAATATTTGTTCATATGTTTTTGTTGGCAATAGTAACAAATTCAGTTTTTAATGCAGGTTTTATTATAACTACTAAATGTGCATCATTCTACTGTATTGTTCTCAGTATCATTTCTCTCTTTAGAGCCATACACATGAGACACAAAAGACGCACAATGTCGAGATTTATGCTGGACTTGATTTTGCAGGTTGCCCCTTTGGAAGGACTTCACAAAGAAAGTCTAGTGGATGTCAAAGAACAGCTCCAGGTTCTCCTGCCAATTTTGAAGGGTGTAATAGTGCCTCCTACTGTAGTTCTTCTCAATGGGAGCTTCAGTTCTTGGCTCTTCAGCACACTGGGCATTCAGGTATATTGGTTACTAATGAAGTAGAGACTTTGATTGTACAGGCGCTTCTGTTTGAATTTATGCAAGTGTTGGGTCCATTTCATGCTTATTTTGGACAGAAGAGCATTCACATCATCTGATTAAAACTCACCTTTTGGTTTTTACTAGTGATAGTGGACTTCAAAACACTCTAGCTTTTTGCATTGAAACTAATGACATTTATTTCAAATTGGTCTTATGGGTCTTGTGTTTTGATATTTCTCCAACATTCATCTTGAAATCTTGTGCCTTACACATAGGCAAAAACATTGCATCCAAGTGTGCGCTGTGGACTCGAAATGGCTGTTCTTGAGGCTTTAGCATCTTCAGTAGGGTGCACACCGTCAGAGCTACTCATTGGCCATGGCCTTAACTCGAGTTCAGAAATCTCTAATGAGAATTCAGGCAAAAAGGATGCATTCAGGACCCAAATTTGTGCTTTACTTGAATCAGAAGGCACACCCAAGCAAGTAGCTGATGAGGCTGCAAATCTTGTCAAGCAAGGATTTTGTACTTTGAAATTGAAGGTCGGTTAAGCTATTTTCCATAATTTTGAAGGTTATAGGAAGCTCAAAGGATAAACTGGACGTTTGTTATTCATGCCAGATCATTTCATTCTGGCAGAGGATAATGCTTTCTAATATAATATTGTAGGGTTTGATTATGCACATACTCTTTGCAAGGATCACGCATCATTTCTTACAATTGCTTTCTGTTGCACTGTGACTAACTGTAGCCGGTTCATGGATTGTGCAGGTTGGACGGCGTGCAACACCACAAGAAGATGCACAAGTTGTAATGAAGATAAGAGAGCGAGTTGGAGACAATGTACACATTCGGGCAGATGCAAATCGGAAGTGGAATTATCAACAAGCCGTTGAGTTTGCAAATCTTGTGCAGACATGTGACCTCCAATATCTTGAGGTACCTAATAATTTGACCATATGTATACATATATATATAAGTCTGTATGAATGATAGCCAGCTCCAAACATCATGCAGAAAGTCTGGTATATCTTCAAGAAAATTCTTCAGTAGCATGGAGCAAAACTCGTAGCTTCTGAATCTATACGGAACACGTATCTTATAACATGCACTTCAATTTATCAGGTCGTGATGATCTATCATGAGCTACGCAGGGTATTCCTGTGCTTGATAGACGTCTTCTATTGACAGTAGAGTGAGTCCACCCTTGAGAATAAGTTGCTTGAATTCTGCAACCACATGGTCCTCTCGTACATATAGAAGTGTATTTTCCTCAAAATGTTCCAAGATTGCGAATAAATTTCTTGGATATGTGTCTCATAACAGGAGCCTCTCACGATACCGCGAGACATTCCAAGGTTCTGTGAGGAGACCGGTATACCAGTGGCTTTGGATGAAAGTGTTGATGAAGATCTCTCATCGTCAAGTGAGAGGATCGAGACGCTTTTGTCAGACGGTGTTGTTGCGGTGGTGATCAAACCGAGTCGTGTCGGGGGACTTGAACGAGCGGCAGCCATAGCCGAGTGGGCGCACAGCCGGGGCAGAGTAGCAGTCATCAGTTCAGCTTTTGAGACCAGTATTGGCCTCTATTCTTATGCACACTTGGCAGCCTACGTGGACCACAGAAGATTTCAAACTATCACAACTATTCCACCTCAATCCCCACAAGCTGCCACTACTGCTCACGGTCTTGGTACATATATGTGGCTTGGTGGAGATGTCATTCAAAACAAGCGGTTCGACGTTACCAGCCTCAATGATGGGGGGATCGTGGCACCATTGGGAAGAGTGGTAGACACAAGGCACACACATCATCTCAATGACAAGTTTGTTGTTCCAGATAGCACAGGATGGGATTTGGAAAGCTACTCTGTGAATGTTACGAGTGGCAATACGGCATTCAAGTTTTGTGTATGGGATACTGCAGGTGTGACACCTAATGTAAGTCAACTAGCTTGGACCCATGCCATCCCAGCCCGTAACACCTGTGCGTATGAACTATGAACTATGAAACGTGAATAATGAATCACGAATCATGAATTCTGAACTACGAATTCCAATTCCCTAACCCTTAACCCACAAATTGACATGATTGGTCAATGATGGGGTTGGAATGGTTGTAATCATCACCGGTGGAAACAGCTGAAGCAGTGCTGCATGACCATAGCTCAACCTTGAAGTCTTCTTTGTTAGTACCAATTTACACTACGAAAACTGTTATGTAATGGGTGTAGAAGAATGATGCTAATATGGGAATCCTTTGTTTCTTTTATCAGGTGGATGATTCCTCCCCAACCTTGCTGTTCTTGCATGGATTGCTTGGAACAGGACATGAGTGGCTCCCTGTGATTAGACCACTTTCATCCTCGTTCCGCTGTATTGCTGTTGACCTTCCTGGCCACGGAACGACTTCACAAGAGTATCAACAAAGTAACACAGCCAACAAAGTTTCAATGGAGCTGGTGTGTAATGCACTTGTGACATTGCTCGAGAAGTTAGGGATTAAACAATTTGTACCTGTTGGGTACTCCATGGGCGCCCGAATCGCTCTTTATCTGACTTTGCGACATAGTGAGCGGGTATGTCTCACCTCAAAATGCAAGTTTCCAGCATTTAATGTTGAGTCAGTGTCTACATAACCTCCTGGGTTTAGTATCACTTCGCTGCTAACTCAACATGTAGCTAATGATTCATTCAACATTGATTCAATGTTCGAGTTTGATGTGATTGAATCAGTGTGAAATCCATGTGAATCTATGTGAATCAATGAGGTTTGTGATGCTCCACTTCTTGGCATTCATTTTTCTCCAGTTTGACTCCATGAGGTTGGACATGAGCTGATTCAGTCTATGTTGTCTTGTTCGTAGTTTCATGGATTCCAGATGGATCACTATATTCGTTATTTTGGGACTTTTTCGGCATTTTGAGACAGTCACAAATATAAGAACATGGATAAAATCACATACATATTGGAGAATGTTGTAAGATGCAAATACTTTGAAGCAGGTGTTAATATCAAGAACCCAATTAAGAACTCATATCAAGATGGTTTAGGTAGGACGACCCAAACATTAGACCATGTTGTTGTGGTCCATATATTAATTTGAGACAAGAGAAAGTCTCAAATTAACGAATAGTTGTTTGTGTGCAGGTTCTAGGTGTTGTTTCGATTTCAGGAAGCCCAGGCTTGGAGGATGAGAAATTCAGAGAAGCAAGGGCAGCCCAGGACACAGCTCTAGCACAAACTATGAGAGAAGGGGGTCTGAAGTCGTTCATCCATTCATGGTATCAACAGCCACTGTGGGAGAGGTAAGTGCTCTCTTCCTATCTGGCCAACATTTGCCTCAGGGTTTCAGGGTTAAGAGCAACTCCTATGGTCACTGTAGAATGATTCTCTCAATAATCGGCTAATTAATTCTATTGGGCCAATGTCGCATGCTCATCCCATCCATAAAGTCCATAAACATCATAAATCCTGATTGGCCATTGATTATTGAGAGAGAGACAACCCTCTAAAGTTCTCGGCCACTTGATTTTCAAGGGTGGGAAAGGGTTTAGAAGGTTGCTTCTCTCTCAACAATCGATGGGCAATAAAGATTTGATTAACATTTGGGCTTTGTGGGTGGGAAAACTATGCAACTTTACTCCAAGAAAATCCTTGAAGCTGATTATTGAGAGAACAAATTTACAGTGATTGTTGGAAACTCTGTTAGGGTTTAGGGTCAATGTAGTTGTTGATTACGCCATTCTTACTCTTGTAGAAGGGATGTAAAACGTGGCCTAGTACATTTTCATGTGAATCACATGGGAAGCAGTTCCTGGGCTCTCCCACTTGGTTGGTATCTAGGTTGAACTGATGGCGATTTTCCTGTGTGATTCCTTTGGCGCAGCTTACGACATCACCCTAATTTTGAGGAATTAAGAAGCGAGCGGATGACACACAAAGATGAATATGCTTTGGCCGATATTCTTGCATCTCTGAGTGTTGGTCAGCAGCCGTAAGTTCCTCATCAAAATCTCCTAATGCGCCCAAGATTTAACCTCGTCTTATATGCTCAAAAGTTGTAAACAATGATGTGTCTCGTGGCCAGAGCATGCATTCACTGTTTTTTTTAATCATGTCAACTGTTCTTTAACCTTTAAAGGTCAACTAGTGCTTTTCTATAAATTAAGGTGACTAAAGATAAGACTTCTATTTGCTCAAATGCTGTTTACACTAAAGGGCAAGTTATTACAAAATACCTAAAGAGTGCATCCATGTGTTCCAAAGGGAAATTTTACATCTTGACATATTGTATAAGATTTTGATTGCACGTCATTTCTGGGTTGCTTTCCTTCCGCCCGATGATGTTATGACAACTTGTTCCTCTCAATTCAGGTCTCTGTGGGAGGAATTGGGAGAGTGCTCCAGTCCTGCATTGCTGGTGGCAGGCAGTCTGGACTTCAAATTTGTCGAAATTGCACACCAAATGTGCGCGAGAGCAGGACAACAAGCACCCCCAAAGGCACGGCGCTCGAAAAAAGCCTCGCATGCCCAAAAGAAAGAGATGTGGGAGTCGGAAGACTTCCGGCTTCCGTACGAGTTCATGAAGGAGTTTCCCGAGGTGAACATGCTTATGCCGGACATCGAAGGTTTGCCAAAGGATGAAGGATTTGCCGCCTTTTTCGCTCAAGAGATGAAGAAGTTGCAACTTGAGGATAATTTGGCTCTCGAGATGGACGATTGGCCCAGCAATGATGGCAATGAGCTGCAGCAGTGGGAGAATAGCAACCCTAAATCCAGAGAAGACATGTTTCAACTTGCGGAAGTGGAAGACTGTGGTCATGCAGTGCATATTGAGAATCCATGGGTACTCGTTCGGCTTTTGCGGGTGTTTCTACAGAAACTCGAACGCCCTTGACTATGCAGGTGTCAACAAAAGAATTATTCTTGGTAGATAAAGATGAAGAAATGCATGGTGGGTGTAACCCATCCGAAGTCAACCCTGCATATGGAGGTTCAAATTATAGATGCTATATGTAAGTATTGGGAACCGTAGCCAGGAAGTAAGTAGAGAAAGTAAATATGATCTGTTGAAGATTCAGAGGTGTGGAGGGGCATGACAGTGTCAGACAAAGAAAGGGATACAGGCCGCAGGAGGATAGCAAAGACACTTTTGCCCAGTTTGGGATACAAGCATTTTGATAGAGACAGCAATATGTCTGATGCACTGAAATGTTAGGAACTTCTACTTTGAAGACCTGTGAAGGAGACTTGCAGAAGCTTGAAAGAGTTCTCCAATCTGCAGGAATGATTGTCACTTGGATATTAAATTCAAATCACAGAACAGACTACAACATCCCACACTGCTAATCTAGTTTGTCAGGTTCGATTGGCCACAGTACAAACATGCTGCTATGCCCCCACAATGCCAACTTCCTAGTGTATTAGATTGCCGTAATAAACAATGCCGCCACAACTTTACCTAATTAAACTGTTGACGAAATTTAAACAGGAGGCTGCCAGAAAGTTCTGGCATGAAGTGCCTCGCCATTCTACACTGAACGTGTATGAATAACTGTAGAAACCTAGGCCTTGCGCTCAATTACCTTCTAATACGGTTATTTAGACTTAATTACATTCAATCACACTTGATTAGTTCAAATGTGTATGAATACTTTGTGAAAGTAGAAGGTATTAACTAAGCTATTATAAAACAAACATACTAAAAATAAAATATTAATTTTAGTTCCATTTTAGAATGACAAAGGCCCTTTCAATGGTAAGTCACAAAAATTATAACCTCAATGCTAATGAGGTTTTGTAATATTTTTAACTTCCAAGTTAATTACATGCTTTATTGACGGTTTCATTTCGAAAATGACATCCCAATCAATTGTTTATTTACTCAATGGATGTGTGTGTATATATATATATTGGATTGTGGACCTTGAAGGTGAAGTGCACTCAATATGGGATTTGTGGATGAGTGGCCTTCAAGGATGCAAGGGCAATGGTTTTTTCGAAGTCGGGAGGGGCAAGCAAAAGTTTTCAGTCAAGTCCAAAAAATCTCAATTTCTTTCTAGGGGGGTTGCCCATGCCCATATCTACCTCCCCCGAAAAGCTCGTAGGGGGAGGTTTAACGTCCGCCAGTGGCAGGCCTTGCCCCTAAGGGCAGGACACAGGAGGGCTTGCGCCTCTCTTGCCCGCCCGGCCTCCTATGTCCCGCCACTAACCAGCCAGTACACTAAATATAATATTTAGTGTCACCAATTCTAATTGTCTTGCTCCATACGAATTGTAAACCGCGGTATAGTGTCACCAACACTAAATGTTAACCCAACATTATTTATCATTCCTTGTAAATGTTTTGGGGGGTTATAGATATATGTGTTGCAATTACTGTCACTTACCAAGTGATTTTATGTCACTATGGTAATTTTATGTCCCTACCTTCTCTTGTCAACAAATCACTTAGTGACATAAAACACTTGGTAAGTGACAGTAATTGCAACACATGTATCTATAACCCCCCAAAACATTTACAAGGAATGATAAATAATGTTGAGTTAACATTTAGTGTTGGTGACACTAACCGAGGTTTACAATTACACTATTCTGTCTAATTAGTGTGGGTGGGAAATTCACGTGGGTTGGAAATTAGTGTGGCCCACACTAAATTTCCAGTGCTTGCATCACTTTGGATGTAATTCGTACTATCATCCATCTGTGTGTGTTAGGGTTCTCCGCAAACAGCCTCCATTAGGTATGTGCGCGCAGAGTTGAGTCTTGAGCGAGCGGCGGAGCTACGAGGGGAGGGCGGAGTGGCGAGAGCTGCGAGGGGAGGACGACACTTTGTAGAGGACGACACTCATAGATTGTTGCTTGACTTGTATAAAGGGATGGGTTTTGCAAGTGTATATCTCAATTTGAATAGGATAAATGCGTGGGGATAGAAAGAGAGGAGGACCTAGGCCTCAGAATATGTCCAGACCAAGAAGACATCATAATCACTTGCAACGTCAAAACATTCTTTTGAAAGGAGGAAAAATGTTGCTCAAGATATTACTCCTTTCTTGAATGGTTCTGGAATGTGCAAAATACTCAGTCTCACTATAAGTAGGTTTCAAAACTTTTGTAGATTTTGAGGCTACCAGACATATTTTGAGTATTTTAGCTTTATGTTTTGGATTATGGTGATCACAGTCAGCATGGCTATCAAGATTCTGAACACCTACTCTTATTTTGGAGGAAGGACTGAATGCTAAGGCGTTGTCGAATGCAGAATGCGTTGAGGCATATATTTGCAGAACAAACTGTGGAGATACAGGATGCACAGGTGTGGAGTAAGCTGGCAGCTGTAGCATGTCCTTGCAATGGATTAGTTCTTATGGATGAGTCTTTGTAGCTTCTCCCTTTTGTGGACGCTCTAGACCTTAGTAGAAACAATTTAGCAAAAGTAGCCAATATGCAAAAGTGCACCCGTCTCAAGTTTATGGACCTCGGCTTCAACCACATCACATCTGTTGCTTCATTAAACCAGGTGCGGTCACGTGGGATCCATGTTCCTTGTAATTCTAGTTGCTCCATTGTGGGATTTGGTGGGAAGGATTGATTGCCCTCTGCCATGTCATGCATCTACCACCTTTAAGCATACCTTATATCTCAAATAAATCTCTTGAAGTATCTGCGTCCAATAGCAATGGGTAGCACAAGCTAAGACATTATAAGGAAGCATCCTGACTATTTTGCAGGGGAACCCGTACCTGAGATTCAAGGAAGTTGATGTCATATTTTGAAAACATGTTTTGGTCGGAATTTAACCGGGCACAAGTAAGCATTATGTCAATGTAGATAGTTGTGAGGGTACTTCTTTTTTGAAGGTTTAGTATACTTCAATATGCAATCACGTAAAGTTCAATAATAAATTTTGTACTTGGAGTTTATGGAACTGTGCACATGGTTAGAATTCCAACAATGTGCACCATGTGCAATCCACACCTAGTATGTATGGCATAGAAGTTTGAGGTTTCCGCTCACGAGTCAAATATAAAGTTTCAATGTGGGGAAAGTCTTAAAACACAATTGGATGGAATTATGAAGTTTCATCCAATTGTGGGAATGACAAAGCCCACACAAATTTTTCACCTTTGAAATTAGTGTGGGCCACTCTAAATTATAATTTGAAATTAGTGTGTTTTATTGGGAATTAGTGTGGCCCACACTAATTAGACAAAATAGTGTAGTATGAAGCAAGACAATTAGAATTGGTGACACTAAACATTATATTTAGTGTACCAGCCAGTTAGTGACGGGACACAGGAGGCCAGGGGGATAACATTACCCAACCCAAACGTCTTAACTCCGGCGCGGAGTTCGATGCGGCTCCGATGCGGCTCCGGGGAGGTTCGGATGCCAGCTCCGGTGGGTTCGGGTGGGTTGGGGCAAAAATTGCCCCCTATTTTTTTGATTGGGTGGGGCCTTACTTGATCTCATAAGGGGCCTCCTAGAGTAATTTGGGGCCGTAGAACCCAAATTTAGCAAAAAAAAACCAAAAAAAGTCATCAAGGGGCCAAAACGGGGAGGGCCAGAAAAATGGACCCACCGGAGCTGGCATCCGAACCTCCCCGGAGCCGCATCGAACTCCGCGCGCGGAGTTAAGACGTTTGGGTTGGGTAATGTTAGGGAGGCCAGGGCCGGGCTCGGGCGGGCAGGAGAGGCCCTCCTGTGTCCCGCCCTTAGGGTCGAGGAGTGGCAGGGGGCGTCGCGAAACCCGAGGCCCGAGGGTGAACGCCACATGTTAGCTCAGTCTGAGCTCATGATTTTTGTGCACGCTCCCTTCGAGTTATTTTCAGCTCCCTTCATGGGATGTGTGAGTTAGCATGAGCTGCAGGTTCCAGAATCCATGCCCACAAACCATGTCTTGAGAATCTCCAGTATACAATGATGGATTTTTTTGTTACAGCTTAGGGCCACTTCACACACGAGCCAAGAGCCGTGACCATGAAATTGTGAGAGCCCAAAAGAAAGTGCCCAAAGGCCGTCCCTACACACCTCCAAAGTCATGTAGTGTGGTCACAGATCCTCAAGTGTAGTGTGAAGCCATGTGTGACTGGCCCTCATCGAAATGCTATTTCAATGAACTTCTATTCATGCGGGTCTTCACACATGATAAAATAGAATAAATCAACGGTTGTGAGCATTCAGAGTGCCATGGTCTCCCAGTTTTGTGTTAGGCCTACGTCCAAGAGGTGGTTTTTGAAAATAGTCCAAGTGACCATGAAACATGATCCATTTGATGCCATGTAGGAATCCATGTAGACTTTACATCCATCTTGCATTCACATACTCCGTTGGTCCCTCAAGCGTAGTGTGAAGCGAACTTGGACCGGCTCCACCTTTTCCACCAATGAGAGTGCTTGAAGTGTAACGGTCACAGGCTCTCAGTCTCATGTGTGAAGTGGCCCTTAGTCGTAAATTGTTACTTCATTTGGAAACATAAGTTAAGAATGGCTTGGGCTGTTAGTATGAGGTAGACAACCCTTATTCGGTTACTTTTCTTATTAGGATGCCTATATTTGAGTGGTATGTGGTTTGGCGTGGCTTCAAGAATGTACACCAAAAAGATGTGTGCTCAAAAAAATTGGATTGCATGTTAAAAATACGATAACCGTTTTAGGTTCAATAGTCAACATTATTTTTAAATTTTTTATTTTTTTTGGGGGGGGAGATTACATGATCATTTAATGAGCATGGAAATCTTCGGTTTTGATAATGAATATGATCTTTACGAGGAAAGTGACCACATCCTCGATTTCAATTTGCTAACCATCTCGCACTAGTCATGTGTTTCATATCCTATGAGGAGTGGGCCAGAGAACGGCATTGGGTGCCCATACCCGTACCCGTACCCTAACCCACCCGTACCCGCGGGTACGGGTAGGGTGCGGGTGCATCTTAAGCTCAATGGATGGGTGCGGATGGGTGGTGCATCGAAGAAGGTTTAGTGCAGTCCACGGTCTACGATTTTATGTTCTTACGATCGAACCATGACTTGAAATAAAATTATGAAATCTGAATGCATGATTCCCCTTTTCCACTATAAAATTTTGCAATAGTAACATCTGCTCTATGCACGAATTTTCGGGTGGATACGGATGGGTGATGTCAATCGTTGGGCATCGACGGGTGGATTTGGGCGGGTACGCCATTTGAGAATGGGGTCGCGGGTGCAACCGGGTGTAGTCGGGTGGGGGTTGTGCCGTTCTTTGGAGTGGGCTAGTCGAAATGAGTAACCATTTAAGAGTTGTCTACCTTACAACTTAGTGAAATATAGTATTACTTCTTTTAGAAACATAGCTACACCAAATAGTCCTATTAAATTAGCACGGAATAATATCTAGTGTGGGCCACACTAATTTCTAGTCAAGGTGGAATGAGCGTAGGTCCAAGACCCTAGGCTTTTCCCTAAGTCTTCATAAAGACTTCCAACCAATACATTGATATTAGTTATAGGACAAAAGTAGCACCAAAATATATATATCACTCACATTAGTATTTTAGAAAACCATTTAATGTGGCACATGCTAATTTTCTACTAGAAGTTTAGCATGGATTGAAAATTAATATGGCCCACATGAATTCTCATTGAGACTTAGCGCGAGCTCCATAAAATTATTGCGGCCCAGAGTATTAGGACTATTTAGTGTGGTTAGAATGCCTTGAGCTATAAGTAAGGGCCAATTTAGACTATGGTGAAGAAGTGCACCGCTCAGTCAAAAATTTCAGCCCAAAACAAGGTCATTTGAGGCAACAGTTGGTATGGCGGATAAGATGGGGTTCTCCAAAGACCAAGTTTCTTGCCCGAGGGTTTGAGATTGCCCAAGAAACTCGACCTCCAAAGAACTCCCCCTAGCATGTTGGCATCCATGTCATTTTCCATTCATGCTTGAAGTTCTCCACTGAAGAAGTCTCAGCTGTAGTGTAAACCCTGATCAATGAAGAACCCATTTCGTAGCCAATCGTATTGCTCCATTCCCCTAAATCTTTGGACCAGTGCACTTCTTCACAGTAGTTTAAACCGACCCTGAGGTGGTCCGAGATGACCCTAAACTACCGGATGATGGTGGAGGGATACCCAAATCTCAAGGAAGAGGTTGGCGGTTTGAATCCCGGCTGTGAAATCTCCTCTCTACTTGACGGAAAACTTGCCAGGTGGTCAATTGCCTCCTGTGCTTTGGCGTTAGCCTGTTGGCCTTCTGTCTCAAAAAAAGAAAAAAAAAAAGACCCTGAGGTACGTTTTAACCTCCTGGTCACAGCAAGCCAGGGTACCGGTGGTGGTCTGGCAGTGTAGTATATTACCTATTATTAAGTCCAACTTAATCTATCCTTTCAGGCATCAACATCTATTGCGTTCTTAGATTTGTACACAATTGTAGGGAACAATCATGGTTTTTGGTAGATACAGAGGGACACTTAGTGTCGCCAGCCAGGGCCAGCTGTAGAAGAGGACTTATTCAGGATCCTTTGTTGTTGGTGGTTGCCCAACACACATGGACAAATAGGAGGAAGCCACTTGCCGAGTAGTGATTCGTCACTAAAACTCAAACTCCTCACCTATCAACATATGGACTTGAGCAAATTCCTCAAATATCAAGATACTTCAGCTTCAGCTTATACTGTAATGACGAGGTTTGTGGTGAAGTCACAAATGCTTGTAGACGAAACCTAAATCAAAAGTGATTTTGTCAAATTAGGGCGGATGTCACATGCAACATCAATACAACCATGAGACCCAAGCAGCGTTCAAGATTGAAGTCTTCAATGCCCTTCAAACGCGATTTGGCCCTTCAAAATATACCTCTCTCAAAACAGCCCTTCAAAACGCAACCCCAAATTGAAAATGAAGACGTCACTTGAAGTCCTCAATATAATCTGCTTGTCACAAGAACCAACAAGCATAGGGCATTGTCACTACAAGAAGTGGAGTTAGATGGTTGATTCTTAATTCTTCACATTGTACTGAAAACATGTACCATATAATTCATTCACAAGTTTAATATGAGTTTTGTATTTCATTTCTATATTCTTGGATTGACGTCTTGGATTTGAACCAACCCTTCAACTGAAAGGCTGAAATTTGAGAGCCCTTCAAAATGAAACTCATATGAGGGCTTCAATCTTGAACACTGGACCCAAGATTTTCACATTCCACATATATTCAAAAGTTTCCAGCTCTCTGGCATGGCACAGTTAGTGCATATCTCGACATGTGGTTCCCCTCTACTACACAAAATATTTTTCCTAAATGGCTTTATCTCTCAAGGCCAGTGTGCAAGATTGAAGTCTTCAATGCCCTTCAAATGCGATATGGCCCTTCAAAATATACCTCTCTCAAAACAACCCTTCACAATGCAACCCCAAATTGAAAATGAAGACGTCACTTGAAGTCCTCAAAAATAATATGCCCGCCAAGCACTGTTCACAAAGTTGGTTGGTTCTTAATTCTTCACATTGTATCGGAAGCACATACCATATAATTCATGCACAACCTCAATATGAGTTTTGTGTTTCATTTCTATATTCTTGAATTGACGTTTTGGATTTGAACCAGCCCTTTCATCTGAAGGGCTGAAATTTGAGAGCCCTTCAAAATGAAACTCATACGAGGGCTTCAATCTTGAACATTGCTTAGGGCCACTCTCTACTGCATTGATTATCCCAATTAATGAGCCGCTATTATTGTCTAAATTTTTGTGATCAGTTTCTTGATAGAATGTTTATTTATCACCTATATAGTTGTTTATGCACCACTGATGCAAGAGGGCTTGCGAATTTGATATGATGACCAAAAAGAGAGGGGGGGGGTGAGAGAAAACCATTAGTGTTGGCGTGAATGAGGGACACTACACCTTGATCATAACCCCAAGCTCGTGTGTGAACCCGATACGAGTTTATTGAGCAGGGCTCCCATGGCTATAGGACAAACGCTACTGCATCTTGTTAGAGGTGGTCCCTATGGGTGACGAACAACCCATAATTAATGCATACGAGGGTCTCAAGGTCGAGTCAGACAACATCAAACAAACTTCTTCAAATTTGGGGGTTGACCAGCTTGAAATGATATATATATATATATATATATAACATGTTGGTCATCATATTTAGTTGGCAAGCCTTCGTGTGTGATTGGGGTGTTAATAGTGTCCGGATGCACGTGTAATGATAGAGTCGAATGGATGAAAATACATTGCAATAGACAATGTAGGCTTGTTCACATCCATTTGTCATTTGAATTTTAAAGGTCATGAGTATTCATTTGTTGCAACATTTGCATCAAGAAAAATAGATGAAGCCCAAATTCCATGTAAACCTGCCAATTGGATGAAATCATATGGCTAATGGATGGAAAGAAGTGCAGGGACTGATGGGAAAGTGTATCCAGCGGTTTGAGAACCATCATATCCAACCATCGTTACCCTAGCTTGGACAAAGTCCCATATTAACCTAAAATTTTAGCATGTGGAAATCCTCACGTAATTGAGGAGGCACAATTCCCTAAAATTCATGAGCTCAAGCCCATGGATCTTATGACACATAACAAGTAAGTAAATGTTATGGATATTTTGTGGGGTAAGGGGCATGCCAATAAGAAAAGAAATCTAGTTGAAGGTCTCTACAAATGTGTATCATAGCCATGGTAGAGGCAGTTGGACATTGGTATGAGCATCTTGGGTTGCTCTTAGAGGCCATATGTGCATAGCATAGCAACCTCAACGCTAATTAATTAATTAAGTAATATTTTGAAGCAAGTGTGCCATGTGTCGTGTAGCGATTGATTGAAACTTGTGATAAAGTTGATATGGAATGAAATTAAAACTACAATTTGGCATGTGAAGTGTTGAACATGCCATGATAAGACAGTGGACCTTAAAGGGACACTTTTATCTATGCATTTAATTAGGCTCATCGGATACTAACAACACACGCAAGTAAGTAGTACAAGATGATTGGTGAATCCAAATCATGCCCATAGCCACTTTCCTCGTCTTTTTGGAAGCTTGTATATAGGTATCCTATTCATTATCAAAGTGAAGATCCTTAAGTTGATAAATGATCATATAGGTCGTCCCAGTTATGTTGACTGTTGCGTTTATAATGGCTAACAAATTCTGAACACATAACCCAATCTCTTTTGAACACGTGTCTTTTGATGTCCGTTCTTGGATCCACACATGACCATACACCACTCAAATATAGGTGTCCGTTTAAGATAAAATGCCAAACTTAGGCACGTCTACATTACTACAGCAGTAAAGCTTGAGCCTTGTGTTTGGACTTGGCGGGCCAAGGTTCCTTTGCTGCTGATGGGTACCGATTGCATATACTTTTTGTGGCGTACTCAAGGGTGGGTTCCATTCATTCTTTGAGCTGTTATTCATAGTTTGGCATCCCTCACATTAAAAGCATGTCTGGATGTTAGGGCCACTTCACACACAAGACCGAAGGCCCGTGACCGTTGCAATCTAAGGGCCACTTCACACACAAGGCTGAAGGCCCCTGACCATGGCGATGTAAGAGCTCTCATTGGTCGAAAAGGCAGAGACTGTCCAAGTTCACTTCACACTAGGAGGTGAAGGCCTAAAGGCCCAAAGAAAAGTTCGTGGATGAAAAGTCTACATGGAGTCCTACATGGCAGGTTGTGGATAAGGGAGCATGGTCTACCGGAATTTGCGTCAGGCCCACCTCCAAGAGGTGGGACTGACGAAAATTCCGGGAGACCATGACTTTTTAAATATTTTTTCCAGTATGACAGATTTCAGGCCAGATTTCAGGGAAGATTCTAGAATAAATTCTAGGACAGACAAACACCACCAAGTAATTCTCTTAAATTGAAATTTTTTTGAGACATATTATATTAAACCAAATCCTCCCCTCTTTTTCCGCCAACAAAATATGCAATGGTCCCACAACATGGTCCATTCTCACTTCACACTCTGCTTGAGGGCCCTGACTACATAAAACGGCTTTCCCAACACCCATGGTACGGCCTTTGGATGAGAGTCAAGGGTCCTCACCATTACAAGGTCACGGCTCTTGGCTCATGTGTGAAGTGGCCCTAAGAGCTCTCATTGGTCGAAAGGGCGGAGACCATCCAAGTTCACTTCACACGCGAAGGTGAAGGCCTAAAGAAGACTTCATGATGAAAAGTCTACATGGAGTCCTACATGGCGGACTATGGATAAGGTTTCATGGTCTCCCGGAATTTTCGTCAGGCCCACCTCCAAGAGGTGGGCTTGACACAAATTCCGGGAGACCATGACTTTTTTAAATTGTTTTCTAGCAGGACAAATTTCAAGATAAACAAACACCACCAAGTAATTGTCTTAAATTGATAGAGTTTGAGACATATTATATTAAACCAAATCCTTCCCTCTTTTTCCGCCAACAAAATATGCAATGGTCCTGCAACATGGTCCATTCTCACTTCACACTATGCTTGAAGGCCCTTGACTACATAAAACGGCTTTCCCAACACCCATGGTACGGCCTTTGGATGAGAGTCAAGGGTCCTCACCATTACCAGGTCACGGCTCTTGGCTCATGTGTGAAGTGGCCCTTAATAACTTACACTTGCACTTCCCGACATGTAGGCAAAGCAGTGTCTGGACCACGAGCTTAGGTGAGATAAAATTCTCGCATAAAAATAAAAATGGACTGCCTCTCATCCATCCAACATAAAAACTTCAAACCCTCTTTCTTTAGGTTTTGTGACCAAAAGTTCATCTTGAATGAGCATATCTAGACCAAGGGCCGGTTTACACCATGGACCAACAAGTTGGACCATGGAAGATGGCCTTTTTTCATGGTCCGACTTGATGGTCCAAATTCCATGGTCCGATTTTGTAAAAAAATCAATTACAAAGCTTTTTGGGCCTCTCACGAGGTGTAAACCAAATGTGGACCAAGAGGAATGACCATGCACCAAAAAGTGAATGTGTTGATTTTTCATTTAATATATGCCCAAAAAGGGCAGTTTTGAGACCAAAAAAATTCAAGTTTGAATATTCTCTTGCCTTCTCTTGTCTTCATCTTCTCTCCCCCCTCCCCCCCCAAAAAAATCATTACAAATTTATTATAACAACTTTTCTTTGCCACGGGCCCTTGCCTTTTTATCCTAGAATGCCTCTTTTGCCTCTCCCACCGCAAAACCCCTTGGATCATGTCAATGGATAATGTAGGCCTTAAAATATGTCTTTTGGGGACCTCAAACTCCATGGTCACTCTGACATTTTTTCCTTGGTGTAAACCGAAGTGGTCCCGGGACGAGTTCAACAACCAATCACAGATTTTAGAGGGCCTTGGGACGACTTCATGGTCCATGGTGTTAACAACCCCTAATTTGAAGCTAATGTTGGTGTCAAATGGACCATAATGAGTATTTATAGTGGGGAGGTAAGCTTTTAGGCTATAATTTTCTATCACCTATGCTCGTAGCTTGGACATGCCTTGGCCACGTATCAGGAAATGTGGGAGCAAGTTCTAAAGGGGCTTTTGTTTGGTCCGAGACGACCCTAAACTACTGGATGATGGTGGAGAGATACCCAAATCTCAAGGAAGAGGTCGGCGGTTCGATTCCCGGCTGTGAAAACTCCTCTCTACTTGACAAAAAAATTGGCGAGGTGGTCAACTGCCTCATGTGCTTTGGCACTGGCATGTCGGCCTTCTGTCTCAACAATAAATAATAAATAAAGGGGCTTCTGAATCTCCCTGATACACTAAGGGGCCGAAGTTTACATTAGGGTCCAGGTTGAAAGAAACCTAAAAATCACGTAATCTTAGTAGCCAAGAGCTTAAAATCGGATTGAAGATTTCGCATTGAGGATTAAATGGAGAGTATGTGAAAATAAGCACCATCTTGGCGGAAAGCTCCATGGTCTCAAACCCAAAAACTACTCCACCTAAGGTTCGGTGTGCCTAAATTAAACAAATCAATCATTTTGACACCTATATTTGAGTGGTATGTAGTTAGGTGTGGATCTAAGAATTGGCACCAAAAGGACATGTGTTTAAAAGATATTGGACTATGTGGTCAAGATATGCTCAGCATTCAAGGTTCAATAATCCACATTTATTGGGGGCACCTAGATGACCAGTGAACGAGCACGAAAATATTCATTTTAAAAGATAAAGTAAGATACTCGTATGGGCTCATGATATTATGGGGAAAGTGACTATGGCCTTCAAGATTTGGACTTGCTAATCATCTTGTGTTGATTGTGTGTTTTCATATCCTAGGTGAAGTTTGCCACACCGATTATCTCATTTAGTGCGTGTGGTACTAATTCCCGGAGCATGCATTGTTTTGCCAAATCTCAAGATGAGTGTGGGCTAAATTCTTTATTGAGTGATACTAAAATTATGAATACACGCTCATTTACCATACACTCCAAGAAAATTTGTGTGTGCTCTAAGGTGTTTGTAGAGTTCATGATTTGTTTTGGTGAACTCGAAGAGGCTTCTTCTTCTTCTTCTTCTTATGTGCTGGTGCCACTCAATCATGAGGCCTCTCTTAACACTAAGAAATTGAATAGAGCTTGCATTGAGAATTCCGGCACTTTGACACTCTAGACTCCCAAAACCCTAAATCTTATGGTGGCACTCATTTCATAGCATAAAAGAATTTAGTATCACCTTCACTAATTTCACACATGCACTATTAACCCACCCTTGGTCCCTTACTAAATGAAATAATAATTGTAGTCGGGAAAAAATTACCATTTAATAGCGATCTACCTTAGTTTGGGAAATCAAACTTTAAAGTCAACACCGATGCTCGATGTATTTTAATATCATTTAACTAGGGCCATCAACATCATTTCAAATGTCCACAACCTCCTCTCAACTAACATCTTCAATCCATCATTGCACCAAATATTGTGATTAAATTAACTTAAACAAAGAGTCCATGGTGGCCTACACCTAATTTAAACTCATTCATTTTAAATGTCATAAGATGTTGGAAGGGATTTTGGAGACAATAACAGTGAATTTTTGTTGTTGATATCTTAATTTTATTTATTTATAAAATATGTATATATATATAAAAATAAATATATATATATTGTTCATATTGCCAAGTTTATGTTGAAAATGCGATGAAGTATGTGAGGTAATTTGGTAAATTTGCCTTGGTTCACATATGAGCTCACGGTTATTATCAGGGTGAAGCGTCCCTCATCCAACCATCTCTCTCTCTCTCATCCAACTCTCTCTCTCTCTCTCTCTCTCTCTCTCTCTCTCTCTCTCTCTCTCTGAGGTAATCCAACATACATTCATATGCAATATCTAGTATTTTCAACAACCACTTCTACATAATCTCATCGGTTTAAGCAATCCAATTGGTTGATGATAAATCTGGACCCAAATAGTTCACAAAAGGATATGAGTCCAAAGTATGAGAGTATGAGTTGGTGCCTATGTGTCATTGTTTTTTTTGCCAAACTATGTCGTCCCACATGATAAGCTTTCATAAGTTTTGTGATTCATTGTGGGAAGAGGCTAGGTACATAAGTATGGCTATGTCTTTCAACAACTAAAAAAAATCCAATGCTAGGTGAGTCACATAGCCATGGTCATCATTCACATTAACACATGCATCCATAGTTGTTGCACCATTTTCTTGGAGATAGTGTGATCCTTCCATTATTACAAAGAATTGGTGTGATTAATTGACTATAACATTGAAGTTCAACTATCCTAATAATCGTGAGTAGTAAATATATAAATACATGATACTATTATAACATGAACAATCTAGAATTAACGTGATATTTTATATTTTAACATATGTCATGCTATAACATACAAAACATGGAGGTTAAGTAGGTGGATTGTAACACATACAATCTCATATCCTCCCATCATGGTTGAAAATGGTCAAATACCATAGCTGTCACATAGGGATCATTGACATAGTTACCCATTCATAACCAATTGCTCATCCAAGAGTAGAAGAGTTGAGAGAGAGAGGATGGCTATGTGACAGTAGCACCTTCCATTCATATTGTGAGAAATTGCATGATATCTTCACAAATTATGTAGGTGATTGAACCTTGAAATGACTGATGCATTTAGTTATACCTATCACAACACGTGTGTCCTTGTGGAGATGATCAAAGTACATTGTAGTCATCTCCATCTTGACCATCCACATGAAGAGGATATGCACCTATGTTGACATCTTCCCACAATTCAAAGAAATCCAATGCAAGCAATATACATAGCCATGCTCATCTCCATGACATGACATCATCACAATTCTCCAAGCACAACATTCACATGTAAAAACCAACATATATTGGAATAATGACCTAATTTCCAAGAAATGTCATAATAATTATGTTAACTTTTTGTATTCATGTATTATATACCATGTTATACTATTATTTAGCTATGTATAAAAATATAATTATACCGTATTATGTTTTAAACCACTAGATGAAATTTCAACGCTCTAAATACAAATTTGGAAGTTTGTGATGAAGTCATTGATGATTGCTAATGCACATTCTAACTTCTTCATGCAACTCCTTTGCCCAAGGGATGTGGACCTATGGTGGGCACTTCCAACTCCGCATACACTTTCAGTTGGATGGAATTGGGAATACTCTCATCTAGTTAGCTTTTACGAAACCCATATATTAATAGTTCCAATTTGTAAATTAAAATTGAGATGCAGAAGTTATAAGAGGTCAAAATGACGACTACATCTCTTCTTAAATAATCACATAGATCCTCTTAGGTGTGCTAATTGTTGAATGTGGAATGATGTCTAAATACTAAGCACATAGTCCAATTTCTTTGTAAGACATGTCTTTTTAGTGCACGTTCATATCTATAAGCCTTGTGATATGCCGTTCAAATATAGCTATCCAATTAAGGGCCCCTTTACACTGCATCTTAAAAACTTTGAGAGGCTAAATTATTATGTAATAGTTATAAAATCTTGATATCCCATCATAAATTTCAATTATTGTCATGGTAATTATATTACTTTGTTGTCGTCCTTCATTTATGTGCCACATTATACTATGACGTAAAATGTTACATAAGATTAATACATATATCTTAGTTTACACCACTAGGTGTAGTAATTACATTATATACGACTCTTTGGAAATTTGTTATACATAGCTTGAAGTCACAAATTTAGCTTCATGCTTGGATTAAATCTCAACCTTTCACCCAAAGCTCGAACTCAACTGAGAGCTTGACCAATCTTCAAACCCTCAATAAGTAATTTGAGCAAGCATATAATGCCCATGCTCAAAAGTGAGGTTGCGAGAAGAAAGTGCCACTAAAAACAAAAGGGAGAATTCATCATAAACTAAAGATTGCTTGAAAGCATATCGGTTTGGGCCTTGCAAATGACAACTCGAACACTTCACATTCTAAAGCGACCTCCATTTTGAGCGAGAACTTATAGTAAATGACTAAGAGCTTGTCATAGTTATCCCACATGGGATACATCAAAGCGACATCCCAACATGGTAATTTGGGTAGGAAAAAAGATGTGGCACCTGAACCTTATGGCAGGACACCGGTGTCCCATAATATATTGATTAAACCCTAAAGCCCGTGTCGATGTCAAAAATGGTCAGTTGAAGGTGATGAAAGCGGCTTTGAAATTATCTCAACGTCTTGTACATGCTTTGATGTTCGAAGTTGGTTTTTATTTTCAATCACTTACAACCACAAAACCAATCATTAAGGAGGCTCCGATTTATTTGGAACACTGGTGTCCCGCCATATCAAATTCGAAAATAAATCAAACAAGTCTCAAAGCCACCTAGGAGGGACAATAATGGGGTCATATAGTGGAAGCCCCAAATAACGGTACATAATGTTGGTTTTAATTGAGTATAAATAAAATTTCATAAATAACACATAGAGTGGGTTTTGAGCTTACTATGTTGCATAAAGGGGGCCTAAGTTAAGAAGAGTGACCACATTAAGACCCACACAACTTAGGGCCACTTCACAGACGAGACCGAGGGCCCGTGACCATTGCACTTCAAGCACTCTCATTGGTGGAAAAGGCGGAGCTGGTCCAAGTTCACTTCACACTTGGTATGCTTGAGGGACCACCGGAGTAAGTATAATATGCAAGATGGATGTGCAATCTACATGGATTCTACATGGCATCAAATGGATCATGTTTCATGGTCACTTGGACTATTTTCAAAAACCACCTCTTGAAGGTAGGCCTAACATAGAACCGGGAGACCATGGTACTCCAAAATATCACAACCATTGATTTATTGTATATTATCATGTGTGGGGACCCCGCATAAATAGAAATTCAATGAAATAACATACAGTTGAGGGCACGGTCACATATGAATTCACACTATACTTGAGGGCCCGTGACCACACTACATGATTTTGGAAGTGTCTTGGGACGGCCTTTGAACACTTATTTTGGTCTCTCACAACTTCACGGTCACGGCTCTTGGCTCATGTATGAAGTAGCCCTTACTCAACACGTGTCCTTGTGGAGATGCTCAATATAGGTACACCATGACCATCTCCACCACCCACATAAAGCTAGGGAGGCCACCTACCTATCTACCTATGTTGACCCAATGCTTGTTCTTAGGGCCAGTTCACACAAGGTCCCAAGTCACTTGAGGTCAATCCGTGCAATCTCAACCATTGAGAACATGGAAGGTGGGACTTATCACTTCACATGGGTTCCCAAGTCTTAAGTCCCAAGCATGACATGGATGCTTACATGACAACACTTTTGGGAGGTGAGGCTTGGGCGCTGTGTTGAGAGTTGGTCAATCAAAACACCAGACCCGACTCTCAACACAAGTCCCGTGAATGTTTTGCATAACACAATCAAGATCAGACTTTAAGGATGGTTAACCATATTTCAATGGTTTCTTGAGGCTCAAAAGTTGGGACTTTGCCTCCATGTTGGGACTTGTTAACATGAGTGGGACTTGGGGACCCCATGTGAAGCGGCCCTTATAGGCGTATCCCATCCCATCCCATCCCATCCCATCCCATCCCACCATCCCCATGACCATGACATGGGCATACATACTGCATACATCATGCATGGCTGTCAGTGGAGGGCCAGTGAATGTGCAGTAAGTTAGTGTCTGACGCTCTCCGCGGAGCCAGGGAGTGTAGCGAGCCTTTCGCACCGCGTCGCCCACTTGTTTTGTCCATGGCGATCACCACCCACCCCATCGCGATCTGCAGCCCTGCTCCAAGCAGCTCGCAGGCTCGACTCTTGTGTGTAACTCACTAGGTTGATGAAGAAACACTGACCAAACCATCCGGACCTGAAACTCAGCTCGGCGTGCGGGATGCGAACAACCTGGGTTGCATCTTGCCCAAGGATGTGCCGCAGGGCGGTGCAGCAGCAGTGTGGACGGCCCTCCAGGCGCACAGATCTGTAAGCCATCCCTGCCTCATTCAATAACCCGAAACCTCTTAAGGGGCTTGTTGGGAGAGTGTGCTAAGCTTTGAGTGGAGTCACAGTACATTACATTGCTCAGGTGTGTGTGTGTGTGTGTGTATGTCTGTCTGTCTGTGCGGCGGGCATTGTATTCAGATGGGGATATGTGAGCTTGGGGCTAAGTTTGTCCTGGAAGCAGTGGGTAATATGAACGAGTTTCTGATGAGTGGCCTTAAAGCTTTCCAAGGTCTGCATTTTACATCTATGTAGGTTTTGGGTTAATGGCGGCTCCGTTTAGGGTAGGGTAGTTATCTTTAGGAAGCTTAATCTGCGAAGCTTAGGGATTTGGCTCTCTTTTTGTGTATCTCGATCTTGGGTAGGTAGTGGGGTGTCCATTGGGTGAGTTTAGTTCAATGTGGCACCAGGAAAAGAAATGCTAGATATGCAGTAGTGCTGATGAAGAGAGTTGAGTTCTCAACATGCGAATCTAGATATGTTTGGTGACTAATGCGACGTCACCAAGGGATCCACATAAAGATAATGTCCTTCTTCTTTACCACATTTTGAATCCACCTCTCTTCGCTCAGCTTGGGGACTGTAGTCATTAGGTTATGGCGAAGCTCCCCTGCATTGCAGATCGAGTGGACTCGGTTAGGATTGTTGTTCCATCTTTCTGAGCCTTTTGCCTTCTTGAAGCGCTGGAGAGCTTCTGTTGGAAGACATGGACATGGTGAGGTTTTGTGGGGCACTTGCATTTCTGTTCTAAGGCCCTTGGAAATTAGTGTAGTTGACATTGGCAGTTCCATAAATGGAAATGCTTGTATTCGTGCCCGGGGTGTATTGTTCACGTGGGATTTGCAGCCCCTCCTGTTGTTTTTGGGAGCCCTTGAAGACAATTTAGCAAAGAATTGCACTGCATTCGTCATGCAGCGGATGATGTTACGGTGGGCCATTGCCGTATAGATGTTTTGTATGTCTGCCTCAAATGGTCAGCTATGTATATTGCCTAGGATGTGTTTGTTTTGCACGAGGTCTTAGTTTTCCAGATTTTGTGGATCTTGAAAATATAATGGTCATTATTCCACTTTTAAACTATGTGATACGAGGTGTGTTTTTAAATTTCTGTTGTCCAGGGTCTCTTGGTTTTTTTCTTCTACTGTACCTTTCTATCTCTACACATTTGAAAGAGCCTCAGGAGACTCATGTTCTCATGAGTAACTAAGTTGATGGGTCCATGGGTCTTGAGTTATTTACATCCAGTGTTTGAGGTCACAACCTCTCTGTGGGTGATTACCATTCCCTTGGTTTAGAGTCTCTATCTGCTTGGCTGCTCTTCTGACTTCATTACGTTTTGTGTGTTTGTGCATCCAGGCGCGATAATGGGGCATTCAAATAGAGGCCAGCTGTAGTAGTTTCTTGCCAGGAAGCCTTATTATATCTTCCATCTTCAGTTTGAAGGACACTGAAGCAACGAAGCAACGAATTGTGACCAAGGAGTGTGAGGCACATATTTGGAAGAACGTGAATGTGCTTCTAAATCAAAATGAATTACTGGGGGTGTATTCAGATCTTCCTAGTTCTCCAGTGTGGGCTGGCTTGGGCTCAGTACTCTCCTCCTGATCACTATCTTATTGCCTGTGGTCAAGCCACTGATGTCACTGTTGGCAGCCGTGTTTTTTCAGCTGACAATCCTACTTCACTAGCCACCGGGGGAGTAGTAGGGTCAACTGCTCAAAACAATGCATATTTAAGCTATCCAGCACTCTTGACTTCTGCGAGATTTTTTCCAGCAAATGCTTCATATAATTTCAATATATCATCAGGAGGTCGCCACTGGGTTCGCCTATATTTTTACCCTTTTGCCTCTTCTACTTTCTCACCAAATAACTCTCGTTTCAGTGTTCTAGCCAATGGCTTCACCCTGATGGACAACTTCAGCTCTGTGGCTTTTACAACGCCAACAAGACCAGACCTTATGCGTGAATACCTTGTGAATACAACATCTAAAACCCTTGTCCTCACATTTGTCCCTGAGCCACAATCGTATGCATTTGTGAATGCCATAGAAGTTCAGTCTGTGCCAGATCTTCTGGTACAAGATGATGGGCTGTTACTGGGGTCAGGTGCACCGGTTACCTTGGGTCTCGGCAGTGCAGCTCTGCAGTCCATGTATCGGCTCAATGTTGGTGGCTCTACCATCCTCCCATTGAATGACTCACAGGGGATTGACAGGACATGGAAACCAGATGATGAATATATTTTCTCTGCAGCAACTGGGCAAACTAGTTCTGTTGATCCTTCCAAGCTTCAGAACGGCACCCAACCAAGGTACTCAGTTATACAAAACCTAGAAGTTTACAGCTTTTCGCCCTCTGGTAGGATGCAAATTTTTGAATATTTTTTCTACCCTTCCTCTAGAAACAAGTAGGTGTCAATTGATTTCTTTCATTTGGTTCTCGGCATGAGGAATGTTATGTACTGCTCTCACTCTTTTGGTTGTGTGTAGTTATATTGCGCCTGGTGGTGTTTATTCAACAGCAAGGACTCTTGGAGACTCCAATACAATCAATGCCAATTTCAACATTACATGGATCCTTCCAATTGATACGGGCTATTCATATTTTGTTCGCCTGCACTTCTGTGAACTTGTTTACACAAAGGTCAGCGAGAGGGTATTCAATGTCTACATCAACAATCAGACTGCTTTGTCTGACTTTGATATCCTTGGTATACCAGGAGTACAAAGTTTAACTCCCACATCAAAAGACTTTGTTGTGTCCATGTTCAAGAAAGATGTAACCAGTATGTGGGTTCAGATGGGGACGAGCACGGCTGCAACAAATGCCAAGGATGCAATTTTGAATGGTCTGGAGGTGTTTAAGGTAAACAATACTGCAAGCAGTCTTGCAGGACCCAATCCTACTCCAACCGTTACTGCTGCTCCAGCTGCTGCTCCCACGACAACAACAACAACGACCAGCTCAAAAAGTAATACAGGAGCAATTATTGGTGCTGTAGTGGGAGGTGTAGCTGTGCTACTTGTTCTGGTTGCCTTGGTTTGTTACTGTTGTTTCTGCAAGGCGAAACCATCAAAACCAGCTACACCCATGTGGCTTCCACTCCCTCTTCATGGAGGCAGCACAGATCATAGTAAAGTATCAACCAGCTCGGCAAAGAGTGGGAAGAGTGGTGCTGGAAGCTATGTCTCCTCTGTCCCTTCAAATTTAGGACGCTATTTTACCTTTGCAGAACTCCAAGATGCAACGAACAACTTTGACGAGACTTTGGTTCTTGGAGTTGGTGGTTTTGGCAAGGTTTACAAAGGAGAGATTGATGATGGCTCGAAAGTGGCTGTGAAGAGAGGCAACCCTCGCTCCGAGCAAGGACTCAATGAGTTCCAAACAGAAATTGAGCTTCTCTCGAAGCTACGACACCGGCACTTGGTGTCACTGATTGGTTACTGTGAGGAACATGGTGAAATGATTTTGGTGTATGACTATATGGCCAATGGACCATTAAGAGGCCATCTCTATGGTACGGATCTACCAGCACTTTCTTGGAAGCAAAGGCTTGAAATTTGCATTGGTGCTGCTCGTGGGCTACATTATCTTCACACTGGTGCTGCACAAGGCATTATTCACAGGGACGTCAAGACAACTAACATTCTACTTGATGAGAACTTGGTTGCCAAGGTGGCAGATTTTGGTTTATCAAAGATTGGACCTGCCATGGAGCAAACACATGTCAGTACAGCAGTGAAGGGAAGCTTTGGGTATCTGGATCCCGAATACTTCCGAAGACAGCAGCTCACTGAAAAATCTGATGTGTACTCGTTTGGTGTTGTCCTTATGGAAGTTCTTTGTGCTAGGCCAGCAATCAATCCCGCCCTACCTCGGGAACAAGTTAACATGGCGGAGTGGGCAATCAAGTTTCAGAAGTGTGGCAACCTGCATCAGATTATTGACCCCCGTCTCCATGGGGCTATAAGTGCAGACTCTCTCAAGAAGTTTGGTGACACGGCTGAGAAGTGTCTGGAAGAGCAGGGCATTGATCGGCCAGCCATGGGTGATGTTCTCTGGAACTTGGAGTATGCCCTGCAACTTCAAGAAGCTTCAGCGGAGGGTTCTCTCTTACAAATTCCGCCAAAGACCTTTGATGAAGGAGACTTTGATGATACACCTAACAAGATGGCAATGCCTTTGGTTGTGCCATATCTTCTCGACACATCTTTGGTGGATTGCACAGACCCGAGGAGTATGGACGAGAATTCTTCAGAGGACCAGTCTGCCAGTGCCATCTTTTCACAGTTGATCAATCCCCAGGGCAGGTAACTTGCCCCATTTGAGATGCCTATGCAACCAATTCAGTATACTCTCTCTCTCTCTCTGTCTCTACATATATCTTTCAAAGCATCTACTTGGAAAATGATTTACAACTGAGACAACTTTGACCGCAAGGCGGCAGGGAGTGCTCCCAATCTGATTCTATTGGGACCTGTGCACTGGGGAGTTGCATTTGGCTGATGAAGCAAAATTCTTTCTAGTGGAAACTGCTTCACTTCGAGTAGTTTGCACTTAGAGTAAGGTTAATAGGGCAAGGCTCCTTTGTTGATGGCAACAATTTGTAGAGGATCCTTCTTTTATGCAGTGAGATCCTTTTGTGTACTTTGAAGGTAAAGTGCGTTTGAATAGTTTCAGATTTAGAGTCTGTGGGCAATGTGTTTACTGAATCCTTAGTATTAGGGTGGGATGTGTTAGTTGAACAGGCATGAAATTTCATGTGCAGCTTGCCAGTGATGGAAACCTGCAAAAGGGTTCCTGTCAACACTGATGATAAAAACCGTACAATTAATTTATAGCTGCAAGGTGTGGTCAGTGTACATTTTGAAACCTGGATATGAAAGCTCACCATTTTCACGTTCAATTTCACACGTGAGATCAGCTTCAATATATTCTTAGCCATATTTCTATTAAGGGCTCTGTGATTCTCTGCTTTACATTGCTGGATGTAGGATGTTTGTAGAAAATCGTTCAACTGAATGTGCTCAACCCCCAGAGGTAAATGGTGCTCCTGTTTCACATTTTTTTGATGTCGAGTTGTAATTCCCACGTGGATAGTCGAGTGTTCTCTAACATTGTTAGACTGCCATGTGGCAGAAGCTTCAAGAGTAATCATTTATTAGAAATCGAAGCAGGAAGCACTCTGGGGGAATTCAAAGGATTTGTGAGATGTTCAGTGCTACTCATGTGTTTTGTGAGGATCTTGAGGATTGGATGCACTTGTGTTCAGGGTGGGATAAGTTCTGTCATACATTTGTTTGCTGCCCAAATTTTGCATGGTGGGCAGTTTCTACACCTTTTTATATAAGATGTTCCTAACCAGAACCTTTTTTTTCTTTACCTGCGACTACACTAAATAGTCCTACGACTGGGTCGCAGTAGTTTTTAGAGCCTATGTTAATTCTCATAATGAGAATTCTTGTGGGCCACATAAATTTTTAACCCGTGCTAAATTTCTAGTAGAAATCAAGTGTGTGTCACATTAATTGTTTTTTTTCAGAAAATTAAAGCGGGTGATTATTTTGTTTTGTGCTCCTTCTGTCCTATAAATAATGTTCAATGTGTTGGTTGGAAGTCTTCATGAAGACTTAGGGGAAGACCCCGGGTCTTGGACCCATGTTAATTCCACCTTAATTAGAAAATTATTGTGGTCCATGTTAATTTTTCAGTTACACTAATAGGACTATTTAGTGTAGTAGCCACTTTGCTACGGTGAAGTGAATTGATTTATACACACTTGTTAAAAAAATTGGACTCTTGCATTTTATAAAGTGCCACCTCCACTCTTTGTGGGTAAGAGGTACACCCTAAACTCCGTAATATCAACCTCCATAATGTCACTCACTCTCTAATATCTTGAAACCCTAGGGAATGGATGTACGTAGTTCAAATCTCACTCCTTATTGTCACCTTTCTCTCCCTTATATCACGAATTTTGTCATTAATGCAAACCACCAAAGATGTCAATGCACACCCTTGCATTTTGCCATGTGCCAATATGTGGAGGGTCACCTTATTCTTATTCTTCTTCTTATGCCACTTGTTGAATGTTGGTGCATGCATCCACCACATTGTTGGGAAGGCGAAGCGGAGTGGACCACACCACACTACACCATTTAATATGTTGCACTTTGTGTTATTCCATAGTGTCACATGCTACACTAATTCACTAGTATCACACATCCATGTTAACACTACAGAACTTTGTAATATCACGTGCACTTTGGTTGCCACAGGTGTGATACTACGGAGTTTAGAGTGTAGCACCAACTGCACTAATAAATAGTCCTATTACTATGGGCCACAGTGTGAAGTGCCCTATTATGTTCAAAGTCCAATTATGTTCAAAGCCCTATTATAATAGGACACTATGACTCTTGAACATAATAGGGCGCCCACATGGGTGAAGTGGTGTTGCCTAAAATTTGGGGACCAATCACTAAGCTCCATTATTGGGATTAGCCAATGAGCTCCATTATGAGCTATGAATGAGCCCATCCTCCTACCCGAGGGCTCATGTTGCCTAGGGTTTAGTTGAGTGGGATGAGCAATGTCGCTACTTCTCCATTCTTCACCCTTTTGGTTACCACCCTCTTTCTCTCTCAGCTTTGTACATTGTAGCATCTTTGCTCATATATTGTTGATTAATGGCACCACCTTTTGATTGTAGTCGAGTTTAAGAAGTTTCGGTACCAAATTTCAAGTTTTGGAGTAGAGCATAGTGATGGTGCTTGAAGGTGGGCTGCAAAGATTCTCATTTGGGGCTTTGTAGTTGGAATGTATTCCCAAAGGCAATTCAACCTTGTTGATTTCCCTTATGATGAGGTTTTTGATTCATGGGCGGAGGAGTAGAATTCCGACAGTATGAAATTGAGAGTTTTATATGTGTGCCAATTGGTTCAATTTGGATTCACATTGATGTTTTAGAGGGTTTGGTGGCTAAGTGCTGAGTGCTTGAAATGTATGAGAAAAAGAGAGAGTAAAATAAACATTGGCGTTGCCACCGATACGAATTTGAGCCCCCTCGCCCTATTATGTTCAAGAGTTCTCATATTGTAGAAGTAGGGTTTATTGCCTATCCTTGTGGTAGGTGGCCTCATATTGGGTAGTTATAAAGCTTTATGAGTAATTTCTTATGTGGGTAGTTGTAAGGGTTCTTGTTTGTTATCTAGTTTCTGCTTGTTGAGGACTATGTGAGGTATTTTATCACGATATGGTGTGTGATCTTCATTGTTTTTTTGATAACGTTAGGGGGTGTATGGAGGTTTTCAAGTTGTTCAATGTTCCTTTTGTGTATGGAGCCGCAGATGCATGCAGTGATTACTATAAGTGGATTGACTTTTCCATTCTTATGCTTTGATTGTGTCAATAAGAAGATTATATTTATCTTTTTTTGTTGAGATGGTTTGGTTTGTGTATCTATCACGTGTGAATGTGAATTCTATTATTTGGATGGCTAGGTTGGGGGTTGGTATAAATAGGCCTAATTGTTTATGAGGTGCGCTTTGGACATAGACAATGTTGGGGCAGAGTCTGGCCATGCACGCACATTTTGCTAATGAGCATGAACATTGTAGTACCAATAGAGGGATGGTTTTTTCTTGCGGGCATTCCCCTTCGTTGCCCGCGTTTGTGAGTGTGTGGTGTCTTGTGTGGATGCATGAATTTCGTAGTTTGACTAGTTGTTGAGTGGCGGCATTGTGGCGTGCAATTCGGAGCCCTTTGAGGAATTCATGGTTGCATAGTGATAGTAGGTGCGGCATATATTGTGCAAATCTAAATTTTAGTATTTGTGTGATTTGGGTGTTTGTGGTTAGTTGACATTGTTTTCCAAAAGGAGTTAGATAGCTTGTGATGGATGTGATCATTAGAGATCCATTTGTTGGCACATTGAAGTTGTTTGGCTTTTGCAATTGTGAGCCTATTGTGTTCTTTCTTTATGTATGTTTGTAGGTTTCTTATTATTTTGGTGGGGCTAGTGGTTAAGGGTGTGGTTTGCTAGTCTATAGGGTATGGTGTGGGCCATGTGTATGCATGGTATTGGGGTTGTATTGAGTTTGGTTGTGTTGTTTGTAGCTAGGGTGCTTGCTTGGTTGTTCCAAATACACATGTATGGACCCTAACTTTTTAAATTGCGACTTTTTGTGGAAACCATGTGTTGAAATGTATTTTGGAGTTGATAAGCAGTTTGTTGGGGTGGTTATGTGGTTGTTTAGTAGGTAAATGTTGTTTAGGTTGGCGGTAATATGTGGATGTTATGGGGGAGTGTTGTATGTTGGCTAGAGCTAGCCAAATTGCGTAGAGTTCTGTGCGTAGCATGTTTTGGACCCATGGAAGTCATTCTGCTATGTGCATGTTGTTGATGAGGTTATAAACTCCTGATCTAAGTGTATGTATATGTACCTTTTTTGGGGGAACACCATATTCATTATTTTGAGAGATTTCCAATCTCTCAATTTAATGACAGATCAGGTCGAGTCGAGCTGATCTGCACCACAGATTGGGAAATTGGAATTTTCAAATGGCCATAACTTACTCCAATTTTGTCCAAACTGGGCATATGAGGTGTTTTTTGACATCTACAAAATAAAAACACCTCATATGCCCAGTTTGGACAAAAATTGAGTAAGTTATGGCCATTTGAAAATTCCAATTTCCCAATATGTGGTGTAGATCAGCTCGACTCGACCTGATATGTATTTTCTCAAAATCGTGGAATTCTCTCATTATAATGAATATGGTGTTGGGGGGGCATTTTAGTGGTTGTGTGGTGTAGAATTCTTGCAGTATGGGTGGTGTTTGAAGGAGGGGGGTGTAGGTTATGGATGTTGTGTTGGGGGCCTTCATTCATTTTCTAATGGTTTTACTTGTATGGATTTGGGGTGGTTGTGGGATTATGCGTGGGGATGTTGAGGTCATACTTTTGTGTGCTCTATGGGTGATGGGTCTAGGCTATGAATGCATATAATGGTTGTAAGTCATGGTTCGAGCTGGCTGTAGCAGGGTGGTCATTGTGGTTCAATTGTATATTGAAAAACATTGGGTGGAATAGTTGTTATAGTGTGGATACTTCGTTTTGTTAGTGACAGTTTTTGAGGTGACCGATCTTGTAAATGAGGATTATGATGCTAATATTGTTGGGGGTTGTTTTGGTGGCTTTTCTAGCCTAATAATTTGCTTAATTGGTGTTTTAGTACTTGGTGGGATTTGCTAAGCCTATGCTTTGCCAGTGAGATTATAGGGTTGGGCCTTGTGAGCCAAATATAATATCACTATGGTGGGGTTGATTTTTTGTTGTTGAGGTGGACATGTGAGTGCTAATAAGAAGTAAGAATGTGTAATTAAAAATGTGTTGATTAGTAGTGTAATAATTAATTGATTTAGGAAATAGTGTTGGTTGATTGGGGGCATTTTGTTGAGCTCCTTTTGGGATAGGATTGTAATGAATATGTTTATCGGTTTGATTTTTCCGTGGTGAAGTTTGTGGCAGAGGTAGAGTGTGGTTAGTTGTGTGTTGGTGCAATTATCGTTATATCTATCTTATAGCCATTGTCGTCTTTCTTTTGTAATGGTAATTATGTATAGTGGTGAAGGGTTGATTCGATTCTTTTATCAAATAATATTTGCATTATCATTATTTGGGTTATTAAAAGAGTGGTATTCTTAATTATGAGGTTTTAGTGATAGGATTTGGTTTAGAATGAATAGGGCCTAAATAACGGACTTTAATGATTTATTAGTAGGTAATTTAAGGGACTAAGCTAAATTAGATTATTAAAAAAAAGACTTAGTTCGTTTGGAACACCGGTTTCGTTAAAAGTGTAATTTAATATGTAAAAGTGCATATGAACAAATTATTGCAAACGAATAGATTTCAATGAAAATATGACCATATTATAATTGTCTTGGTCATAAATAAAGAAATTATAAATATGGGTACATTTATTTCAATGTGCTTGGTCATTAATCAAATTATAATTTGGTGATTTTTGTAAAAAAACTTGATTCTACAATAATATGAGGAATTCTTTGAGGGTGTGGCATATGCCTCACCCCTCAAATCCGAACAAAGCTAATTACCGTTATAAAGGGTGTGGCATGTGCCTCATCCCCTCAAACATAAACAAAACTAATTACCGTTAAAGAGAGTATAACATGTGCCTTAGCCCTACAAACTCGAGCAAAAATAATTATTGATATTGAGGGTGTGGCATGTGCCTTACCCCTTAAAACTTGAGAAAAACTAATTATGGCTGTATAAGGTATGACATGTAATTTACACCCTCAAACCTGAACAAAACCAATTATTGTTATAAAGGGTATGACATGTGCCTCACCCCTACAAATCCGAACAAAGCTAATTACTATTATAAAAGGTGTGGCATGTGCCTCATCCCTCAAACCCGAACAAAACTAATTATTTTAATACAGGGTATGACATGTGTCTCACCCCCTCAAACCCTAGCAAAGCTAATTACCGTTATAAAGGGTGCGACATATGCGTCACCCCCCAAAAACCCTTGCAAAGCTAATTATTGTTATGTAGGGTGTGACATGTGCCTCACCCTCTTAGGCACGAGTGTGATATATTATCCACGAACAGGGTGTGACATTTGCCTCACCCTTTGGGCATGACCAAGGCTAATTATTTTTTTGCAGTGTGTGGCATGTGCTTCATCATACTAGTATGTATAAGGGTAAATATCAAATGCGGGAGAATGTACCACATCTATCACCTTGTTAGCCCTAAGTTAAAATCATTACTAAATATTATGCAAGATATGACATGCACCTCAATCACTCATTCATTGAATTGACTATAAGCAAATTTGGATATTAATATAGATTTTATTCTTATAGTATATTTTATAATAAATTATATTTTAAAGTTGTTTCTATAATATTTATTTTCATAAAATTATATTTTTATAAAAATTATATTTTTTCCAAAAAACTAAAAACGTATAGGTACGAGTAGAATGGCGCCACTGGCGCACTAAAACAATTTCAACTCTAAAATTTTAAATTTGTGTATGATAGAATAATACATATTTGGTTAACACATATAAAATTAAAATTTGCACATTCGAAATTATCTAAAACGCCGCTTAGGATTTAGGTCAAATTCTCTCATTTTTATCTATCCGGTTCTCTTCTTTGCCGCCAATCTTCTCCAACATCTGTTTTCATTTGATGCTCATCTAACTTTTGATTCTACCTTCGATTTTTATAGGCGCCTAAATTCTAAATCTCATATCAAGATCTAATTAGCATCGCATTGCATGCTTGCTCTCAATTAAATTCAAAATATATTTCAATTCAATACTTTCATTGAAGTAAGTATCTGGTTTTTGAATTCCTTTTGGATTCAAATCTAGATCTGAATCCGTTTATTTAAAATAATATAATTTATTAATTATGAGAAAAGAACATCGTATATTTATTGTATGTAGTTTATAATTTAAAATTTTAATTATAAATATTTCATCTTTATTTTGAAAACTCTGAAATATGTGACCCTCACCTTCATTTTGAAATTTTCGAAATTAGTATCTCTTATCTCCAATTTCAAAACTCTGAATTTATTTTTCCTCATCCACAATTAAAAAAACTGTATCAACCCTTATTAATAATTCTAAAATTTTGAACTTGTGATTTTAGGGTTAGGCATATGCCTCACCTTTGTGGACAAATTTGATTTATTTTTAATTTATGATTTTCATGGTAAGGCACATGCTTCACCCTAGTAATTTTTAATTTTTTTTTAATATTTTATTGTGAGGCACATGCCTCACCCTTGTTTACAAATATGAATTTCTTTGAACTTGTGTTTTAGGGGTGAGACACATGCCTCACCTTTATGAAGAAAACCAATTTTTTTTGAACTTGTGGTTTGAAGATGAAGCACATGCCTCACCGTTGTTAACAAATCTAAATTTATTTTGAACTTGTGATTTAGATGAGGCACATGCCTCACATTTGATGACAAAACTGAATTATTTTGAATTTGTGATTTTAACGGTGAGGCACATGTCAAAGTACAAATTTATTGCATATTCATTTCAAAATTTAAGAATGAAATATTAAAAATTAATCCCTAAAAAAATACACATACTTATATGTACTTTTAACGAAACCGGTATTTTAGATAAATATTGGATCAGCAAATATTTTTGGTAAATCTAAAGGCCATCTCAAGAGGATCTAAAGGGAAGTATCTACAACGATTGGTGAAAACGGGTGGCATATTGACTTTAATAAATATAGTCAATTTTTTTAATCTTGATTTAGTATATATTCCTTCAACAATAGAAGTTCTATTAACAAGTATTTTACAGATAGGTTTTAAAGTTTTTTTTATAATCCAAATTCTTTTTAAATAATGTAGAATTTTATCTAGAAGTTACAGAGGTTTCCGTGAGTCTATTTAGAAACTACCTATCTAAGAACATCTGACTTTCAAGTTTATTATGTTATTTTAGAGTTGTCATTTTCTTTTAATCTTATATACACAAATAGGTCTTGAAGTTTTTTACTAGTCTAAGTAATTTCAACTCATTCTAATTTTTTAGTATTAAGTTATAGGCGTTTTCGTGAGGCAACTCTAAAACCTTATTTATTTATAAAATGTTTTTAGATTTATAAATGATCATAATATGTTTAGGCTATATTAGTTTGCATTATAGTATCTAAAATATACTAGAGGGATCTAAGTTGCTCATTCCACAACAACTAAATTTTGGATTGGATTTTTAGACGTTTGGCAAGATTATCTAGATCCATTTTGCTCACCAAGACTTCCAAATATTCATTCTAGTTTATTTGTGGTTCAAAAATAAATACAAAATATCTTTGGCTTGAAAATCCAAAAGCCGGCGATTTGTAGCATTCAAATGAAATCATCCAGTAACAAAAATCGGATGATTCCATCAAGAAGCTCGGCTGATGCTTAATTTAGTAAAACGCCTTCAAGTTGGCATGTAAGACCCCCTGTCTCCCTTATAGCTATTGTGAACTACTAGCTATTTTGTGAATATCAATTAGTTGGCAAGGCACCATGATGTGGCTTTGGATGCTCTAAGCCTATTTTTGAACCTCCCATGAGTTGTTTTCAAGGCCATGATGTGGCTTTGGATTCCACATGATTATTTTGATAAATATTACAAGTTGTCATTGTGTGTAAATGATGATGATGATGATGATTATTATTATTATTATAGGATTATATATAGAAAAATATAGAAAAATATATTTAAAATAATAATAATACACATCATGTAAATTTAAAGATAATATTATATGTGATGATGATAAAATATTAGAATAATTCAAATAGGCCATAGTTAGAAACTTATGATTTTTTTGACTATATCCCATCCATAACGTTGTCCCACAAATCTAATTCTAAATAGCATATTATTTATTTATATCTCATATTGTATTTCTTTAAACATAAATTTTATTTTTATATATTATTTATTGTTATATGTTTTATATTTTATCTTTATTGTTTCACTTTAATCATCTTATGAACACTTGTATTAATCTATTATTAAAATAACAAAGACAATTTCAAATTACAAGTGACAAAAATTATAACTTCAATGTTGATAAGGATTTTGTAATGTTTTTGACCTCCAAGTTAATTACGTGCTTCATTGATGGTTTCACTTCCGGATGAAATCCCAATCAATTGTTCATTTACTAATTGGAAGTGCACATATATATTGGATTTGAGAACTTGAGGGTGAAGTGCATTGAATATGAGATTGTAGTCAAGCGGCCTTCAAGAATGCAAGGCCAATGAATTTTTCAAAGTTGGGTAGGTGAAACATCGGTTTTCGGTCGGGTTCAAAAATTTCTCTGGAAGGCTGTCCCAGTTCAGATTTGACACCCCCGAAAGTTCGTGAGGGGTTGTTTAACGTCCGCCAATGCTAATTTTTTAAAAATTACCAGACTAGTAGTGATGGGTTGGCAATCCATAATGCATCCACTTACTTCCATATGAGGCATTGTTTTTTATGTTTAACCCCCTTTGTATTATTGCTTTAAGTATTAGATGAGATTAGAATTATGTAGAACTACTAAAGCTTGGTATTTTCGAAATCCTTGAGACAAGGAGCCAACGGTGTAAGGTAGTGTCTAAAGTGGTTCATCTCATCCGCAAAAATGAATGAACTTTCACTAATGAGAATACACAAGTGTCACAAATCCCCGGCCTCTTATATATGCTAACTACTCTTAGGGAATATCACTGGTTGCATTATAGATCTCCCCCTTTATACTGGGGAACTGACTTATGCAATATTGCTTCATGTTTTCAATCAAAACAACAACAATTCTAACTATTAACCCTCAATCATTGGGTTCTAACCAGCCCACTTCATTCATTTTTAAAGGATCAGGCACTCATGTTGAAATTTGTAGCATCAATTGCAATCACAAAGAGTGTTTTCTTACATTCATACAAAATTCATACATAATTGAGTGCTAAGGAATCCTTGCTACTATACAATCTACATGATGTAACCTTCACAAAATACTTCATAAAAAATGGTCACACCAAAAACATCGTTCTTGTCCTCTTGAATATTCTTATCTCTAATATACATCTCTAATTCTATCTTTGTCTCTTAACCACTCCTTCAAACATTGGTTTCTCTTCAATGGAACCTTCTATCTTATCACGTATTTTGTGTCCTTATTCTTCTAATATCTATGCATTCCCTCCTTACTTTCTAATGTCGCCTATTTCCGGTAAAGGGTTAATGTTTTTACCATTAACAATGGGACTATACCACCTCCTTACTTTGGAATTGGAAAGTAACTTTCATTGGAGTTGAAAAACCTTAAATTATATAAACATGGTGGTTTGGAAACACAATTGTCCTATTTTTTTCTAGATATTTCATAGTAGAATATTCTTGTCTTCAATCATTGCATGAAGTGTGTGTGTGAGTGTTGTATATATATATATATATATAGTTTTATTTTATTTTTTTGAAAATCAAGATATGAAGTTCAATAAGTCTAGTCATGTAACATTCAAAAAGCATTGATGACCATGTTCCAACTTGCTTGTTTGATGCAAGGCAAATGTAGCCTCTCATATGTTGGCCCCTTTACTTTACATGGAAGTGCTCGTCCAACTTAAAGATGCTTGGATAAACTAGCGAAAGCATCTCCAACATCAACAAAGTTTAGTTTGCTTTGTTGGAATGACCAACACATGCAACACATATGGAAAGTGTGCCCTTAGAAGGGGCATGGCTCCTTGCGGCACGTGCCCTTTTGACACATCTGTGACACATAAATGACTTTGTCTAGAGCAACGACCAAGAGGGCTTCACTATAGTCATTTGTAGTCCAAACGAGTAGTTTTGGAGCCTTTTATGTCTTTAAAATGGCATAGAACCTACTAGTGACATACCATAGGTTGATAGGGGTTGGGCAAATTTTGCCCAATAATTAATTATCTTCAAAAATAGTGCTTAGATAGTTTGTTAAACCATTATGAAAAATTAGGAAAATATGTACATGTAAATTTATTCATTTAGGCACATAACATATCCTATAATGAATCCATGTATTATATGTTATTTTAAATTCATTCATGGCCGCTAAGTACATGATGTTAGCCTTGAAGGTTTAAGTTAAGTTGTCTTAGAATGCTAATTAGGATTGTGAACAGTTCTTATGTCATTTTGTGCTCATGTTCAGTAGAGGTTGTGTGAAAAGTTGTCCTCGGCCCAACAGAGTCTTCCTCCCCTCCTCCGAAGCAACATAATCTTCCCTTGGCGGACTCCTGCTCCCCCCACAACCTGCTTCCCTCTTCCCCTGCCTCCTTCTTTGCAGACAGACTTCTACCTTCGCCGAAGCTGCACCAGAGTTTTGAAGTTGCACCAGAGTCAATCTTTGCTGCACTAACCGCCAACCTTCACCCTCACAGACATACTTTTCGACCAAGTTTGCCTTCACCTTTGCAAAAGCTGCACTAGAGTTCAAAGTTCGGATCTAAGCTCAGAGTCTTCTTTAATGCTGCATAGATCTCCAAGCAATGTTGGAGCAAGATGTGGTGTCATTTCAATTGTAGTATGTACTTTGATTGCAAGAAGTTTGGTACATTCGCAAGCTGCACTAGAGTTCAAAGTTGGGATCCAAGCTCAGAGCCTTGTTTAATGCTGGATAGACCTCCAAGCAATGTTGGAGCAAGATGTGGTGTCATTTCAACTGTAGTCTGTACTTTGATTGCAAGAAGTTTGGTACATTTGCAGGCAGACTCTTCGACCAAGTTCGCTTAAGCTACACTAGAGCACGATTTCAAGTTCAGATCTAAGCTCAAAGTTCACAGTTTCAATCAAGCTGCACTAGATCTAGAGATCGGAGTTTGGACATAATAGTTGAGTTCGCATCTAACAGTTTAGAGTTTGGATCTCTCGTGGCAAAGCTTCATCGCCACACTTCGTCCCAACATGCAAACAACTCTTTTCCTCACTACGGACCCATCACTCACTTCCTCACACACCATCCAAACACCCTCATAGACATTCACACGGCAACACCTCACCTTAGATTTTCTTACTCACACGTTCTCAAGCAGATTTTGCATGTTCTTAAGCTTTTTATTGACTTCAATTTGAGAGGTTCAGTACCTAATGCATGAGTGTGAAGTTGACTCCGTATGACATGATGTGTTGTCAGTTGTGAGCTGTTGATTTTGCATTGAGTTGTTCCAACGCACCAAATTTCCTTAAATTTAGGCATTTTGATGATTAAGGTTTTTTCATTTAGGCCATCTAACGGTCACTTCACACACTAGCCAAGGGCTATGACCACGAAATGGTGAGGGCCCTTGACTATCATCCAAAGGTCGTACCATGAGTGTTGGGAAAGCCATTTTGTATAGTGACGGGCCCTCAAACATAGTGTGAAGTGAGGATGGACCATGTTGAGGGACTGTTGCATATTTTATTAATGGGAAAAGAGGGGCAACCCTACCTTACTAGTTACATATTCTCATTCTCTTTTTTTTCACCTTTTTTTTGGGTTTTACATTGGTGAAAAAGGAAAGGAGAGCATGATGGATCATCTCGAAAGAAGAGGGAGGATTATTGTTGCATTGGCTTTATGTTGATGTTTGCACATGATTGTGCAACATGTGCTTGACATGCAAGCATTGGCACTCAATGGAGAATGAGAAAATGCCTTGATTTTGAGCATTTTCTTTGAGAGTACAAAGATGAGCGATTATAGTGTGTGGGCATGTGAGAGAAATGTAGGGTTATTTGATATGTTATTATTGGGTTCTTTCATAGAATAAATGTTCAAGCAAAGAACTCGTGTATGTCATAATATATTCAAGGTTTTTTTTAGAGATTTGGTTTGTATACATGAAAAGGAAGAATACACATATGAGAGAGACAATTTCAGTTGAGAGTATGCCAAGTTGGTTGCAAAGTTATTACAAAGGCTTAGGACTGGAAATACCTTGTGTACCATATGAGAGGAATATGGGGTGGCTAAAAGTATAATTCCAGAAATAGTGAATTTTTTTGTGAATCAGTAAGAGTTAATTTGCAAAGAATTTTTGTGCAATTTCCAAGTCTAGCTCGGTTTAGGATTCTAGCATAAGAATTTGAGGCCCTAATAAGATTCTTTATATTATACAAGTAATCGATGGATCTCACATTCCAATTCTTGCACTTATAATTGGATGAGAAGATTATTACTATAGAATGTCATTTTATTCGACTTTATAACAAGATATAGTGGATACAAAATGTGTATTTTAGGATTATGAATTCAGATGGACAAAAAGTATGCACGATTGGACATTGTTCCAACTAACAAAAGTTGGAAGATATTGCTTTTAAAGGTAATTTTTTATTTTATAAGTTAATCAAAAAATTGTGCATATCTAATGTAGCCATCTATTTACAACCCATTCAAAGGTTGTGCAGAGGGTTTGGAAGGTTACAAAATAAATTGTTGTTATATGTATTGTACTACACAATATGTATGTAATTATCATGGATAAATTTGATATGAAATAGATAGAAGAAAAAAAATCATTAAAAAGGCAAATAGAGAATAGATCATTCTTCAAAACATGTGCCTCATTATGCTACTATGAAGCAGATTGCCACATAAGAATCATCCATACATTATAAGATAATTGCATTATACACCACTAGGTAAAACTTTTAATGTAACAATCACATATGTTAAAGAGATGAGAATAGGTTGGTTCTAAGTGGAATCAGAGGTTCGAAATATAAGTTCTTCAAGTGAAGTTTACTTCTTTGGATGTGCCCTTATATACATTTCCAAGTCGGCCCTTAGTAGGGACACGTGTCTAATCCAACCTATAGTAGACTAGCTTACTCACTTGAGATAAGTTCATTATCTCGGAATATGCTCTTAATAGAAGATACCATGGACCTTAATGTGGTGGTTATCCTTTACTTTATACCGGCGACTACGGTTAAGTCTAACCCATGTGACTAGTATAAATGCCGGTGAAGCCTAACCGGATTTAGCTAGATTCCCACATGGGTCTCATTAATACTTAACGAGCCGGTGAGGTTGACTAATAGATTGTTTAACCTCCATAACACTCCTCCTCAATCTATTGTTAACCTCGTTAAAAACTTTATCAAGTAAAACCCGTATTCGGGATAAAACCTTGACAAAGAAAAGAGTATTAACAATTTACATTAGTGAGGTCTTGGAGTGATCTCATCCCGGCCGCATAAACTAACATTTTATGCTTATATGCCGGGAGAGCTTTGGTTAACATGTCGGCCACGTTATTTTCTGCTTCTACCTTTTGTATATCAACTTGACCTTTATCAATCAAGTCTTGGGTAAAACTGAAAATATGAGGACTAATGTGTTTAGTCCTATCGGCCTTAATGAAACCTGAGGACATTTGTCTAATACATGCGGCATTATCCTCGTAAATCACCATGGGCTTCATCTCCTCCTCCTGGATTCGGCATTGCTGGTTTATGATTCGTTCCAACGTCCTCAACTAGACACATTCACGCGCCGCTTCGTGAAAAGCCAACAGCTCCGCATGGTTGGTCGAGGTTGCGGTGACCGTTTGCTTCATGGATTTCCACGAAATAGGCGCTCCGCATTTGAGGAAGATGTAGCCAGTCTGCGATTTTCCCGCATTCGGGTCTGTTCGGAATCCGGAATCTGCAAAACCTCTAATTTCGGTTGGGTTAGACCTTTGGTAGTATAATCCGAGGTCTGACGTACCTTTTAAATACCTTAGAAGGTGTTTGACTCCGTTCCAATGTCTCATTGTTGGGTTTTCGTTGTGCCTCGCCAAAATGCTTGTGACGAATGCAATATCGGGTCTCGTGTGAGTCGTGAGGTAGGTAAACGAACCAACCGCAGTGAGGTATCGTTGTTTGTCGATCACCTCCTCCTCCTCCTCACGAAGTTGGTACGGATCGTCATTCGTCTTGCTCCTCCCAATCATCGGTGCGGCCATTGGATTGGCCTGGTCCATCTGAAACATTTTCAACACTTTCTGCACATAGGCCTGTTGGTGTAAGAAAATGCCATTGGGTGTGTGATGAACCTGTAGTCCCAAACAGTAGGTGGTGGGCCCCAAGAACTTCATATCGAAGGTCTTGGTCAAAATGCCTTGTGCAAACTTATACATATCGGGGGTCCCGATAATGTTTAAGTCATCAACATACACGGCAAGTATTACAAATCCGTCATTTGTACAATAAGTAAAAATGCAAGGTAAGGCTGTGTTATGGATAAAACCTTGAGAGATGAGGTAGTGACAAAGATGGCGGTACCAGGCTCGGTCTGATTGTTTCAGGCCATACAAAGCCTTGCATATCCTCAAGCCTATGAACCGTCCCGGTTTCGGCTTTGGCACGGATTTCAGGAATCCGGGTGGAGGATTTATGTGCAAAATCGAGTCCAACGTACCGTGGAGGTACGCAGTCACTACGTCCATCAAGTAGATTTTCGGGCTATATGAACTGTTAGAGCGAGTAGGTACCTGAAGGAGACACAATCCATAACAGGTGAGTATGTTTCGTCAAAATCAACACCTGGCCTTTGCGTAAAACCTTGAGCAACTAGTCTTACCTTGTGTCTAATGACCCGTCCTTGAGAATCAAGCTTGCGGGTGAATATAAGCTTGTGCCCTATAGGCGGTTTCTCTAGGTCGGTTGAAATTTCAGCAAAAACATTATGCTTTCTTAGAGATGAGTATTCGGTTTCTATGGCCTCCTGCCATTTAGGCCAATCCGGCCTCTTCTTCGCTTGATCCAGGGTGGTCGGATTTGCTTCGGAAGTCGAGTCTATTGACTCGGTTGTAAAGTGGACCTTGGGTTGTTTCGGTTCTCGTTTGTTTTGGGTTTTCGGGGCGATTCTCTTGGCGGGTAATGTTAGGCCGGTTCCTGGAATTGCATTTCGAATGATCCGGTCTTCGGTTGAGAATCCATCCGGAGTGTTTTCGGCCAAGGCTTTGAGGTTCATGAGTTTGACGGTCTCGGTATTAACGAGTGAGGTGGGTGGGTCGGGATTTTGGGTCAAAGTCTCCGGTGCACCGAAGTTTAAAGGTGGGGATGGTTTGGTTTGTCTTAGGGTCGGGAATACCGACTCTAAAAATTTACAGTTTGCGAATCTTGCCTTAAGCAAGTTCCCGGTTGTGGGCTCTAGGTACCGGATGATTGAGGGTGAGTCGTAACCAACATATATGCCCCTCTTGGCGGTGTGGTCCTATCGTGTGGCGTTTAGGTTCCGGGAGAGGTACCTAAACCTGGCAACCAAAGGTTCGGATGTGGGAAACGTTAGGAGGTCTCCCGGTTAGTAACTCGTAGGGAGTTTGGACATTCAGTAAGGTTGGTCTTAGCCTGAGTAGGGTTGCGGCATGAAGCACCGCATGGCCCCAAACCGATGATGGTAAGTTGGCATGAAGGAATAGGAAAAACCATATTACGGGTTGGTAGTAACGAAACTTCCAGGTGGCTCCCTGATGCATTAACAAGTACGAAGTAGTAGCGAAATGTCCCGGATGGTGGGTCTATGGGTCCGCATATATCCCCGTGGATCCTGTGTAGCGGTTGAGGTAGTTCCGTGGGTAGGGTCCAATTTGATGGTTTCCTGATGAACTTGCCCTGTATGCATGCAACACATTCCCGTGTTTTCCCGGCATCGGCGGCCGTAAGGTTGTGACCTTGTGTCAATGGGACCATCCTCCGAAACACCGTTGTTCCTGGATGCCCAAGTCTTCGGTGCCAAATATCAGGTTTGGCGTCTTTAACATCAAAAGATGCCCCATGCGCCAGGTTGCGCTCCGGCGTGGGGCCTCCCCCCCACGCGGCCATGCAAACCTCTTCCTCGTCTATGACGGGGCTAGATGCCAAGGGTTTTATGGCAACCTTGTAAAGTCCATCGGAGCCCGCGCTAGCGGTGGCAAGGACCTTCGGTCCTTGCCTAAGTTCGATGACTTCTTCATCACCGTGCATCTTCGTGCAGGCGTGGATATTCCTCGCCCTCAGATCCCGATAGCTGATTAGGCTTCTCGGCGCATCTGGGGTGTACATTGCCTTCTCGCAATTGAGGGGGAATCCCCCGGGCAAGACGATTGTTGCCCGGCCCTCCCTGAACCGTAGGGTTCGGCTTCCGGCCATTGTCAAAATTTTACAATATTGCCATGACTTCTCACTTTGAAAGTGGAAGAATTCTGCCTTTGTGAGAATTGTATGGGTTGATCCACTGTCTAGGAGGGCCACGTCCTGGTTTGGCGTGGTCTCCTCATAGACAGTCATGTAATTCTCGACCTCATAATTTAGGTCCGGAAGGTCTGATGCTTCAAAGTTATAGTTCTGCCGTGGTTTATTGCATAACTGTTGCACCTCTCTATACAGTTCTACCAAGTATTGGGATGCCCTGCAATCCTTTGCAAAATGACCTTTCTTCCCACATTTGTGACAATTACCTTGTACCTGTTTGCGTTGGTCAAACCTAGGCTGGTAATTCCTTGGTTTGTTTTGGTAACCTGTTGCGGGGTTTCTATGCCATTTTGGGTTAGGTTTACGGAGAGAACCTCTAGGTGGTCTTCGTGATGCCTCGGCAACGTGGATCTCGGCGTGATGATCCTCATGCCGGTTGTCTCTCCGCGATCCTCCTCCTCCCGCGGGTGCTCCCATTGGTTTGTTCGGCTCCGCTGGTTCCGCGGCTTCGATTTTGGCTTCAAAAGGAAAACTTCAGAAAATGAAAATTTCAGCATTATGACATTTCTGTATATAGTAAAACCAGAAAACATACCTGCAGAAACTTCAATATTGGAAATAACAGAGACAGAATAACAGAAAGTAAGTTAACGACCTTCATCTTTATACTTGAATGGTTAGTAGAAATGTAGTTCAGATAGGTGATTGCTATATTTTCTAGTGAAATTTCAGCATTATGACGTTTCTATAGTGAGATCAGAAGTTCTAAAGAGAGAAAATTGACTGTATTTATGTAGTTAGTGTACAGTTCTAGCTTCAGGTATACTTCTACAACAAAAATAAGCTAACTAAGTAGTGATCAGAAGATATATACATAATTTGTAAGCTAATCTTCTAAGAACATATTTCGGTATATCTGTAATGTATCTGCACTGTATCTGTACTGTATGGTCTGTATGTACTGTATCTGTACTGTATGCACTGTATGTATTGTATATGTACTGTATTTTGGGCAGTATTTCGGTATATCTGTACTGTATCAGAATATAGGAAAGTAGAGTATGAGATAGAAAATACTACTCTATTGGTTGCGACTAAATTTTGGCATTATAACAGTTATGTAGCTATGGTCCAACAACAAAAATAGTTAGTATTTCAGACAGTACTTTAGTACTAGCTTGAGAAGTCCAGAAAATCAAATATAAAGCAAGTATAAAGCAAGTAGAGATTGTATCTCTAAGTGTAGATAGTTCGAACTATATAACAGTGCTATAGGTAGCTCAGTATATACTTGTAGAGAAAACTAAACACAAGCAAACTTCCTTCTCTCAAAATGTATCAACTAAGTATGATCAAGAGTGCTCTCAAAATCAAGTCTAATGCTTGGAACTTGTCTAAGTGAGAAGCTAGGAGCGTGCTGATAACGTGTTAAAGAGATGAGAATAGGTTGGTTCTAAGTGGAATCAGAGGTTCGAAATACAAGTTCTTCAAGTGAAGTTTACTTCTTTGGATGTGCCCTTATATACATTTCCAAGTCGGCCCTTAGTAGGGACACGAGTCTAATCCAACCTATAGTAGACTAGCTTACTCACTTGAGATAAGTTCATTATCTCGGAATATGCTCTTAATAGAAGATACCATGGACCTTAATGTGGTGGTTATCCTTTACTTTATACCGGCGACTACAGTTAAGTCTAACCCATGTGACTAGTATAAATGCCGGTGAAGCCTAACCGGATTTAGCTAGATTCCCACATGGGTCTCATTAATACTTAACGAGCCGGTGAGGTTGACTAATGGATTGTTTAACCTCCATAACAACATAATACACTTTCCACTGGAAATTTGGATGTACTGCTAACAGACACTAATGTAGAAAATCAATCCTGGAGGATAGAGAAAGTGCTTCCTTTTGTCAGGACGAGGGAGAAAAGCTACAATGTCTTTGAAGGGCCAGGGCGAACCAACCCATACATTGGTACCTTACCGGATGTCTAGTGATGTCACATTCGAATGAATCGGCCCTCAACCTCATAAGGGGTCTTTTTGTATTGGAGCCACTTCATCCACGATATGTAGGATGGTTGATTTTAAGTGAGTGCCACGAATCCCTAGCCATTCGCCCTCCCCGGTAAGGTACCGATATATGGGTTGGTTCGTCCCAACTGTCTTTGAAGGACGTACGCGTCATGAAAACTTTGATCAATTGTCATGCCTAAAGACACTTAATGAGAGTTCTGAGGGGCGGTTTACACTATGGACCATGAAGTCGGACCATGGAAGATGGCTTTTGTCAATGGTTCGAGTTCATGGTCCGACTTCATATAAAATTAGTTTTGAGAGCCTTGGACCCCTCACTAGGTGTAAACCAAATGTGGACCAAGAAGAATGACCATGCACCAAAAAGTGAAGGTGCTGATTTTTTTAATACATGCCCAAAAAGGGCAATTTTGAAAAAAATTAAAGTTTGACCATTCTCTTGTCTTCTCTTGGCCTTCACTTGTCTTCACTTCTTGTTAAATGTGTCGAAGATGTGGCTTGCAAATCTTCTCACAACAATTTTTACAAAAAAATGAGCGATTTAATTTCTACACGTTCAATGTAATTTACATGTGACATGTACCTTGTGTTGTCACTACACTAAATAGGATATTTAGTGTTTGATTATATTTAATGTTGTTACCACCCTACCTTGCTCAACACTAAAGTTCAATTCTTTGATAATTAGTGTTAGAAGATTTCCCATTGCGGTTCTTTTGACCACCTTGATCTGCAGTAACTAAACGACTACAGATTTTTCTTTTTCGTTTTGCAACTGTAATTTTAAAAAGTTTCGGGGCGTGTAATATACCGTTGGAAAGGTATTTTCAAGACCTTTCCAACGGTATATTACAAGCCCCCAAATTCCAAACATTGCAGTTGGTAGAGCAAAAAAACAAATCTGCACTCAAATTCTTGAGTTCTGGGAACTGGTTTAAGGGGTAGAACAAAGTAGTAATGGTATGTCTCATGGGCTATGATGTGATTAAGGCACATAGAGGGTAGATTCATTAAAGAATTATTAAAATGGCATTTCTTTGCCATGGGCCCTTGCCTTTTCCTACAATACCACCTCTCTTGCCTCTCTCACCGCAAAACCCGTTGGACCATGTCAGTGCATTTATTAGACCTTAAAAATCATATTTTGGGGACCTCGACCTCCATGGTCCCTCTGACATTTTTTCCTTAGTGTAAACCGAAGTTGTCCCGGGACACCTTCAGCAGCCAATCAAATGCCTTGCAGAGCCCTGGTCCAACTTGGTGGTCCATAGTGTAAACCGGCCCTAAATCAATGTTCAAGATTTGGAGGAGGAGAAGGAAGGAGAAATTGGAAAAGAATCCATGGCTCACAAAGTAGATGGACAACAAATTTTGTTTAGTCTTCGGTCCCTCATGTTCCTGGAATGACCTGCTGTGGTCACCCCCTACACAGCCTTCAGCATTTGAATTATTACATTGCAAAATTTGAACAGAGTGGACACTTCATCAGCATCATCATCCTCTCAAAGGCTGATCACACCGGCCGCTTCCAGCACCATCCGTCGGCATCTCCAGCTGTAATAGTGTGAAAAATGGTGGGCCAACATCTATTTCTAGACATAATCCCCAGCAATTTCACGGCTAGAACTAGACAGAAAGTTTGGTGTGATCGGGGCCTCAAGGTCACCTCTATCCTATCCTACAGCTGAAGTACACCAGTAGCATCACACGACATCATTCTTCAAGGTACTCTCGCTGATGCGATCAAGGCACTTTGTGAGGCAGATCACAAAGGTCCATATCGCCAACTAAGGTAGAAATACCATAACCCGTTAACCATCCGCTAGCGGTGCACTAGACCGCCTCATAATGGTGAAGTGCCATGTCTTAAATGGAGCATGGCTCGGCGGCAACTTCAATGCAATGTAGCCAATGGGAGGCAAGGTCTAATGTACTCATGATTAACCGGTTTAGGTGATGCTCTGTATCGAAATGCGGAGTACCTAGTGAACGGGAAGTGGGTTGGACAAACTTTCCACTTTGAAAAATTGTGGACTTTTTTGTACAAGGCAGAAAAATACAAAACAACTTGCATTATGCATGAATCCTTCTCGTCTATCTTGGAAAATTATCTTATGATTGTCAGACTAGATTTTCAATGCGAATCACCTTGTTTTAACGGGTTATGGTATTTCTACCTTATGTGTCCTACTTTAAAAAAATGGATAGTAGTCCTAAGAACACAAATTGGTGACTGCGGGGACAATTCCCTTCAATCACAACTAGGTCTCAATACCAAATTCTGAAACTCTAGGATATATATATATACTAAAAAAATTATGAGGTTAATAATTACAATTTTGGACTAAGATTGTCATATGAACATCCATATTTTTCAATAAATTTGTTGTAGCTTGGAAAGATGGAATCAAAGTAGAAGAATTCCTAACTATTTGTTCCAAAAATCTTTGATCTTGTCTTGAAATTTTCTTTTCTTTATAGTATTGGAAGGTGAATTATGTTGTGCTCCTTAAATACTAAAGTGTTCATCATCTTCTTGAGCACTTGTTGACATTTGATTGATAATATTTGCACATTGTTCATTCCACATATTTTTCCGCTCATATTATTGATAGTCACGTCTATCATGATATAAAATTTCATTTAAACGCTTGTCATTTTTTATTACATCAACAGAACCTTGTATTTCTTCTTACACGCCAACCAAGTCCTTTCATAATTGCACAAACTAGAAACCATATGAGTATGAAGTTCGATCCAAACATTTATTCATATCTACATACAACCATTGAAATTTAGAATAGAGGATCATTGGATTAAGTAGTAAATCTTATCAACTTAATGGAAGAAATTTCATGGTTTAAAACACATCTAAGGTGTTGGGCAATAACCAAGATATCATGAGTTCGATTCCGGACACATGACTATTTTACTAAAGCCCAATTGGTCCAATCTAAATTTTCTTTTTGTATTTTCAATGATTCAACCAATTTTTTTAATTAACATCAATGATTCAATCAAACTACTTCATACATTGTTTTATTTCTGATTTTGCAAAATTTTCTTCCATCTCACCGTGAATGGTTATGAGGGTTTTAATTTCATGATCTTGGCATTTAATAGGGGCCTCCTCATCACCTTCCGAATCTCCCAACTCTATTTCCTCAAATTTTGCCTTCTTTTTCGGTGCTCCTTTCAATTTCTAAACCGATGTCCTACCTCTCTTCTTCTGGCCGAGATTATCTTCTTTCCTAGTAGATTCTTTTGTCTCTCCTCTCATGCTCATATTTCTACTACCTTCTACATTTTGCGGCATTTGTGATCCAATCAATTTTACATCTGCATCATTAAACAACTGAAAATTATTGAAATTTTTACTTCTCAATAGGGAGCCATGCAATCCGAATTGTGGTTGACTACATGACATCCAAGGAGAACTCCAACTCCATTGTTGGGTTTCACAACCACTCCCAATTTGCAAAAAACTTATTATTGACAGAAAAAATAGTATCAAAAAAATTTGAAAAAAAATATCTACTACAATCACACATACAACAAGCTCCAAACACTACAATTTGTGGGCAATTGAGAGAGACAACCTCTACCTCTCTTTTAACTAATATGTCTTGAAAAAATTAACGTTGGAAAATTTATTAAAATGACCCTGGCAACCATTGACACGTGTTTCACTGCCATGGTTTGCCGGAGTTTGCATCAAGCCTTAACTCTTGAAGGTGGGTTTGATGCAAATTACAACAAACCATGCACCCTTATCCACAACCTGCCATGTAGGACTCCATGTAGACTTTTCATCCACAAACTTTTCTTTGGGCCTTTAGGCCTTCACTTCCTAGTGTGAAGTGAACTTGGACGGTTTCCTCTTTTTCAACCAATGAGAGCTCTTACATTGCGATGGTCATGGGCCTTTAATCTTGTGTATAAAATGGCCCTAACCTATTAATTACCAAAAATTTAGGCTCAATTATTTTGCATTATTTTTCGCCCAACCTAGTATCAACATATGGTAGTAGCTTCCTACAACATGACATGGAGGCCACTCTAATTAACATGGGATGTCAATTTTTGATGCCACGCTAAGGATCTTTTCCACATGACCAATAGGTGATCAAAAGTTCTGGGCCAAGAACTTCCACAAGGTGGCATTCATTGTGGCATGGAAAAGTAACCATTGCCAATAGGATTCTTCTCCGGTTGCCAAAAACGAGGACTTTCGGCCCAAAAACACTAGGTTGGCTCTTTCTTGACATGTCAACACATTATGTGCCACACAAATTCCACATCTAAACCCGAAGTTAAAAAGTTTGTAGGACTCATCATTGAAATCCCTCTGTTTTCCCGTCGTGCTATAGCCTATGGTTGCATCCTAAATAAATGAATAAATAACCAACGTCGGGCAATCCGACTTGAATTTGAGCCCGTTGGCCCCACCCTGCTCAAGAATCCTCTTGGTGCAGGGTGGGGTTTACTGCCTATGTTGCAGTGAGTGGGTCCTTGGCTTCCTACCTAGCCAGCTAGTTTTTTCCGTCAAGTAGAGAGAAGATTTCACAGCGGGAATCAAACCACCAACCACTCCATTCAAAAATGGGTACCCCTCCACTATCACCCGGTAGTTTAGGGTCATCTTAGACCATGCATCCTAGAATCACTAAAATTTTGTATTTATTTGTCACATCTGAAAGTAATGTGTCCAATGGAAACACTTACGTCTTCCAATTTCTATTCTTCCTCCCCATATCTAGTATTTCTAGGTGAGGTTGGGGTTTTTTTTGGGCGGGGGGAGTAGTATTCGGAAGAAAAAAAGAATGGTTGGAGAAGTCTTGAGATAAACATGAGGCCGATGCATTATGATGCTCTTCGACATCCCACCATATATCGCTGGCATCATTTCTATGAAATTATATGCTCTTAAGCTAGCTATAGGTTCCCCATAAAGTGTAGCTCACTATCCTCCTCTTGGTTGGCTAGTCAAGCATCTTCACTTTCTCGACATTGAAATGGTCGTTGAACAAGGATTTGAGTCTTGCCATAAAATGAGAACCAATTGGAAGGCATCATGGGGTCTATCACATTGGGAAAGGTCCCATGACATCCCAACACCACCAAAAATCACATTTGATGTTCTCAAGCAAGCCTTTCTAGCTCAAGAATGGTACTACTTCCACCTCATGGAAAAGAAACTAAATACCTTCGCCTCAAGGACTAAATTATGAATCTCAAATATGAATGTGAACCATCACCACCCCAACGCAAAATTATTGTTGCTCTCCCAATCGTTGGCCAATTATCCCAATCACTATAGATATTACACTTAACCACTTTTGCCTACATGCAAAAGTGATTCTTCATTTAGACTTGCTTCCTAAGACGTTGATCTATCTATCTATCTACCAATGTTGCCCTAACAATATAGTTGAAAATGAACCACTCCCTCTATTTAAGTGTCATGTCTACAAGTCCATTAGAGAAAGGTTTTCTTTCCTATTTCAAAATGTAGTGCTAGGTACACCATTTTGTCTAATTAGTGTGTGTTACCATTTGTAGTTATGAATTGCTATAACACTTTACTAAGAGTATTAGTCTTTACCCACATAGCATAAACACTTAGTGTGCACACCAAAGAATATGATATGACTTAGTTGGTAAAAAATGATTATGTCAGTAAAAAAATTAATAACAACACATAACTATGAATGGTAACCCACATTAATTGGGCAAAACAATGTAGTCTCAAGTCTTTCTACCAATTGGAACATTGATATTAGTCGTTACCTCACAAAGGCCATTGCACTCTATTACTCTAGGATCCACATGTAGAGAGTAGAGCATTAGATTGCTCGTAGTCAATAGAAATATAATGGAAGAGGTGTAGAGAATAAAGCATTAGATTGCTCGTAGTCAATGAAAATATAATGGAAAAGGTATGAGAAAGAATAAGGTTAGAATAAGGCTACCATGCTAGTCCGAAGAGGGATAAGACTTATCCCATATTGTTTGTATGAACCAATGAAGAGAAGAAAAGCAATAAAGGCAAAGCAAGGAGAGCATGAGATCATCTCACTCCAAGCATTGTTCATATGCCTTTGTATAGGTGTCTATGCTTGTGCAATCTTATCTCCTATTGATTCCAATACCACCTTGATGTACTTGTAGTCCCATAAGTCCTCTGGACTTTGAGATCAATTTCATTTCATTTGATGAGGTAATGGTGATCTGAATGGTTCTGAATAATGATGTCATTTGCGAATGGTGGGGAGGGCGAAGTGTTGACAAGTATCCACGTAACCATTCCACCATTCTCCAATGTCCCATGGAAAGGTGGTTCATGCTTTAGGGTCACTTCACACATGACAAAGATCCGTGACCATGAATTTATAAGGGCCCTTGAAAGTTGTCCAAAGGTTGTACCATGGGAAATAGAAATCCAATTTTGCAATTGATAGGCCCTCAAGATTAGTGTAATTTAAATGAATTGAGCCACATCAAGGGCCCATTCTATGAACACTCCAATATAGCAATCCATGTATCTATGTGCTTTTTTACATTTCATCTCATAGAGTTGAATTACCTCTAAAGGCCCAAGCATTTTCACATAGTAACATACAATACTCATCCTTTATTAAATTTTTTTTGCAAGACCCATGATGTAAGAACTTTGTGAAGAAAACTTGTTTGAATCAATTTAAAGTTCTTTTAGATCAATTTTTTTTTGGTTTTGTTTTCATTGATCAATTGCACACAAATTTTCAAAAAAAAATTTAAAAAGAGAGGATAATCTCCTTATGGGAATTTTCATCCATTCCCCCCCTCATTGTATTACCAAAATTAATATGATTTTTTGATAAAAAAATGGCTTTCATGTGCATCCCCATCCAACCTTCCAAAATTTCTACTCCGATAAGGGACATTAAAGGATAATCTAACTTTAGACCAAGATAATCACAATGATCACATTGATTTAGAATGAACTTAGTTGACTTTACATGGCCCACCCTCACATGTTATAATAGTCAAATCCGCAATAGTTGTGATAGATGAATGGCGTCATCCACGCCGTGAACGACGTGGATGAAGACGTGTTCACAGTCATCCACGCAGCCTCCCAAGCCTCCTCAGGCTACCTTCGGCGAAGGAGGGAGGGAGTGCGAACTGGTCAGTCGGGATGGGATTCATGAGTCTCGTTGCAGCGCTGGAATCACGGAAGCTAAGCTATAATGCAGATGTACCTGATCATCAGTCGGGAACTAGCCGACTCCCGACTGACTGCAGAAATGCGGTAAGCCTACGCCACACCCATCTCATGGGTACAGTACACAGTGGAAGGTATTTACTGAACAGACGGCAGGTTGTTACAGTGTCCTACTTCCTTCAACAAACCTCATCAAGACCACCCAGTGACATCCACCCAACAAAATTTAAGGTCTTATTACACATGCGGCGAGTCAGTGACTCACCTAGATAGCAGGATTTGGCACAGTGGTCACTGTGTGCAGTCTGCAGCCGCAGTCCAGTCTTTAACGCATGTTCTGATGAATCTCGGGGCTTGAAGTTTGCTAATCGGTCGCCGGTCATATGTTCACTAATATTCTGCAAAGCTTGGGTATAAAAATAGTCCCAGGATTGTCACGCAAGTGGACCAAGCTTATTGGAGGCAGCTTGGGAAAGTCCTGGGAAAGTGCGGGTTCCCTTAGCGTACGCCTTGTGTGTTATGATCAAACCGCGCCACTTCTGGCACCATCCGTTCGGCATCTCCGTTGGCGTGATCTGGAACGGGAATGAAACGTGAAACGTTGGTGTGATAGGGGCATGAGCCGACTTTGGTTGTGTGCAGACACGAAATTGGTTGTGTGCAGACACGAAATTGGTTGTGTGCAGACAGCAGGAGGCAAGGAGACGATCGACAGGAGAGGAGAGGAGAGGAGCTGGACTGCTGTGAGGTTATGTTTTAGCTGCTGCTACAGTTCTGAGCTGCAGGCTGTGAGGATTTTGGGCGGTGGACTTTGGTACGTGGGATATGTGGACATCTCTCAATGTTTGGACCATGTTTGACTTAGGTTTTGTTAGGTCTTGCAGGAGCGATTGTGGAGCCACAGATGTTGGAGATTTGTTCAGAGGATATCTAGAACCGCACCTGGTCGAACTAGACATGTTTCCCTTTACATGCGTGAGTGCAAAATATTGTAGAAATAATTTTCCGGGAGGCTTTCGTAAGAGACTAACAGAGAATCGTTTTCTGGGGCTGGCCGAGAGTCTTGAGCCCCGACAGGATCGGAAAGTATGGCGTTCGTCGCACCTGCGTGTCCTCGGTTGTGACTATTCAAAACAAGTTGTGTATAGATGAGATTGAAGGTGGTCATACTTGTAAGGAATTAGTATTCATCAGACTTCTTGAAGCAAGTAACTTTGCCAGGGAAATTTATGATACCCAAGAAGTATGTGCAATTAAGAAGACATATAAATTGGACTACATAACCGGTGAGAGGAGAGTGGATGACGAGCTGCTATTATCAAGTTGTTTATGGGGCATAAACTGGTATGTTTTTGAACAAAAACCGTAGTTTATGAATGAAGTGGTCTATGATGGACACAGAAACAAATGAGAGTTGATGTTGGAGGTGCCCTTCACACCAATTATGCACACTCACACTATAATGGAACATGTTATGAATAGGCTTCATGTTCATCAAATATGCCTTGACACTTTTATGTTAAAAACCGGATCTTGTCACATGATTGTGAGTATGGTAACCAACACAAGGAGCCCGGATGTAGGCCATAGGCAGTTGACTTCCAGAGCAGCTGCAATCTATAGTTGGGTGACACCTATCGTTAACATGCCTAACATTTTTGAGGAGGAATCGAGCTAATAAACATGAAACCGAGATGTCATAGCATTTTATGATCTTAAGTATACCAAATGCGAGGGATGATTGCTATGGGTTATAACCATCCTCTTCATGGTCACTAGTAAGGTGCTACATCAATGAGATTCTTCCTCACACTAGTAATAAGGAGATTACCTCCAAATGCCATGCAACAAATGTTGTGGCTATGGCTGGAGGTGAACCTCTAAAATGCATGATACGAACTAGGTAATGGATGCAAAGATCCCTACCACGGCATGTAGTAGATGCCTGATCTACCAAGTTGCAGTAGGGGCGAGGTAGGTGGTGGGGTGCCTACTAAGTCCGTTACAAAGAGACAAACGTCCATTATCGAACATAGTGGTTAGGTCATGGTAGGGTCATCCTTTACAACAATTTTTATGTCTATGGTTGTAGATAAACATATGAAACACACACTACGAACTAGGTAATGGATGCGAAGATCTTTGCCACAACTTGTAGTAGACACCCAATCTACCAAGTTGCACTAACGTTGAGATAGTCTTGGGTGCCTACCATGCCCATGGCAAAGTGTCACATGTCCATTACCTAACATAGTGGTCAGACCATGGTAGGGTCACCTTTTATGGGTGATTATGCGCCTCCTCGTACCCAATCAAGAATAGACATGTCAACAAAATGGCTTAGTATGGTCATTACATGTAGTTAATGTCTTTGTGATGTGCAGTCACACGGACTTTATGTCTAATATATGCTTTATGTGTAGAAAATATATGAAGATGGTGGAATGCATATATCAAGTCTCAGATTGACTCATCTAAGATTTTAGTTTTATTTGCAGTTGAATCGAGGAGTCCGGAAAAATGTTATCCACAAGGTTTCACAACAAGACGGGTGAGGCATTCGACCTTAAAGAGGGCAATGCAGGGATCTACTCAAAACTGGCTACTGTTTCTAATGCTGGTCATTATGACGTCTCATTCGATCCAAACGCTACATACCGAGAATATTGGGTTGGCACAAATTCCAGGGGAATGGTTGTCACCATTTCCTCAGATGACTGTGCAGACAGTGAGAGTATCGACATTTATAGTGGTCCAAAAATTGTAAAAAATCCCCGGCCCGAGGCGTCGAAGCAGAACCAACTGAAAACGAAGTCATGGTGGCAATGGTTTTATACACGTCGATGATAAGGTTGACTACTAATTCGTGGTGTGATGATCCCAAGATATCAGCATCTGGCGGCTACGTTCAGATGGATTGAGTATTCAAATTGTCATGTTGTCAACATATTATTCTGAACCTGCTTCAAATTGAACCTGCTGGGGTCTTCAAGTCAGATTGAGTAGCTGAATGTGTGGATAATTACTGTCACTCTGGCACTCATTGTATAGTAGCTTTTGCATTCCATACTGTAACTTACTAATGCTCTGTTGGTCTTATATTTTTTTCAATCCTTAAAGGTCATCGAAGTCTAGTTTAGGCCCCCTGATGCAGGAGAATGTGCATGTGATGAATTAGACGTCTCCATATTGAGCTGGCCATGTTACAAATGGTCATAATATTCATACTCATTGCATTCATTTGTTGCGGACATATACATCTGTACAGAACGAAAGACTTAAGATCAAGTACATACTTGATATATTTGATCCTCATTGGTACATAGGTCGACATTTTTACAGCTGAAAAGAAAATGAGATTGATATGTGATAAGCTTAGGGGTCATAGAATGCTGTGCACAGGTTGTAAAACGAAAATCCATGTAGTATAGAGGTCAAGGCCCAAGGGGATGGGGCTGGCTGCATAATAAAGATGCTCAAAGGACATGATGCCTTTTAAAATGGGAAATCCCCCATTTGAATATGATGATATTAATACATGATTGGAGATGGATAATGAGAATATCAACTCTGTACAAGCTTTGTTGTTAATTCACACTTTGGTTCCTACGGCCTCTGTAGAAGTGCAAGACAATCTTCTTCCCAAATGACATCCCATTCGGGTGCATCATCCTATAATTCGGACTCTCATTGGCCTCCTTAATGTATCATGCTGGACCCTTGTCCTAACCTTGGCTATAGCCACGGAGTAGAGATTTTCCGGAACATGGAGGCCATGTGAGCAAAAAAAGTGGCGGTGAAAGAAAAAGATGCGACAGCCAAGGCCAGAATTGCCACTGTTAGCATAGACATTGTACATAAGTAGGTTTAGTTCAGGTCGCACTAAATTAATAATGGTTATGTGGCGCTCGTTTGCTACTTAATTTCTCTGACCAAATCTTGTATTTTTTATTCCCCGTAATATGAATATCTTCTTGCTTTTCCAATGTTGTCTCATGTTTGGGTTGTCCTATCGAAACCATCCTAATATGAGTTATGCCTTCATTTGTGCATGGATTAATGTAGATCACCATTCTTAAATGTTTGCATGTTTGAGTTTCACAAAAAAATTCCCTTTCTATGTTCTTATATATGTAAATGTCTCAAAATGCTAGAAAAGTCTCAAATTACATAATATAATGTTTCCACCCAACCACCCCAAAACTATAGCCACCATTCAAGTCCAAAACAAAAAGAATAAAACATGAAATTTCAACACAAGGTTTCATGCGGTTGCCTAAAACTTACTAGCCTGACGTGCATAGGTTTTGTTCCCTCAAAGATGTTGAAAAATTTATCTCCCATGCGTGTCAAGGACCTCAAAACTTGTAGGTGGATGTCCGTCCTCAACTCCTTCCCAGTGTAGTTGGCATATTTGGCCTCATTGTATAGGGAGTTGAGGTTGCCCAACCCTTCGGGACCCAGAAGACCTTGTCCATGTCAATGATTGGGTTGTCTCCAGCAACCGTGAACGTTGCCTTATACACAAAGTAAAGGCATATTGTGCTTACAACCTTGGTCTTCTTGTCCTTCAAGGTCGAGTACGTTCCTTTTGCATAGGCAACAATATAGTGGCATTTTGACACAACATACTGCATTTTTTGTACCACTATTTCATATATTTGCTTTGCCCTTCTGTCCTCCACAATCCACAACCACACATTGGGCTCCTTGATCCTGGGACATGTGTATTCCATGAACTTTGTAAGGAAGGGAACCTAGAATGGTGTGCACATGGTCCCCTCGAACATACTCCCCGGGATGTTTATGACGTCCAAGATCGCAAAGGAGATGCGATCCTTGCCTTCACCTGTATCTCAACCCGCCCATTATCACCAGGCCAACCAATGATCTTTAGGGGCTCCATGACCATTGCACCAAAGTGCACTTCCCCCTTGAAGCACACAATCTTCTTCTCCTTGATAAAGTTGGAGAAAACCTATCGAGAGTACTCGGGAAGCGCATGTTTTGCCCCCTTCACCATCTTGGATTTCAAGAAGTCCTCCCTTGCCTCTCTCATAAGAACCATCATGGAGGTGCTCGTGAACTTGTATTCCTTCTTCAAAGCCCTCTTGTTCATCTAGTTGAACCCCATGTTTATGATGAAGTTCATGTAGGGCACAAGCTTGCTAATCTGCTACACTATGGTCGTTTTATTTTTCTTGTTGTTTGACCACTCCTTCATCGTGTATCAAGATGGACAAAACATTTATGGTTTTGCGGAGACAATCTTGAGATGATTCCAAGATCTTTTCATTATTGGTGCAGTGTGGAGGATGTATGTTGCCACTCTTTCCATCTCCGTCTCATTGAGATCCTGCAACGTTTAGAAGAACTCCCTGACCAGGGGTTTCATGTGCTGGAATGTTGACGTTGACTAGTGTGAGCCCAAAATGGTGCCCACATGTGTCCTTAACCCTTTGAAACTATTAGAAGTTATGTTTTGATGTTTTATGATTATTCACAAAAATATAAAAAGAGTGAGGCTTGAGTGAAGTTATGTTTAGACCTTAGGTTGATTAGAAGTTTTGCGGTGTGAAGAAAGTTCCTTAGTTAGGTGAGCATTGTGTGTGGTGAACCAAGGGTGGCTCCTTGAGTTAAATGTTTGAATTAGGATCTATGTTGTTAGTTTAAGAGTTGAAGGCTTAAAGGATAGGATGAGAGCCTACAAAGTAGGAGAGGATCGAGGGGCTTATCTTGAGCTTTGAGAGGTGTTCACCCCTTCCCTCCCCCTATTTATTCCTCTCTCTCATCTTCTTCACTCACTTGTGTTCCTATTCACTTTCTCTTTCCTTCGTGCTCCTTTGGCACCCCTTTGAGGGGTGCTCACCCTCTCCCTTCCCCTCTCCTTCTCTCTCTCTCCCTCTTGTTGTTCCTCTCATAGAATTGAGTGTGGGAATTAGTAGAAGGTTAGTGAAATTAGTAGAATTCATAGAGACTTGTAGGGACTTGAAGATACTTGTAGAGACTTGAAGGCCATCCCATGTGTTATAAGTGTGGGTGTGTGAGAAGCAAGAAAGGAGCACGTGTGTGTGCAAGGTTTCAAGGTGAAGAGCCAAGGTTAATTAGTCTTGAAGTTAGCTTTGCATTGTTAGATGTAGTGTTAGATTAAAAGCATTTAGAAACAAGTGCATAGCTCTAGTATTTAGACTTCTAGTGTTGGGAATTATAGTATTATAGTACTTACTCTTATAGTATTTACTCTCATAGTATTTAGACTTGCGATATTTAGATTCATAGTTGCATTAAGGTGTGAACTTGGGAAGTTGTTGTGAGGGACTTGTGGAAGAGGAGGCGATGATAAGTTATATAAGTGTTTTTTAACACTTGTATTAAAGACTTATGTGCCTCATGGAATCAACAAGCCATAGCCTCAGCGAGGTGTCATGCACTAGTGAAGAATCGTCAGCCAGGACCAAGTTTGCAAGAGGGAAATCTTTGAGGGCATGCGTGGCAAAGGCGGTGGGTTTTGGCCTCACAGAACCCCATGTTATCAACCCAATTTCGGTACCTAAGGAATCTGATTCGAGGCGCTATACCTGACGACAACGGCCCTAAATCGACACAACTAGAAAAAACTTGTGAACCCAAGGTTATGAACCCAATTTCGGTACCTAAGGAATATGATTTGAGGCGCTATACCTGACGACAACGGCCTTAAATCGACACAACTAGAGAAAGCTCGTGAACCCAATTTCGGTACCTTTGCAGGAATTTGTGAAAGAGCGAGTGCAGGAGCTTTAAGGTTGCTACAAAACAAAGAATGATGCCCTAAACCTTATCAATCGGAGATTTTGAGGGAGCAACAACAAAGGAAGGATTGGTGCGACTGCAACTGAGGCTTAGGGATCTCGGATGGTGGGCTGGCTATGTCTATTACCCCAAGTTGAGAGGGATGGTTTGGTTAGATAATTAGATATGCATATAAGCGGGTGTGCATTTGTGTGGGAAGTGATAGGGGTTGTTAAGAGAGCACTAATAGCATAGTGTTTTTAAACACTTGTAACCTTGTTATGGAATAAATTGGTGTGTACGAATTAATGAGAAATGCAATGACTTCCAATGAAGTTGGTAAGAGGGAGCTATGCAAAACGAATGTGACATCCATTCCCCCACCCGGACTAGGACGCTTAAGGGTGGGCGGTTTGGCCTCACAACTAGATTACCTTCCCTGTGACAAGGTTGATGAGCTCCCCAATTTCATGTTTCTCAGACACCTCCCTCTATTTGTTCCAAATAGCATTGGAGGATGTAATCAAATATATTTCTCCAGTAAGGTCAATTAAATTTTTTTTGCCTATGGCAGGCATTGTCAATGGAGTTGAACTTGTTGATCATCTGGTACTTGAAGTCCTACATATAAAAATATAATGGATTGCCCATGAAACTTATATCCTTTACACGGTCGGTTTTGGTGGCAACAAAACTTGAAAACCAACAAAAATGAAGCAAAAGCCAAGGATGAGGTTTCAAGTGGTCACCCAAAACTATGTGTACCTTCCACTTGGGGTTTTTGTCCTTGGCATTCTCCCTCTTCTTGGGAGGTCTACTTTAGAACTCTCACACCTTTCAAGATGCCATGATATTCTTGATCCGTGAGGACTAGTACGCCCTTTTTTTGCTCCCTATGTTGAAGTACCTGAATATGTCTAACCACATGATGTACTATGGAGAGACGTTCGCGTCAGTTATGTGTGAATTTTCCCTTGTCTTCTTTGAGGGTGTAATTTGCCTATTATTGGAAGGCATGACCATGTCAGTTTCGGCGAGACCCTTCGTTGCCTCCGTTGCCGACGCTCTTCTAGACTCCGCAAGGATAGCTTTTGATTTGTGTTGGGTTTGATTTCTTGAAGATCATGCGCCATCATGCTTTGTGGCATGCTTACGTTCGGTCAGTTGGGTTTTGGTTTTGCCCAACTTTGTCTTATAGAGGGCGTTAATGGCAAGTTTCAATTTTTGAAACCTGCTAGCCACCCTTGAATAATGGTAACAAATGTTGTCTATGAAAAATGTCTCTAGTTTGATAATATCATGGTTCACACAACTCTGTGCATAAGCGCTATCAAACACCTAGGTGAATTGGTACATGAAGATGTGGGCATTCTCAAGGCGGAGTTCTTGAGAACGACATCCATAAAATCCCCCATTGCCTAGACCGATGCAATCTCCCAGGATGTTAGTGCCGACCATGTGAAATTTTTTGTGAGCCCCCACCTTCAAGACAGTAAGGGTTTTATATTGTTGGGCCCTCATTACTTGAATAGACCAGGTCATGACGTTGCCGTCCTTGGACAAATGAGTGTCATCCTTGGGAGTCTCGTGATCCTCTAGGATATGGTTAGGCGCCAACTTGAACCACCTCTCATTTAATTGCTTCTTCTATGCCATCTACAAAGGCACACTCAATGTTAGGTAAGCGCAAAAAATGTTTCGGGTGGCCAATTGAAACCTTGGCCGCCTATATTCATTTGAGTCATTATCAATGCTAAGGTGGTTGCACTTGAAAAGAATTTGGAAAGATTTTTTTCTTGCATATTTGGATAATTAATCATTTCAAAATGACAAAGTTCAGGTATGCAGGTATCTTGGAGCGACATAAACAAAGTTTGTCATTGTGAAATGTTCCATCATGTTTCCATCATGGGGCATAGATTTGGGCAAGCCATTTTAACCCATTATTATTTTGCTCGACTGACCAAAACTAGCAGCATAATCTGAATTTGTCCTCCATAATTTACTAATGAATCATTTCACAATGGCAAAGTTTAAGTACGTGGATCCCTTGGAGCGACATGCACAAAGTTTGTCATTATGAATTGTTCCATTATGTTGCCATCATAGGGCAAAGATTCGGGCAACCCATCAAAACCTAGTGTTGTTTCGGCCAACCGACCAAAACAATTTGCAAAAAGCAAGACAAGATGAACCAATCAATAGTGGGTCTTAGTGATCGAACCTCTGGATTGATTAGCAAACTCTTAATTTAACATTGTTACTGAATTGCCTTAGAATGCCTTCCTAGGAATTGTTTTAGTTGGTCGGCCGAAACCAAGTGCTAGGATATGTGGGTCAACGAAAATTGTCCACATAAATGACATAAAAAATGAACTAGTTTGCAATGTTATTTTTTTTGTATGATGATACTCTCGATTCACATACCCAAAGTTTGACATTGGGAGCAATCTCAAATTGTTGGCATTCTGGGGACAATTTTGGTCGACCGACCAAAACTAACTTCCACCAAATTACTATCCATTAAATGAATTACAAGGTCATTGTTTGATTGGACACATGAAGGCTCAACAATTTTGGTTTTACATGCGTGATGATAATTTTGGTATTTCAACCATGCAGTACAAACTATTATGCACAACATAAAATTGGAGCCCACCGGAGGGACTTCTTGTTTGGTGTGATGATGAGGAGGGTAAAACGATGTCACCACATGGGGAGCCCAAACCTCGTAAACCAATACACATGAAGAGTGTGGAGGATATTATAAAGGGCATATCAGGCTTTATACAATATTGGGATCGCCTGCGAGTAGCGGGTGTTGGTGGATCATTTCGCCATTGATATGGAATTTGGATAGGTTATTGGATACTTGTTTGTTCAATTTTGACAAACCTTCATCAAGATAGCCCCCTTACTTTGAGGCATGATTTTGGGCCATAAAGCCATGTGAATGTTCCTGCATCGGAGGCTAGGCTTTTGGACAATGGGGAGATTTGTGAGGAATTCGACGAGGACAACCATTACATTGGACTTGCTAGCAATTGTCCCCCCACCATCTTTGCGGTAAATTGTCATGAAGGTTACATGTTCATATTGCATCTTGGAGATAGACATATGCTAAACCGGTTTGGGTGGCAAGAGCTTTGTCTCCACCAAAATTTATAATTTCTAGTCCTCATTTCCACTAGATTCAAGTGGAGTACTACCAACCAACAACACGTCATGAAGATGTGATCCATCAACAAATCATAATGTTTGTTGGAGGGTGGATTATGAGCATGGTCCAAGCTAGGTAGACACAAATTCCATACTTCTAGCATGGAAACCATAGAAGAATTGTAGAGGGTCACTATTCATCCCTCAAAAGTACATAAACATTTGCAAAAGACAACTTTGGTCGCCTTGCAGGTGAATCAAGCTAATGAGAACTTGGTAGAAGTCAAGTTGTTTGGTTGTGAACAACCACCAATAATATCCAATATTTTTATACTTGATCTATTATTATGAATTTAGTATGTTTAAAAGTATTATAGACTACTAGTAAGTCTATGTGCATTGTACGTTCAATACAATTGGGCTAGTAGACTTTGGGGTACTTACAAATCCTATTATGTTTGGGTTTGGATGAATATCCATATATAATATCCATTTTTTATTTTTTTATTTTTTTGGGACAAACTCATATGTATCAATTAATATGCATTTATTAAACTCTAGTTTTGTAGGCTAAAGAATTTGGGGGGTTTATTCTACATTCAATATGCATGTAATCCTTTGATTTTATGTTGCAATAGGTTTCAAGTGTTCTACCTAATGTGCTTATATTGGCCAATCATTAACTTTGGGATTGGACTAATAAAATAATTATTGCCGATATACTATGCCTATGTTTAGGGTGACTTAATGTTGTTGTAGTCCATATATTATTTTGAGACAATGGAAAGTCTCAAATTACCTAATATAATGTTTGGGGTGTTGGTTTTAGCACCCTCTACCTTACATGAGCTTCTTAAGTTGAGGCATGTACCTCACAAGCCCCACACAAGCCTAGTCTATTATGTAATTTTTGCAGAGATGTTGGATACAACCTTTTTTTAGATTAAAAAATCCCTTGACTACTACACTTAATATTGTATTTAGTGTAACTTACCAATTTCAATTATGCAATGCTATAAATATTTACTATATAACTTATTTTTTGGTCAACAAAGGTCAAATTGGTTGTAAATTGGACATTATAGAACATTAACATCTTTACTTGGTATAAATACATTAATAGTAAGAAGATATAGCATTTTGTAACTCCAAATAGTAAGTGACACTAAGTAAAATATTAAGGGTAGTGGCTACTTTGCTACAATGAGATGAATTGATTTATAAACACATGTTTTGAAAGAAAGAAAAATTGGCATGTAAGGTGCTACCTCCACTCTTTGTGGGTAAGAGATGGGCGCCAACTAGCTTCACATGGGCGGAGTGGGAGTCGCCTCAAAACCTGGACTTACCACTAAGCTCTATTATTGGGAGTAGATAATGAGCTTCATTGTAAGCTGTGGATGGAGTCCATCCTCCCTGCCAAGGTTCATGTAGCCTAGGGTTTAGTTGGGTGGGGCGAGTGTTATGTCACCATTTTCTCCTCCATTTTCCAATGCCCCTTTGGTCACCACCCCCTTCCACTCTCTGCTTGTACTTTGTTGCCTCCATCCTACTGGGGTGGTGATTAGTAGTGATGAGCAATGCTTCTTGTCTTTGAATTTTTTGAAGTTAAGATAGAAAAATGCATTAGATTTTCATTTGGGGTTTGTAGTGGTAATGTATTCCCAAAGGCAATTCAACCTTGTCAATTTTTCTTATGCTAAGGTTTTTGATTAACAGATGGGAGGAGTGGAATTCCAATGGTATGAAATTGAGAGTTTTGTATACGTAAGCAATGATGTTCATTTTAGGGTGTATTATCATGTTTAAGTGGGTTGATACATTTTTTGGGTGTAGAAATATACTGGGTACTTCAAGTGCATGATGTTTTCACATTGAGCCTCTGATATGTGTGCAAACTAGTTGATCTTGGAAGCCTCTAGAGGTCTAAAGGGCCGGTCCATTCTTTTTTGCATACTAGCCAACTTCAATGGGCTTGTTAAATTTCAATATGTAGCCAACTTTCTCCTTAGTTTGTGGTGTGCAGCCACATCTAGAATGCAAATATATTTGTGGCCAATTAGTCGCTTACTATTTTATATGTGGGGCCATTGTTCACCTTATCAAAGCATACATTTAGCCTTGGATTTCTTCCAAGTACAATTTAAAGTCACCACCCAAAATTGACACACATGTTCTATGCATTTGTCAAGTACTCCCTTCAATTCATCAAAATGTAGCCAGCCTAAGCTCCTCAAACTTGCCACCTTAACTACTCTTAAACTAAAAAATGTAGCTAAACCTACTAATTTATTTTTATTTTAAAAAAATAGTAGTATTGGCTAATGGGGATTGAAGGTGGCTTGTAGAGGACAATGGAGGTTGAGGCTTGATCTTGTTGTGCCAAGGTCTCATGCATGGTTAAGTTTGTTACATTTTGTTAAGTTTAGATTTGAGTTATCTTTCATCAAGGTTTTGGAGTTCTTTGCCCTTGGTTAGTTAGGGTGCAATTTAAAGGTTGTGAAGAGTTGTATACATGTTTGGAACATCCTCTTGGGATATGAAGTCCACAAGCTTTTGTGTACATTGCCCTCATATGTTCATCGCTCTCTTGTGTTCGATGCTACTAGTTTAGGTGGAACCCGTGATCGGCCTCTTCTATTAGCCCTCTTTGTGTTTTCCATGAACCCCCAAGTTCTTGTATATGAAGTTGCCATTTTCTTAGGTGTTTCAATTTTCTATGTTTGCAATGTTCCCATGCTCGCCGTCGTCGCTACAATTTGCTCGCCACTATCTTTATCGCCTTGGTCGCCATCATTTTTGTCTTGATGGCAGTGGCCTTTGCCCTATGTGGCCAACGTCTTCTTGTTGGTGGTCTTCACTGCTTTTCATTGTCATTTCTCTTGCCTTCAACTCATCACCTATCTACGGAAAAATCATATCGGTTGTTTGCAAGGTGAAGAGAGATGCTCAAGCCTCGAGAATTGCCTCAAGAGCTTCTCATAGGCTTGGGTTGGGTAATTAATGACTCAAGTAAGAATGCCATGTGAGGATCACATCCCTTGAGGTTTGTATGCACCAATATGTTGCTCAGTTTGATGGCCATTGTGGTAGGTAACTATGATTCGAATAAAGTAATCATAAGTGTGGGTTGCAAGATTTGTTTCCTCCTTGTCTATGCAATGTAAAATTGACACACTCAATAAACATGCTGGGAAGAGGAGTGTGGAATGTGACATGTTTAAGTATGGGGTGAAAAAAATGAATGCGATAATGTCAACAGAAATAAACACAACAAATGTTTGTAGGTCCAATTTAAGACATGGCTTGTCATCAATTTACATCAATTTACATCAATTAATTTTTTTATTAAATCTAGAGGTGAGGGTGATAAGAAGAAAATTGCAACAACTTTTCATATTTTGAAAAAAGAAGGCCAATGACATAAAACGAATCGTCTAAGCACTTTAATGATTTCCATTGTGTCTCTAAGACTCCTTACATACGTTGGAGCATAAGTAGTGGTTGGCAAATGGTGGAATCCATGTATACCAAGGTCAAAGATGCTATTCTTTCCTATATGAAGAAAACTATTTATGTGGCATTGACATGTGATAAGGTAAGATCTATTACCAATGGAAGTTAGAATTCTATTAATGCATATGTGGTGCAAGATCGGGTAAGAATCTTTCTTCTCATTTCAATTGAGAAGGTTTTGATGGTGCATTGGATGATAACATCACCATTGTCTTGATGGAAGCCTTAAAACAAAGATGTGGTTTGCAAATTGATAATTATATTACTTCTAAGTTGTTATATTTTAGAGCTAGTCGATGAAAGTTTACATTCTAAGGTAATAAAACTGATGTTACCAAAATAATTACATGCAAACACGATAACTCTATTTGCATTGGATTTCATGACACACTCTTACCTTGATGTTGTGGCAAAAATTGTCTAAAAGTTGCTGTAAAGTACTAATAATTATTTTTCTTACTCATCTAAAAGAGTCTTTGAATTCATAAAATTGCTGTAGCTCATGGATACCTGGGGCTTGAAGATGCTTAAGAATATGAAGACTTGTTGGATCTTGGATCTTGAGTTTTTCAAGTACATTATAAATGGATATTGAATGTTACATGCGATGATTTAACAAGACATATATAACAATCAACAAAAAAATATAATAATTTGAAGACCTCAACTGTAGTTAGAATGTTTTTAAAATCATGCATACATAACATTAAGTAGCAAGCCCGGAATGACCTTCTCAAAAGAGCATCAAATCGGCACGTGCCGGTTTGATGCTCTTTCAAGAGCAAAGGTAGTGATACTTTTGAGTTTTACTTAGGCTATATTTAATCTATTTGGGCAGTTACTTTCAATGCTTAGAATTAATTATGTCAGTTTTTAGGACAACACTAATGCTAAGTGGTGGTAAACAGTGTGTATGTTTGACAAATTTCATTTGACGTTCAACTTCAAATCCAAAGTGTCACGTGACGTTTTCAAAAATGAAAATGAATTTCAATTGACATCTACATTTTCTTCTAAAATGTCACTTCAATGTCACATGCCTAGTAGTATGTGTCATTTCAAATTTCTGAAATGTCAATTGACGTGTGGTTTTTTTCTTCACAAGTCACACTACATGTCAAAATCTAAATTGTGCGTGTCAATTGACGTGCATTTTATTTTTGTGCAAATTTTTGCATGTCAAATGCCAAAAACTTGCAAAAACTTTGTCAAACATATACACTGGTGGTAAAGGTTCTAATCTAGGCTACATTATGATCTAAACAAATTTAAATAGCTATAAAGCAACGGGAAAAGTTAGTGAGGTCAAAAAGGTAGTTGCAATTTTTGGAAAAGTCTCCCGACACCCGCATTGGAAACCTCTTTGATACCTTTTTGAAGCTATTATTTTTGATTAATTATCCATTCATTCACCCTTGCTTTGCAAGCTTTTCCCTTCTATGAATGTCATATTGTTAGAATTCCACTCCTTTCATCTATGAATTGAATTTTTAGTATAAGGGAAATTGACAAGGTCGAATTGCCTTTGGAAATACGTACTCACTACAAAATTCCAAATGAAAATCTAATGCATTTTACAATTTTGCCTTTATGAAAATTCCTAGATGATAAGTTTCGCTCATCTTCCATGTTGTCCACCACATGCACCATTGCAATTTCGGCCAACTCAATTAAATTTGGGAATGAGTGACAAACAAGTCAATCGTTTTTAATCATCTTGCATAGACGGGTGAAAGTTCCATAGACTAGATTCACATTGGACAATGAAGCTATAACCGTAGGATAATTTGACTTCATGCGAAGCTTAAAGAGGCCCTAGTACACATTCAAATTTCATCGATTTCAGAGTTATGAGCATTGAATTGATCTTCAAGTCTTCCCTTGTCCCAATAAAATGTACTTCTCAATAGCACAACTTGATTATCTCCATGTACTTAATGAAACTCACGTCCGCTCCTCTTGCATCCAATATTAAGAGTAGATCACATCCATTGTATTTAGTTTTGAGGGTAGCCTACGCGCATTACATTCAACAATGCATGGGTCAGGAAACCTCATATCTGATTCAAGATTTAGCATCTGTGCAAAAATAAACCACACCATATGTTAGGAATTGCAACCACTAAAAAGTGACCAACATGCTCTATGTATGCTCATTTAAAGCACTTGCGAATGTCCAAAGCCATTCCAAGTTGGAGGTCGAAATTCTTTTACCTTGGCTTACCAAACTCCATTTTGAAACCGGACGTTTTTGACTGTGTGCAGCCTCCCCTTCAGTGCGAGGTTGCCAAGTTCTCTGAATATCTGCGAAACATAGTATAATGTTTTCTGCGTAATGGCAGAGGGTGCAAGGATCTAGGTTTGGAAGGGCGGAAGTGGTACCTACTACCTACACCCAGGAAGGCTAATTACTCCGCGTTCTGGACATTGCCGACAGTTTGATGTTGTGTACAGACAATTCGGCGAGTGTGGAGGGGAAGAGGTCAAATACTTGTCTTGTGTGACAAAATGCCATATTTGTGAAGCTGCATCTCGTCCACCAACCCACGATCACTTTTCGCGTTCAAGTAAGTGGAACTAGCTCAACGTTGCTCTCATTTCTGCCTCAGATTTTAACCTGCATGTCGATCTCTTTGAGTTAGCGAGTTCATAGAGAGTCGTGTAGATCGATTACGTCAACATGTCCATGCCGGCCACGGAAAGTAATGGCGCGATAGAGGGACACCACTCAATAGCAGTCAATATCAACCCAGAAACGCCATTACTAGGGATGGAGAATTTCGAGAGAGAGATGGGCAACCTGGTGGATATTTACGAGTCAGATGTTGAGTCGAGTTCCGGGGGCGCGATTGTGATGCCGAAAAAAACGAAACTATTACTCCGGCAGGCTCTGAAGGAGACGAAGGAGTCGGTGCAGGCGTTGGAGGCGAAAGTGGAGAAGCGCAGGAAGCAAACGGACGGGCTCCTGTTTGAGGTTTATCAGCTGGTGGGGATTTTTAGTGTGTTTGAGGGTGTCGTGTACACGGCTGTGTTGCAGTCGAATAGATATACCTGCCGGCACGTGTGGAGTCCCATATCTCTCTGCTTGTTAGTGTTTATAGCCATCTGGATCGTGGCTAACCAGAAGTTTTGCGGCATAAAAGCGTTGGAGGCAACCACTCAAAGAGACGAAAAGGATCGCAAGGTAGTAACTTAGGCACCATATATGCCCTCCCTACTCCTTCAAATCACAATCTATGGATAGAGTACTTCTGTAACTTGGTTATCTTAACAATTCTATACAATAGGATCTCGGATATGAAATATTATGGTTCCTCAAGATTATAGGTATGAACTGATACACGAGGTAACCAAAAGAAACCACTTGCGCCGGGAGGTAGCAGTAGCGCTTGTCACGTATACACCGCTCGCACACGCCGAACGTCGGACTTCTCCAAAAGTAAGCCTTACGCGTGCGAGTGAGAGTAGTTTTTGAGACATCCAACGTTCAGGTAAAAGGTTTCGGTAGGAAGTCAGGACTCACATACGAGGATGAGAAACCAAATAAAGTTGTCGCCAGTTGCAAACCAGAATTTGTGACAAGGGAGGTAACGTGGTCTTTTGTTTTATAGTGTTTTGAGAGTCGTGGACTATTTCGGAGCGTCCGACACCAGTGTAAGTAGAACACCGTGATCGGATGTCGAACGTTCTCGGCTGTCTCGGCCGTCCGATGTTAAAGTGCGCAAAAAGGTGACTCCCCAACTTGTTGGAGGGTCCTTGACATTCCGAGGCGTCTGATGTGGTGTATTAGCCATAGTTTGGGTTTACATTTGGATTTGTAGCTTTGATAAGGATGAAGTGTCCCTCATTCACGCCAAGCCAACCTCTGGTTGGAGTATTCTCTCTCTTTTACAAGAGGACCCGGATGTGCGTTGATACATAGGAGAACTTGAAAGTAGGCAAGAAAGTACCGGGGATGTCCAAAACCAATGGAGATCCTAAACATCGAGAGAGAAATTGACACCCTCTCATGCTGGTTGAGTTAGTGGTGGTCCGGTCGGCGTTCAATATGCACACTTCCTCGGAATGCGATTCGTGCTCCTTCAAATGCTCTGTCTTGCCCGTCCATTATTAACTATGGTTTGTGATGATCGTTATAGGAGGCTTTTCATCGGCAGCGGAAAATAAAAGTTCGTGGACTAGAATTCAATTTCACAAAAGACACGCCAGAGCGAGACGTCAAACCACCCAAAGAAGCGAATGCGATCTCGAAGTGCATGTTTGTGATTTGCATGTGCACAATATTGACAGCCATATTAATCATCTCGTTTATACAGCTATTGTGTTTTTGAGGTAGGTGAATCTATCTTTGCAGCCAGTCCAGAGTAGGGGACATCATATTATCCGGCAAGAGCCTTGGAATGTTAGTAGTAGGTGCATAATGTCATTGTTAGTCATGGCATCCTGTCTTTAGGCTTTTGATTCAATTGGAGTATGCACCTTGACACATGGAACCTTGGGCACTTTTCCACCTAGAAAACATGTAGTAAAGTGGACAAAACTTGAGGAATGGGCTTGAATTTACAAACTGCCCAAATATTCTTGTCTGAGATAATATGACATAGTTTTGAATCATTCTAAGATGATATTACATAGTAGAATGCGCATAACCTCATCAATCAGTACTCATTGTGCATATTCTGCAGAGAAGTTTCAAGATGGTATATGTCTGAAGTTTCATCTCGATATCTTAAATAGTCTAAGTTGTCATTCTTTGAACTAAAATTTGGGTCTCATCTGCAGTTGAGGAGAGTTCAGAAAAATGTTGATCACAAAATTTATCAATGGCACAAAGGAAAAGCTTGAAGTCAAGGAAGGCAATGCAGGAATCTACTCCAAAATAGCTACCGTTGGGCCGGGTGACCATTGTCATGTATATTGTGACCCAAATGCCACATACAGAGAATATTGGGTTGGGACAAATTCTAGCGGAATGGTTGTTACGATCAATTCAGATGATTGCGCGGACAGTGAGACAATCACAGTTGTCGAACAGATGGGGAGGGGGAATTTTATAAAGACTCCACGCCCCAAGCCAGGCTCAAAAGCCAAATCAAAGTGGTGGCCTTTCGGCCATTAATGAACTTGTGGGTTGACCTACCTTACTTCCAAATTAGAGGAATTTAGTCTTTGGTTTTACTATGGTGTTCAGTTTTGCATCTCAGTGTTAACTTTAGATGAGCAAGTTTAGGAACACCTAATGTTTATGTTGAGTATAATGGGATGGATATACCATGGTGCAAGTTTTGGGGCTAGACACCCACCCAAGGCACATTAGAAATCCTGAATTTGAGTGTAAATGATTGGGGTAGTCAAGTTATTCCAACTGGTTGATGTCGAACCTCTTCAAATGAATTACTTAGGTCTTTGGAGGTGGATTGAATTGTAGAGAGACATGACATTGTGGGTAAAATTTGGAAGCTTAGATTTTTGTTTGAAAATTCACATTCCTATATGTGTCCTACATTTTATTTGAGTGAATCCTCTTGTACTTGCACGTGTTGCTTATGGATATGTATTTAGTTGGCAAGTCCCAATATTGCCACCACAATTTATAATTGTGGAAGATTTTTTGTGGTAACACAACGTAACAACACAATCCATGGTTCTGAAAAGGTTGGCCAATAATCTGAAGATGCAAAAACCATTGCCTTGGTGTCTACTTTAAATTTGTGATCTCCACCTGCCCTTGCTTGATGAGCTCATAGAATTATACAAAGGTATTGCTCTCCTTGAAGTTGATAGTCCAAGCAAGAGTGAAATCAAACGCAATATCTATGATGAAGAGTTTGATAGGCTCAACTTTCATAACTTTGGTAACCTTCAAAATGAAACTTTTGACAAATTGTGCAAACATAACATTAATAACGTTGGTCAGGACCCAAATTGGTTAGAGGTTTGTGTTTGCACAAAGGCATGTTAGTGCAAGTGGGTAGGATTCAAGTGGACTTGAGGAGGGCATGTTGGCTCTTGGGGGTTACATATTGCACAAAGCCACCCTTAAGGCATTCCAATCAATGCGATAGCCTCCCATTACGGGACACCTATGATTTAGGGTATGGTGAACTTTATACCAAGTCATTAATGTAAGCAAGACTTGTGTCATGTTATGTAATATGTTAATAGAATAGTCCTACATTCTCACAATCTAAGGTCTAGATTGGGGCATAAGATCTAGGGTACACATAATGTGGAGAATGGTCTATTATGCGTTCTATTGTATAAGAGCATTGCCACCAGTAGTGGACTGAATTGCAAAATGGATGTAGAGTAGTTCAGTTTAGTTTGGAATTGCCCCACCCATCTGAAAATTGAATGAACTGAACATTGAGGGCAGCCTCAGTGCAAATGATTGTCTTGCAAAACGGAGCAAGTTTTTAGTGCACCAAGCTAACCTGAACTCCAATGAATTGAGAATAAGACAAGAGTATTATACTCCTCCAAGGAGGGTAAAGTGGTTTTGCTCCCCCTTTTGTTAATCTCGCCAAGCAATAGCGGTGCCTGATTGATTTGGACCACCGGCAGGTCCCAGTCCCAGTCCCAGTCCCAGTGACCGCCATAGATGGGAGTCATCCAACGGCCCAGATGGAATCCCCACCCCATTAGTAGCCTCGTCATACATGGGAGCCTATTCTAATTGTGGCCACATGGAATTGTGTCAGGTGCTTTATCATGGGCGCCATGTGGACCCTCCCCTGCCCTCGCATCGGTGGCTGGGGATCCTGCAACGGAGTTGGGAACTATATTTTGGGCCTGATGGTTGTTTATAAACCTAGCCCTCCACATAACATTGGGGTTTGTTGTTGTTGTTGTTGTTGTTGTTGTTGTTGTTGCGGCTATTCACTAATAATAATCCATAAAACAAGGAGCAGCGGCCAACAGATGAAATCCCATTTATAATCTAATCCCATCTCATTGGCATTGCAAATCATTTGGGAAGCAAGTTGTTCTTTTAAGCCAGATCATTTGAGGGTGCTCGTTGAAGTCGGATTCAAAAGCGAGTTTGTGGGTGGGGCATATGCCTTCTACCCAAATTAAACCTGGATGAATCTCTGTTTTGTGTTTAAACTTTTGCAGTTTAGCTTCATTCATGGGTGGTGATGCTCTAAGTACGTATCCAAATTTAAAATGTACATATTTGAAATAAAAGTACAATAGGTACTCTACAAGTTTCACTCATAAGTGACATCACATAGAGAACATTGTGACCTCCTTTTAAATTTTAGTGTTGATTCCCCAGCCTAAACAATGTCTGTACCTATTATAAAAAAGTAGCTTTCACCATCAACCAATATGTCTTTAATCACATAGATTTGAAAGTTGGGCACATGGTGATTCGGCTTTAAACTAAATGTGATGGTTGTCATGCATATTTTTCAATGTTTGATCCCCTAATTATTCTCTCGGTTTATTCTGTAACATAAAAAGCCATACCTAATTGTTATGTTTAAAGAATTCAAAAGATAATAAGACTCCACTCATTAGTACAAAACATGGCTATTTAGAACACTTGGTTTGAACACGGATTATTTCGTGTCAAAATCCATGCTCATTTTGGACCGCTATTGAGCCATTTTGTCATTTGGGCTATTATTAAATTTGTGCTATTAATCTTGTAGATTATAATCACATTCTTGTGGGCCATAGTGTCGTCTTGCTATTTTATTGGCCATATGTAAGGTTTGTGAAAATTTTGTTATATTTTTGGCTACTTATTAGTCATAGATTCCATTCAAGCTTATTCATAATATCTAAATTCCATGCATACTTTTAAAAGTACAATATAAAGGGACTTATGTTCTCATTTTGTTTAATAGTGAGAACATAAGCGATCTTCTTATAGTTGTCTATGTCCCCTCCTCCAAATTGTTATATTTTTGGCTACTCATTAACATAACATTATTCAGCTGATGAGTTGTGTTCTCTTGAGAATAATGGGTTTGATTGAAGCCCGCCACCCATCCCGGTGGGTACGGCGGGTTTCCCAACAAGTCACCCTTTTCTCTTGTCCGGTTTCCTACCTACCTACCTACCTAGCCGTGTCACTCATGTTTGCCACCAAGGCGGGGTGGGGCCATTGGCCTTATGTCTTTTTTTGGGGAGGCCAGCTTTAGGGTCTTGTCAGGGCTAGGTGGCTAAGCGGGCTTGGTGGCTAGGCAGACTAGGTAGCTAGGTAGGCTTATTTTCTAAGTACTTACTAAATAACTAGTTAGTTAGGCTCACTTATTAGGTGGCTAGGCCTACTTTACTAATTAACTAGTTGGTTAGGTTTACTTACTAGGTGGCTAGGCCCACTTACTAAATAACTAGTTGGTTAGGCTTACTTACTACTAAATAACAAGTAAGTAACCAACTAGTTATTTAGATATTAAGCCTAACCAACTAGATATTTAGTAGTAAGTAAGCCTAACCAACTAGTTAATTAATAAGCCACCTAATAAGTGAGCCTAACTAACTAGTTATTTAGTAAGTACTTAGAAAATAAGCCTACCTAGCTGCCTAGTCCGCCTAGCCACCGAGCCCGCTTAGCCACCTAGCCCCGACAAGACCTTAAAGCTGGCCTCCCCGAAAAAAGACATGAGGCCCACGGCCCCACCCTGCCTTGGTGGCAAACACCACCCGTGCCCCTACCCACCTTGGTGGCAAGCACCGCCCCCCTCCACCTAGGACCACTAAGGCCCTTGGATGGGCTTGTGTGGATCAACGGTGCAGATCCACCATTTCCGCGATAAGCTTGGCAGGTCAACTTCCCCCTGGCCTCAACTGACAAGGGTCTCACATAGTGGGGTGGGGGTGGTCCTTGGTTTTGGTGGGTCCGGTGGGTTGTCCGTGGTTGGGGTCGGTTTTTGGTTCTTTTTTACGTGGCAGTGTTTCGCGTCTGAGGGGCCCCGCCTCCCCTTGATGTGGGTGCGTTTTCTTTGGTTTCAATTCATTGGCGTTGGTTGGCTTGGCCTTCTGTCTCAAAAAAAACAAGGGTCTTACATTCAGTTTGAATGATGGGGAACATCCGGATCCTGGACAAAATACGGGAATACTACGTGGAATAATGTCGGTCCCACAGAACAAGCATGTGTATCTGAATAATGTTATGTAAAGTTTACACACTAGATTCCATGTTTATTATTGAATGTCCATAAATGAATGTTCTATCTTTGTTTCATTTTAAAGATCTTGTAGATCTAGTTTAGATCTAGATGTGAGTCACCTGAGAGAGAGAAAGAGATTTTCATTCATCCAACAAAGAAATCCTGAAATAATAAATGAGCTACAATGTACTATTTTTAGATATTTAGACATCGGACTTAGGTTTAAAGGCCCCAAATTATTCTATTCCAACTCATTTGAGATGAATCTGCATAAAATCTATAGGGGTCAAATTTTTATGTTGGATGGATGAGAGGTAGTTTTACTTGGTAAATTCTTACATTATAAAGTAAAAGCGGCCTTCACATATAGAGTGGTTCAAAGCCCTCTCTTTGCATATGTACAGTGCAATGAGCTAGTGGCTAAGAGCATCTCCACCCTTGGGCAGTAAGGCAGGCTCTCCAAATGCGCTTTGAAGGGCTCCGAACATCCATTAAATTTCTTTAGGGTGGCACTCCCCCACCGTTACTTGCATATTGGCTCTTCAAGCCAAAAACGGTTAGGAATATTCCCTATGATGGTCAGGAATATCCTCCTTTCTCTCCCAAAAGTGGCACGATTCACTGAATCGCAAGAGGATGAGGCCCGGAATGTGGGCGCAGCAAGAGCAACGCTCACCCGCGAGGATAGTGAGTGGAGCCGGAAGTTTGAAGAGCCCTGGCAAGTTTGAAGAGCCCGGGCGAGAGGGGTGGGGCAAGTTTTTCTTCAAGGCCGCGTTAAAGGGCTTGCCGAGTCCCTTTAGCGCGTATGGGTGGAGATACTCTAAGGTGTTTGAGTGGAGGAATGAGGTTCAAGGTTTGAATCCATATAACTGCAGTAAATACTAAAAACGAGGTTAACGTTTGCATGCAAGAATATATGTGTGTCAAGAGCCATCAGACTTAATTTGTCATAACATTTGAGGTGGACCTGGACAATCTGACAAGGCCAACAATAGGAGGAGGTTTGTGTCAAAGGGGGCATAACCCTTAGAACACGGCCCGAACAACGTTTTTTGGACCAACTGGGAACCATGAACAAAGTTTTAGACAAAAGTGCAAATGGCTATTTTTGTGTTGAAATGACTCATTTTTCATGTTCAAAAGAGCCACGTTTTGTACTAGTGACTAGTGGCAAGCCCAACTTTCATATTCAACATTCATATATAAATTTTAGATGTGCTCACATATTTTTGTTTTATTCTCAAACCCTAACGGTCATATGTCAAAATGTCATAACATTGCTAAGCTTCATGCTCCCTCACCCTTCTAAACACTTGATAAGCTGCTAGAAAACATCTATTTTAAAGCAAATGTTAGGGCACGACCTAGGCGGGCAACACAACTTGAATGTGCCACCCCAATTTTAGGCCCCGTCGCCTAACCTAGATGCCAGGAATCTCGTTTGCAGGGGCAGATGGAGATGGCTTCTGGTGGGGATGCCCATTGCAAGTGGGCACGGGAAGCCCGAGGAATGCTAGGAATGCGCTCCCAGGGTCGCAGCTTCAACACTTGAACCGTGTATTTCTGCAGCAAGCCGACTTACTTCGACGGGACGAGGTGGGGTGATGTGGGCTGGAGGTTTACTTGCAAAGTGAAGATTTTGATTCTGGTAAGTACTGGAGCTCCTGTCTCATTCCGTCTCGTCGATATACTAATTTCCACCGCTGTCTCTAGGTTCTGTAGAGATCTAGGAACTGGGTTATGTACTTCATTGGAGACGGCGATGTCATTGGAGATGAATTTGAGAGAGAGAGAGAGAGAGAGAGAGAGAGAGGAATTAGCACTGGTCGACATGGTACTGGATGATAGTGATTTCGAGGCGTGATTGCAGAGGAAATGAGGAACTGATTCTCCGGGCAAGAGCAGGGTTTTGGCGGAGAATAAGGAATCTTCTTCTGTGCAGGGTTTGTTGGAGGCGAAAGTATGTAAGTCTGGGGAATCGTTATAAACGGGTGCACTGTTGCAGCAGGCTATCATTTCTCGGTGGTGGATGTAGTCGTCGATATCTTCCTCATTCAGTGGCTTCATTCAAGTTCCGCGGCCAAGTTATCGAAGCTTAGCTGGAGAGGCGGAACGGGTCGATCATCGCAAGGTATGCCGTAACTTCCACCATAGCGTCAACTTCTTGCCCCAGCTTCAAGCAGGTTGTGAAAAGCGTTCATATGCACATCGAAGCTCCTGTGTAACGAATTTCCACCTTCCCTTGGAGCGGCTTCTGACGGAGAATCTAACTAGCAACAAATTCCTTCTGTCTTTGCAAACCCTACTCGCCCTCTCCGGAAGGTTTGGATGGTCGGTCTCCGATCACAAGAAACTAAGGGCAGAAAGAGATGGGTTCTCCTCTGCACTCTATCCGTTTAGAAAAAAAGAAAAAAGAAAAGTTGTCATGTGTGATCACATTAACAACTTTTGCGATTCTGTGTAGTGTGTCTCTGTGATGGGCAGTCTAAGCACGTATAGAGGATTCAAGATTGCATGTAAGATGAAGGTCAACATCTTTGACCTACTGATTCTGGATCTGATGTGGTACTTGTGATGTGCAGATAAGAGGAGTCAAGGAAAATGTTGACAACAACATTCGTAAACGAGACAGGTGACGCCTTTGAACTCAAGGAAGGCAATGCGGGAGTGTACTTAAAACTAGCTACTCTTGCAAATGGCGACCGGTTTTCTGTGAGTTTTGATCCAAATGCCACATACCGAGAGTATTGGGTCGGGTCCAATGCGAAAGGACTGTTGGTGACAATTTCTTCAGATGAATGCTCTGACAATGAATGCATCAGATTCTTGCCCAACAACGAGGTTAAGAAAACTCCACGACCTCAACATCAGAATCGGGCAGACTCAATGAAATCTCCTAACAAGAGGGTAGAATGGTGGCAATTCTGGCGTCACTCAAGGGGCTAACCTTTCTATATTTTAAAGGGTGCCTTTCTGGGAACTACTAACAAGTAATGTTCATGATGTGAATTGATACTGGCACTTGCTGATTGCATCCATCTCTTGAAGTCATTACATGTTCTAGGACGTGATGACTGTTCTGAGGTAAATGTACTCTCAACGTGTTTAGAACAGAAAAGCTAAGTAAAGAAAAACATGTGAGGTGTAACGCCTTCCTTTCAGAAGGTGGGCACTGTCAGGATTGGTTCAGGCCGAATCCTTAGGAGCCATTCGAGGTCAAATGATAAGGGTCCTGAAGTTGGTTCTAAGTTAGAACTAAGTAGGAACTCCTTGTCACTGCAACCCCGTTTACAAATTCGTGCATTTTGTTTTGGGAAACCCTTCTTAGTTGTGTTAATTATTTGTTTTCGTCAATGAAGTTGAGTACACAATGAAGAACCTGATGTACATATGGAATTTCAATTGTCATTTTTGCTATTGCACATATTATCAATAAATGAATCAAGGCAGAAACGTATTTGAGAAGCTTCTTATGGTACTGTGTAATCCCTGATATATATGTACATGATATCTTATTCACCACAATACATTGACTTCTATGTGCAAGATTTCGTCCCATATATCGAGCACTTTTGCACTCTTGCTCACAATGGCTTTGATGACAGCATACTGATGGCCCGATTCACAATCATACTTGTGGGTGCTGTACTTTCTAACATGTGGAGTTGTCAAAGCTCCTTTGCAAATGCCTCCAATGCTTGCAGCAAGTGTTTTTCAAGGTATGAAATGCCTAGTTGAAGATGATGCTAGTTGTTCACAACAACATTCAGCATGAAGAGTTGTACATTCAGGATAGCATAATGGTATCAGTATAAAAGATATAAGTGTGCCACTGTAATTGTGGAAGATGAAATGCCAAATAGTGCTGTAATTAAGTGAGTGCAAGGAGCTGTAGAAGGGAAAGTGGAGCTGGCAAGGTTGTTGTGTTTAGTACAAAATGAGCAAAGCGTGTCATCTCAGATTGTATTTCACAACATACAACTTGGCAACAAAATTGTTCAATTGCCAGTTTGGAATATCAAGCAATGTATGGCTGGGACTACTTATGCACCGAAGAAGAGCATATCTCTGAAATAGAAAGATGGTGGGGAAAGAGGAGATTTAAGGCAAAATGAGACAAGGGGAATGAAGGATGTTGAGTCTGTTAAGTTTGTGAGAAGTAAAGAGCTGGATTGTTTTTCCCATACTAATCACACTCTCTGAAGTGTGTATGGATTTGTAAGATTTTTTTGGTCCCCCACCTGGACATGGCACATAAAGTGATTGTTCTATAAACCCTGGATGATATCCTCTTATTTATACTGGAGTTGGCCCACAAATCATTGTATAGTACCCTCTAATAAGTATTGGTTGTTTTTTAAAATTGTTGGACTGTGAGAGAAAACAATGTCAACTTCAAGGAGATCATGCATGCACATCTCACCCTCCGCGGAAAAACTAAACTGGATAAAAATAGCCATGCGTCCAAAAGGGCGTCAAGAATGCAGTAAAACAATAAAACTCGATTTCTAGCAAAGGAAAAAGTAAACTGGCTAAACATAGTCACATATCCAAAAGGGCGTCAAGAATGCAGCAAACAATAAAACTCGATTTTTAGCAAAGGCAACCCAGCTTCTATTTTTAACCAGTTTAGTTTTTCCGCGGAGGGTCAGACATGTAATGAGATATTGATCTGAAATTTCGTGAGCTATAAATAGATTAAGTGTTGGCACCATGGGAATAATGCAATTTGTACCAATTCTTCATCTTGTCAAGATAATTTGCATTCTTTGAATATCGCTCATATGGTGGTTAACAAGTGTATTGCATGCATGATGACGGTTGAATGCATTGTGAAAGATCTAGTTGCTTGAGGGTACTACAAATTGATGTCCAAATCTTCTCTCATCATTGCAAGGCATTGCAAGGGTGGGAGTGGAAAAATTGATTGTGCATTTGAGGAATTCTTGTTGCAAAACGTGAAAGAGGTTGTTTTTGTAGGGCACATTGTTGTAGTGTGATCTATGCATGCTTTTGGCATGTAGTAGCTATCTAGAGAGCATGAAGTCAAGAGAGTATACCGTAGAAGAGAGAGGAATGATTGTTGGTATGCATAGCGCTGGATTGTCAAATGCAGAGATTGGAAGGAAGATGGGCATCCCACAAACATCTGTTTCCAACATTGTCCATTTGTTTCAGCGTCGTGGAACAATAAGTAGTATGAAGTGGAGTGGGAGGCCTCATAAATTGGCAATGCGACACACTAGAGAGTTAAGTTGCCTTCTAACATCAAACAGACGTATTCCACTTGCTAGATTGGTAGACCAAATGAGCGTGAGAGTGCACGCTAATACATTGAGGAAGGTCATAACGAGCCTTAGATTTCACAATCGTGTTGCTACTAAAAAACCATATCTTAGTTTGAAGTATAAGGCAGATAGGTTAGCATTTGCAAAAGCTCATCAGAATTGGACAGAATCTGATTGGCGCAACATCATGTGGACAGATGAGTCAAACTTTGAGATTGGAAAGTACTCACGACAGGTGACAGTTTGGAGACGACCAAATGAACGCTACTTCCCAGATTGTTTGGCTCCGTTTTTCAAATCCAGTCGCACATCTATCATGATTTGGGGTGCATTCTCAGGTTATCAAAAGTGTCCGCTTGTTGTAATGCCACCTCATAGATGCACAACTAGCGATTTTATCGACATTGTGTATGAGGGTTGTTTAAGTGGATTTTACTTTTTGCATGATGATCCAGATAATCTTATCCTTATGGAAGGCGGTGCTCCAGTGCATCGTAGTGTCCTATCTAGTGCTTGGAGACATGCGCATGGCATGAAGAAGCTTCAATGGCCGGCAAATTCACCTGATTTAAATCCTATCGAGAACCTTTGGAAGATTCTAAAAGATGATGTTCAAAAGGAGTCTCTACCATGAAATAGGGATGAATTGGTTGAAACGCTCCAACAAGTATGGAAAGAAGTGTCTCTACAGACCATCAACGTGCTCATTGCTAGTATGTCTTTTCGTATGGAGGCTGTAATCAACGCCTATGGTGGTAGTACTAGGCGGTAGACACAATACTATAAAAAGCTCTATTACTATGGAGATATGTTCTTTCATTTTGCAAACTTAATATACCATGAAAATAGACTCAATGATCTATCCAACACACTTTACAACTCCTCAATCGGAGGATTTTTGAGTACATACTACCATTTCAAAATTTTCCTTTCAGTCAAGTTTCTACATCTTTTGGGATAGTGACCAATACTTATTGGAGGGTACTGTACAAGAAAAATGTGGTTGCCGTTGTAACATGTGTTAATGGTCCACCTTTGGCCAACAATAAATGTGCCAAGATGAGTAGAGAATTGCTTCAATGCAACAATAACACAACGTTGAACTTTTAGACATGATGGTAGTCCTGGGAGAACTCTGTCTAATCTCACCACATAAAAAATTCAAGGTGCATATCATGACTTGGTAATGGGGAAGTGTGTTCTAATCCAACACTCCCTATGCAGATTCTTTGGCACGTACCCACTTGCTAGCAAGAACTTTGACTGTTTCCATTTGAAATTGTAGGTGTGTCAAAGTTTTTTCTTAGAGCACTTACTTTTTTTCGTTTTTTTTGGGGTGCACAAGCCCCATTTTCGCTGTGGTGAGGTCACTGATGGGATATGAGTAGGTTAATGTCTTGAATTGAGCCATCTTGGTGTTCAAAGGCCCCCCCCCTTCCACATGGTGAGGCCATAAGAGACCAATGTCAGTCATGTGACATTTGTGGTTGCCTATTCTATTTCCGCCACCCACTTGACATGCATGCATGTCATTTGGACATTCTCTTCGTAGGCAACACATAAATGAAAGCAATTGTAGACTAGTTCTAACCCTCCAATTTCACATGAAGGTCAATGTGTTAGAACAACCAAGAAATGCAAAAATATTTAACCATCTTTTATCATCTTTTAGCTTCTTCTACCTTTGATACTCCCACTTTTCACTTTTATCATGACAAGTAAAGTGAAACCTATATGCCACACACATGGCGCGGATGGCAAAGACCGCATGAAGGCCCTCAATCGTGAACACCAGATCCCCTTTCTTATCTTCACTCCCTTACCTTCGCTCTTTCTTATCTTCGTGGTTTTTGCAAGGCTATTCTTGTAGGTAGCAACAAGCATGGCATAACATTAAGTAGCAATGCTACTAGGGTACCCTTTGAGTACCTGCAATATTACCTCAACAAGAAGGGACAAGCTTGCAAAGCAATGGTGAATGAACGGAGAACCAATAAAAAATAGTAGCTTCAAAACGTTGTCAGAAAGGTTTTCAATGTGGGTTTCGGAAGACTTTTCTAGAAAGTACAACTACCTTTTTGACCTCACCAACCTTTCCGTTGCTTTGAAACTATTAATATTTGTTTAGATTCTAATTTAGCCTACATTAGAACCTATACTGCCACTTGGCATTGGTTTTGTCCTAGAAATTGATATACTTAATTCTAAGTAATGACAATAACTACCCATATAGATTAGTAATAGCCTAAGAAAAACTCAAAGGCAGTGCCACCTTTGCTCTCAAAAGAGTATCACATGGCACGCGCTGGTTTGATGCTCTTTTGAGAAGGTCATTCCGAATTTGTTACTTAATATTATGGGAGTTTAGACATTTGTAGGATGGGTTTAGTTGTAGCATGCCACTAACGCCACATATTGATGCGATAGATGTAATAAGTGAGGCCCTTGAGACAGGGCATCATCAAAAATAAGAACCCTGAGGATGGGAACCCGAGCAGGGGCCTTGGTTCTGATGATGCTCTGTCTCGAAAGCCTCATTGTACATAAAGATCTAGCCTTAATTTCATTAACAATTTGACATAGCGGGAGTTATGGAAAATCAGAATGCCCTCCAAGTTTTACGCGCGTGATGTTCCCTATAGTAACAAACCAAAATTAGGGCTAGGTCTTTACGTGACCTTGGAGTCACAGATCTTGAGGAATTTTCATGGCATCGGGGTTTAGTTGATCAGGCTTCTCGGAGTGTAAGAAGGGCTCCATCTGCATCTTTTGCCAGCTTCTAAGAGGTAACGATCGACGTGGGTGCTAGTATTTGCAATATTGGGTTCAAGAGGTTGCACTAAACTATAGAATCTTGACATCACACGCTTAGAGAGGAAGACCACTTGATTACAAGCATTATTTGTTTGAAATAGTTGTGCGCACTAACAAGTTCGGATCCGTTAATTTTGTTGCATAACACATTTTTGGATCTAATGCATGACACATTTTTTGATATGGATATGGTGCATAATGCATTTCTGGATTTGGATTTGGTACATAACACATTTGTAAATCTGGATCTGGTACATAACACATTTCACATATTTTAGTACATAACACATTAGCATATTTCATTTGCATAACGCATTAGTAGACGTGGTGTAGAACCGAGGAGATGGGAGCAGAGAATGTTTACAATGTCTAAGGAAGGTCCGTGGCTCGAAGGATGACTAACGTCGTTGGAGTTGTCTCTGTCCATGGTTCCGTCCGGTCAAGTAAGCTACGGGCAACAATGTGGACATGACCAATAAATTTTGGTCTGGGCACTGGCGCATGGGCTAGGGGGCAGTGGATTCTTAGGTGGACAGAGCTCGATAGGGGTGCTTTAGCGTCCGGCATTAACAACACTCTACTACCTTGAACTATTCCCCGTGATGTACGAGTGTCCGGGCCCACGGAGTGACGGTTTTAGGTACCATTAGTGTTGGTTCTAGACAATGAAAGTGGAGGTCCTCATCATAACAAGGTTGTCATACATGGAGCCCGTGGATTGGTTTAAGGAAGCTAGTGGTTTTGACTGACTTTGAATATTCATCAAACATTCAATTGAGGTTTAAAATATTTTACTTTCTTTATACCTATGTTTAGCCCAAAGGCTAATATGAATTTTTTTTTAATATCAACCACATAGCCATATGTATGTGCAAAGTGTTGGTTTGAGCACCCTCGACCTTATACCAATCTGGATCTCGAATTCCCCTTTTCTCAAACTTCTATAAGCACATTTTGAATGTCCGCCTTGGCTGGTGTTAATTTCAAATTTAATAAGCCAGGGAGCCAGGGACGGCATTGTTTTCTTTTTGTGCTTATAATTATTTGACCTGCACAGTCACAGATAATGAAATTTGTCCAATCATCCCAATTTGTGCATGGCAGTTAATTTCAAGACAACGAGTCCACAAAAACTTCTCCAACAAATCTAAGTAGTTTGATGAGTGCAAGGACTTTAACCTGAGCTTAAACATCACCTTACCATTATTTAAGGAAAGAACCTAAAAATCATTTATCCCCTAGGTATGAGAAATATACGATAGAATATGATAATCTTGTGGTTTCTGCAGATATTTGCATTTGTATTGCAACTGCTTAAATGGAACTGACTCAACTGAACCACAAGCGCTACTAATCAATAATACAACGGCTATGTAAGTTTTGACCATAGTTTGCAGTGTGGAATTTTGTGGATTTATGATTTTTATATTACATAGATGAAGTTTTATGATATAATGGAGGCAATTTATTAGGCAAATCCTCTCATGCAAAGAGAAACAATGTGAAGAATGCCAGTGACGTTCATGATATGAAACACAGGTGGGATGTCACACCCAATTGCTTTGTCATGAGCAAGAAGACTACAACAGACTTCTGTATGATATCTACAGCCTGTGACCAATTCTTTAGTTCCATGACCAACAGCGAGCACCCTCAGTACCATCACCATGCGAGAGAATGAATCATGTTTTCTCCAAAAAGTAAAATCCATGGACTGGCCCAAATTTAATAAAAGTTCAATCGTTTTGTGCACACAATCACGTGTTAGGCCACTCTGTCAGTTGCCTGTGGTTAGTGCAGGTGGGTGTCCCCCTTGTCCTCAAGACCAAACATTCAACAATGCAACACTTTGCACCTGCAAATTACAAGGTATCTTGAATTTGCTCACAGATCCTCATCCAACTTTAGTAAACAAGGTCACTGTTATGAGATTAAAGTATGTCACCCCTATTATCATCATTCTGGCTGGAACATCTTGGACGATCAAGTTCAACCTTGAACCTAATATTTACTCAATTTTAGATAGAGTCACTTTTGACATCATCAACTAAAAATAACAGCAAGCGGCCTTCAACACCTTGAGGCCCATAATGTGCCTCTGAAACCGTTAAGGGTTAACAACACCGCTTTTCTTTCTGCATGTAAACAATTGTCCAGGCAAGAAGCGCAACATAATTCCCATCGTGGGCGGTGTTGTTGGTGCGGCTTTGGGTGTATTGATCATTGTTGGAGTCACACTCTACATCTTCTGGAAACGCAAGAAAGATCGTGCTAAGTTTGCAGATGGTCGCTTTGATCCCGCATTACCACGAGGTAAGCCTATTCACAGACATGGCAGTGAGAAAGTCCATGCTTCTCAACATGGGGCGAAAGTTTTACTAAAATCTTTCATTTGGATATGAAAATGAAAATGAGTTTGCAATTGCTAGAACGGATATTGTGGAATAATCTGTTCTTTACCCCTATATCTTGAGGATTCGGACAACCCCTATCAACATTCATGTATTTTCAACCTTTTATAAGTCGAGATTGAAAGTGTAGAAGAAATTGAATTTTTCTCTGAATTAAGTCTTGAAATCTTGAATATGTGCCTGTTCTTTCGCTAGTTGGACATTAAAACAGAGCTCTTCACATGGTGGCCGCAGAACTTAATGATCCAAATTGGCAAGCGCCACCTGGTGTCCAGCGTTTTAGGCTATCTAAACTATCTGCTGTAACAGGTGAATTTGACAAGGCACATGAAATTGGTATGGGCGGATTTGGAAAAGTGTTTGTTGGGAATGTCAAAATGGCAAGAGCTCTGCTATCAAACGTGCTTCAGGTTATGTAACAAGTACTCAAGGCTTGGCAGAGTTTCGGAATGAGGTTGGTTGATTAATCCAAAGATCTCACTCATTGCAATGTAACAATTTGCAAGGTGTTATTCAATTTGTTTTGAGGTTGTTCAATCCTTTGTTGTATCTCCCTCACGATGTCCTTTTAAAACCTACTTTGTTGTTCATTGTGATCCGGGGTATGTAAGTTTTTATAATTGAACTGAACAAATATCTTATGTGCTGCAAGTACTTCTTTCGCTCTTGCAGTGCTTGTACTTGAGGGTCATGGTTAGCTTTCTGATTCTTAAATGTCTAAGTAAGATCTTGGTTTTGAGAAACCATACAACTTCTTCTTCTTTTTCCTTTTTCTTTTTTCTTTTTTTTTTGAGACAGAAGGCTGACACGCCAACGCCAAAGCACAGGAGGTAGTTGACCACCTAGCAAGTTTCTGTCAAGTAGAGAGGACATTTCACGGCAGACGTTATAGGGACCCCAACGAGCTTTGTCCGGTGTGACAGACGTTGGTGGGCCCCACCACCACCTCTGCCTCCTAAAACTTTTTGCATCCATGCCCAAGCGGTTCGGGCAATGTTGCCCGACATCTCTTCCCAAACGCCTCTATTCCTTGATGTCCGCCACTTCAACAGAATAAAAATTGCCTTTTAGCAGAATTTCTTCAATACCATGGTGTTGTCCTTCACTGCGATTGTCCTTCAAGACTCAGTTTTGTGCTTCATGTCTATTGTCCTTCACCAAGATTGAAGGTCGCTTGTCCATATAACCCATATTGAGTGCACTTCATTTTCAAGGTCCAAAATCCAATATATACATACATATATATTCACTTCCATTGAGTAAATAAGCAATTGATTGGGATTTCCTTTTGCGAAGTGGAACCGTCAATAAAGCATGTAATTAACTTGGAAGTCAAAAAAATTACAAAAGCCTCATTAGCACTGAGGTTGTGACTTACCATTGAAAAGGGCATTGTCATTCTAAAATGGAACTAAAATTAATGTTTTTTTAGTGTGTTTATTTTATAATAGTTTAGTTAATGCCTTCTATTTCCACAAGTATTTATACACATTCAAACTAATAAAGTGTGATTGAATGGTATTAAGCCTATTTAATCCTACTTAAGCCCAATTAAATCAGAAAGTATGCTTACCAAATTAATTAAGCCTAATTAATTATAAATGCACTTGTTGGAGTTAGTCATGTTTTAATTCAGATATGAGGAATGATGTGCTTGATTACACTTGTTTAGGATTTATTACGCTTAATTAGGCTAAATGCACTTACTTGCACTTAATCGGGCTTAATTAGTTCGAATGTGTATGAATACTTGTAGAAACCTAGGCCTTGCGCTCAATTACCTTCTAATACGGTTATTTCTCGGGCAATCAGACCCCCTTACGTTTCATAACCACGTGCGATAAAGTTTGTTACCCTATATTATATGCCATAGATAATTTTTTAAATGATGATATTTTCTCTACATATACATAACCATTGATAATATCTTTTGTATATTGTTTTGAAATTTTTAATCATCTTCATTTTTGTAGTAATTGTTTTAGTTCAATTCTATGTCATTCTAGTTAGAAACGGTATGTTTTATAAAAACAAATAAGCCATCAAATTTGGTTGCCATTTTTTACTATGTAATAGATACCGTGTATATCTACTCATGAAAAAAAATTGATAAAATCTTGACCCATTTTGGTGCTACTTTATGTAAAAAGTAGATATTTTTTATCGCACGTGGTGTTCAACTTGACAATGGAGTGCGCCCCCGGGGGTTATTTACACTTATTTACATTTATTCACACTTAGTTAGTTGGAATGTGTATGAATACTTTTGTGAAAGTAGAAGGTATTAACTAAACTAAACACACCAAAAATGAAACATTAATTTTAGTTCCATTTTAGAATGACAAAACCCCTTTCAGTGGTAAGTCACAATAAATATAACCTCAATGCTAATGAGGCTTTTGTAATGTTTTTGACTTCCAATTTAATTACATGCTTTATTAACGGTTTCACTTCTCAAAAGGAAATCCCAATCAATTGCTTATTTACTCAATGGAAGTGAACATATACAATATATTGGATTCTGGACCTTGAAAATGAAGTGCACTCAATATGGGTTATATGGACAAGCAACCTTCAATCCTAGTGAAGGCAGGGATGTGCAAATGGACGTGACGCGGCCTTTTTGCGTCACGTCGCGTCACAAATGACGTGACGCCGTCACGTCACGTCACGTCAGGGCGTGACGCGCACTGACGTGGTAAAAAAAGTTATTGTACCAATTTTTTGTAACTTTTTTTTAACTTTTTGGGACGACTGCTCTAGTCGACTGCTACGAGCAGTCGACTTCAGAAAACAAAAATTAAAAAAATCTATTAAAAAATCTGAACCGTTAGATCTTCTTGGATTGAAGATCTAACGGTCCATGATTTATTTTAGAATTTTTTGATTTTTGATTTTTTTGGTTTTCCTTGAAGTCGACTGCTTTTAGCAGTCGACCAGCTAGTCGACTGCTAATAGCAGTCGACTGGTCTTGGTCGACTGCAAAAGTAATTTTTTGCAAAAGTATTTTTTGCAGTCGACTGCTAAGTCGACTGCTATTAGCAGTCGACTTAGCAAACGACTGCAAATAGCAGTCGACCTAGCAGTCGACTACAAAAACAAAAAAAAATTAAAAAATTCCAAAAAAAAATTCTGGACCGTCAGATCTTCTTGGCAAGAAGATCTGACGGTCCATAATTTTTTGTGGAATTTTTTAATTTTTTTTTGGCAGTCGACTGCTAGGTCGACTGCTATTTGCAGTCGACTTAGCAGTCGACCAGGGGGTTGACCAGGGGGTTGACCGCGTCAGTTTACCCCTGGGGTAACTGCCAGATTTACCCCCCCGCGGACGTGACGTTTTTTGGTCAGCCGTCACGTCGCTGTCACAAAATGTGACGTGACGTGACGTGCAATCCCTGAGTGAAGGACAATAGACATGAAGGACAAAACTGAGTCTTGAAGGACAATCGCAGTGAAGGACAATCGCAGTGAAGGACAACACCATGGTATTGAAGAAATTATGCTAAAAGGCAATTTTTATTCTGTTGAAGTGGCGGACATCAAGGAATAGAGGCGTTTAGGAAGAGATGTTGGGCAACGTTGCCCAAACCGCGTGGGCAAGACACGAAAAGTTTCAAGTGGTAGAGGTGGTGGTGGGGCCCACCAGCGTCTGTCACACTAGATAGAGCTCGTTGGGGTCCCTTTAGCTCCGCCAGATTTCACAGCTAGGAATCGAACTGCCAACCTCGTCCTTGAGATTTGGGTATCTCTCCACCATCATCCAGTAGTTTAGGGTCGAAAACCGGAGAACTTCAATGGTGCAGGTATTGTTGTTGACCAGGGTTCGCCACAGAAACATGGTGCGCTTGATTCTGCAATGAATCTGGGCAGCAGGTTTGTGCTTATTCAAAACAATCTTAATTACAGTGGTTGTCAACTTTCAAATCAATTTGAGTCTTAAAGCAGTTTCATGTAAATGTACATTCCAACAATGTCTCAGGTTCAATCTACAATTAAATTGTTTAGACATGCATGCTCAGCTTATGCGCTCTAACATAGCCAAGGCTGAACTCTTTGTAATAGTACTATGAGAGCATAAAAACTTCGAACAAGTTCAGAATGCATGTGGGTTTAGGGTTTAGGTTTCCCACCACTTTTAGCCATGACACTTATAATGGAAATTCTAAATTATTTTGGAGTCAATATGATTTGTATTTCATCAATAGTCATTGTGGAATACACTTCTAGAATAATTTTGCCGCATTTTGTTACTGAAAGAGTATTGTTATCCACATAATTTTCGAATATACTCAACATTAGTGTGACGATTTTTTGCAATAAATTCTCCCCAGTGTTAACCATGACGAGTGAGACTAAGTTTCAGTAAAATCTACAATACATATTAATTAAGGTGTATGACTGTCTTGGTAGATCCTTGTTTATGAATATATGAGACAAGGAAATCTGCATACTCATCTCTTCAGTAAGCTCAGTAAACGTTATCTCCACTTTGGCAGTTTTGGTTCATATTGTTATGTATGTGGGTGCAAGCATAGTAAAGTGGACCAAAAAAGTGCTCCGGTATATGAAAGCCATGATTTTCTTGGTCAAACGCCTATAAGTAGTAGCAAAATGTTGTTAAAAATAGATTATTTTTCATGATGACCTCTATTGTTAAGTTAGGTACTCAAATATAGAATATCAATATGAGATCTTCAAAACCTATCATCAAAAGTGACGCGTAAAAGCAACTAACTAAATATAGTTTTGAACGTAAATTTCATGACCTTAAATATTTTGAACTTGGAATTTCTTTTCATATTCCTTGAATTCATTATAAACTTGAGGTCATCGTAAAAAAAATTTCAAAAATTAATCAATTTAATGTAATGTAATTGTATTTTAAACAAGTTTTTGACAATTATCTTTTCAATGACACCCACTTGCACCACCACTTGCACCGTCTTCTAAAATACATATACGTTGTTTGAAATTGTTTTTTGTGAACATAAATTGCTTGGCTTTGTAGATTCATATGTTTTCTAAATGTTTATGAATTTTTATTTCATAAAATTCAAAGTTAGTATATTGTTTTGGATCACTTTCACTTAAACCTGAGCAAGGATCAAGAGCTGTCCACTTTACCGTGCTTGCACCCATGTGGGATGTATGCAATTCCAGATGTTAATACTCTGAAATATCCATAGCAAATTGCAATGGCAATCTAGTAGACTGGATGCATTCTGCAGGAACTTATGTATCATGGTTGAAGTTTACTTAAACCTTCATTTCAGTACAATGTACCATAATGTACATGTTTTGTATCTTGATACTTGCTCACTGCACTTGAAGCTATGGAGCTATGAACCAATATGGAATGTCCTTCGTTCAAACCTCCACATTGATTCCAAGGATGCACCCAAAACTTACTGAACATGGAAAGTTATGCATGTGAAACAACCAACTCCCTACTAAAACTCCGGTTGAGTTAAAGGATAACTCTATTATCATGTTCCAAAACATCAAATGAAATAGAAGGTGTTACGAACATCGTCCTTGATGCCCTGAATATTGGACAAATTCACATCTATATGGATGAGCATCGACAACAGCATCCATAACACATTATTTCAGAAGGATGTAATTGTCTTTTCCACCCCAAAAGTGTCAGCTAGTGCGGTTTCTTCCGACCTTTGGATTTATTTATTTATTTAGTCATACAATTGAACGCCATCATTGAGGGCACATTAATGTACTTAGTACGTTTTAGGACAACCTATGTTACCTTCAACTCTTGATCTATGTTGTAAATCACTAACCCTTAAGTGTTGTCAATATCACTATATTCGTTAATTTGGGACTTTTTCGGCATTTTGAGACAGTTACAAATATAAGAACATGGATAAAATCACACAGATATTGGAGAATGTTGTAAGATGCAAATACTTTGAAGCGGGTGTTCATATCAAGAACCCAATTAAGAACTCATATCAAGATGGTTTAGGTAGGACGACCCAAACATTAGACCATGTTGTTGTGGTCCATATATTAATTTGAGACAAGAGAAAGTCTCAAATTAACGAATATAGTGATCAATATAGTTTCTATAGCCTTCACAATAGTTTGTGCCCCTGGGGAGGTCACTCCATTGTCAAGTTGAACACCACGTGCGTTAAAAGTTTGCTACCCCTATATTACATGCCATAGATGATTTAAAACTTATGATATTTTTTCTACATATACATAACCATTGATAATACCTTTTGTATATTTTTTTGAAATTTTTAGTCATCTTCATTTTTGTAGTAATTGTTTTAGTTCAATTCTGCGTCATTCTAGTTAGAAACAATATGTTTTTTTTATTAAAAAATCATCAAATTTGGGTACCATTTTTTACGATGTGATAGATACTGTGTATATCTACTCATGAAAAAATTTGATAAAATTATGACCCATTTCGGTGATGCCCTTTAGAAAAAGTAGATTTTGTCTTAACGCACGTGGTGTTCAACTTGACAATGGAGTGACCTCCCCGAGGTTTGTACAAACCGCAACATTTGCTAACACAAACTTATTTAGGATGTGAAAATATGGTCATATAATGGTGCCAAAATGTAACCTATATATCCCGTTGTATGATTGCTTGCTTAGAAGACAAGACTACGTACCCCTTAACCCCTAAAGCTGCGTAGAGCGAAGTAGAAGTTTTAGCAACAATTTTTATGCATTCAATTGGGGACATTATAATGGGAGATTTAGTTTGAGATTTTTCTCAAATTATCCTCATGGCATGAAATTTACAATGGTACTATGAGGGCACTGATGCTTTATTCTTATAATATTTCAAAGCATTTTGACCACCAAGATTAGGCCATGAACATCCAATATTGATGGAATAGTTCAAGAGGTGCCCAAGTCTAATTTTCAGCTTGTGTTGCCTTCTTGATGGTCACATTACTGTTTTTGAGGCAACAATTTTCTTTCTAGATCTCCACATGTGAATCTAGCCCATGTACAAAAAAGACAAATTTCAATAATGGAGTTTGTTGAATATGGTTCCCTAGACACATGTCAAATATAGGTTTCCATGGAGAATTTATTCCATAGAAAACATATGTGCCAAGACACTTAAATATGAATAATTGATAAGATGTTTATACTTAGAAACAAGTAACACTTTCTGTCACATTTTGGGTCCATTTCAATATTAATTAGATCTATCCCCATAAACTTGCCTCAATGTCAAAACACATCCAAAAACCTAAATGTCATCATTTTTCTAAAGATAAAAAATAACAAATAACCATCATATAGTCTACTTTTGGCGAGAAGGTGAAAATTCGCAAGACCAACTCTTTAATTTATAAATGTTTATTTGAATTTATGACAAAATATGTGAACTTGATACTAATAAATAAAGGTGCAAAAAATCATATATGACCCTATGAAAAGGTCCATTATGGGCCTCAAGATGTCGTGCGAAGGTGTTTACAGTTACTTGTTATAATTTCTTTTTGGAAATAAAGGCTCCATCTAAAATTAAACCTATGCATAAATACATCTTTTTAATTGGAAAGTACCCATATATGAGAAGAACTAGATTAGAGGATTTGGGCTCCTATAAATGACTCTCTAGAGATTCAAATATATGCCCCGAATACCTTAAGTTGCTGTTTGTTACATAGAGTTAAGATTATCGGTGTCGTCTTGGTAGTATTTTTTATATTAAATCTAGTCTCAATCTCATCATAGACAAAGTAAAAATAGTTAATAAAAAAATTGTTCACTAGGCTTGTATAAAATATTGCATAGGGGGCCATAGAACATACATGACATTCATCAACTCATGAGCTGCGATTAGTGGCCATGAATTCAAATTCAGCTTGAAGCATTGGAATTCCGGCATCAAGAGACTTTATTCTCGAATTTACTGTGGGCCCAACAAACACAACTCATCAGTTGAGTAATGTTATGTAGTATGCCTTTATGGGTTAACCTAATCCCACCCAAAAAAAAATCCACAATAACATTGGAAGAATCGTGAGAATAATGAGCATCAACACTCATTTCTTTACGCAATTAAAAGCCAAATTACAAAATCTATTATATATATGTATGTATACATGTACATATATGGGTGTGTGTGTGTGTGTGTGTGATATGTCAATTTTTCATGGATGAAATCACCAAAAGCACCCTCAAAAATCATAGAAGTTTGATGTAATCATAAATTTTTGGATGAGTATGTCCATATCGAGATGGAAATTTGCATATCATCCACATGTGTCTTCAACGCTCCAATGATTGTTGCCATTTTGGCTTTTTGGAAAATTTGGATTTAAGGGTTGATGGACATCGAGCATGTTTGACGTGAAGACACAAGGCTCCTAAGTTTTGAAGGGGAGGCTAGACACACGTTTGAAAACAACATCTTTGAATTGGAGTTTGTTGGCCTTGACATGTGTCCAATCTTGAGGAGTTTGGTTCATGGGTTTGACCCTCTTCTTCATTTTGTTCAAACCATACATTTTCAACTCCAATAAAAACCAGAGGTTTAAGCCTTACAAAATCATCGTCTTCGATCGGAGTTGAAAACAAACATTTATGCCCAATAAAAGAGGGACCAATATGAAACCAAACTCCTCAAATTTTCACACACGTCGAGACCAAAATCTTTTTTTCCTTGGCCACACCAGTCTCCATTTCGAAACCGGTATTTTCGAACATGTGTGGCCTCTACATGAGTGAAGCATCCACGCAAGGTAGGCATGCATTCAAAGTAGAGCCGCCTATTCCCTATTAGGAATGTGTTAGGACCCCATTGAGAATCTATAGGGTACCAGAGTTTTGATCAAGTTGGGATTGAATTTCGATCAAGCCAGAATCAATAATTCCATGACACATGTCCTTGGTGTGAGTGCTAAAGAGAAGAGGAATTCGTCCCAAAATGAACGGTTATGGCAAAGTCTAGACAGGGGTAATATGTTCAGGCCAATGTTCGGCTTCAAAAATTCACAGTATTTTCAATTTAAGGAGTAAAATTACCTCAAATTTCACAATCCTCCTAATTTCTATCTCCCTACATGTAAACAAATTTGCACTGCCTTATACTTCCCTAGATCCGGGTGAACAATCTCTTAAGTGATCGGTAATGGGCGCCTCTACTCTAGTGTAGCTTGTAGACTGCAAAGTACAAGCCAGAGCACACTGCATTGCATCGGACTTTTAAGAGTTGAGTAAGGTAAGTTAAAGCAGGTTCTGCACTTCCCTCCAGCTCTGTGACAAAAACTGACATTGTTGAATTGATTGCTCGTTTGTACTATTTCATAAAGATTCTGTGAAGTTAGGTCACATATATACAACCCTTTAACTTGACTTAGGGCCGGTTTACACTTTGGATCATGAAGTCGTCCTAGGGCGTTGTAAGAGCATTGATTGGCTGTTGAACTCGTCCCGGGACCACTTCGGTTCACACCAAGGAAAAAATGGCAGAGGAACCACGGAGGTCGAGGTCCCCAAAACACAATTTTTAAGGCCTAATAAATGTATTGACATGGTCCAACGGGTTTTGGCAAGCAAGGTGATCTGGTAGGAAAAGGCAGGGGCCCATGGCAAAGAAAAGCCATTATAATATTTTTTTAATGAATTTTTTTTGGGGGTTTAATATACAACTCTTCCCACTTGGTAAGGCTCACAACGCACAATTTTCAACATCTATATGATGTAATGAATTTTGAGAAGCAAGTCCGCCCTCTATGTGCATTGATCATATCATAACCAATGAGACATACCATTTCTTCCATGGTCTACCCTTTAAACTTGCTCCCACACATTTCATCAAACAATGTGGGACATCTAGAACTCCAAAATTCCAGTGCAGATTTGTTTTTTTGGTCTACCAACTGAAATGTTTGGGATTTGGGGGCTTGTAATAGACCGTTAGAAAGGTCTTGAAAATACCTTTCCAACGGTATATTACACGCCCTGAAACTTTTAAAAATTACAGTTGCAAAACAAAAAAGAAAAATTTGTAGTCATTTAGCGACTGTAGATCAAGGTGGTCAAAAGAACCACAATGGAAAAACGATTGTGGTTTTTTTTCGCATAGTTTTCTACTACACTAAATACAAACGTATACTAAATATCAATAACCCTATGAAAGTAAGTAACATTAAATGTAAACTCAAACACTAAATATCAACTATGGTAATATGTGGAAGTTACATGTTTGAATTTAGTGTTAGTAAGGATATGAAAAAAAAATGACAATGATAAAAGGAGAATTCTAACATATCTTCTAGCAAAACTTCTAATACTAATTATCAAAGAATTGAAAATTAGTGTTGAGCAAGTTAGGGTGGTAACAACATTAAATATAATAAAACACTAAATATCCTATTTATTGTAGTGACAACACAAGGTACATGTCACATGTAAATTACATTGAACATGTACAAATTAAATCGTTCATTTTTGTAAAAAAATTTGTGAGAAGATTTGTAAGCCACATCTTTGATACATTTAACAAGAAGTGAAGACAAGTGAAGCCCAAGAAAAGACAAGAGAATGGTCAAACTTGATTTTTTTTCAAAACTGCCCTTTTTGAGCATGTATTAAAAAAAATCAGCACATTCACTTTTTGGTGCATGGTCATTCTTCTTGGACCACATTCGGTTTACACCTAGTGAGGGGCCCAAGGCTTTCAAAACTAATTTTTTACGAAGTCAGACCATGGAAGTTGGACCATGGTCTCGGACCATTGAAAAAGGCCCTCTTACATGGTCCGACTTCATGGTCCATAGTGTAAACCGGCCCTTAGTATCACACCATGTCAAAATTTGGTGTCACATACCATGCAAACTCGTGGAGAGCTGGAATTCTACACTCCACACATATCATAGAAATTACTTATTACCATGATAGATCCCCACCATAGCAATTAACAAAAAATACAACAATTATAACCCAATCATCCAATAATTTAGGCTCGATGAATGGAAAGTGAACCCCCTCACCACCATAGCTACCGGTGTTGTGGTGAGAGGGTTTTGCTATGGAGAAACACGGGGTTCATAACTGCAACTAGTCTATGCCCAAGGTATGGGAAAAATCATAATGCATATGGTTGTTTATACCATTTGAAAACGCCAAATTTATGTGCACAATGCAAAGAAAACAAGCCGTGTAAAGTTACTGCTAGCATTCAAATGAGTGTCACAAGTATAATATTAATCTAAATAATATGTAAAATAGCTTTTTCGAAAGCCAATACAACGACACACATATAATAAAAATTTCAAAAGAAAATGATTTACCATTTCATAAATATGACATGCTAAAATTGAAGTTTTAGTTTTTTATGACAGCTATACACCTCTCTGCTTAAGAAGACATAACTTCTTCACAAAAACTCCAAATGATGTGAGTCATGACTCTTTAGAAACCCAACTCTATTATATATACTATTTAAAATGTTGAACTTAAAATTCAATTATGTCCATCTTCTATAACTTTTTAAATACGGACTTTCTAAATTCAGTGGCAATCTACACCTTCACGCTTCTATGATCATAGCTTTTACATCTTATATTCAAATTAAAAATTTAATAGACTTTTGAAAAGCTTAAAACATGATTTAAGACTCTTAAAATTTGAGAACAAATAAAAAATGTGTCACATTTTTACATGCGTTTAAAGCACCTACTCTTGGATTCCGATAGCAATAAAATTGCCTTCACTCTAAAATCCATAATTTTTCCATAACAACTCCAAATGAAGTAGTCTACATATCATTGGAATTACTAAAGCAAAATGAATATGCTTACAAAGTTTTATTAAAATCTATGTTATAAAAAATATATGGTTCTTCTTCAAAGTTTCAAAAACTAAATTCTAAGTTTCAAAATTGGAGAAAATCCTTGGGAAGAAGAAGACCGCCCTCCTTGTCCAAGCCACACAGAAAATACATCCGCCTATGATGGGTCTAATGGGCATTTGCATAACTATTGGATGATCCACATCATCCCCCTTAACCACATCTATCCATATTTTTCAAACTTAAAACCACAAAAGTCAATAAAGGTGAAACAATCTTCACATTTTTTTTTAACAACAACTAACTTGAAATTAAATCAAAACTAACATAATAACTCTAATAACCTAAGATCTTCAAAGTCAACAAAGGTCATGAAAATAATCACGATTTTTCTAAACCTTCTCTATTGCTTTATTGTCTACGAAAGTCAATGAAAACTAATAAAAAATAATATTTTATATTTTTTTACATCGTGTAAGAGTTTGCTTCACGACACCGGTATAAGGGGAGCTATCCACGAACACTCCTTACAAGCATTGAAAATCCTTAAAATACCCCCATTAGAAACCCTATGGAATCAAAAAAGGACTTTTTTACCCTCGCCCAAACAGTTGAAATAAAAATAAAAATGGGTGTAGAGTCCCTGCCACAAAAAATGGGTTGAATCATGGTCTTCTTGGATGTCATGTCTTCTTGGGAAGCTTTCCCGCCACTCAAAGTCACATGTGGGGCAAGACTAGGTTTATGATTAAAAAAACGGGTTGCAATCGCCCATGAGTCCTTATTGGTTGTCGACCCTACATGCTATGGCATGGTGACATTAGGCCTTGCCAATTTCCTCTTTTTGAGATTTTTAATGCCTTCTAAAATTTGGGGCCCCTACCTAAGTTCATTATTTCTCTAATACAATAAATAAAGGAAATTCATGAAGCACATCCATCCCATCTCAAAATAATACCTTGCATACCTAATGCTTAACAAAAGAAATCTAGACAACAAACAAGCCTCATCCGACCCATACCCTCCCCCACCCCTCTAGAAATACTTATAGGACTACTAGACATATGGAGCCCATCTTCCATAAGGAAGGAAGTAACCTTATCTTGAAAGCTTGATAACACATGATCAATCTAAGGAAAAAGGGGTTCCCATTCATGTTAGTGTTAGATGATGAAGCACTAACGAACTTTTTATTCATTTTCATTCGAGTGAGTGAGTCACAACCACTTTTTGTTCACTTGGGGTCACTTGAAAAAGTGAGTGAATCACGAGTGAGTACTTTTTGGCTCTTTAGGTGTTGATAAAACACTTATTTTGGTAGTACGAGGAAGGAGTTGAGTGGGACGTTGAGGAAGGAGTTGAGTGGTAGTGTGGACTTGGATGTGGTGTTCAGAATCTAGATCCAACCACTGTCCAACCACTTTTTGTAGCAAAAGTACAATGAAATTCCTTTCTACTAAGGGCATGTGTACACCAAAGCCATGGCTCTTAAATGACCACGGTACTCCGCTTTTTGGATGAGACCATAGAGAAGTCCATGGACTATAGCCCAAAGTTTTTTGGAGGGCACAAGTCCTTAGTGTAAACCCAAATTTCCGACACAAATTCCATCGGGCCTACATTCAAGAGCCATCATGAAAAGATTCCCTATAATCCTGGTCAACATTATCCATACTTGTCATGTGGGATTTCATGTAAATTTCTCATCCACTAAAGATGTTGTGGGTTGTGGTCCACAACTACCCTCATGTAAACCTAAAGCATGCGTTTGTGACACTCTCAACCAATGAGAATTCAAGTAATGGCCTTCTTGTAAACATGCCCTGAGCTCTATTGATCTTTTGTACTTAATTCCCTAGCTTGTAACTTGCAAATTTATATAGTTCTAGATTAAGATATATGGCCCTTAGACTGTGTAGGGCACTTTTAACTCTACAAACAATTTTAGTTGCATAACATTATTCAGATCCATAACAATGTTATGTGGGACTGACAATATTCCATGGAATATTTTCCACATTCAGTCCCTCTGTGAGGAATATTGCCAGTCCCATAGAACATTGTTATGGATCTGAATAATGTTATGTGCTAGATTGGATCAAGAAATATTGTCTCATTTGGCTCACAATTCCAAATCACAAAGCTTGTTTTTTCAAGTTTCAGGATCAAAGTTCAAATGCAAATGAAAATTTTATAAGAGATCAAAGTGAAGATTCTTGTTCTTTACAACTAATCATATAGGCCTTCCTTATGCTGCTCACTCAAACTTAGATTGACGTCTATTAAATACATAAGCAAAAGTGAGTCTTCTTTATGTATATTCTTGACCTATGTCTGGGAAGAACCCACGGTTGGTTAGAGATGAACCGGTTGAGTTTGAGAAATAACCAGCTGAAGTTGGAGACTTCAGGAGAATTACTGATCATTTTAGAGGAATCTATAGAATATACCTCAAATGAATAAAGCAAAACCAGAAGATGTCAACCAATGAACGGGGAGTGCAGGCAGTTAGTTACAAGCTAGCCGGTTGATTTTGAGAATTTCCAAATGAAATAGAAATGTTTAGGAAGGGGTTCCGGAAGAAAAATCAAGGTTTTTGGAAATGGGCCAATTAGAAGGAAAAATAAAATGCCGGCATTTAGGCAAGCTGCCCTAGGAGTATCCACGGAAAATTACCGATTGAAAGGCATTTTTCACGGCGGGCAACCGACGAGACATATATTTTTTAGGATTTTTTTCAATACTATGCATAGTTGGAGACTTGGAGTTACCGTTGCCTTGATGGCTTGTGGTTTAGGGTTAGCTGCTTGCCGCCATAGCTTGCATTCCAAGTTTACGAGTTTGCATTCCAAGTTTCCGAGTGCTTGAAATATTGAATCGTTGAGTGATTGAGTCTGTGTGAGTGACTATGTGTGAGTTTGTGTGAGTGCTGAAGTTGGACTGCCGGATTGTTGGACTCTTGGTCGGAGTGGTCACCAGCAGGGATGTGCAAATGGACGTGACGCGGCCTTTTTGCGTCACGTCGCGTCACAAATGACGTGACGCCGTCACGTCACGTCACGTCGGGGCGTGACGCGCACTGACGTGGTAAAAAAAAGTTACTGTACCAGTTTTTTGTAACTTTTTTGTAACTTTTTTGGACGACTGCTCTAGTCGACTGCTACGAGCAGTCGACTTCAGAAAACAAAAATTAAAAAATCTATTAAAAAATCTGAACCGTTAGATCTTCTTGGATTGAAGATCTAACGGTCCATGATTTTTTTTAGAATTTTTTGATTTTTTTTTTAGGTTTTCCTTGAAGTCGACTGCTTTTAGCAGTCGACCAGCTAGTCGACTGCTAATAGCAGTCGACTGGTCTTGGTCGACTGCAAAAGTAATTTTTTGCAGTCGACTTAGCAAACGACTGCAAACAGCAGTCGACCTAGCAGTCGATTGCAAAAAAATATTAAATTAAAAAATTCCAAAAAAAATCTGGACCGTCAGATCTTCTTGGCAAGAAGATCTGACGGTCCAGAATTTTTTTAATTTTTTTTAATTTTTTTGCAGTCGACTGCTAAGTCGACTGCAAATAGCAGTCGAATTAGCAATCGACTGCCAGAAAAAATTAAAAAATTCCAAAAAAATTCTGGACCGTCAGATCTTCTTGCCAAGAAGATCTGACGGTCCAGAATTTTTTTGGAATTTTTTAATTTTTTTTTTGCAGTCGACTGCTATCTGCAGTCGACTTAGCAGTCGACCAGGGGGTTGACCGCGTCAGTTTACCCCTGGGGTAACTGCCGGATTTACCCCCCCGCGGACGTGACGTTTTCAGGTCTGCCGTCACGTCGCTGTCACAGGACGTGACGCGACGTGACGCGACGTGATGTGTAATCCCTGGTCACCAATCTTCTACTCGTTGCTCTGCTTCGAATTGATCGCCTCATCGCGGTGCTGGCCTAAACCCTACATTTCAATTGCTTGATAACTTGTGGGGCATGATAACTTGGAATCATGCTTTGCAAGCACGGTACCCCAACCTCCTCATTCTTGCAGAGTTAGCTCATGTGCAATGTGTTTCTATAGCGACGTGTGAGCGTGCTTTTAGTGTGCAAAATTTGATCAAGTCTAAAGTTAGAAATAAGTTGGGCAGTAAGAATCTTGAGGCAATGCTGTGAATTGCCTTGGAAGGGCTAGATGAGGGGGCAAATGACATTATCAGTGACATTGTCCCACTTTGGAAGAATGACAGTAAATACCGTTTTTGGTATGTTAATCCTTCTTCTTATTTGAATTCTCCTAATACACCGAGTGTGAGCGATGTGTCTTGTTCGTTTGGGGCAGTTGATACCAACGGCAATGGTACACAAAATTTGGGACTTTCAATAGTAACCAGCCTCCGGAAAATACTTGGACCCTTTGTGGATCTTGTATTTTTTGAAGGCTACATCCTTGTCCCTAAGATGGTAGGGGCTTTGCCAGGTTCAACTCCTGCTAAGGATACTATTAAGACAAAAAATAGAGAATGAATGCCAACATTCTTTAACCCTGAACACTTGAAAAAAGAAGGAATGAATGACAATGAAACTTACAGGGAAAAAAAATGGGGAGGGAATAAACATCCACCACCAAAATACAAAACCGGCCCCATTTTAGACATTTAGGAAACTGGATAAATGAAAAAGGAAATCTCGGCTAATTGCCTAAATACATTAGGAAATGGGGGATATCAACCGATAAAATTTGCACTCTCTAGGCCCACTTCCGGGTAAAAATTGAAAAATCTGAGCCACCTCCTAGAAGCTAGGAAATTATCCATTTTCTCTACAGAACTCCCCGGACTCTAATGTCAACATGTAATTGGCTGGATTTAGAATCACTAGGATCTTGACCGACTCTGCCCAAAAACTTCCCGGACATTGTTCTTGACTATGCTCAAATAAGGTAGAAATACCCAAACCGGTTAACCACCCTCTACCCATACACTAGACCGCCGTCATAATAACGAAGTGCCATTTTTGAAACCAATCATGGCGAGGCGGCAACTTCAATGTATGTACACTTAGTGTAGCCAATGGGAGTCAAGTTTAATGTACTCATGAGTTAACCGGTTTAGGTGATGTTCTGCATGGAAATATGGATTACTGTGTTCGGTGTAGGGAGAATCTAGTGAACAAGTAGGGGATTTGACAACTTTCCACTTTGAAAAATTGTAGAATTTTTTGTACATGGCAAAAAAATATGAAACAACTTGCATTCTTCATGAATCCTTCTCGTCTATCTTGGAAAATTATCTCATGCCCGGGGAAGTCACTGTCGAAAATTTAGATAACTATGAGAGAACAAATGTAGGGTGACATTTATTCATGGTTGATAAAAATTATATATATTTTTGATATACCATAGCCTTGAAGAAATGTGAGGTAGCACATTATATATAATATAGGGTCACTTGTAATACCCAAAATTATGTTTATAGTATTTCTAAAATAGCATTGTAGTAATTGGTAGGGAATGTTTATTATTTTTAGGTTGAGTTTAGGGTAAGAAAAATTCAAGAACTATATGAAAAATGATCACAAATCCATCTACAAAATGGATGAACCACGGGGGGGTCACTCCATTGTCAAGTTGAACACCACGTGCGGCCAAAAAAAATCTACTTTTGGTAAGTTGCATCACCAAAATGGGTCAAAAGTTTATCAATTTTTTTTCATGGGTAGATATACACAGTATCTATTACATAGTAAAAAATAGTAACCAAATTTGATGATCTGTTTTTTTGATAAAACATACCGTTTCTAACTAGAATGATGCAGAATTGAACTAAAATAATTACTACAAAAATGAATATGACTAAAAATTTCAAAAACATATACAAAAGATATTATCAATGGTTATGTATATGTAGAAAAAATATCATAATTTTTAAATTTATCTATTCCATGTAATATAGGGGTAGCAAACTTTGGCCGCACGTGGTGTTCAACTTGATATGGAGTGAACCCCCCGTGGGATGAACTCGTTGGATGAGGGTTATTAAGTGTACTTTTGAGGAACATTTCATTGACGTTTGTATAATTCTCTGGTTGTTCCTCCCACGCAAGACAAGAATAACATGCTTCTTGTATACACAGCTTAATTTTTGTTGTGTGATGAATTCCATTTCTAATGCTATAGTACAATGCTATTGTCCACGAAGGAAAATTCAAATAAATATAAATAATGAAGGGTCTTAAATATTATGGAGATTTTAATTTATAATTACACATAGGGTGGTAAGAAATTGAAGAAAGTAGAATTATAAAAAAATATAGGGTCCACTAAAATGCAGTAAATGAGCTACATAGCCCCCCAAAAAATATGTGTTGTACGCTCATGTGTCCCCAAAGAATACACTAAGTGACTTCCCCGAGATCTCATGATTGTAAGACCATATCTTCAATGCGAATCACCTTATTTTCACGGGTTATGGTATTTCTACCTTAGACCATAGACCACTCAAATATAGTGCCTAATTAAGAAGAGAGATGACTAATACTCCACACACCATGTATAGTAAATTACACAATATTATTTCAGGTGCAATGGGCCAACGTGGCTAGGTACTTATGGCGTGTCACATGCCAAATTCGGACCCCTAGATTTGATCCGTTGTGGTCTGGTGAGGATCAAAGAGCAAACATCATAAAGACACATGTTAAAGAGACTGGACTATTGTTTCAAATATTAATAATTATTGCACACTCAATAATGAACACAATTGGGAGGACCTATGTATCTAGGCAAGAAATCAACAAACATGCATTTCCAATAACCATAACTAAATCAAGGGTGGTTCGATTTTCAATTCAATTTTTGCATATGTTTCATTATAAATTTGCTAAGGCAACACACATTTTGTTGTGTAAATCTAATCAGTAGAAGTTGGAGAACAAGAAAAACAAACCAAATAACACCCACATACCTTAAGAGCCTAACCCCATGTGAACCTAGCCTTCTCATATGGGTGGTGGGGAGTCTCATGCAAAAAAATGGAACCTAGCTGTGGCATGGGATGGATGGGTTGGCAAGCTTGACTTATCCCACCCTTCATATGGTTAGGTCACCCACCTTGCCAAATATAAACATTCTTTACCAAGTGGCAAACTATTAACACAAGGCACTAATGTAAAGAGAATGTTTATATTTTGTTGATCATTAGTTTAATGGGGGTCCAAATGTTCTGTCCTAAGAGTGAAACAACAAACTAAAAATTGTGTTCAATAAAGTTATCCTTAAAATCTCAGCCTTGGGAGACCTGACTTTAGACCTGTACCTTGAGTTTAGGTGGATTAACGTAAACTTAAGGAGCTTGCCTGCCCCATTTTGCCGGAGCTTTAATTAGCCCAGTGCAGCTTGCCAGCGCGGCTGCCTGGCAGAGTCAGTAGCCTGCCAACGCAGCTGCCTGCCTACATTTGGCTCAGAAGGGGATAGGGTGCCTCTAGAAACAAAAGAGTCAGGATCAAAAGCTCCCGAGGGTCCCAACTCAAGGTTCCCAACTCAAGGTTCCCAACTCAAGGTTCCCAAAGATTGACCTTGTCATTATTTTTAATCTACTGACACAAGAAAACAAACCCTGTAAATATAGAATAGATCTCTCAACTCGGGACTGCAGCCTGACTTTCACCCGGCATCCTGAGACTTTAAGGATAACTTTAATGTCGTATGGCATTTTATGTCACTGTGGTAACTTTTCTAATGATACGACCTTTGAATAAATTTATGAGCACTATCATGGATGATTGAAATTTGGATGAAATCCATGCCAATTGTTGAAACAAAGTTTGGTATATTCTGCATCTTAACAATTTTGGTAAGAAATATTATCACGGATGATTGAAATTTGGATGAAATATCACTTAGTAAGTGTCAGTAATTGCAACATTGTAAATCTCTAATGCCCAAAGTTTTTTTTACAAGGAATGACAAATAATGTTAGGTTTACATTTAGTGTTGGTGACACTACACCCACACTACATGGGTGGTTTACAATTAGTATTGAGCAAGGAAAATAGAATTGACGATACTACTATAACATTTAGTGCATTTTCTCCCTCTTTATAAAGACACGTTTGGTTGCACAAGAAAGTGTCGTATTATGCAAATGTTGTATTCTTGGTGACATGAATTATGGCCTCAAAGATCATACCATTGAGATTTTTCAAAAAAAATGGCCTCTTTCAATGTAAAGTGTCATGATTTTGTATACATAATGAGAATACATAAGTATGAAAGAACATTTGTATCAAGGAAAAATGCTAACACTGTTCCTCCAACATTCCCAATGTTCACAACGTCCCCCCACTGTCAGTGAGGCCATCACCCCATTGTTCCCCCATTGTTCCCCATCGCTATGGAAAGATGGGGAGAGTGTTGCGTCGTATGTATGGGTGCAAAGGCCTAGATAGTATGGGCCCATACTAGTATTATTACATCAATACTTAGATTTGATAACAAAATCATCATTCGTCATCATCCTGCTGCACAAATTTGTGTGAATTACATATATTGTTTAGTGGAACAACTAGCAACAAATAGACAGTGTTCCTATCAGTGCCCAGGAAGTTTTTGAGCATAGTCGGTCAAGATCCTAGTGATTCCAAATCCAGCCGGTTACATGTTGACATCTTCCGGTTTGGTTTTATTCATTTGAGGTATATTCTATAGATTCCTCTAAAATGATCGGTAATTCTCCTGAAGTCTCCAACTTCAACCGGTTATTTCTCAAACTCAACCGGTTCATCTGTAACTAACTGACAGTTCTCCCTGGACATAGGTTCTGATTGTTAGGGAGATAAATGCAACCACTAGTCAACCTCCTTAGTAGTGGGGGCTAATCAATATTAATTAGTCCCACATGGGCATTAGCCACCTTAAGTAAAGTGGCGGCCACAAGTAGGCGTTAGTTAAGGGCCTCGGGCTTTGGATAGGAACCCGAGGCCGAGCTAGAATATTCCCACCGAGGTAGCTAGTCCACGGTTTGACCAGGTGCCGACACTTGGACCTAGTCCAAGTGTCGAGCCAGATTGTGTATAAAGGGCAGTTCCCCCTTTGATCAATATAGATTAAGAGACTGAGTAGCACCGAATCTCTGCTTCATTTTACACCTGGTTTCCTCACTCTTAACACGTTATCAGCACTGCTCCTAGCACCTCATTGTTCACTTCAGATTGTTAGTCAATCACTCCTGAGAGTACTTGAGTGATCACTCTGAGGGATCATTAGACATATATGCTTCATTAACCTACACAAGTATATCAGAAAGTCTCTTCCATCCAAGCATATAGTTTTACTACTGGGTTACTATTAGAGAGTATACTCTACCTCGGATTAGACATATCTCTAGTCATTTTGATAGTTGACACGTCTGAACCCTCTTCTTATCTCTATTTTCTACATTCTGGATCATATTTTAGTACAAAAATGCTACCAAATTTACTCCAGAGATACATATGTAGAAAGGCAATAAGTTCTATAGTACCGAAGTGCTGCCCAATTTTTGGTAGAAATCAGACTTACATTTTCTGATTTTTCTAACCACAGAAGTGTTACGCTGTCAAATTTTCTCCAAATACTAACACTTCAAGGTTATACATACATACATACATACATACATATATATATATATATATATATATATATATATATGTTTCTGATTTCTTCTATTTGACTATATATTTTACCTCTTTGTTGAGATCTGCCGCATATATAGAATATCCCACTTATTCTAATTTCAGAGTTATATGTATTGCTCATATATATGATATATATATAGACCAGTACACTTATTGTCTGATTTTACTTAAAACCGATTCTAACCAATCTGTTTTGAGTTACTTATCCGAACTAAGGTAAGTTACAAAATACCTTAGCCTATTTTGTTGAAATCAGATTCATTTCGACTAATGGGTGCAAGCACGGTAAAGTGGACAGCTCTTGATCCTTGCTCAGGTTTAAGTGAAAGTGATCCAAAACAATATACTAACTTTGAATTTTATGAAATAAAAATTCATAAACATTTAGAAAACATATGAATCTACAAAGCCAAGCAATTTATGTTCACAAAAAACAATTTCAAACAACGTATATGTATTTTAGAAGACGGTGCAAGTGGTGGTGCAAGTGGGTGTCATTGAAAAGATAATTGTCAAAAACTTGCTTAAAATACAATTACATTACATTAAATTGATGAATTTTTGAAAAAAAAATTTACGATGACCTCAAGTTTATAATGAATACAAGGAATATGAAAAGAAATTCCAAGTTCAAAATATTTAAGGTCATGAAATTTACGTTCAAAATTATATTTAGACTTTAGTCAATTGCTTTTACGCGTCACTTTTGATGATAGGTTTTGAAGATCTCATATTGATATTCTATATTTGAGTACCTAACTTAACAATAGAGGTCATAATGAAAAATAATCTATTTTAAACAATATTTTGCTACTACTTATAGGCGTTTGACCAAGAAAATCATGGCTTTCATATACCGGAGCACTTTTTTGGTCCACTTTACTATGCTTGCACCCTAATACTTTTCTGCCTAGCCGATTACTAAGTCCGGTCTTTACTTCATCCCCTTGGAAGCTTTTAACTTACACCAGACCCCAATCCAAATGAACCTTTGTTTCATCAAAGTAAACCTTTATCTTACCAATGGCTAACATACACACCAGAATATCAATGTCTACAAAACCTAGCTTTACGAAATCCAAAATGCACGCCTTAATGTTTGCACCTCTGAGTTCCGACGGTTCAAACTTCTTAGAATGGGTTAACGATGCTAAAGTGTTACTGAGTGTTGAGGACCTTGCCAAGACTCTAACATCACCACCTCCAAGCACAAGCACCACCCCAACGGACGACACACCACCGATCTCACCGGCAGCCAAATGGAACATACTGATGATACTTCGACGCCACCTCAACCACACATTACGACTTCAATACTTGCAGATCGAGGACCCCGCCGAGCTATGGGCGGAACTCCATGCCCGGTTTGACCATGAACAGACGTTGTTCCTACCACAAGCTCGAGCGGACTGGACCAACATCCGAGTACTCGATTTCTTGGACTTCGCCGTATTTAACTCGGAGTTGCACCGGATTATAACTCAACTTCGGTTGTGCGGCCAAGTCATCACGGACGAGGAGCTAATCGAGAAGACCCTCTCGACATTCCTACCCGCAACGGCCATCCTCTCACAACAATACAAGAACATGAAGTTTAAGAAGCATTCGAAGCTCATGTCTCACCTATTGCTCGCCGAGAAGCATCACCAAATCCTGCTACGAAACGCGGAGTCCCGACCAGCGAGGGAGGTGCATACGACCATCGCCAAGATCGAGGACGTCGAGCCGGAGGAGCTCAACGGAGTGGTGGGAGCAATCGCACCAGCGGCGGGAGCAGGACCGCGGCGAGATGACCCACCGGCGCAACACCACGCGGAAGTCCACGTCGCAGAGGCCTTGAGAAGGCCACCAAGAGGTTCTTTCCGAAAAACCCCACCCAAATGGCATAACAAACCCGCAACAGGGAACCCCCACAGACCTAGACACTTCCCACCTAAGCATGAACATGTTAGACCAACCTTAGGAAATTGTCACAGATGTGGGAGGAAATGGCACTTCGCAAAGGATTGCAGGGCATCACAGTATATCATAGATATGTTCAGAGAGTTGCAAGAACTTCGCAATAAGCCTAGACAAAACTATAACTTTGAGCCTTCAGATATGCCCAACTTTGATTATGATGTGGAAAACTTCATGGCTATCTACGAAGGGACTTCGTCAAACCAGGACGTTGCCCTCCTAAATAGCGTCTCAACACATACAATCTTAATTAAGGCTGAATTCTTCTACTTCCAAAGTGAGAAGTCCTGGTCCAATTGTAAAATTTTGACAATGGTCGGAAACCGGACCTTAAGGTTCCGGGAAGGCCGGGCAACAATTATCTTGCCCGGGGGATTCCCCCTCGATTGCCCGAAGGCAATGTACGCCCCAGACGCCCCGAGGAGCTTGATCAGCTATCGGGATCTGCGGGCGAGGAATATCCACCTCTGTACAGCGATGCAGGGCGATGAAGAAGTAATCGAGCTTAGGTGCCACCGCTAACGTGGGCCTCGATGGACTTTACAAGGTTGCCATAAAACCCTTGGCATCTAACCCCACCCTAGGTGAGGAAGAGGTTTGCATGGCCGCGTGGGAAGGAGGTCCCACGTCGAAGCGCAACCTGGCGCAGGGGATGTCTCTAGATACTAAAGTCGCCAAACCAGACATATGACACTTTAGATTGGGGCATTCCGGAACAACAGTGTTCCGGCGGATGATCCCCCTGATCCAAGGTCATAACCTTACAACGGCCGATGCTGGGAAAACGCAGGAATGCGTGGCCTGTATCCATGAAAAACTAATCCGGAGACCTTCACCTTGGACACTATCCACGGAAATGCCACCGCCACTATACAGGATACATGGGGATATTTGTGGCCTGATAAGCCCACCATCGGGAACCTTTCGATATTACTTCGTCCTCGTGGATGCATCGAGAAGCCACCTCGAAGTCGCGTGTCAACCATAAACTCCCACCCTTGAGCGTCGTAATCCGGGTGAAAGCTCATGACTCACATGAACTCCACTGGCCTTGGTAATCAGTTGTAATTTATATCCATTTCAATTGATGAATCAGTGTACTTGACACCTCTTCCTTTATTAACTCAAGATCAAGTGTTTACAAACACTCGAGTATCACACTCATACAAATAAAAGAAAAACTCAAGTTCAAGGTTGTAGGCTAAATAATATTAACCTAGAGATCTAATGATATAATGCCTCTCACTGAGGTTCATTACTTGATCACAACACACATAGTACGTTACCAAGCTCATCACTAAGCCTACTCCAACCTTGTCATTCAACATTCATAGGATTCATGAACCCTTTTGCTAACATTCATATTATTTTCTTCTAAGAACTTTGTGCCTTCATCTACCAAGTGAGGGAGAGAGAAAGAGAAAGAAAAGTAATCCTAATCGCAAGAGTGAGAGAGAGAGAAATGAGCCTTCCCCCTTCCCTTCGGGGGACTACCCCTTTCATCACCAAGCCTTACCGGCCGTAGATCTAACCATACATCTAACGGTTGGAATTGCCGGTCGTCATACCCTAGCCGTCATCTCTAAAATCCCTAGATCCAACGGTCTTGGTCTTCCATCCACTTGATCAACCGGTCTTGGTCTTCCATCTACTTGATCAACCGGTCTTGGTCTTCCATCCACTTGATCAAACGGTCTTCATCCGTCCGGCTTCATCCGCTTAGCATCATCCACCGTTCGTTGCCATCCTTGTGTCCTTCGCAAGTATCTTGACTTCTTCATACGAATTACTTAACTTAAATATAATTTGACCCACTGACTTCCTTTCTAATTAACCCGCGAACCTTCATAAACCGTGAGCGGTTAGGTGAATATAGGTAAAATGCCTCTAAAATATGAAAAGTAATTGAGAAGGTTCTACTTACACATATGTAGTAACTTCTTCTCCGTATCCGCCTACAGACTATTCATGCTTTTACCACTAGCTCATCTTGGGATAGCACCAGTCAATAGAACCAACCGGATTCGAACCCGGGTCGGTCCAGACCTTAATCCAGTCTCTTACATACAACTCGCATCCACAGGCGGATGTGCCAAAATCTAGTGACTATCTATATAGGTTAATAGAACCCCGTTTACTAAGCTTAAGCCTTTAAGCCTAGGAATCTCATTAACCAACCTCTAAATAACTCTAACAATTCCTATTAGCACTCAAGTACTAACACCCTAGCTTCAACTTAATTCAACTAATAACTAAGAACACAACTCGTTTTTATGTTTTTGAATATTTGAACACAAATGAAAGTCCAAGTTTTGTTAATCCCTTGTGATTAAGAACACATGTGGGTACCATATTGGGCTCACATAATTGGCGACCATCTGGGACTGAATCCCCAATCTCTTGCTCATGAGCAAGTTGTTGTTTAAGCCCTGTACTGCTTGCATCTGCTTCCTGCAGTTCGAGTCGGAAAGCTCTCCCCATTGAGTGTTTCCAATTGCAAGGAATTGTTTGGGAATGCTTACCGTACGAGGTATGGTCCCAACCACACTGCATCAAACTTACCCGGAAATTCCAACTTCTTGGCGTCTTGAATCATCACCATCATACCCGGTTGCAGAGCTCTCTTCTTGTGTTGCTTGTCGAAGGTGATTTTCCTCCGCCGTTGAATGACTTCAATGTGCTAAGCTGCCATTCTTCTCCTCTCGTCCAACTCCTCTAGGTCTGTTAGTCGATTCTTCAAGGACTGACTATCCGTAAGGCGTGAGCCAATGGCGACTCTAAGTGACTCCACCTCAAACTCAATGGGAAGTGTGGCTTCCAATCCGTACACCAATGAAAATGGGGTTGCCTGAGTTGTCACCTTGAAGGTCATCTGATACGCCCATAATGCCGCTGTCAGCTTAACATCCCAATCCCTCTTAAAATCAAGAATCGTCTTGCGAAGGATACTCACCAATATTCCGTTGACACGCTCCGTCTGACCATTAGTCTGCGGGTGATAAGGAGTGGTTTTTCTGTGGTTAATTTGGAACTTGTCGGTCATTTCTTGAATTAAGGAATTCAAGAAATGAGTCCCCCTATCACTCACTAGAATCTTCGGGCATCCAAATCTCGAGATGATGTTCTTGTATATAAAGGTGGCCGCATGTGCGGCTGTATCCGTCTTAACAGCCCTGGCTTCTACCCATTTGGTCAAGTACTCGGTGGCGACCACGATGTAAGCCATTCCCTTTGAGGAATGGGGATGAACCTCGCCGACATAATCAATTCCCCATTTCTCAAAGGGGACTAAGGGTAAGGATACATGAAGTGGCATCTCCATGCGGAGGTCATTCCTCGCATACCTCTGGCAAACGTCACAACGCTTAACATAATCATGTGCATCCTTAAACAAGGTCGGCCAAAAGTATCCTGCTCTAAGAATCTTTTGGCCTGTAAGTTGTTCAGAAAAATGCCCGCCACAAGCACTATCATGACATGCGGCTAAAATGGAGGACACTTCAGCCTCTGACACACACCTCCTCAACAATCTATCAGCTCCCTTCTGAACAACCTATGGCCTATCACTGCAAAGTGCCTACTATTAACTCTAATTTTTCTCCTATCCTCCTTAGTCCACTCCACTTGCAACTGTTGAGTTGTCAAGAACTCTACAATACCGGCATACCACTCGGGTTGTGCGGTAACAACAAAAATATTGTCATCCACTAACATATCATCAACTGGACTAATGCCTACATCCTCTGACAACCTAATTAATCCAGTCTCTTACACACAACTCGCATCCATAGGCGGATGTGCCAAAATCTAGTGACTATTTATATAGGTTAATAGAACCCCGTTTACTAAGCTTAAGTCTTTAAGCCTAGGAACCCCATTAACCAACCTCTAAATAACTCTAACAATTCCTCCTAGCACTCAAGTACTAACACCCTAGCTTCAACTTAATTCAACTAATAACTAAGAACACAACTTGTTTTTATGTTTTTGAATATTTGAACACAAATGAAAGTTCAAGTTTTGTTAACTCCTTGCGATTAAGAACACATGTGGGCACCATATTGGGCTCACATCGCGTTACTACCAACCTGGAACTTAGCCTTCCCCAAACTACTAGCCATCCTCTTTAGATACAAAAATCACTTTCCCAACAACCCAATCAAACACCTAAGGATGGATAACGCGCAAGAATTCCGGTCACATGCCTTTGAAGACTACTGCACGGCATCCGGGATTAACCTGACGTACTCGGTATCCTACGAACACTCATAGAATGGTCTAGCAGAGGCATTCGTGAAAAAGATAAAACTAGTTGCAAGGCCCTTATTACTCCATTCCCGCCTCCCATTCAACATGTGGGGCCACGCGGTACTACACACCGCGGCCTTACTAAAATTCAGACCTACCCTCCTTAATACCCAAATCCCACACGAACGCCTATCCGGGAGACCCCCGAATGTGGCCCATATTAGAACCTTTGAATGCCAAGTTTGGGTTCTTCTTCCCGACCCAAAACGGCATAAACTAGGCCCCAAAGACACGAGGGCATCTACATCGGTTACGACTCGCCTTCTATCATCCGTTACCTTGAATCCGCAACCGGAAATTTGCTCAAAGCTCGATTTGCTAATTACAAATTCATAGAGCATGTATTTCCAACCATATCCTCAATCAAACCATCCCACACCTTAGACTTCGGTGCACCGGTGACCCTCACAATGAATTCCGACCCATCTACGTCATTAACCAATATCAAAACCTCAAAACTCATTAACCTCAAAGCCTTAGCCGAGAACGTCCCAGATGGGTTCTCAACCGAAGAACGGATCATTCGTAGTGCAATCCCTGGAACCGGAAACATACTACCTAGAACCGAGCCCACATTACCCCAGAAACGACCACCAACGAAAACACCAACCAAACGAGCGTCTAAACAACCCAAGGTTCATTTTACTACCGAGTCTTTAGACTCGAGTCCAGAAACCGATCCGACCACATTGGACCAAACTAAGAAGAGGAAAGATAGGCCACAATGGCAAACAACCTTGGAGGTTGAATATTCATCCTTCCGAAAACACAACGTGTTTTCGGACATCTCGGATGACCTTGAAAAACCACCCATTGGCCACAAACTCATCTTTACCCGAAAACTCGACTCACAAGGATGGGTACTACGGTAGAAGATAAGATTAGTCGCCCAAGGTTTTACTCAAAGACCCGGGGTAGACTTTGATCAAACTTACTCACCAGTTATGAATTGTGTTTCCTTCAGATACCTCCTTGCATTGACAGTCCACCTTGTATTAAAGATCTACCTACTGGATGTGATTACCGCGTACCTTCACGGTACCTTGGACTCAATTCTCCATATAAATCCTCCACCCGGATTCCTAGAATCCGTGCCTAAGTCCAAACTGGAACGGTTTGTAGGCTTGAGGATTTATAAGGCCTTGTACGGCCTCAAGTAGTCAGACCGAGCCTGGTACCATCATCTATGTCACTTTCTCATATCACAAGGTTTTATCCATAACCCCACCTTACTTTGCATTTTTACTTATTGCACAAAAAATGATTTTGTGATAATAGCCGTATATGTAGATGATTTGAACATCATCGGGACACCCGAGATGTATAAATTTGCCCAAGACATTTTAACCCGGAAGTTCGATATGAAATGTCTTGGCCCCACTACATTATGCTTAGGACTCCAAGTCCATCATATGTCGAATGGCATATTCTTGTATCAACAAGCTTACGTGCATAAAGTATTAAAGATGTTTCAGATGGAGGAGGCCAATCCATTGGCTGCGCCAATGATTGGACAGAGCAAGACGAACGAAGACCCATACCAACCTCGTGAGGAGGAAGAGGAGGTGATAGACAAACAGAAATACCTCACCGCGGTTGGTTCATTCACCTACCTTACGACCCATACCAGGCCCGACATCGCATTCGCCACGAGCATTTTGGCTAGCCATAGCCAAAATCCCACAATGCGGCACTGGAATGGAGTCAAGCATCTCCTAAGGTATTTACGAGGTACATCCGACCTCGGATTATATTACCAAAGAACTAACAAACCCGAAATGACAGGTTTTGCAGACTCCGGCTTTAGGACTGACCCGAACGTAGAAAAATCACAAACCAGCTACATATTCCTTAAGTGCGGAGCCCCGATTTCATGGAAATCAACTAAGCAAACCGTGACCGCGACCTCGACGAATCATGCGGAGTTGCTAGCCTTCCACAAAGCTGCTCGCGAATGCGTTTGGTTGCGGGACAATGGAGCGGATCATAAATCAACAATGCAAGATCCAGGAGGAGACAAAGCCAACGACCATATTTGAAGACAATGCCGCTTACATTAGACAAATGTCTTCGGGATTTATCAAGGCTGACAGGACTAAGCACATAAGTCCTCACATTTTCAGCTTTACACAAGATTTAATAGATAAGGGGCAAGTAGATATTCAAAAGATAGAGTCGGAACATAATATAGCCAACATGTTGACCAAAACTCTCCCGGCTTATAAGCATAAGAAGTTGATTCATGCGGCCGGGATGAGATCACTCCAAGAACTGACCGCATCAGATTGTTAACACTCTTTTCTTTGTCAAGGTTTTGTCCCGATCTGGGTTTTACTTGATAAAGTTTTTAATGAGGTTAACAATAGGTTGAGGATGAGTGTTAGGGAGATAAATGCAACCTCTAGTCAACCTCCCTAGTAGTGGGGGCTAATCAGTATTAATTAATCCCACATGGGCATTAGCCACCTTAAGTAAAGTGGCGGCCACAAGTAGGCGTTAGTTAAGGGCCTCGGGCTTTGGATAGGAACCCGAGGCCGAGTTAGAATATTCCCACTGAGGTAGCTAGTCCACGGTTTGACCAGGTGCCGACACTTGGACCTAGTCCAAGTGTCGAGCCAAATTGTATATAATGGGCAGTTCCCCCTTTGATCAATATAGATTAAGAGACTGAGTAGCACCGAATCTCTGCTTCATTCTACACCTGGTTTCCTCACTCTTAACACTGATACACATCTCATCAAAGAATGTTACTTCTATCGACACGACTCAGGTTCTGATTTGAGTTTTAAACTTACTCGGGGAAATGATTCAAACCTATCAACCACAACATACTTTTAGATGTAATACAGAACTTATCTAAATGTCTGGAGATTCTGCTCATATTGCCAACTCACAACATGCGGTCAGGCAATGACATCAAAAGGCTTCCTCCTGAGCAGGCCTATGTAAATTAGGCACATGCCTAAAATGCCTAATCTAAGTCATATTAGGCATGAAACCAAATTTGGATTAGGCATATTAGGCACAACATGTAAATTCGTACAAATAGAAGTCCAAAGAGGCTCAAATCGAAGAGTCGTGTAGCTATATGATTGTTTGACAATGTATCCCTAGTAACTTCGATGTCCTTCTATTGTGTTGCGGTGGAGTTGCGTCAGCTTTCCCGAATACGGCCACAGTCGAGGGCGATTACTCCGTTGTCGTGAACTACGAAAAGGAACATCTACCACAGTGTACTCATCGATTTGAATTTGGAAGACATCACTCAACAGTGTAAGCAACAATTTATGATAACTTGACGAGTTCAACGTGATGTTTGCACTGAAGGATTCCCTCCAGAGCAAAATCGGTTAGTGCAGAGCGGTAAACGTCCTTTTTGTATTTCAAATATTCACCTGATATTAGGCACATTCCAAATTTAAGATTAGGCATATTAGGCATCTATTAATAGAATGCCTAATTTACATAGGCCTGCTCCTGAGTGATCCACATACCCCGATTGGAAAGAAGTTCAACTTTTTCCGAATCATGCCAAGCTCGTCTCTTTATGCAGGCTCTTTAAGGTAGAAATACCATAAACTGTGAACTATTCTCTACCCGTGCAGTAGACTTCCCTCAGAATAGTGAAGTGTCATTTTTGAAACCGATAATTGCGAGGCTGGTAGCTTGATATGCGTATACACAATCAATTTAGCCAAATTTAGTCATGTTTGACTGCCATCAATCACAGTTTAACGTACTCATGAGTTAACCGGTTTAGGTGATGTTTTGTGTGGAAATGAGCATTACCGGTGTAAGGAGAATCTAGTGAATGAGTAGGGGGTTTGACAAACCATCCACTTTGGAAAATTGTAGATTTTTTTTACATGGAATAAAAATATGAAACAACTTGCATTCTTCATGAATCCTTCTCTTCTATCTTGGAAAATTATCTCATGATTTTAAGACCATATCTTCAATGCGAATCACCTTATTTTCACGGTTTATGGTATTTCTACCTTATATGATTTGAAGCCTTGACACTTGAGTACTAGACTAAAGAGTTGGGCACATGGCTCAAAATTAGGCTGCTTCAGTTTGCAAACACCAACTTGGGAGGTCAGGCAACCAATTAGGCGGCAATTATGTGCAATTAACTCCATGCTACAGCCAAGACAAGTCATCATGCATGCTGCAAAACGTAGTAAAAACACAACCTATATTTTACCCCAACATAGTAAACACATTGCATATGTGTTACTCAATGGTAAAAATATATGTGTTTTTACTACAAAATTTTATTGTTGTGTTCATATTTTTATTTTTATATATTATAGCCAAGGGCCGCCTGGGATGTGGAAGCCCAAGCCATGTGCCTAGCCTTTGAGGGTTGGTTCACATAGGTCCCAAGTCCCAAGTCACTTAAGATCAATCTGTGCAATGTCAACCGTTGAGAGCATGGAAGTTGGTACTTATCACTTCGTACGGGGTCCCAAGTCTTGAGTCCAAGTATGTTGTGGATGCCTACATGGCAACACTTTTTGGATGTGAGGCATGGGACTTGGGACTTGAGACTCATATGAATCAACGTGAGGAAGGAAGGAAGGAGAGACTTACTTAGCTTGCAACAACCTTCTATTAGAACATGAGGAGTTGCTCATGTAAGGTAGATGGGTCTTAAGTGGCTCGTTTTCTTTATTGGATCCCTAGATTTGATTGGTATGTGGTTTGGTGAGGATCAAAGAGCAAACATCACAAAGACATATGTTTAAACATACTAGATTACGTCTTCAAATCTAATAACTACTCTACACTCAATAATGAACACAATTGGAAGGACCTATGTATCCAATTAAGAAAATCAACAAACATGCACTTCCAATAATCACAACTAAATTAGGGGAGGTTTAATTTCCAATTTGATTCGTAGCCCAACACTTACTAGTGATAATTTGAAAGGGTCTTTGTCATTCTAAAATGGAACTAAAATTAGTGTTTATTTTTAATATGTTAAATGTTATAATATTTTAGTATTTTGTAATATTTTAGTTAATACCTTCTACTTTCACAAAGTTTTCATATGCATTTAAACTCACTAAGTGTGATTGAATGTAATTAAGTCTAATTAATCATGATTAATTCTAATTAAGTCCAATTAAATTAAAAAACATGCTTACCAAATTAATTAATCATAATTAATTATAAAATGTACTTACTAGAATTAATTCCAGTAAATTAAATTATGATTAATTCCAATAAGTGAATTTTATAATTAATTAGGATTAATTAATTTGGTAAGCATACTTTTTGATTGGTTGTGCTTAATTAGGATTATTTAGACTTAATTACATTCAATCATCCTTAATTATTTTAAATGTGTATGAATACTTTGTGAAGTAGAAGGTATTAACTAAAATATTATAAAGTAAAAATACTAAAAATACATACTAATTTTAGTTCTATTTTAGAATGACAAAGACCCTTTCAATGATAAGTCACAAAAATATTAACCCAGAGCTAATGAGGGTTTTGTAATATTTTTGACTTCCAAGTTAATTACATGCTTTATTGGTGGTTTCACTTTGAAAATAAAATCCTAGTCGATTGCTTATTTAGTCAATGGAAGTGAACATATATATTGGATTTTGGACCTTGAAGGTAAAGTGCACACAATATGGGATTTGTGGATAAGTGGCCTTCAAGAATGCAAGGGCAATGGTTTTTTCGAAGTTGGGCGGGCGGGCAACAGTTTTCGGTCAGGTCCAAAAATTTGGATTTTTTGGACGGGCGGCTGCCTCTACCCGAATCTACCTCCCCCGAAAAGTTCGTGGGGGGGGGTATTTAATGTCCCCCTAACTTTGGCCAATCACAATGGCTAATATGGGATCTATCCGCTCAACGAGTTTTTGCGGTGTAAGAAGTGATCCACAAAAGGGAGACAATGCCTCCATTTAATATAAGGTCCTCACTTGCAATAAGACCGATTTTGTGGTGGATCCCACTTAGCAATCCAACATCAATAGACCCCCTAGTTGACAATAAAAGTCTCTTTCCTTAAGACGACTTTGAGAATTTTTATAGGTTGCAAATGAATTTGTTATCTTTTGATTTTTTTCGTTTCTTCTGTAGAGTTTGTATAGATTCACCATCTATGGAATGCTTTTGAAAAATTTCCAAGCTAATTAATTAACCTTCCTGAAATAGCAAAAGTTTCTCAAAGTGCCGCTTTTAAAGCCTCGGGAGTCGGTACCTTAAGTGAAGTGCAGAGGTCGGTGAGAAATTTTAGGAGGGAGACAGGTTAAATTTGGCGGAGTAGCCTGGGTGTATCTTGTCGAGGTGTGAAAAGTGGCACGGGAGGGAGGTAGGGCTGACCACGGAAGGTAGCATCTAATTACCTTCCGAAACGGCTTTGAATGTTTCGAGAGGCAGGCTGCAGTTTGACTTGGAGGATCAACAGCAAGTGACGGAGAGGCCAGGTGTAGGTGGATCAGTTGTTGCCAGTGGTTGTTGTAATCAATACAATTAGCAGGCGACTCAGCACCATGCGTGAGTGAAAGGAATCTGTACATGATTCGCGGTTTGAGAAATTGGACATCCTGAGTCCGAGGAGAGAGACATTGAACTATTGAATCGTTCCTCAGCTACCGAGAGAGGTACATATGGGCTCCTCTCAGCAGCACTTGGAGTACCTATACACCAAATTAGGAGTACCGACAGTGTTTTGCAAGACGTCACCTGCAGCCTGGGTGACACAATCGAGAATCACCACAATACCTTATGTCAGATGATGTCGAATGTTCAGCCAACTCATGCGAGAAGCGAACTAAAGCGAATGGTGTCCATAGTCGAAGCTTTTACTTGAAAACCGTCTGCTCCTGCTTTAGGGTTCATAAGTAACGCTGGGGGGTCAAGAGCAAGCTCTAAATGGAATGACCTGCTGCACAACACCGGCCAGTAATAGCTTCTAAGTACAGTAGTTTCAGCTTTCGAAGACACTCACAAACGTTGATGGTCATCGCCCTTGGGTAAATTACAGTATCTTAAGTATGTTCAAGTCGACGCTGGGCAACTCCTGTTGAAGGTTAGGGATTATACATGTGATTGGTGTGAGTACTGAATTATGCTTGAACTCCTCGTCACTGAATCGTTAATCTGACATCTTACAGGTTGTGATCGATGATTGTGCTTGTGAAGGATGGCCTGAAGGGTTTAAGGTCCAATGGCTCGAATATGGAGGAATTTTGCGGCGGTCGTTTGGGTTATGCTGCTCTTGACTCTAATGTGTCTGCATGCTGCTGCTTTGAGTCCAGAAGAAGGTGCGGAATAGCTTGAAATCTTCTTCCAGAAAATGAAGTGCTCAAGAGTGGCTAGACTCTTTCTTATTGGTTCACTTGAAAGGCAGCACAGGAAATATTTACATCTTGCATTTGATCCACATGAAGGATGATGCTAGTGGTATTTGACACTGCAGGCGCGGCGTTGCTAAGCATCAAAACTGACTGGCAGGCTAAATACAATGCTTCAACTTGGGTTTCTGGCTCGGATCCCTGTGCTTCGAATTGGAGCGGCGTCCAATGTGACCAATTAGGCAACCACGTCATCTCCTTGTAGCTGTCTCCACCTTCCTGTACTCAAATTAGGACTCAATCTCATTAACTGGTTGCTCAAAGAGTTTTTAATCAGTGGAGCTCAAAAGTGGTCATTGTTCGATTCAAGAATCTGCTATAGAGTTATCATTGTACATATCTTCTTCTCGTTTCTTTAATTCCATCGGTGGTGCTAATCGAGCTCATAATCCTATACACATATCGAGAGGCCGTAGCCTTCCGAGAGGGACTAATAGGTCATGGCGTAAGTGACTTTATGTGGACTTTGAAGTTAACTTACACTCGGAAGGTTTGATTCGGGCATTATTGTGACCAAATCATTTTTCCTTCTTGAACAGGAACCTCACACACATGGGATTGGTTGGCAAGGTACCCGCTGCCATTGGAAACCTTACATTTCTGGAGGTTCTTGATGTAAGCAACTGGGACCCAGCGAAAGTGCACGGCACTGGCTCGAATGCAGTCACGGGAGACTTCGCACACCTTGCCAATCTGACGTCGCTTCGGATTTTGTAAGTGCTATACTTAGGATTATCACAGGAGTAGGTCGACGTTTCTATGAGCAATGACCTAGACAGCATCGGTAAAATACGTTTTTGGAGATCCTCGTCTGTACCCTAATCTGATTACCTTCGAGTAGGTTCAATTTTCTGCTACACAGTCCTTATCTCGAAACATCTGGTGATAATTTCCAACCACTCTTGATAGGCTTCCCCCAGTCTTTGATTGATCTACTCTTGCAAAAATGAGTCGCAAGTTTCTGAAGCACGGCAGCTTGTTCTCAAATTACTGTGCAGGAACATTTCATGGAATGCCATTGGGCAGGGAATTCCTGACGTTTTCTACTCTTTGACCAACATCACCGACCTGTACCTCTCTCTCTCTCTCTCTCTCTCTCTCTCAAAATGGGTTGTAGCTATTGGTTATTCTTCCATGTGGTCGGTGTAAATCGTGCAGAATGCAAGGCTTTCTCAATGTCTTTAAAGTAACCCCATGCCTGGTGGATCTGCTCATTCCTGCAGGATGATGGACAACTGCGGTATGACCGGGTCACTGTCACCGAAGATAGCTAATCTTCAGAACCTCCAGCATTTGTGAGCCTTACCACCTGAATTCTAAGAACTTCCTGGATGTATCCAATCTTTGAGGCCTAATTCATTGGATGTAAAGAACGAGTGAAGATCATACAATTTCTTCGTAACTCATCAGGGTTCTGTTTCCGATTCATAGCCCTAATCTCCATGAAGTTGTTGGGCGGTGCTATTGGCTGCTTCCTGAAGTCTGTGGGAATGTCGCTGATATATTTTGGTCTTGGATGACAGGTATGCCGGCAGTAACAATATCTCCGGAGGTCTGCCAAAAGAGCTTGGGAGTTTCGCTAACTTGGTTGAGTTGTATGTCCACAACCTAATCCTATTTTTGTGCGGCTCTGGTCCTCCGTCTGTAATTCATCAATACAGAGAACGTATTTCATCTGCTTCGTCCTAGAGCTCAAAGGACTTTCGATGAGTATGTAATCCAACGATTGTTTTAAAAGAAAGAGGGTAGTCTTTGCTGAGGTAGATGTTTAGGACATTCCCTGTACAATTTGTTTTATATTTTTTCTTCACTCTAGCCCCTTTGAGCTTCTCTGAGGTTTAATTACCTGGAGTCTGGACTGGTTAATTTTCATTATCCTGAGTGAATGTTATTCCATCTTCCAGAGACTTGGAGTGTCTTTTCCTGGTAATCTAGAAGACTGAACGCTTGGTTCCTGATTGGATCTTTCCAAGTGTATGATTTCTTACCAATCAGTGGTTCTGCAGGACTTTGTGGGGTAATGGCTTTAATTCAGAAATACCTGCTGAAATTGGGAATCTTGCAAATCTGGAATACTTGTGAGTATTGTGTTTTCCAGCCCACGCCTCATTGCAAAAGAATTAGCTGTTCAAAGTTGTATCCTTTTATGCCTGCCAGTCAATAAGATGTAGTTTGTTCGTTCTGCTTCTCGATTTTGCCTAGGTGGGGTTCTTCATTGCATCCTCTCTGATGTAGGGAATTTTCTGATGTTCAGAACAACAACTTGTACATTGACTACAATTTCACTGGATAAAGCAGGAACCTGCATGACTGTGGACTTTGTGGTGGGCTCCCTTCAGCATTCGGGGGACTCAAGAAAATGCAAACTTTGTGAGTCCTTCACTTTTTCTAGACTCAAAGGAGACACTGGATCTTCCAGCTTGTCTCATCAACCAAACTGTTGGATTATATGTCGGCACTGGACCAGACAAAGCTTGGGACATTATCAAGCACTGGAAGGGAACTTCACTGAACTCCATTTAGGTGCTCCCTGGATTTTGTGCTTATTATGCCATAGACATTATAAAAAACCTGAACCCTGTCTACATGAGATCAGTATTTCTCACTATAGAAATATCTTGGTGCAAACCTGTCAGATTCCTATACGGCAACAAGCTCACTGGAAGTATCCCTGATACATGGCAGAATATGGCTCAACTGTCTCAGTTGTAAGTATATCCTTCTTCACAATAGACTTTGAACTGAGTCGTTTACTGCTGTCTAATAACAGGGCTTTGTATTATTTCCCGTACCAGATTTGAACATTTTTTAGCTTACATTAGTGACTACACCCACTTAATGCAGGAGACTATCCCGGAACTATCTCTCGGGGACCATACCAACCTGGATCTCGAATTTCACTCATCTCACACTTCTGTAAGACATTGTGAATGTCCACCCTGGCTAGACTCCATTCTAGACTACTTCCTTTTATCCTTGTTGTCAAACTATCAGTACTGTTTTAGACCTGATGAGCCAGGGAGCGAGGATCACATTGATAATTGTTCTCTAGGAAGTGTGCAGATTGTGCCTACAAACTGACGTGCACAGGCATTGATGATGAAATTTCTTTAATCATCCCAATTTGTGCATCACAGGCAATTGCAGGAAAACGAGTTCACAGGACCTTATCCAGCGAAACTAAGTGATTTGATGGTTGCAGGAGATTTAACGTGAGCTTTGAACATCACCTACCCCACTATTTTAAAGAGAACAAGGAAGGTTCATTCGTTCATGAGAAGTATTCGATAGAATCTGACAATCTTGTGGTTTGTGCAGAAATTTGCAATTGGGATGCAACTACCTAAATGAAACCGACCCAACTGAGCCAGCAGGCAATCACAGCAAGTACAATTACATAGCCACAGCCTGTGGATTTTAGTGGATTTGTGATTTTCATATTAAATAGACGAAGTTTTATATTGTAAAGGGTACATTTTGCTAGGCAAATCATCCTATACAAGGAAAAACAGTGTGGAGAATGACAGTGGGTCGTGATATGAGACACAGGTGGGATGTGACACCCAATTGTTTTACCATAAAAAAGAGGACTACAAGAGACACATGCAGACAATCAACTCTCTGTGACCAATTCTTTAATTCCTTGACCAACGGTGAGCACCCTAAGTACCATGTGAGAGAATCAAATTTTCTTCATAGGTGAAATTCATGGACTGGAATTTAATAAAAATTCATTAATTTTTGTCCATAAATTTACATGCTAGGCCACTCTGTCAGTTTCCTGTGGTATGTACAGGTTGGTGTCCCCCTTGTCCTCAAGGCCAAATATTCAACAATGCGACACTTTGCACCTGCAAATTACAAGGTATCTTGAATTTGCTCACAGATTCTTCTTCCAATTCTAGTAAACAATGTCAGTGTTCTGAGAGTAGGAAGTGTCACCCATGTTATCCTCACTGTTGCTGGAACATCCTGGAACGTCAAGTTGAACCTTGAACCCAAGTTGGCCGCCCTGGTTAATACAACTGTAGGACTTGCTGCTCTTGCCTGCTCTTGCTAGGGCATAACTCTTAAAGGTTCCAAGCCAACATTGCATGGCCTATTTGACAATGTGTACAAGCCCCCAACAAGCATTAAATCGAACAATGGCACTCATCTAATATACTTAGTATGTAATTAAACTACTAGGTCTTTTGTACGCCCCCAAATTTCTCTATAATTCCTTTTCATACATTCATGGAGTCCAGTTGGAAGTATGCAATTGAAAGAATGGTTACTTTTGATAACTTGAAATAAAATTATCAGTCTGTAACTTGAAACACCTCCGTTTGACACTTTGAGGCTCATAATGTGCTTCTGAAACCGTTAAGTATTAACAACACCACTTTTCTTTCTGCATGTAAACAATTGTCCAGGCAAGAAGCCCAACATAATTCCCATCATAGGCGGTGTTGTTGGTGCGGCTTTGGGTTTATTGATCATTGTTGGAGTCACACTCTGCATCTTCTGGAAACGCAAGAAAGATCGTGCTAGGTTTGCAGATGGTCACTTTGATCCTGCATTAGCACGAGGTGAGCCTATTACAGACATGGCAGTGAGAATGTCTATGCTTCTCAGATGGACACAACTTAGATTTGCAACATGGGGCGAAACTTTTACTAAAATCTTTCATTTAGATATAAAATGAAAATGAATTTGCAAGTTCTAGAATGGATACTGTGGAATAATCTGTTCTTAACCCCTATACCTTGAGGATTCGGACAACCCCTATCAAGATTCATGTATTTTCAACCTTTTATAAGCCAAGATTGAAAGTGTAGAAGAAATTGAAATTTTCTCTGAAATGAGACTTGAAATCTTGAATATGTGCCTGTTCTTTCGCTAGTTGGACATTTAAACAGGGCTCTTCACATGGTGGCTGCAGAATTTAATGATCCAAATTGGCAAGCGCCACCTGGTGTCCAGCGTTTTAGGCTATCTGAGCTATCTGCTGCAACAGGTGGATTTGACAAGGCACATGAAATTGGTATGGGCGGATTTGGAAAAGTGTTTGTTGGGAATTTCAAAAATGGCAAGAGCTTTGCTATCAAACGTGCTTCAGGTCATGTAACAAGTACTCAAGGCTTGGCAGAGTTTCGGAATGAGGTTGGTTGATTTGTTGATTTAACCCAACAAATCTCACTCATCTCACTCAAACTATCTGTACATTGTTATTCAAATGATTTTAAGGTTGCTCATTCCGTTGCTGCACATCTTTCATGATGTCCTGCTCAAACCTACTTTGTCTTTTGTTATGATCCAAGGGCAGGAAGTTTTCATAATTAAACTGAACAAATATATTATCTGCTGGAAGCAAATCCTTATTCTTGCAGTGCTTGTACTTGAGGGTCATGGTTAGGTTTCTAATTTCTATTTTTTTTTAAGTAAGGTCTTGGTTTTGTATAACCGAACAACTTCAAATGGCGCAGGTATTGTTATTGAGCAGGCTTCACCACAGAAACTTGGTGCGCTTGGAAGGGTTCTGCGATGAATCAGGGCTGCAGGTTAGGATCAATTGCTTGTGTTTATTCAAAACATTCTTTGTAGTGGTTGTCAACTTTCAATTCAACGAGTTGAAGACAACGGAAAGAGTCAAATCCAAGCATACATTTCAATGATATTTCAGGCTCAATTCACATTTAAATTGTTGCTAGGCATGTATGCTCAGCTGATGCGCCCTCACATAGCCAAGGCTACAATTTTTGTGGTCAATAGTACTATGAGTGCATTTTGGAACGAACTACTAGAATAGTGTTTCCACATTTTGATACTGAAATAGTATTGCTATCCACACAAATTTTGAATATACTCAAGATTATTGTGGTGATAAGCTTGTGGTGATAAGCTGCAGGAATTTCTCCCAATGGTATAAACCACAAGTGATACTAAGTGACCTAAAAATATACCATACATATTAAGGTGTATGTATGTGTTGGCGTGTAGATCCTTGTTTATGAATATTTGAGACAAGGAAATTTGCATACTCATCTTTTCGGTAAGCTTAGTAATCTACCACCATTTTTGTTCTTATTGTGATGTATGCCTTTACTGATGGCGATACCCAATATGCATAGCAATTTGCAATTCAATCTAGTAGATAGGTGCATCCTGAAGGATCTCATGTATCACGGTTGAACTTGTCAGAGGTTTTAATTAGTTAAACATTTGTTTCAGTATAATGTACATGTTTTTTTTATCTTGATACTCGCTTACTGCACCTGAAACTATGAGTTCAATGGAATTTATACGAGTCTCTGCTTCTTTCCTCAAGGGGCTGAAAGGAGTATTGTTCTAGAAAGAATCAATCGTTTCTTTTAGAGCATTGATTTTGATATGTACTTATTGGAGGTACATGTTTTGATACGTATTCATTCATTGGACCTCAGGATCAACAAAGGGCTCAAAAAATTATTTGAATTGGTACAATCGTCTAGATATAGCAGTTGGCATCGCCCAGGGTTTGGAGTATCTTCACTCATTCGCGGTACACTTTTCTCGACTCTTATGCAAATTTATGTTTAATTTGCACAGTATTCAACTCTCTAGTACAAACTCAGAATAAAAACAGCTCGATTTTTTTTGGAGTTATTGTCTTCGTTAATGTAGTCTTGATCAGTGCCATGTTGAACTCCCACAACATGTACATAGGTAGATTGGGTCTATCAAGAAGCTCAACATGCATGGACCAGTATCTAATGCAAAATTTCATCAAATAAATTGCAGGATCCACCAGTGATTCATAGAGATGTCAAGCCTACGAATATATTGCTAGATGACCACTTGACAGCAAAGGTGGCAGACTTCGGGATCTCTAGAGCCACAGGAGAGTTTGCTACCCATGTTTCCACCAGACCAGCTGGCACCGCGGGGTAGGTGGCATGTTTCAGAACTTATTTGTTTGTCTTTGCCATGGTTGTCTTTACCATGCCAACTCCTCATTTCTTTGGAACCATGAATATATATAAATGGAGAGAGGGTGGGTTAAACCCAAGGCTTTAACTCGGATCCCGTGGAAACTCCGAGGTTAAGCCAACTAAGGCCAGAATAGTGCTCAAATAGTGCTCGGATGGGTGACCTTCCTAGCATTTGAATTCCAGTGCACTCTCCTGCTATGATCCATCCAATTATAGTGGGAGTGTCTGAGTGAACCAGATGGAAATCATGTGGGAACCTAAGGGATTGCCCTTGGGGGAGGTTAGGTGCGGGCTGGTTTGTCTGCTCCTTTGGAAGTCATGTCTTTCTCTACATGGAGACCCCTGGACTAGCCAAGGAATGGATCTTTCATCTTCCTTGCAACTTGGATAGGTATATCTGGTACTGATCTTAGCATGATTAATATGGTTGTGTCTGTTCGATATCCTAGGTATTTCGATCCACAGTATTTCCTACGACAACAGCTTACAACAGCTAGTGACGTCTACAGCTATGGCGTTGTCCTTTTGGAGCTTGTCACTGGGCAAAAAGCAATTGACCATGAAAGAGTTGCAGAGTTTAATCTGGTTGAATGGGTAAAGGAACCCTCTCACTTCACTTTTTGTTCTTGAAAGCACAAGACACTCATCAATCTTGCAGTTGCCATTGCTACATGCTCACTAGCATACATGTACAAAAACAAAAAGGTCTGATTGAAGTATTAATTACTTTCTTGAATGGTCAACCTTTTGAGACTTGATTGGCAAAAGTCATCCACGTCAAATGTGATAATAGAGATTAGGTGAGGTAAATAAGAGGTGAATCTTGAATACAAGGTGTGTTTCTCATTAAAGAATCAGTTCATTCACATGGAGAAAGGGCTCTTGAGCCGGTTTAGAAAATGGCAAAAGCTTGAACGAAAGGAAAACTGAAATTGATGGTTGCAATATTTGGAGTGTGTGTGGATGTTACATCTGTTAAAGATGATTGGTGTAATACTTGCAATCAAACCGTAGTATTCAAAACATAATGCACCTCTGCGAACTCTGCCGTTGTGCTGGTTTTGTCGATTTCCTCCCATTTAATAGACTCGGTAGCTACAAAAAATCTCAGTATCATATGTTGGAAGTAGCCTTGTGTTTCACCTTGTTAGAGCAATTGCTGCCAACATGATCCTTTCCTTCAAGCAGTTATGTTTCCTTAGCACCCTCCCAGAAGTTTTAAGCACCAGATGGTCAATTTGATTCAATCGAGCTGACTATACCTATTTCACAGGCAAGGCCAAGGTTGAGATCTAGGGGGATACAAGGAATTGTCGATCCAGCTCTTGGATATAGCTACCCCAGAGAGATTTTTGAGGACATGGCGGAGCTGGCTCTGGAATGCTCCGTGTTTAACAAGGATGATCGGCCTTCAATGAAGGTGATAAACATGAGTTTCCATGGCTCTAATTTCCTCGCTTCCAATATGTGAAGAGAAATGGATGAAATTAGAAGACAATATTGCAAACCTAAAATTGTGTCATCATTTTTGCAGGCTGTATTGAACATTTTGGAGCCACATCTGAAAGGCTGCGAGCCACCAGAGCTGTTGGATACATATTCATCTACCTGGCCGTCTATGGACTCTGGCATCCCAACAGAAGCTAGCAGTAGCACAAATGTCACAACTCACAGCACCCATAGCCGAGATTCTAAAGTTACTACTATTGAGATGACCTCCACCTTGCTACCTCGATAATCAAGGGAACACCTCATGAAGAGAGAATTGTTTGTATTTTAAAAGAAAACAACGTATCCAATGGCTTTGGTGTTCAATATACTTGTTACACAGGACTTCATGAGGTTGATCATTTGAATAGCAGGTGATAGTTCATTGCTGGGATACTCGAAATGTGGTCCAAAAATCTGAAGGGTGAAAGTTATCCAAAGACTCCTCTATGGACTACATAACCGGTGAGAGGAGAGTGAATTATGAGCTATGATAGTAGCCGAGACATTGACATACTCAAGCCGTTTTGGCCTGGAATGAAAATATGGACATAAACAAGAGGTTATGGACTCGATAACCAACAATAGGAGAATGGATGATGAGTTGCAGTAGCAACAAGTCATCCTCCTCCAGGAGCAAGTTATCAATCATAACTGATCGACTCATGGAAAAAATCTGATAATTATGGATGAATTTGTACCTCCATAGATGAAACATTGTGGCCAGTTCTGATAACCCTGCTCTTCGATGAGCGATCGATTATGGATGAAATGCACTTTGCATTGGTGGAAAGACACAAGGGAGTTGCTAGAAGTGCTAACCATTTGGATGCGTGACTATTCATGATTAGCAGTCAACGACTTTCTAGGACACTATCTTTCTTGGAAGCTTGCCATGTCAATTAGATTCTTATTTTTTTTAAGATTTTGCATCTCCATAAGCGAATACCAGTCTTATGTAGATGCTCATAATTGAGTGGTATATGGCAAGTCTTGTAGTTGAGAGCCAACACCAAAAACACGTCTTACAATGAGATTGGACTATGTGCACATTAGTAAGGATCCTATTACAAGCTAGGTAATTAAAACAATTTGTGAGGTTGGGGTTGCTATCTAGAGAAAGACAAATCTTCACTTTGACTTCTTATATCAACTCTGAATTTTGACATTGGAAATAACAATCTTTATGGATCATAATTGCTCACTGGATGAGGCAACTTGCAAACCCATCCAACAATCAAAAGTGAATGTAGAGTTGGAAGTGTCCGTTATAGGCTGCATACCTTTAGTATGGCCCGTGTGTGGAGCGCATGCCGAGTCACTGAGGTGCTGTGAATGGGCCATGTGTGGTCGCGGGCAGGGCCAATCTGCACCGTCAATCCATCCGGGTCCATCCAGCGGCCTCAGTGAGCCTCAGTTTTGTTGGCACTGCCCAGCTGCCAAAAAAACTTGCTGCAGTGTGGGTGGGGCCGGCTCGACGCTTGCGAGCTCTAGCCTGCTACTTTCTATTTGTATTTCAAACTTGAAGAGTGTCGCGCGGTGCAGGAGGAGTTGAGTTTTCTTCATTTAGGGGTGTCATCAGAAAATTAGATTCGAGGAACATGCAAGTTGATGCATTCATTGAATTATGTGCAGATGAAGTGGTGGAGTTGGGCCTTCAGAGAAGATTACTTAGTTGGATGAAGAAAAAAATGATTGTTGTAGTGCACGCTTGAACTGACACCACAAACCGATAACTCGGTGTTCAGAAACACCAGGCTCATAATCTCAGAGGTGAATTCACTGCTATTGATGCTTTCTGCAAGAAGGTGTAAGCTTGAGTCTTGAGGATTGACAAAGATGGCCTCCGTGCAAGCCATGTGCAGCAGGAGGAGCTTCTCTATGTTATTCCACTCTTCATCCAATTTTTAATTTCAAACAACAAAATTCAATGTATCCAACAACACCTAAAGTAGTAGAAGTCATCTACAAGAACAAACAACAAACCAAAAAAACATCTCTACCCACCTAATTTTGCACTGTGGAGGATCAAATTCAACACCTCCTGCAACTTACCTTACAACCCATCCCAACTCAACAAGCTCCTCTTGCACCGCGCGACATTCTTCAAACTTGAAGTACAAATAGAAAGTAGCAGGCTAGAGCTCGCAAGCTTCGAGCCGGCCCCACCCACACTGCGGCAAGTTTTGTTGGCACTGCCCAGCTGCCAACAAAACTGAGGCTCATTGAGGCCGCTGGATGGGCCCGGATGGATTGATGGTGTAGATTGGCCCTGCCTGCAACCACACAGGGCCCGTTCACAGCGCCTCATAGGGCTACCACACTGGGGGGTCCAACCGGGACCCAACCAGCCTAGCCGGTGTGGGCCCCCCGGAACATACTCCGGCCATCCAGGTAGGAAGCCGGGGCACTAGGGACACCTTATTTATCCTTATGAGGGTGGAGTCAGCCATAAATGCTAAACGTTAGATTTAGGTTAGCTAAATTTACAGCTAGTAAGGCTTTGTGGGTGGAAGGGGGTGGTCCGCGAAGATTAGCGTGGGACTTACTCTCACTTTCTCTTTTTCTTATCTCCTCCATGTAGGTAGAGGTGCAAAATTCCTAAAATGCTAGCAAAATTACTGTTGAATAAATTGATTATAAATTCTATTAATGTTGAATGAAAGGATTTGTAAACCTTGTTGAAGAACTTCTGTACGGATATGTGGTTGCTAAAGTAAACTATGTGTGAATATATGGTTGCTAGAATAAAGGTTGTAGCTTGTTGCCATTCTAGGTTCTACATGTTGCATTGTTTCTGGTTGCATTTCTTTTGTATTAGTTTTCTGTTGCATTTGGTTATGGTTGCATTAATTTTAGTTACATTTCTTTCTAATTGCATTTGTTGTAGTTGTATAAATTTCTAGTTATATTAGTTTTTTATTACATTAGTTTCTAGTTGCATTTATTTTGGTTGCATTTGTTCTGGTTGCATTACTAGTTGTTGAGGGTTTTGCGACGTTTGAGGCATGAGGTAGAAATAAAATTAGTAGTTAGAAATAGAATTAGAGACTAAAGCTAAATTGGGATATGGGCTTGGAGGGTGGTGAAAGTTCACCCATCCAAGTACTATTCCTTGGAAGGTTGCTTAATCTTCATTCCTTCTACTATTTAGCCAATTCAACCAAGGGTGGTTGGTGTGAAATTCGATAGAAGTTAGATACTTTGAGCCAACCCCCCACCCCTTTATGCAGTAGCAACTACTAGATACGATGCATGAATTTTAGATGAAGTTAGGATGATTTAGGTTGGATGAAGAACACTTTCATAATGGATGAAATGATGGACTTAGGATGGTTTGCATGGATGAATGAGATGCACAGATGAATGTAATACACTTGGATGGTTGTAGGAGATAGAAGGTCATTGCTTGAAGGTACTAGGGTAGTCCACCCATCCCGCTAATCTTGTAGATTGTTACTTCGATTGTTACCACAAACTACTTCAAAGAAAAAAATATAAAGCACATTGTCATGACAATCAATTAAATAAATGGTAATAAAATACAAGTTGATAACCGATTTGCATAATTTATATCTTGACCTTTCGTTAAACATGTTTTCTTCTTCTAATGTTACACAGTTGTGATGATTTGTCAACACCACTATGTCCAGAGAGAAGTTTCGTTACATACTGTTTACTATTCACTGTTATTGCTAATTAGAATTCTTGTATGTTAACATCTTGTGTTGCTAAATTGTGTGCAAATTCACTGAACATGTCATCTTTTGTTAATTTGTAATGTGTTAGAAATTGGTTTGGATTGGGGAACTCCTATTTCTTCAAAAATGTGTCATAACTACAACGTCTCTTTTGTAGCTTCTTCTGCAACCATTTGGCTTTCACCTTTTTTTAATCTTATTTCATGAGACATATGTGTTTGCCAATTTGTAAACATATTCACTTCATGGTCTTCTAGTCTCATGATCTTCCGTCCAATCAAAATTACCATACCAATGACTATAGTAGTTCAATCTCTTTGAAATTTAAACCCATCATGGCTAGTTCCTCTAAAATACCAGAAATTTGCTCCGACATGACCTTAAACTACCGGGTGATAGCGGAGAGGTACTCGTTTCCGAATGGAGTGGTTGGCGGTTTGATTCTTGCTGTGAAATCTTCTTTCTACTTGACGGAATAAAGTAGGTAGGTAGGTAGGTAGGTAGGTAGGAAGCCAAGAGCCCACCCACCGCAAGGTAGGCAGTAAACCCCATCCTTCACCAAGAGGATTCTTGAGCAAGGGTAGGACCAACGGGCTCAAATTCACGTCAGAATGCCTGACGTTTCAATTTATTTATTTATTTACCAGAAATTCCTCTTGACCACCAATGGATATTTAGGCCTTCAATCGGAGCTATATTGTGCAACGACGCTTACAACCTAGGCAATATCTGGTTTTGATGTTACATTGATTATCCCAATTAGTGAGGGAGGACTATTAATAGTGTGTGTGGGAAATTAGTGAAGGTGATACTAAATTTCTTTACGTTATGAATTAGTGCCACCTAATTAATGATCTAGGAAACAATGTTCATCCGACACTATTCATTGAAAATATTATTCATAGCAACAGGGCGCAAGCATGGTAAAGTGGACAACTCTTGATCCTTGCACAAGTTTAAGTGAAAGTGATTCAATACAATAAATTGACTTTGATTTTTGTGAAAAGAAGATCATAAACATCCTAAGAACCTATTGATCTACAAAGCTAAACAATTTATGTTGACAAAAACTATCTCAAAAAGAAGTCTACATATATTCTAGAAGATGGTGCAAGTGGGTGTGCAAGTGATGATATTGAACAAGTAATTGTTAAGATTTTGTTTAAAATATGATAAAATCAAATTGAATTGATGATTTTGTACAAAAACATTTGATGATGACCTCAAGTGTATAATGAATCTAAGAAATATGAAAAAAAAAATCAAGTTCAAAATAGTTAAGGTCATGAAATTTACGCCCAAAATCAGATCTAGCCATTTGCTTTTAAACAATACATTTAATGATAGGTTTTGAAGATCTCATCTTGGCATTCTACATTTGAGTACTTAACAAAACAATAGAGGTCACCATGAAAAAAATATTCAATGTAAACAATAGTTTGCTATTATTTTTAGGCATTTGACCAAAAAAAACTATGATTTTGGATACGGTAGCATTTTTGGGCCACTTTACCATGCTTGCACCCAACACCATTCAATAAAAAAATTGGCACTATTCATTAAAAATTATTATTAAATAAAAGTACTGGCACTATACACAATATTCATACTATTCATACCGGTGTCAATTTCTTCTTATTATCTAAGTTTCTTCCTATGAAGGTAAGACGGTGGAGGCCCCTATCATATGCTAAATATAGAAATAGAACTCAACCATAGGATTGAGTAATGTTATGCTAACAAGCATGTGTTTGCATATAGTTTTTTTTACCACTCTACAAACACCTTAGAGCATGCACTAATTTCCTTGAAATATATGGTAAATGAGCATGTACTCATGAATTTAGTATCACTTAGTAAAAGGTTCCGCCCTCACTAATTTTAAGACTTGGCAAAATAGTGCATGTTTCGCGAATTAGTACCACATGCACTAATTGGGATAATCAGTGTATATTGTGTGCAGAATTCACTGAGCATGTCATCTTGTGTTTAATTTGCGATGAAGAGCACCAGTTTCTCGAGTGGAAATTTTCATGAATCCTTCTTCGAATGACCCGAGTGAACACATGAGGATGACAATGATGGCTTCTCTGTGGAGAGACGCAAAGTTATTACAACAGAGGAATGGAAGTGAAAGTCTTCTGAGAACCATCATACGTTTACCTTCCCCTACCTGTAGAGATTTTTCCAGAGAGAAACTCCATGTGATCATCCGCTTGTTTTTGTCACGCAATTAATTTGTGAACTATGTTGGATGTCTATATCTTCTGGCTTCCAGTCATCAACGTGTTAAGAAAGATCACGTTTGCTTCTTTTGAGCTAAAGGCAATGCAGTGGGACATGTGTGTAAATTTTGCTTCCATTGAATCAGAATAGAGAGACTCAACGCCTTTGTGATGGCTTTAACCATTAAAAAAAAATGAGAACGTGTCATCTAAATGGATTTTTGTGTAATTTTGTGTAGCCTAGGCTATTGTATACAGGTCAATGATGTTTTTTTTATCGAGTCTCATCTTGGCATCTTTGATCCACTTCATCTTGGCCTACGATTGACGTTTTTTTCTTTTCCCCGTTTTGAGGAGCTCAGAAGAATGTTGAAGACAAGATGTGACAACGGGACAAGCGAGGCGTTTGACCTCAAGGAAGGCAATGTGGGAATCTACTCATAAAATGGCTCGTCTCGAGGACGGTAAATGCTTCGACGCAAAAATTGATCCAAGTACTTTTGATCCAAATGCTACATACCGAGAGTACTGGGTTGACTCAACTTCGAGAGGGATGTTTGTGAAGATTTCTTCAGATGACTGCACTGACAGCCAGAGTATCACAATCATGAAGGATAGAAAGTTTTTGAGAGAGCGACGAGATAAGGCGAAGGAGCAGGACCCCAATGTGAATTAGAAGCCATGGTGGAAATTCTGGCGAACTTAGCTAGCTTGTGTACTGCTGGAAACTTTCCATTAGAGGACACCATTAGATATTTGGTTCTCCTAAATACTAGTACCTAGAGCCCCAATTAGCAACGGTTTTACACTTAGACGTTTTGAGTTTGTCAACTAGTTTACAGTTTTGTAACGGTTTTGCAACACTCTTATATGACTTAGGTTGTAGGTGACAAAACACTTGAATTTGGATGTCCTAAGGTTTAACAACTTCATATTCTATGATAAACCACATATCTCACCCTCCACGCAACCTAAGATTCTATACTCAGACTTTTGCACCGGCTGGGAAAGCCAGGTGAAAACTTAGTTGTAGGTCTCATCGACAACCCTTGTTGCCGAGACTCAACACAATTTTTGCATATCCTAACCACAAAGGGTGTTCTTTTTAGGAGAAATCGTTTACAAATTCGAACCAAGAAAATTGATGGGTTATTGGTGTACTCTGTTTTTCAGGTCAATTGGATGAATTTGGCATCACAACTGGAGCTGAACGGGAAGAGTGAGAATATCAGCGCCAGGTACAATTTGTAAAATTTTCTGGCGATTGTAGCTGATCTGTGCCCATCCTCCTTCGCATGTTAAGTAATGCTCTAGCACATCTTTTAATACTCTTTATACAATTGCAGGGTAAGAAGCGGTTTGATCTGGATCCTCCTCAAGGACCATTTGGCACTGAGGTCAGTTTGATGAGGCGGTTGAATAATATACACCAGGAGTCTCAAGTATATTTTCAGTGGGTTAAGGGCTGCCATTCATACCTGAATATTGGAATTATGTTTGTTTTAATCAATTTTTAACCTTTTTCCCTGAAGTAACGCATTCTTTCTTTCTCTGATTTTGAAATTAGATCTCTTCCTGCTTAGAGATCCAAGCTTCTTAATCTTAAAATTCTTCTGTGATGTTTATGTCTTGTAACTAGGGTCAACAGTTTCTCTGCACTTCTATATCCTGCGTTTATAGAGCTAAATTTTCACTAAATACTTCATGTGTCTTTGCTGAATACTGTTTATATAGGGTTTTTCACTTTCAGGAAGCTCCTGCGATTGTGGAGTCATGGTATGATGTGCGAATTGTTGGGTGTTCAGGAGGCGTTTGTGGTAAGAGATGCTTCCTTGCAAAGCTTTCCTATATGAAATGACAACTATCATGTATAGTTGTGCATTTTGCAGGCTTTTGGAAGTTGAAACGTCTTCAGGTTTTGTGAGATTGTGTTTCTGTGTTAAAGAGAGTATTTTTTTGTTAAAACTGTCAATTTGAAGGTTAGGACATATTGGGGATGACTTCATATATCAGTCAGCAAATGGTTTACAAATTCACCCAAAACCTGCAATGTCTGCTTTTATTGGTTTGGTGGTTTGAACCGGCTTCCAATTTGTAGCCTACACGATGTGCAAAAGTTGTTCATTGACAGCACGGTGAATACCTTTTGAGTAAGAGTGCATGGAGCTAGACAATAATTGGTAGTCATTCACAATGCTAATTGAAGTTTTAGGGGACGTATTCTGGACAAGTTATTGATAATGGGATGACCTTGAAATTTGTCAATGTCAGGGAAGAGTACAATTAGCATGTTGTACATGGTTGGTGCATGGGAATCTTGAAGCATTACCAAATTGGTTTTTGTGTGCAGGTGAATGCTGGAGAAGTTGTGGCAGTTGCTCCTGGTGCCTGTTCTGTCCAATTGTGTTCACTATTTGGTGTAGAGCAGCTAGTAGTATTGAAAATGAGGGAATCTACCCTTGCATGTTTGTGGGTTTAGAGTGGAGGGTTCCGGGGACCATGACACTTCAAAATCTTTCAACCCGTGATTTACTTCATAATATTGTGTAGGATGGTCAGGAAATAGCATTTTGGTTCTGGGCTCCGGCAATCAGGTTAATTATCTACAGCCTTCAGAAACGAATTGGACATGATTGCAAGTTGGCAAGTGGGCTAATGCTTATGTTTGTTGCTCAGGTGGAGATTCTCAATAAATGCCTCCCAAACATTCAGGACCTTTCAGTCCGCACCCTCGGAGGTAACTCAATTAGAAGTTGTGGTCTGCATGTGCAAGTGCTTGAGAGATTGGTGAGGCACAATTACGTCCAGCAGGTTACTGGGCTACCAGCACAGTGACAAATTAAGGTAAGTGGGGCAGGAACTTTCAACTAAACTGCAGCTTTTGCTGTGTGCATTTCCAGATTTGCCCATTTATGTTGAAGGAATCGAGGCAAGAGGGTCTTAAACAGACACTCTACTCTCTGCACCCACTTCTCGTAGGATATAAAAGACTCAATTGGTGCGAGATGATTAGCAAATCCAAACTGTAGCCGAGTTTGCTTTCTTCATAAATTTTCTTCATAATACGCTCGAATGCATATCCTTTTCATTGTCAAAGTCAGAATTCTCTGTGTTCTGTACAGATTATATAGGTCCCCATGACTATGTTGCTTCTAGAATGCTTAACAAATTTTGAGCATGTAGTCCTATCTCTTTTCAACACAGCTATCTTTTGGAGGGTTCCGTGGTCGGGGATGGCAGCGATTCTCGCCGTGTAGGCGAGGCGGAGAGATTGCGAGGAGCGACGACTGGGGTGGCGGCAGGGTTTGGCTAGTTTCTCTCGCATTGAACCGGTAATTTTTAAAACTCAACTGCTTCATTTGCAAACAGGCATTCTGTCTACTTGGCTCTGCAGATTGTGTACTGCAAGATTGGCAACCGATAGTGACTGGGTCAACCTCCAATTACTTTCTTCCGGTAGGTAATTGCTCCCTTCAGAGTATATTTATGTTCCTCTGCATGTTATGAAATGCTCCATTTAAAGAGTCGTGCTTTGTACTTCAATATCAAATAACATCCCATTGTGATTCGATTGGCTCTGGACGCAATCAACACCCTGTTTTCTTAATTATCATGAAAAATGAGCCTAGGCATTCGAGGAAATATCAAATTGCAAATCACCTTTTGGATTTAGACTAGTATGAACTACCAGCAGAGCATAACGGACATGTCAACCTCTTAATATTTGCCTTTCTTTGGTTGTCAAGATCTCCATTGAAGCACACAAAAGTTTATCAATCATGTGCGATGTACAAATCTGCAAAAGTTTGACAGTGTGGTTATGAATTTAAGTTACCATCCAATTTATTGAAATTGCAAGGATACATTCCCTATGTATGCTTGGATGGTATTGAGCAGGTTATTACAAGAGAATCAGGTTGAATTTACAATCTGTGGGGATCATCTCGAAGGTGAGCAATTCCTCGAAGGTGAGCAATTCCTCATTTACTAAGTGTTTTCTTGTGGAAGGTAGGAATTTTACATATTTGCATATGTAGATTGCAATATTCAAAAATATCCTTATTAATGTATTTTCTCTTACAGTATGGCAGGTCAAAGGAAAACGCGACAAAGCCAAGGTATCAGTGGCCGGGGTGTTGGGGTATCTATTCCAGTAATGGGAACACCTATACGACCTCCATTGAGTAATTTAAATCCCAACACGCCAGTGCTAAGACAAAGATGTAACACAGTACCCATAAGCGTACCTGCAAGGGTTAGCAGCGATGCTACCACCCAAGCAGGTACATCAGAACATTGTGAGGAAGATAATTATGATGATGTAGAAAGCGGACCTAGCGCTCCACCAAATACGATGTATACAGAGACATCACCAGATTATATTCGTAGTAGAGAGGGGGAACCAATGCAGAGGGTCATTTCAAAACCAAAATCAAATTCGAAACCTTACAGAAGAAATATCCAAAACATAGATAGTTTTGGATTTCCGGCAGGTGAAAATAGTAAAGCCTTTTGTTCGCGTGTGAAGACATTAGTGCATCATTACTTGAGGGATGTACATGTGAAATGGATTGTTCTCAAAAAAAGTGCAACTTGTTCTAGCATTATGGGGAAAATGAGAAAGCAATTTCCTGGACAATGGAATGATGCTAGTATATATGCTATGATAAGTAGCATGCTACGTCAAAAGGTGTGCAAATTGAGAAAACTCGCCATCAGTGGAGGTAATAGTCTTTGACCTATCTTTGTGATTATTTTTTTTATTATTGCTTGAGCAATTTGAGGTATTAATGAAACTATTTTTTTATATAGGTGAAAGGCCACCCAATTGTACTGCAGCAAGTTGGACGTATTTTGTGCGAGAAACTAGAGAACATGTACGAAATCCAACTTGGAACGAACAACAACGAAAAGCCTCTCAAACTTATTCAGGTCCTAGGTCTAGATTTGGAAGCGGCGGTGCAAGATCTTTTGCTCAAAAATTTGTAAGTGTATTAATTCCAAAAATTATCTTTCATATGTTTTTGAATGATTTGGTACTTATTTTAACTGATTTGAGTGGCGTTGTTTCTTACCAGGAAGAAACGTTTGGCGTTCAACCGACTACGGAGCAAATCCTCAAAGCCAAATTGATTGGCTTGAGGGAGTTTTTTAATACATTTGATGTAAGTGAATTAGTATATGAAGAAGCAGATGAAAATTATAGAAATGGAAATTCTAGTTCGGAAAGTTGGTAATGAAGTTTCATTTTGAAAGTTATATTTGAAAATTATTGTGAAGACAACGAGTTTGTGTTTAATGACCCAGATGAGAATGAAACTGTGAGGTAGGTCTCATTTCCAGATTTTGAGCTTCTCAGATGATCAAGCAATTGATTACGGACGGATTGAAGAGAGGATGTTGTTGTTTTTACTTTTGAAAGCAATTTGTTGGTTCTTGCTATTATTATGTGACATGCGTTGATTGGTTGCTCGACTCCTTATTCCTGTGCTTTCTTGTTTTCTTCTTTTGTTTTGTACGTACATCTGCGTGTTATTAAATTACAGCCTAAAAACAATCTGGATGTGGTAATTCGAGAAGAAAGGAGACACGACAAGGTGAATGAAATCAATCTTCATTTATTATCTCTGCAGTACAGAGGGTAGTCTCATGCTTTGTCAAGGTGGGATGTATTTCTTGTTGTAGGCATAGTTTGCAAACATCCAATGAGAATAACTTTGAGCTTACTTAGTTACTCAATGTAGATTAGGGACTTCTACAACATTTTGAACTTAGGAGTGATCCACAGGTCAGACCTTTCCATAAGACTTTGGGTTTGAAAGGGAACTGGAGATAAATATTGAGCTTCAGAACAATTTCTGGAATTGGAAAGTGGAGGAACCGGTGTTGTGGAAGATGTTTGGGGAGCAGGAATTGTTACTTGTCCGGAGCATGACGCATACCTACTAGATATCAAAAGTAAAAGCAAGTTTTGCTTTGAAACATGTGTGATCTGGATGTATTGGTTTGTTCAACTGTAGAGGGTAATATACAGTGAAGTATAGACAATGCTTGAGGATGCTATTTATTGGAAAAGAAGGCTGACATCATCACTAGTCCAGGGTGTGGATAGGTGGAAAGAAAATCTATTCTTGAATTCTGGAGTCCTTAAGGAGACACATATTCTGGGTGTACTAACTGTACTGTACATTTAGGGCATTTGTCAGATGTTTCTTTGTGGTGGGGGAGCAGTAAGGCATGTCTATCCCCCTCACCCCAACCGCATTAGAAAGTGGTTGTAATCATTGTTTTTTCAAGGAAGTGGTTTGGTATTGGGTGAGATTTTTTTTTCTTTGACTTGGATTCTACATGCAACGATCAACTATTGTCCTAAGTTCCATTCAGCAAATACTAAGTATGAGAGGCAAGTGTCCCATTTTTACATCCAAACTTACATTCTGATATGCTGGAGCTCATGCTTCTGAAATAATGCAGGAACTGGTAAGAATATCCCCTCAACCTGTCAATGACCTTCTGAGGCATTTATATGCATTTCTGCTTTTGTAAGTTCATGTCTGTTAAAAGGTCGAGTTAAGTATCTTGGGTTGACTTGTCTCCACTGTTCCATCTGTTGAATGAAAGTCATGCTTTTTTCTATCGATATAATAACGTGGTGTTATATGGTGATAGGTAGTTGCATTTGGGTCGGTGCCACTCAAGACATATCTCCCAGATGGTGACATTGATTTGACAGCCCTCAGCTTCAACACCGAGTTGAAAGAGACATGGGCAGTAGATCTTCACAATATTCTTAAGAAGGAGTTGCAGAATGCTGATGGTGAATTTCAAGTTAAAGAAGTTCAATATATACATGCACATGTGAGATTTCAATGAGATTTTCTTTACATTGTTTATCTATGTTTGAAGAAATATATGGTCAGGATTGATGTTACAATCAAGGAATTTCATGGTGTAATATTTCTATCCTATTATATGAACAAGTAGTATACCTGCTCTTTTTTCCTATTTTTTTCCTACTTTTCAGCTCCAATGTGTACCCCTACTTTCATTGAACTCAGGACCAATCCTTTGTCATGTCTTACAGGTCAAAATTATCAAGTGCTTAGTGGAAAATATTGTAGTGGATATATCGTTCAATCAGACTGGAGGACTATGCACTCTCGGCTTCCTTGAGGAGGTATGTAGGACCACTGCAGTTGTTGAACTCTGGCTCATGTCTGTGTCATGTTCTTGTACCAGATATTCAAAATTGATGATTATACACTGTTGATACTAATTAAACAAACACCATTTTATTCAGGTACAACCGGGTGTGGTTGCAAGCAATTCTTTTCACATCGTATGGTGATGATAATGAGGATTTGTCTGCAAGCAGTAGACTAGGAGAGACAGTAATGCAGAGGCGCAAAATGGAGGCTTGGCATAATTGTTTTTTGAACATGACATCTTCACAAAGATGGCATTGAAACTGGAGATCAACCAGAAAAGGTGTCAATTTTTCTGAATAAGCTGCAGAAATAGGATTGAACTGGATTTTGACGATTTTGGGAAGATTTAGTTCCGGCCTTTGGGGTTAAGGCCCACAATTACATCTCGCGATAATTATCTTGTTGCATTTATGTACGAGACTCTGTCTGTATCTGTAAGTTTTATGCCCTCGTGAAAGCTGTGAATAAAACACAAATCTCCAACCTCTTTAGTTTACTGTGTTGTACAGATTCGTGTATGATGGTGCAAATGCTTCATTTTTGTCAACTCCAGAAACTGGGGAGACTGGTGTACAGACAAGCAGCAATGTCAGAAGGGCATGACTTTTTGTTACTAGCTGTGTGTAGAACGCAAGAGCTTTCAGTCTTTCAAGAAAACATTCTCTGGCAGATCGTATCCTCCTCTTCGAATTTTCATAATTACTTTTGTTTCCATGTGATGCATACACGTGTCCTCATTTATGTCCTCGATTATGAAAATATTGGTATAATAGTGGTTAAGTCCTTAACATGATTTTTTCCACAGAAGCTAAGGAGAAGCGAAAGGTGCTACCTGTGGATGAACTTGAAGTTGGGTATCACTAGAGGGAATCTACTGCATGGCGCCTAGTTGTAATTGTGGATAAAAAGTTAGCATTGATATGATTCATGCATTAGTACCTAGGCATATAGATTACAAAAGCATTGTAACATGTTTGCAACAACTTCGCAATAGTTTTGGAAAATCAGATTGCCAACTATCACATGTGTATGGTACTCCATAGAATTGTATGTATGTTTTATAGTTAAACTGTATTTCAAAAAGAGGTAAATAAACATTATTTTGGCCATAACTTGCCACGATCCTTACGATGCAATTATGGATGATTTGAATTATGTAGTAGAAAAAGTCACATAGAATGTGGTAGGCATTTGTTGGTAACTTACAACAAAACAACACCAATACCAAATCCCTACAATTTAAATACCAGTGTAATAGTTGTTTCAAAACCTTACATATATGTATTGAATTTGATTGCATATTGACCGCTTAATGTTATAAGATTGACAATGAAGGGCGTGGATTGTGAACATACAACATTTCAATTATGGATGCAATGTTGTGGAAATATGAGAACCAAACATGCACAATCAGTGAAAAACTTGTTACTAAACAATTTGTAATGAAGTAATAATGTATGCAATGTCCGTGTTGTAAATGAGTTTAAGTTGTAGACATAATGCAATCTATATATCAATACAACGATCTTCCTCTAATGTAGATGTGTGTTTTCAACATTTGTAAAGCGTTACAAACGCATTTCAAACATATTGCCAACCCGTTGCAAAACCGATATAAAGGTGGGCACGATATGTATATTCCATTCTCCATTAGCAACGGTTTTGAAACATAGGCACAACGCATTTTAAACGCCACTTTTGCTCACGGTATATAAACACACTAACAACATATTCCCAACATCCTTGTAACAATTTTGCAACGCTTTTGAGAACTTAGAACCAATAGCGGGATCTCCAACACCCACGAAACCGTTGCTAAACTGTTGCAAGAAAGTTTCAATTATGTTACAATCTATACCCCTGGGTACTAGTGAAAGCAATAGACCTCACAATTCCTATGTATGATGTGAGGTTATACTACTAACACTACAGCACTCATCTCTTAAAACTCACTAAGGTACGTGGGCTTTATGTGGTCACTCTTCTTAACACCTATATTTGAGTGGTACATGGCAAGGTTTCTAGATAGCAGTGGACACCAAAAAGACGTGTGTGACGATGACATAGGGCCGCCTCACATGTTCTGGAGGTGGTGACAGTCCGAATTGACCAACTGGGAAGCTTCAATAGTATGGAGTTCGATTGTCACCCGGAGTTGCGTAGACTTTTGTTCACTTTGATCAAGTCTAGTGAAGATTTATATGGGGGGTTTATGAGAGTTCGTGCTGTTACAGTCGGCAGTCGAAGGCTTCCTGCTGTTTTGCACACCACATATGAAGGAGAATTAGCTTGCCTGAGTTGACAACCTCAATCCTCAACTAAGTAAACTGGAACTCAAAATTCACGTGAATGATAGGGAAACTCAAGGAATGGTGTGAGGTTGGCTCTAGGTCTTTGGTGTCTGGAAAGATGCAGAGAAAGGAGCAGGGCGTGATTCTCCCATACATTCTGACTGGGCATGGTGACGAGGAGGTGAGCATGTAAGCCGAAGTTGAAGACTTAAGACCCATACTGTTCTTGGCCTTTTGGGTGAGATCAAATGCAGTATCTGTTCTTATCAGTATAACATATGAAACGAGGCTCATCGAGCCTTGTGATACTAATCTAATTTCTTTCATCTCCAAATAAGTGATACAGCAGTAGAAATTTATTAACGAAGGCCTCACTCATGACTTCGACCCCGAGTCTTGAAGCTCACATACTTAGGGTGCTCGCAGATTGTCACGAGTGTTTCCTTCCTGAGGCATGGTAATCTCAGTTTTCTCCAATCAGTGTACAAGGGAGGTAAGCCCAGTTTCAACCCGCATCAATGAATTAACTCAAGGCATCTGGTGCAGCTGGGACCTAAATGTTTCGGATAGTGCAGTGGTGACTAGGGGACAACCGTCCTAGGTAGGTAGAGCATTGAGAGATTTCTCAGGGACTTCAAACACTCTGTTTACTCATGCACTACTACAATGAGGGCAAATAAGAACGTTTTTGCAACGTGCTCGTTTCCAACGAAATCTGTTACCATAGATCTGGAACAACTCTAGAACACACCACTACATCATAAAATGTGTAGAACACTTTCATTTTTACAACGTTTTTGCGATATTTTTTTGCCGTTTGAGTTTCCAACAGTTCTCATATGGTTCTATGACATAATTTTACTATAAGCATATCGTGTTTCATTGGTTTTTGTTGCAATTTTGTAATGTTTTTTATTGTATTTTCATACATGTCACAATCTTGGAAGAGATGCAAGTATATTGATATACAAATATTTTCATATCATTATCTTGATGGCTTATGTGCAGATATATGACAAAATCACAATTCATTTATGTTGCAATTAATTAACATTAAGAGTGATTTATGTTGTTGTGTTCAACACCACAATACATTATGGAGCATTAACTCGGGGGGGGGGGGGGGTAGTCTTTGTTTGGAGTAGCAATATATGTGCGAACAAATGATAGGGTATTTTAAAAACATGGGGGCAAAAAATTATAATTGGACTTAAGAGTAATATAGGGTATCAAAAATGGCACTGGACATCTTTAAAGTACTATAGTGTATGGAATAATAGGTAATTTGGAATTATAAGTAATACAAGCCATTTTTCTATTAACCCAAAATAGAAAATCACATAATGATAGCATGTGAAAAAAAGAAGGGAATTGAAAGTAATACCCCCCTATAAAATAGTGGTTGTTCGCACCTATATCCTTAACTTTCTAACACACTGCCCCCCCCGAGAGCATTAATAGAACATGCATTTATAATAATGGATGATGTAGCGTGTCTAGTGCACATGCATACAACTTAAGGTCACATCAATATACAAACGTGTGTCTAGGGAAGTATTCTTTAGGCACTAATTATAAATGCATGAGTGATTTTATGCCAACCTTTTTATTTGCAAAAATGGCAAATGATACTATTACAAACATTCCTATGTTTACTAACAATCATTTCATGAAGAACACTATATTCGTTAATTGGAGACTTTTGAAAGTCTCAAAATAAAATACGCCCATAGTTTGGGATGCCAATACTGTGAGCATATGGAACATTGGGAACATCGGGAACTTGACGGTTTACAACTCCGCACGCAAAGAATATTCTCATCGCCAAAAATAGTAAGTTTTAAAATCATAATCAAAACATGAACTATAAGTGGAAAATAACAATCGAATCCCAAAAACTAATGCTTTTATGTCATTATAAAGTTTAGGGTGCGCATCCCATATATAAGGGTCTCATGGATTTGGATGGCACATCCCAAATGTGAGTATAAATTTGAATGTAGCCGCAATCCCACCAAGTCTACAAAGTGCCCCTATTTTCCACATTAATTCCAACCCCTGTTAGGTTTCCCCATCTCCATCTTCCGCTTCATATCCATTATCGGCGTCATTTTCCGCGGTTGCAATACGTGCCAAGTTGTCTTTGGCAAAATCTATATGTTTTTGGGGGATGGTCATGGTTTCCGATTTGGAACCCTTGCGCGGCTTCCAAGCACAAAGGATGGTATCCGTGTTTATCCAAACCGGTCCGTACGCAGAGTCCACTGTCCACTTGAAACCTTTTTTGGTGTCCCAACCTAAATAAGTGCGGAGCACGTTCTGGTCTTTGGTGCTCGGACGGCAATATTCCACTTCAATTTGGCGAAAGTTGGGGCTAGTTCGAACAAAATTGGGTGAAGACAATGCTTTCACCAACCATATTGGCTTCGGGTGTTCCTCATCTCCTGCTCGTACGAGCACCATATAACCTTCATGGCAATCAACACCCACACGAAACGAAGGAGCCGGACGATTGCGCGCAGGGCCAACGTAATGCTCGTCCATTGCGAACTCTTCACGGACGTCTCCATTGCTAAAGAACATGGCATCGGACTCCATAACTGTCAAACGACTTTATGGCCAAAATCCTTGTGTCAAAGTCGTACGGGTGTCGACACCAACGGTCATCAAGGCTGAGCGAATGCGATCCCAATACGCGATCAACGGTTCATGAGTATCCCTAACACGTCTGGTGATATCTTCCTCACACAACTCTTTCCAATACTCAATGAATCCGGATATGCCTTTGATGATTTCCGGCCCATTCCTCATGGGGTCGGGTTTGCACGGCTTTGGATCCCCATCCGGGAGCAAACATTTCCCATCCTTGTCTTGATGCCACACGAGTATACCATCCTCCGGGCCCCAATTAGGGGATGTGCACAAAAGCTTGAACTGCATGGCGGGGACACCATCATCCCTCATATAGAAGCGGAATTGTTGTGCTTTGGTATGTCCCACCAAACGGTCCACTCCCTTCAACATGTATGGCTTGATGAAGGCCTTGAAATTTGGTATTTCTTCAATCATGTGCGGGATCACCGGCACATTGTCCAAATCCATGTATGATTTCATGAGAAGTGGTATGGTGGGAAAATCCTCTTCATGCAACTTCATGCTCCAACGGCCAAATGAGGCATCAATATCGTCGTGCGTGTGCCCCACCATCAAGAAAGACACAAACACCTCTTTGAAGATGCCTTTTGCCACGAGCATCGACCAAAAACAAAACACGTATCGACATTTGTTGTCTTTAGCACAATTATCAAGTTGAACGTGGAGAGTTGGAGGCAAGGGTTTTGCAATAATGGGTTCTCCGGGTGGTTCCGGCAATGAAGACATACAAACCTCCTTCCCTTGTAGCACTGCCTCATAAAGGGGTGTCGTTCCACAACCATCGAAAAGGGCACGGGAAGAGTGTACCGGTGGCTTTTCGAGATCGCGCAATAGTTTTGCAATTGAACCGACCGTGTGGTTGGCATCGCCAGGATAAAAATCCAAACCATAATGGGCATATTTGACATCCACATGTCCATGGGCGATCATACCTAAGAAAAACAAACGATGCGTGAACAACAAAAATATGAAAAAACTACAAAGCGGATGGATGAAGTTGGACATTTGGAAAACACAACCAATGCAAATTGGAGAGACTTTCAACACACATGTGGGATTCTATACAAACATGTGACAGCTACGGGCAACTTGAAGAGACCATCCGTGGCCTTTATTTTGCGTGCATAACAAGGGCATGCGGTCTTCGCATGGTCCATTTTATCATGGATGATTGTTAGAACCTCCGCGGGCCTCATTATGGATAGTGCACGGTTCTTGTAGTAATCTTGACGGTGTGCCTCCTGGTTGTTGACATGCTCAATGTATTTTCTCTGGTGTCTTGTATGGGATTCAGTGCCTATAGGGTGGGCATCTCGAAGACCTTTGTATTTCTCACACGCCGTACACCTGGCGAACTTGTCCCCAGGTCTCTTCAAAATGTATTCCGCAAACTGTTGGTTTTTAATTACACTCAACTTGGACAATGAAATGGGCCCACATCCCGCTGTGCGACCCACTTCATTTATGTCCGTTAAGATGTTCTTCCATTTTGTGCCCGTGGGTAACACCATTTGCACAACTTTCTCCCCTGATGACAATGTCCTCGTCTTGTGGGGCATTGCATCGGCCAATGGCACTATGATGGTGGAGAGTGTTGCGGATGCTTGGAGTGTCGCCTCCCTAGGTTTCTTTGTGCCAGAGTTGCCATGAAATCGAGAGCGGCGACCCAACAAAGAATACTTCCGAAACCTATAAAAGTCAGCCTTGGAGACCCCGTGAATGATATACCATGTTGTGCAACACACTTCCACATTCTCAAGGGTCACCACCTTATGGCCATGGGTATCAATGTGCAAATTTCTGTGGACCTCGAGTTTCTTAGCCGACCGCATACGAAAATCCGCAAGCCACAACTCTTGACGAAGAGACCTAATTTTTTCGCGAGGAAAAAATTGGCAACATTTCCTCTCGCAACAGTCCTTTGCGGACACAAGGCGGATAGAATCGTCTCCCAATATGGAATCCCGCCGTCGCTCCTTATCTCCGCGAGACACGCGACTAGAATCATACCTGCGTAGACCTTTGCGAGGACGCATTGTGGCCAACAAAGCAGACTGCGTCTGTTTATGTCGCCGGCCATGATTCCACAAGCTTACCCCGTCATGGAGAACTTGACGAAGGGGCCATCGACGCAAGGAGAATCTCCACGTCAAAGGGACCTCAGACGGAAGCAAAGTGTTCAAGATGCACACGCCGACATCGTCGAGACCAAGGGGGTGGGCATCAACACATTCACGGGGATCAGAGTTCCTGCATATGCCGTCTGCCACTGGGACACCAAGCTCGTTAAGTAGAACAACATCAAGTCCCACCCATTGCTCCCTCCCGAAACCGGTACACAATGGAATGTCATCATGGTCATCACCGGAATGATGAGATTGGTCATGCACTTCGAAAGATCCATCGGAGGTTGTATCCACAGACACACCCACCACGTTTGTTCCGTCAACATTGACTGCCGACGGGGAAGAGAGTTCACATTCACTATCCGAGGATGATGCATTTGTCGACAACTCAAAGGCAATATCTCCCACATCCATTGCCATCCCACCTAAAAAACAACCATGGAATGACCAACCACACAACCACACAACCGATGAAATGCATACAAAAGCGGACACACTATCTGTATATATACACGGCCCGATATACACACAATATCTGCGTATATATATGGCCAGAAATACATAAACAAGTATTGGGGTACCATTGGAGGACCTCATACATAAACAAGTACGGATTTCCCGAAACAATATGAGTATGGCCTGGGATATACGAAAGGCCGTTCGTATACCTTCCCACAAATATCTTAGGGTATACTTACGAAAGGCCGTACCTTGGTCCCAGGCCGTACTGCCTATGCCAACTAAAAGATGGACTCGCAATTGTGGTATTTACGTAAGTCCGTAAACGGTTGCTATCGTTTGTGCATGGGGAAAATGGATACGTATGGGAAATACAAACAACCGTTCGTAATTCTTTACATAGCATATTTACGAACGCCCGCTCGTAATTCAAGAGGCCATATTGTGCGTCTGAATAGATGTATGGACATTTATGGATGTGGTTGGATGCCTATGCCATAATCCCAGGATATCTTCACGAACACAATTTAGTATACCCGACCATCCCAAGTGTTTTTGGGGCATATGGATGTGTGTACGACATACGAACGCCCGTTCGTAAATACTTGGAATAGCATATTTACGAACGACCGTTCGTAAACCTACCTTGCCATACAGTGCATGCATAGATGTATATGAATAGACGTGGCTGGATGCATAGACCACTCAGGTGGGATTTACGAACGCACGTTCGTAAACTCGACAAACATAAGTGTATTCGAGGAAAATGCATGCCTGTGACATACGGAAATCCGTTCCAAAATCGCGGGAATATCATTTTTACGAACGCCCGTTCGTATATATCGATGCCATAATGTGTGCATAGATGTGTATCTGTATGGATGTTCCTGGATGCATACTCCATACTCTGTGGTATTTACGAACGCACGTTCGTAAACCACCATCATGTGTATATGGGGAAAATGGATGCGTGCGCTATTTACGAACGTCCGTTCGTCAATATTTGTAATAGCATATTTACGAACGACCGTTCGTAAACCCACGATGCCATGCTGTGGATGCCTAGATGTATGTATGATGTGGAAGGAAGCATAGACCACCCAGGTGGTATTTACGAACGCACGTTCGTAAAAGTCGACAAACCCGAGAATATTTGGGGAAATGCATGCGTGCGCGACACACGACATATTTGGAATATCATATATACGAACGTGCGTTCGTATATATCGATGCCATGGTGTATGTCTGCATACATGTATGTATATGTATGGATGTTGCTGGATGCATAAACCATACTCTCAGGTGGTATTTACGAACGGACGTTCGTAAACTCGACCATCCTGTTCATATGGGGCAAATGGATGTGTGTGCAACGTACGAACGTCCAATCGTGAATATTTGGAATAGCATATTTACGAACGCACGTTCGTATATCTCGATGTCATTCTATTTGTGTGCATGGATGCATGTATATGTCAATGTTGCTAGGAGCATATACCACACTCATGTGGTATTTACGAACGCACGTTCGTAAACTCGTCAAATCCTCTGAACAATTACCACAAATGCGTTGACTCCAACTTTACGAACGAGCGTTCGTAAAGTTCCGGTATTTGCGGCGGTATAATCGGGGGTTGTATACTACTGTACCTGGGAGGTGTACTGTGGACGCACAGGATGATGGCTTCAGCGCGCTCCGCCGGATCTGTGCAGCGCACACTGGGCCTCTGCCGCGAAAAAGAGCTCTCAAGTGGGGGGAGGAACTTTAAGTACTTCTCTAGGGTGGTTCAAAATCCCTTGGATGCTCTTTAAAAAGCGGATTCCCGCCGCTCACTCTGACCTAATATGCCATTCTATCTATGCGCGTCATACATGACGCTATGTATGGAACATGTATGGCATGCACGCAACATATTGAAATATGTACATGGGTCTCACACCTTTGGTTTTACCAAGGTCTAATGAATCAATATATATATGTACTAAAATAGGTAAATAGAATTTAAACGTGCGGTTGTTTAACATAGAATAAATGATTTGCGACCAAGGTGTGAATTCCAAGTTTTTTAGCAATTATTCATACCTAGTATATTATGTTAGCAAGGTCTAAGTGATATATATATATATATACATATATATTATATGCATATATATACATATATATTATATGCATATATATACATATATATTATATGCATATATATACATATATATTATATGCATATATATACATATATATTATATGCATATATATACATATATATTATATGCATATATATACATATATATTATATGCATATATATACATATATATACACACACACATTGAGGTGATCCCCCTCCCCACCTGACTTGAGGTAAGCCTAAAAGTTGGTTTAGGGAAACACAACCCTCACACCATCCACACTAGTATATAGTGCCCAGCCTAGTTGGTGGTATTAGGGTTTATTGCTGTTTTTTAGGGTGTTTTAGAGTTGAATCATTTTGGAGCTTCGAAGCTCCCATTTCATTCCGGAAATGAGTTTGCAACGTGCTGGAAAGCGAAAGGGGGAAGCTCCGCGTCTGAATGATCATCAACGTATGGAAATCATAGCAATGTTTGACAAACCCAAGCCACCCTCAATGCGAAGTATTGCTCCAGAATATGGAGTCGATGAGAAAGGCATTTGGGGATGGGACAAAAACTATCCAACATTCATTGTTGGGTAGATAAAACAACGCCCATGTGTGAAAGCTACTTAACTAAAACCTAAACCCTAAACCACTATCACCGAGGGAGCTTTACCCGGTTTTTGGGAAACTTAAGACTTCGGTCATTTGGTGAAGTCACAAGGGGGCATAAGAGTGGGTCAAAATCGGTTGTGGAAACCCCTAACATTGTAGGTATCATGTGATTCACATAAAAACATGCCCGTAATATGCTCCCCCCAATCTCAAATTGGGTCCTTTATGAAGCTAATAATTATTTGAGGAACCATTGAACAACTTGAAAGATATTTCTTTTCTGAAAACACTATATTCCAAAACACTATATGAACATCCTTTATGAGTTCACTATGAGGTACTAGGGGGATGCGGGAAAACAAATTCATGTATTTATACTAAGCTCTTCAAATTAATGAATTCTAACCATACCAGGTATAATCACACTAATTGCGTGTTTTGCATCCTACGAGAAGTCAATTCATAGCTAAAATTGTTCGTTTAAACTTAAGACATGCATGTTCTAATAAGATGAAGTATGGATTGTGTGATCAAAATGCACTCAACACTATTAAGGTGAACGAGGGAGAATTTCTAACTCCACTATAATTGACCACAAACAAAGTTGTATCATGAAATCCAATTTTGAATCTTGAAATGACAAACGGCACGATTCTCAATAGTTGCTATTAACCGAATGAAGCAATAATTCCAAATCCTAGCAACATCAGTACACCAGTTGGACATGCCCGCGGACGATCACATGTCCACATATCTTAAAGGTTGGTGAAATTTAAAGATTTAGGGATGTAGGGTTTAGGGTTTGGGGTTAGGGTTTAGGGTTCCTGAACGGCTTAGCGTGAAAGGTAGTTATTACAATAGATTACACAAACAATATTCACTAAATTAATCATATCGCACGTACTTATTTTATGTGTAATGCACATTTCATGTTGGCAAAACATCTGACTTCATGGCTCAAATGCACTGATTCAAGTTCAATTTAAAGTTCATTACACTATACAAATGTTAGTGGAAGTTGACACCCAATTGAATGAATTGAGGACCTCTTGGAATTTGAATTTTTCTTCCACCACTTGTAATAAAATGGACACCCATCTCAAATTGGGTCCTTTATGAAGTAATCAATAATTTGTGGAACCATTGCACAACTTGAAAGATATTTCAAGTTTGGAAACACTATATTTCAAAAGACCATATTATGCACATCCTTACTGATGGATTCATCATCGATTCCACCCTAAATGACATGGATTGTTCGCTACGAATTTATACTCCCTATGGGTATGGTTTAGGTTTAATGAGCCAACCCCGCCACTTATTTGGGCCACTTACTAGGGCCACTTACTAGGACTTAATTCATTTTTTCAGGCAATATATTATCTTAAAAAATTAAATATCATACATATGTAGCATGTTATCATGGACAACACATCCATGCCCTCATATGCAACAAAACAAACAACTTCTTTTTAGGCACCATTTTCAAAAGAATTCATTTAAAGGTTGAAAAGTGCGTTTGAAACACAAAATTTTAGATGCAGTTTCACAAAACATGGCATAACTTGTGAGGTGTTTGAAGTTATGTTGCCCTTGACCAAGTTGTTAATACAACATTGTCAAAATTTCAATACAAATTATGAAGATTTAGATTGCCTTAAGCACGTTTGAAATTTTTAATAAGCAGTTGTCAACAGCTAATTAAGATTGTTGTAAGCACCAAAATAAATTAGTTATAGAATACTCACATGAAATAAAACTAATTAGATATTGAATATATAATATAGACAAACTTTTGGCGAAGAAAAAATGTGAATTGCTAATCATTTCATTTTGTAATGTAATTTCAAAGTCAAGGTGGTACAATTTTTAAGGACTGTCAACACGTCCTTTGGCTCATTAAACCGGAACTGCACCCCTATATACTTGAAGTTTACAAAGGAACCAAATGTATAGGTGCTTAAATGGAATGCGGCAAAAGAAATTGTTGTATTTATATTAAGCTCTTCAAACTAATGTGAAACGCCTCCACTACATATACATATTACAAAGCATGAATTAAACATGCCTATATTACTTATACATCCAACTTTCATTTTCATGCGAGAGAGTCATTGAACGTTTGTCCATCCTAACAATAATGGACATGGTAGTCATGTATGACTACCTCCATAATATGGCAACAATTCATGTCACAAAGTTGAATGAAACCAACACATTTGAGTGTTAAAACACAACACATCCCCCTACCCCCATCCCATCCCATCCCCCCACCCCCTTCGCATCCCCCACCCCATCCCCCCATCCCAGCCCATCCCATCCCCCCAGCCCATCCCGTCCCATCCCCCCACACCCATCCCATTCAATCCCCCCACCCCATCCCACCCCATCCCCCATACCCCATCCAAGCCCTCCCCAGTGGGAGGCGGCCATGTGGCGGCGGCGGGGAAACCCTAGCGGCGCCGGCTACCTCCCTGCGCCCCTTCCTCTACTCTCCTCATTGTCAGTTGCAGCAGAGAGAGGAGCGGAGCGCCGAGCAGATGCGGAGCGAAGCTCTTGCCATTTTTAGTTATACATCTTTGATAATAGTTTTGTCGGTGCTAGTGTGTTGAATTGCAAGTTTCCCTTGAGAGTTGGGATATTGGCAGTAGCTAGCTTGGGAGTTGCAAGCTTCGGAGTTGCTAGCATTAGGGTAGCAAGGTTGAGAGCTACAAGCTTGACAATTGCACGCTTGGGAGTTGCACGCACATCAGAGTAGTTGCTAGGGTTTGTACATAACGTGCGAGGGCTTCAGTGTGTGGGAGGATTGAGTGGATGACCTGAGTTTTCATTTGTGAGCTTTTCTGGTTTTTTGAGTAAGGGAAGAAGAGCAGATTTTGTGAGTACAGTAAGGGAGGAAGAACATTGTGAGCAGAGTAAACCTTCTGAACTCATTTGCCTCACATTCTGATATTTGTTCATTGTTGAATTCCATGTGTTGCCAGAGCTGAATGTGTTTTGTATGCATGTGTTCTTCATTTTGGTTTCTCCCTGACATTCTGAAACTCACTTATGTGCTGATTCAATTTTTTTCTTCAATTTCTATCATTCTGGCCAAGCATTGCAAAAAACATTGCAAGGATTCCTGAAACACAGATCCATGTCTGTGTGAAACATATACGTATATGTATTTATACGTATACGTATACGTATACATACGGATCCAACATAATATTATACATAAAATACAGGCACCCAGTTACGAACGCACGTTCGTAAAGTCCAAACCATCGCATGACATATTAATAATTTTAAAAAGGAAATGGACACCCAGTTACGAACGGGCGTTCGTAAACGTCTGCATGACACCAGAAGGCTACATATTTACGAACGTGCGTTCGTAACTATATGCAACAGACAAAAGAAGCTGAATGCCAACCAACAATATTTGGAGACTAAACAATATGAACATACACATTATATTGCAGCCTTTACAAAATATTTTAGTTTGTAAGAATGAACAAAAACAATTACGAACGTCTTTACGAACGCTCGTTCGTAAATGTGATCGAATTACACAATACACCTACTTACGAACGGCCGTTCGTAAATAATCTACACCTCAAGAATTTCAATGCGATTACATTCTGATTTCACAGTTCCAACATACAACTGCATATCCTGTCCACGATGTTACGAGTACATAGTTTCGCGGCTGTTACGAACGAACGTTCGTAAAAACGATCCTAACCTTGTTTCGTATCATGCAGATGGCGAGAACAAGTAGAAACCCCATCGAAATGTTCGCAGTGCCGGCGGATAGCCTGCCGGCAACCGTGAAGGACATAAACGGCAACGATAGCTATGTCCCCAAGGACAACTTCATGGGAGAATGGACGGCCATACCAACTAAACTCGAAGACGGCCTTTTTGCGCTGCGATTCACTTACGAGCTGCAGACGAGGCCAGACCAGCCAGAACAATGGGTGCAAATGAAGTTGTGGGAGATAGAGTCCATAGAGGCCCAAGGAGATTTTGTTATTCTGGATATGAAATACAAAAATGACCACATAAATCTCCTCCTACATTACTTGTTACACTCCTTCTCCTACGGGGAGTGCTATCTTGTGAGCGGTGAATAATGAGCGGTGAGCAATGAGTGGTAACTTGTGAGCGGTGAGTAAGGTGAAATATTTGGTAATAAGGCCCCTAGTATCCTATAACCGTGGAATTTTGGCATAATTCTTTTTGATTTTAGGGTTTAATAGGGAGAGGTGTGGGGATGATAAGCAACATTGTGAGAAGTGAGCAATGGGAAAAAAAATCCCACATGACTATGGGCATATATACATTTATCATATATAAATACATCTTTAAATCAACTATAGATAAATTATTGCATCTGCATGTTTTATTTTGCGGTTCAATAATATCATCAATTGTAGCACAATAATCAACAATGAATTGGTGCATGGGTGCATGGATTTGAGTGCATTCATGTGTGCACTCAAATATAGTGGGTGCATAATATGCGGCTTGTACAAAATACCACAAAGAATTTCATCACAACCAAACCTAATCACAGGTGCATGTTCATGACCGTGGTATTGAATATATATATATATATATATATATATATATTTGTGGAAAATTGAAGACTATACGTACAACAACAAACATTGAAGAGTCAAAACATTAGATATATAATGATTTTAATTATTACAACCTAATTGAAAACTTGGCATTGGATTACTCTCAACATACATCTTTATAATATATATGTAAAGTTTCATTCTTCATGGGCCTCTATATCCATGAACACTTCTACTAATCGTCTAGGACGGAGATCCGTTGATTGGCTTGATGACTCTAGTGAAACTTCTTGTTGTCGTGCCATGTGTTGTGCCATTGACTTTGCATATATTGGTAGGTTAACACCAAAATTTGGAGTTGTTGGTACTTTCGCAAACCAATCTTTCAATCCAATGCTAATCATGCCAAAAAAAAACAATATTAATATGAGTTTAAATAATATATTGAAAAATAAATGTACACATGCAAAATCATTGTATGAAATTTGGAATTAGCTTGAAGACTTACTCACTATTCAGAATCAGATACATCGATGGCCACAAATTTGCGCCCTTGCTTTGGAGCTACATCCTCAAAATTTGGACCAATACTTGAGGAAGGTTCCGAGGGTGCTTGAAATACATTGGATGCTTCAACATTCAAACTGTGTAATAAAGCATCCAATAACCCCATGTGTATTTCTTCGTCTGCTTCAAAACCAAAAATATGTCTTTCACTTTCTTTTGCAGCGTGAAAACTTGCACCTGTACCCACGGACAAATCCAATATACAACCATGTAATGGAGAACATGCTTCAATGAGTTGTTGCATAACCAAAGGGCTTTTTTCTTTAGCTCCCCTCCAAGGTTGTCCACATTGTTTCAAACACATGTTTGTGTTCGTTATTTGATTGAACAGAACATCCAGTTGTTTGATGTCCACAAATGGATCTATGTAGCTAGCAGCATCCGAGAGGGCAAATGAACTAGATGGTTTCTTCAAGAGAAGAATGTTGGAAAGAGCAGTTTGGACACCGTTAGGAGCATTTTGTGGTAAACAGTTCACAATTGTGAATGTTTTGACATGCTCCCTTAAACAAAAATGTTTTGGACGATCTCTGGTCCCTAGTGCATAACTCACAATTTTTTCTTGTAGTCTTGGCATCTTGGCATTGCACATGATAAGCGTGCAACCATTGTCTGAAAGTATTGATTCCAAAAAATCAAACAATGTCTCCCACCATTCATCTGTCTTCAATTGCATCCAAGAAGGAATAGTACGCCCTTCGTCAATACCATGGATTGGCATCCCATCCGGAATATCAACGATAATTAGGTCCACACATGCTTTGGTAACAATTCCATTCACGTTGTTTATTTTTCCCAAAGAAACATCTTTCATCCATGACATCAATTTTTTGAAATCAGGAGATGTTTTTTTGTGTTTTTCATAAAAAACATGACAATCGTACCAATCACCTTTAACAAGGCCTACCTTGGGAATAAAATCAAGATTTTTCCCCGGTTTTGGTACAGTTGCAATTTGTGATCTTGACGACACTCGACCACTTGGTGACTTTGGATTTGGGACAATATCTTCTTCGTCATTTTTTGTATCGATTATTTTTCTTTTTTTCCTCAATTGAATATGTGGTTTTGAAGACTGCGATGGTTGTTTGGAGGACTCCGATGGTTGTTTGGAGGACTCTGATGGTTGTTCGGTTTCAAATGTTGGCATTTCACCCACATTAATACCAACACTTCTTTGTTCTTCAACTCTTGCATTGCAATCTTGAAACAATTGTGTTTCTTCTTCTGGTAAAGAACCGTTGGGAAGGTCCAAATACCAACCCCCCCCTTCGCGATGTGCAGATGGCCATTTTCTTTGTTCAATATTCCAAAGCATTCCTTCTGCAAGTGTCCAAGAAGACCACCATGATGGACGACCTCGAAGTTTTTCGTTTGCAATCAGAATAAATTTAATGTATCGATAAATTACACGACACATGATTGCAGCAGAACCTGGTTGATCTTTCCATATATTGTTCCTCCACACAGTCTTTGCATTCACCTTAGTGGGTATTTCCACTAAAAATGCCATGTTCCCAATTTTTTCCTCCCATGTTCTGATATATGAAACAACATCCGGAACATCCGAAGTCATATTGTCCAACACCAATCGTTGTGTTGCATCATCATGATTGATGTAGTAGTCAAATTTTTTGTATGCCTCCTCTTTGAGCTGTATAACATACATAACAATAATTAATATACAATACACAAATAGTTTTGTATCATAATACATATATCAAACATACATATATATTATATATCTGATACATATCAAATAGTAAACTTTAGATATAAATACCTGCCACCAAAATGTTCTTCTTGTCAGCCATGGATCCAATGCATCATTTCCTCCAATTTCTAAAGGAAACGATGCAGCATGTTTTGTGTCATCATTAGCATTCCAGAGCTTTAGCCAATTTGTTTTCTCTTTGGAATCAACCTGAGATTGACAAAGACGATGAAGGCGATCAAGAGTCATCTGCACATTGTCTCCATTTTTGTCATAGTGTTTTTTGATTTCATCAAAAAACTCTGTGCCATTTTCGGGATCAGCGATGGCCAAAATTTTAACCAGTGTTGACCGTTTTTTGGTTTTGATGGATTGTGAAGCTGTTGCAATTATTTGTTGCAATCCGATGTGATCTGCAACCTCCAAGTTGATATAGTTTTCAGTTGCTTTCGCAACCTCGTCCTCAATTTCACTCTGTACAATACAAAGTATTGATGAGTATAAAGAAAGAAAATGTAGAAATCCATAAATATGAATTGACATAGTTAAATAAGAAAAGAAATACCAAATTTACCTTGTAAATATGTTCGACTAGGATCTCTTGTGTGACATTGTACCACTTTTTGGAATTTACTGATTTTCTCTTTTTGCACAAAGTCATTTGCTCAGGACTAATCCTTCCTTCCCACCATTCCAGCGGTTGACTTCCATATTTTGTCACTATGAAGAGTGTGTGAATGAATCGGGGTTTGACAACATTTTTCTCTGTTGATCTGAATCATTCCAAAATATAAACATAAATATAATAATATGAAAAACTTAAAGATAAAATAAGTAAAGAAAAGTAACAATATAAGATAATCAAAATATAAATGATTTAAATACTTACATGTTGATATCATCGCAGAGACATGTGATAACAGAGTGATTTTCTTTTCGTCCATCAAGGATTATCGATGCAGGGCTCATATGATATTCAACACCACCCAACTTCATCTCTTTGGTATTGTACCACGCTTTAAAACGATGATTTCCATCCCAAATGTGAAACATTTTATTTTTGAATGCTTGCAAACCATGCTCTGTCAGATAGGCTTCAAATTCTTCATTTTTTTGTTTCCAAATTTCATCCCATTCATTCACAATGTCCTCATTGACATCAATTGTGTATCCTTCTTCATGCTCTACCGAGACATAAAATGATGCAGACCCAGGGATATATCCATTGAGAAATGAACGTGACAAAATTGATACATCATCGTCCAATGCGGGCCTAACTACCTCCATGCCAATCATTCGACACAAAGGAATAGGCACAGGATATTTCAGGACACATATATCACTCAAGGTCGAGTTGATCTTTTGTTTTCGCTCCAAAAGTCTCATTCTCGTGTATTTGATGGATTTTCCTTCATGTTCAGCTGGGTTCTCCAATGTAGGAGGAGGTGTCCATAATCCTTCATGAATATCATTTTTCCCACTCTGCACAATGTTCATGTATGTAAGAGAACATAAATATAATAATAACACAATATATATAAATTCAAAATTCAAACCGTTCAACACACATGAAATTAAAATTTACCTTCTCTTTTTTGCGTCGATTAGTTACACCTTCAGAAGGTCCTCCAGTAAATTGAGATGTAGATATTGTCCCTTGAGACAATGTCAAAGAATGCTCTCTCTGCTCTGATCGTTGATTCAGAAGAGAAAATGTTTGTTCTTGGAATTGTTCAGTATGTTGAGAATCTGGTGTATCCTGAAAGTGTTGATTTGCTGGAGAAGTTTGTGTCTCCTGAAACTGTTGATTATCTGGAGAAGTTTGTGTCACTTGAAAGTGTTCGATCTCTTCAGAGTCTTGTGTATCATCATGTTGCAGATTGTCTTGATTTTCTTGATGCGATTTCTCTAAAGTGGATTCCTCAATAACTTGTTCCGCAACTAAATCCACAATATTATCCACAATTTTTGTTGCAACATGTTCAATGATATTTTGATCTTGTCCAAAAAGTGGCTCCAATCTGTGTGACATTGTCATTGTCTTTTCGTTAGAATGGACTTGTGGTTGATCGTTTGAATGCATAGAAGATGCACAATCTTCTTCCACTGTTTCAAGAACAACATCAGGTTGAAGTCCTTTGTTGCGATGAGACCTTCGTGTAGGGGTGGAGTTTTCACCTTGTCTTCTTTTCCTAGTTGTTGTTTTAACACCTTGTTGATGGATAGTTTGTATTCTTGGCGAGAGAGGTTGTGACGCATTGGAGGATGGGTCTTTTTGTTTTCCTTTAGGAATCATATTTTCTGCAAATAAAAAACATGAATGAAAATACAAACAAAAAAAAGATAGAAATAACTTCATCGTATATATATTTCAAAATAATACATAATGGATTTTACAAATCCTATAATATGAAAATGTATAATCTATTTCCGACGTTTGAAAGGGATTTCATCATCACAATCAATTTGACGACTATGAACCCTATTCTGTTCTGGTAGACTAAGATAACGTTGACGGATGTGTTTGTTGAAGGGATAAGTATGGAAATCTGGTTCGCGAGACAATCGATTCATGACATCAGTAGGGGTCATGCGAAGCTCCGTGGTTGAAGTGCATGACATGCGACGAATACAATGTAGCAAAAGATTGTAAGAACGAGAATGAATGACTTTAAGATATATGGGATCGACATATAGACCCCAAATAGCCTCTGCAATCTTCGATACAGAGTATGACTCTGTCTTTTCGGTGTGGCACGGACGCGCATTGTGATCTTTGGTAAAGAACAACTCAGGATCTACCCACCAACGTTCTTGAAGCCTAGAATGTCTCAAAGATTCAGACTGCAAGAAATGATTTGAATGTCGCCTATCCGACGATATTGTTGCCGATCCCCAATCACCAATGCCTATGTAAATTTCATCTTTGTCATCCATCTCACCAAAATGGAACAGAATGTTTGTAAAGGATAAATCACAATGGAATACATTGTGAATGGTGAGTACATCGGCCATTATTTGAATGAAGGTGATCGCAAGGGTACACCGGTTTAACAAGAAGAGCCTCAACCGCTCCAATTCTTGAATCTTGGAGATTTGTTCCGGGTGATTTTTCTTGAGTATTGTGAGACGTTTAAAAACATCATACTCATTAGTTCCATGGTCTTTCATACTTTTGAACATATCTCCCAATGTACCTCCATTCCAATAGGGCAAGAAGATGGCGGGTGCGGGTGTCGTTTGGAAAGCAAACGGTTTGATAACACCACCATGATCTATAGAAGCCACCGAATAGAACTCCTTCATGCTTGCCATATGAGGACTCCCATTATGATCCAAGAAAAATTTAATGGCATAAGGTGTGAATGGATCCACATCCGAAATGTCCTTAATGAAACATTTCCACACCACTCCATATGAACCACGGCCTAGTCTTTCATGCTTCTCAATAACAACATCTCTCCAAGCAAAAAGAAATGCACCACCTCCAGGAATGACGTGTCGATCGACACGGTTCAAATTTTTGACATGTGTTTTTCTACGTCTAGAGAGTTGTGGAATCTCCACTCGCCACCGATCGGAACTAAACTTTTGCGTTTCTAACTTTTCCAATGTCCAACCATGCGTGAATTTCCGATGCACCTTGGAAACCACATCGGGCATTTGTCCAACAAAATTAGAAGAGACGTTGTCTTTCCAAATATTATAATTGGTCATTTCTTTGCATGATGGAAAACGTCTTGAGATGCAATCGTCAATCATGCTCTTCACACGCTCACGCAAAATGATAGGGCCGGACATTCCCATCGACATAAAATTTTGATGAATAGAATCCCAAGACATGTCACCCCACCATTCTACAAGGAAACTTTGCACATTCAAAGTAACCATCGGACTAGGCTTATTGAGAAGAGGTTCCATAGTTGTAAGCAAAAATCACCTTGAATAGTTTTTTTGAAGATAGCATCAACGAACAATGAACACCTGCATATAAGAATCAATAAAACCACATGAAATTACTATATAATATGGGTTGTATACTTAACGTTGAGAAAATGAAATACGTGATTTGGATACACATCTTGAAAGTTAGTGAGAAATTTGTTTGGTATACAGATAGAAAGAAAATATATTATAAAATTACATATATGAACACCTAGGACGTGAGAATGCATGAAACATTCATTCACGTCAGCTAGGGCCATTTGAAGTTGAATGTAAAAAATCAAATCCAGGATATGCACATGAGAATTATAATCATGTGTGCCATACCAGCTGGAAATGATGGGTACGATGTTATTAAAGGTCCTAACACCCAGGACGTGAGGAAGCATAACGCATCCATCCACGCCAGCTGAGATGATTCGGAAATTAGTAGCAAAACAAAACAAGACATAGCAAAACAAAACAAAAAATAGAACAAGGTAAAACAAAACAAAACAAAGCGAAAGAAAACAAAGCAAAGTGGAGTGAAAAAATACCTGGAATGAAAATCAATGCCTTGACACACAAACAAATCGGAGCTGCAGTACTACACAAGAAGTTCAGAACATCAATTTAAAAAAAATCCAATTATAAACAACAAAGCAAAACAACAACAAAAAAATAGTGAAACTAGTCCTCATTGATGGTTGTGCGCTGAAGCACAAACTAGAAAAGAAGAGCAGGGCAAAAGAAGCTTAAAAACATTGATAGAAGTAAGAAAAAAATTAAATGGAAAAATACCTGAATAATGGTTGTGCGCCAGCGCACAAGCAGAAGCCAACAGCAAAGCCGATGAAGTGCAAACTAGATAAAATGGAATGAAGCCTAAACTAAATGTAAGAACTAAAGCATAAAAATGAATAGAAGCACTAAGAAAGGTTTGTGCGCTGGCGCACAAACAACTTCTAGCAGAAAAGCGCAACAAATCCTATGCAAATGATAGATCTAAAGAACAAAGTGAAGAAGAAGAATCCTAAAGGATGTTTGTGCACTGGCGCACAAACAACTTCTAGCAGAAGGGTGCAACAGATACTATGCAACAGATCCTAAAGGATGTTTGTGCGCTGGCGCACAGACAACTTCTAGCAGAAGGGTGCAACAGATTCTATGCAACAGATCCTAAAGGATGTTTGTGCGCTGGCGCACAAACAACTCTCAGCAGCAGGGCTAACCAAATCTTATGTAAATGACAGTATTGAGAGGAAAAAAAAACAGAATCAGTCCTAAAGCAGGTTTGTGCGCTAGCGCACAAGCAGGTCCAAGCAACACCTTCTCTACAAAGTCGCTCTCATACGCGGTGCTAAACAGAAGCTCGCTCATGTAAGTGTGTTGTAGAAACACCTTTGAGTCCTTATATATACGTCTCGGCCGCGGCGGTCGTAAACGTGACGGCCATGAACGCGGAGGGGTTTAGGTTTAGGTTTAGGTTTAGACGGGAATGAAAGGTTAGGGGGGGCACCCAAAAAAAAAAAAAAAAAAAAAAAAAAAAGTACAAAACCCATAGATTTTAGAAAACTTTAGATAGGTATATCTCCTACATATTAGAATGAATTAGCTTGAAATTTTTTCTCATAGTTAAACCCATCATCTCTAATGATGTTAAAAAAATTTAGATTTTTTTCATTGAATTTCAAATTCTTATGAATTTCTAAAAACTCTGAAATTGATGACATCGTAGATTTTTGCGAAATCTTCCTATACGGTACATTTTGGAAATTTTCCGAAATCATTTTTTTGCACATGATTGGGGAACATTCTAGGAATGTTATAGGGTTTAAATCCTTCACTTCCCCAACATCATATAAAAAGTGAAATTATTCACCAAATTCTTATTATCGATTCATATGTATTTGTTCATTATATAACACGTTTTCCAATGATGTCCACGCCCGCGTTTCTTCCATTTTCATTTAGGACTTCATAAACATAAACATATACATATATAAACATATAGACATATACATATATTGACATATAGACATATGGACATATACATATATTGACATATAGACACATAGACATATAGACATATAAACATATAGACATATAGACATATATCTATATAGACATATAGATATATTGACATATAGATATATAAACATATAGACATATAGACATATAGACGTATAGACGTATAGATATATTGACATATAGATATATAGACATATAGACATATAGATATATAGACATATAGATATATAGACATATAGACATATAGATATATAGACATATAGATATATAGACATATAGATATATAGACATATAGATATATAGACATATAGATATATAGACATATAGATATATAGACATATAAACATATAGATATATTGACATATAGATATATTGACATATAGACATATAGATATATAGATATGGACATATAGACAAATAGATCCATATTCTCAATAGTCTATATTTTTATTAAGTTATATACATTATTTCAATGTTTTCTTCATATAATATTCTCAATGTTATAATGGACATGACTTATGGTGTCATGGACTTAAGATCCGCATCTCACTTGTGCATTGGGATTCGCTATAGTTTTGTTTCCAAATGAGATAGTTTATTGGGTTTGGTTTAGGGTTCTATGTTTGGCCCTAAACTATTCTTTGACTATCAGTGTGAGCTGTCTACTTCTGTATTATTGGATGCTATAGTATTCAACGTTTTGATCTAAACCCCATTTTTTAGTATATACCATTCAGTATATTAATCTCCGCCCATCCAATATTATTGCGACTTGCATCTATTGCTTTCTTTCTCCATGGCTACCATTAGAGCTCCTGGATCCTTTGTTCCTTTCCTGCTACCACTTCAGGATGATGGTTTTGTGTGTGTCTCGGAAGATCTGCTTAGTTTGAGATTCAATCTCCAACTAAGAACCATGTATTTAGAACAAGAGATGTATTCTGCGGATGGAGAGGTGTATGAAACGATTTTGGTTCAAAAGACCAGAACTGAAGATGGATCTGTGTGGATTTTAGGGCCCGGTTCATTTAGGGTCATAGGTCTTTCTGAGTCGCAGATGCAAGCTCCAACTGTCATATTGACCAATGAATCCGGTACATCCACAGTTCAAATGCCCACTATTGCAACTGTTAAGTTGGAGCCCAATGATGATAGTGTATTGGTGCTGTCAGATTCAGAAGATGATATTTGTGCTGCTGTTGATCTTTCAGACATGTCGCCATTTCCATTTAAAAGTAAAACCTCCACTCCTTCACAAGTTCCCAAATCCCCATTCAGTCCTATGTGCAACACATTGGTTCATCGTACGACACCTTCTCAACGCCCTCCATTGCACCCTTCACCGTCATCTATAGGGTTCACTATCGTTGATGCCTTGAGATTCACAAAGTCTAGGAAAAGGTCAAAGTCAGATCTTGCATTCATTGATTTTGACAATATAGATGTCCGTGATGTCAAATACTTGCCATCCTCTTTTGACGGCGACGTTTTATTTGTCTTGCCCCCTGTGGCACTTGGAGTTCCAAATACGTATGGCCGCTCCATGGATGGTATGGATAAAATGTGCGACGGTCACCCTTGGTGCACCACCAAAACCACGAATATCCAAAATGATTTTGGATTATCCTTCCGGCGTTCGACTTGTGCAGGTCATCTCCAATGTCCTAATGACTACTGTGATTACATGCATCGCAATGGGGGTCTGCGTAACAACACCGAGTGGGCCGGTTCAACCCCTCTGCCATTTCTTGTGGGTAATGTTGCCCCTACTAGATCTACTATTAACTGTAAGGTATGTCATTCAATACCTGTGTGCATTGCTTTGTGCCCTGCTCGCATTATATACATTCATTCCGCATCTGCTGGGATGTCCAGGGCTTGCATTCATCTTGGTGTACATGATCATCCGGTATCCAATGGTACATGTCGTGAATCATTGGACATGGCATACCAGTGCGTTGCCAATGAAGTGTTGAAAACACCCACAGCCACAAATTCCGCCATAGTTATGGCCGCAAGCAAACAATTCTTGGCCGATTACCTTCTTAGATCTCCCACAGTTCGAGAAGGCCATCACTTGGTTGGCTCTTCTTTAGAGGTGGTCATGGACAAATTCAGCACTCTTGCCTCTCCAAATTGTCGTAATTTTGTTTCTGGATCAAAACGTTTTGTGCGTAGTGGAATGGGAACTATGGATAGTATTATGGCACTCAAAGACCATTCTGCTTTCAAGTTCGTCCATGGTAGTCGGTTTCCAGGGCAATCGAAAGACAAGGTTTTTGTTTTCAAGATGTCCGTAGACCTTCCAGGCAGTGGTGTGGAGCTTGTAAAGAGGATGCAAGTTGGGGGAGATATGGAGAATTCTTGGATCATGTTTGACCATGTTAAACGTTTGAAGGATTGGACGACAATGGCTTGTCATGTGTACGACAGTCGATACTGTAAGGTGTTGACCATTGCGTGTTGTGACATGCAATCTGAAGATGGTGCAGCACAAACTCTTTTTTGGGAAAATCTGAATGCTGTTATGGCCGAGAATGGTGTTCCAAAAACAAACTTCAAAGGGTTTATGGCAGACAGTGCTCAAGCCAATTGGAATGCGGTGCGGATGGTTTATGGTGACGGCGATCCAAGTCTGCCCATGGTCGCACGTGAACGCACATGCCTTTTCCACTGGTCTGCAAGCTTGGATAAGGTGACACAAAAATATATCAAACCATCCTTGCAGTTTCAACACAAGCAAATATGCAAGGATTACAAAGACGCGGTGACAATGGACGATGCCGAGACTAAGTATCACGTGATTCGTTCTTGGTGGTTGTCATCTGGAGCTGCCACAGAAGAAGGCATCCTTGGCCTTTCGGAATGGTTGGGATTTTGGCACTTCCGTTATAGACAATGGGATGGTCATATGCTACTTGTAAGTGCATACCACACTGCATTATTCAATGTTATTGAACTTCCCCGTATTTTTTCAATTTTTATAATTTTGTGTCTTGTTTTTCTTAACTCCATATTTGTACGTTGTTCGTAGGATATGACAATAGATGAGCGTGCTGAAATGCCAACATGCAACCTTGCCAAGACTGTTCACAACAAATGGCTCCAACAATCCGGCAACAAGATGACTTGCCTGTATGAAGCTACTGTTGACGATATGATCCGTGCCTTCATGCAAATCACGAATTACCGTGCATGGTTGAAAGGAGGGTCTCATGGTAAAGGACCTGATTCGGCGTCCTTAAAACTTAAGGCGGCTGCCAGGTGTGGAGATCCAAAAATTTTGGCTGATGCCATGAAGTCTTTCCCAGGGGCAGAAGACGTCAACACTAGAGATTGTGCATTGGAAGGGTCTGAGCTATTTGGGTCCACCAAACGAAAACTCAACATGCCCCCGGGTGCTGATTGCGATTCTCATCGACCCGACAAAGTGAATTTTTCAATTCCTCGCCCTAACACCCGTGCAACTCGTCAACGCATAGAGGAATCGTTGAATTCTACACAACATGGTGTGATTCATACTACATCCGTGTTAGAGACTGATTGTCTTGCTTCCAATTGGCACATTGCAAGATTGCCACCCAACTCAGCTAGACGATGTTGGGCATTACAGGCCATTACAGGGACGATGTGCAATGCCAAAGTCGGTACTGGAAAACATGGCACACCTGCTCCAACATACAAAGGGTTCAAAAAGGAATTTCGCTCTCCCAACAATGTGGAGTATGAATTTTGGTTCTGCCCTGACGACATCAAGCGTTGTGTAAGTGGTAGTAAGAAGAAATATGTGTTGGATTGGCCTGTAGTGCCTAACACTTGGCCGGTGAAGATAGGCACCAATCTATCAAGAGAGGAGGTGTTGGCGCTTGAGGACGCCGGATTTCAACTACAACAAAGGGAAGCATTATCCCCCCGTCGTAGGCTTTCTACAATTGCAACCCTTCCCATCCCTCGCTCGCATTTTCGTATGCCACCCAACCCGGACGCCCACCCTACATTCAGGTTTGGAAAGACAGTTCGTCGCAATCCGACCGCACCGACAGCGGATCACAAAAACAAATGGGAGAGCGCCGGACTCATGGATGGTTACTTTGTAGTTGGGGTGACTGCCATTCCATATCCAGGTTTTGGAGTGATAATCAACATTGTCTCCAAAGAGGATATTACATACCGTGTCACAATTGGTGACATCCCGCATTGCACATGCCCAGACTTCACGAAAATATCTTCTCAGGCATTGGGAAAGAAAGGGAAATGGGTGTATTGCAAACATCTTTATTATGTGTTTAGATTTTTGTGCAAAGTGGATTACGAGAGTGACAAGTTCATTCATGCACCTACATATACCTACAACGAGGTCATGCGACTACTTGAACTTGCTGGTGTTGTACAATGTGAGTAGTATTGCAAGTTTTCTATTAAGCCACATGTATAAGAATGTCACTAAATGACATGTATTGGTTTGGATTTTTATAATAAAAAAAACTATGGACCGAAGTATTTAAAACGATCCATGGTAATAGGCCTCCTTCATTCGTACTTCATTTAAAATGTCTCCTATTTGCAATTTGCAATTTGCAATACCAAAGTTAATTATGAACCCTAAACCCGTGACCCTTTACTAAATTTGGATTCTTTGCTCATGTGTTACTGCTCATCGCTCATTGCTCACCGCTCATTGCTTATGAGATAGCTTCCCTCCTTCTCCTACGTATACGCATGCCTGAATGTTGGACCAGATGCAAAGCACTTCAACCTGGATGGCCTCTTCACAAAGTACGTCCTCAGCCAATTCTGGACTGCAAGGAAATTGACCGCACTAGCGTTGAACATCTCCAAATACAACAGTGCGATGGCTGAGGCAAACAAAAAGAAGAAGAGTCCAAGAAAACCATCTCCCTCAGGGGCAGGAGGTTCAAGAAGCGCACCTAAGCCGGTGCCCTCCGCGAGCAGGCTGACCCAGGGGACCAGCAGACAGTCCACGCCATCCAAGAGGTCCAGGGACGACATGGAGAAGTCTGGAGTCACTGAGGCCCTTGAAGTGAGCTCGCCGCCAGTGATGCCTACCCCTTTGAAAAAGGGAGAGACCCCAGATGCTGTGAAGGCTACCAGGATCCTACGCGACTTCAACAACTATTCCAAGGATTGCTGGCCCATGGGACGCCACTTCACATTCAACGTGGACTGCTTCAAGTGCGAGAAATCTCCTAACAAGTGGGTGGTTAGGTCTCGCGAAAGCGGGGGTGTGAAGTGGCAGATAAATAATCTCATGAATAACGTAAAGTGGGATAGGCAGACTGTCTGTGTCATGCCTAAGGGATTGACTTCTCGTCCCTCGGAGAAGGACTGGCCTCGAATCCAGAATGGAGAGTTCTGGATTATAGACGGTCAGCACAGCTTGGAAGCGTCGCAAATCATCCTCAAGGATGATAACTTCCAGCACGAGCTCAAGGCGGAACTTCGGTACTGGAAGGCATTCCTGGTGTGGTCGGACGACTGGGACAAGCTCAGAAAAATATCGACGTTTCTCAATTCGGGGAACAAGATCAAGGCGTTTGAGGCGTCCTGGGCTGCCAATATAGTGGCTGCAAGAGACGTCTGGGTCGCACACGGGTGCCCTCCAAAGGAGAGGGAGAACGCAAAGATCCAGTCCCCACAATGGAAGGTGGGTTTACGAACGAGCGTTCGTATATTTCCTACACTTTCATTCTGTGCTTTAGTATTTCAATTTACGAACGTGCGTTCGTATGTAATGGAAAACACTGACACCCTTGATGTGCATTGCAGGCGTTCTGTGATGCGATGGTGGACAAATTCTCCTCCATCGACATGAAGTCCACAACAACCAAATCAGTCCTGGAGCTCAAGGGCGAGCTCCGACTGATATGCTGCAACAACGACACATGGGAGTTGTGGACCCATTTCTTCGACGCCCACAGCTCGGGTGATTTGGTCAACCCCGACACTGAGGAAAAATACAGCGTCGACAAGAGCGCCGAGGCCCCTCCACTGCTGAGGGAGTTTTTCAGGCCACTGCAAGGGCTGACAGAGTCAGAGTTGCAGCGATGCGCAGTACACCTTCTTGGGAACACGGTGGGAAGGACCATCCCCTACCCCAAGATATTTTTGAAGAGGCCGAAGTACAAGCCCGGGACATACTCCGTAAAGGAGTGGTGCGACCACAGGAAACTGAAGACGGGCGCGATGCGGGAGTTAAATGGGCTCATGCCAGAGAGGGAGCTCTTCCACGCCGACGGCGAAGTCAACTGGGCCAAGTGGAAAGAGTTCAAGGTGCTGTACAACATCAACGGTGCCTCAATGCGTAGTCTGGTTAGGGAGCATGCCTCCATTTTGAAGCTCAAGGGGAACAAACGCTCGAAGAAGTCCGAGACTGAACCCCAGGAGCTGCAGAAATACATCTCCTTCTTGGAGAGGAAGAGGAGCGCCAAGTTTGACGGCTTAGCGCGATTTTGCCTGATAACCACAGGGATGGAGAGGACAACATTCTCCAAATGGGATGGCACCATCAGCAGGGCTGAGGTGAGGGAGGACCGGAGGGGTTGTCCCTTCGCAATCATAGATTTTCGGGGTATCCCTGGTGCATCAAGGCAGGGGGCGAAGGGGGTCCCCTTTTACAACCCCTTCATGGCGAAGTTCATGGAGTACAAATCGCCAGCCATGAGGGAACCACACGTATGGTTGTGGGTTGTTGAACAGGACAAGGTCTCCGTGGTGACCGAGCTTTACGAGGAGACAATAAAGTTCGAATACAACATCTTCCACAGCACATACGTGCCTGCAAAGACTGAAGGGATAGTGGCCATCAACGAGGCCAGGGGGAGCAAGCAGGTGGGAGCTGTGAGTCTCATCTTCCTGACGTACAAGTCGGTTAGGAATGGGCGCGCACCCATCAAGGCGAACAGCACGTTCAAGAAAATCTACACCGTCGCTCACCCCCTCCCAAAGATCTCTTCCAAGAAACGTTGTACACTGTCTTCCCGGCCCTTGAACTCAGGATGGAGTTCTACATCTCTGTTTTGCAGAGTTTGGCAATGCATGGCGAGACCGTGTACAACGTTTGTGGAGGCAGCAAATTTATGTACGCTGCCATGGTAAGCCATCCCAACTTTTACGAACGCTCGTTCGTAAACATTGTATGTTGTCTTTTTCAAACATCTTCAACATTCAATATCATATTATGTGTTCGTTTATTATTTTACATCAATCTTTACGTTGATATTTACGAACGCGCGTTCGTATATGTCTGACCAATTTCTTTCCGTGTCTCAGATGCTGGGATTGTGCGTCAACTCTTACGTTGACGCCATCGACGAAGAGGAGTACAAGGTCCATCGATCGAAGGCGTCGATGATGGACCTGGCTGATATGGCTGTGCCAAGGCTCGACATCAGCATGTCCGTTGATGAGAACATGCCCGACTTGGAGTTAGAGGACGAAGACCCTGTCCTCCCCGTCGAAAGGGATACAGATGCACATACCCTCAGCATCCCCCCTCTGAAAATGTTGGCGCCAGCGGGAATTCCATCCGAGCCGCAGGGGACTCCGGGTGGCTATACGGGGTCATCGGCGGGCACCACCCAAGACGTCCTCCCCGCGCGAACATCTGGCGCGGAACCGTTCGGCACGCCTGGAGGTTGTTCGACGTCGGTATCCCCCCGTCCCAAGCTGGTGGTGCCCAAAATGGAGGATCTCGATGTCCTCGATCAACGCTCCCGCCCGTCCTTGGACCACTTCCGCAACACGCGTCGGAGGATGAAGAAGACCCCGTATGTGGAGTTGCCGGAGGGCGCCATCATCGATGTCTCCGATGAGGACGAGGGGGACATGGACATCATGGTCGAGCTGGGGGTGGAGTTCGACAAGCACAAGCGGGTGAAGGAGGAGGCGCTCTCCGTCGCCGAGCTCAACGCCAAGCTCGAGCAGAAGATGAAGGAGGACATGGCGGCTGCTGCAGCAGAGAATGCACGGAAAATGTCTGTCATCCAGGAGGAGCTGAGGGCCTCCAACGCGAAGACGGATGCCATTCTAGAGATGCTGAGCAGGATGCAGAGCTTTGCGGCGTCTCCACAGCCATCCTACCCCTTCCATCTGGGATACCCATCCGGCCAATACCCCCCACATCTCCCTTATGCTGGAGGACCGTCCTTCCCGGCTCCACCCCACCCGACACCGGTGGGGACTCCTCCACTCCCGCCGGCCACCACCATCACCCACGATGCCGTCGCGGCGGCCATCCAGGAGGGCGAGGATTTACGAACGCTCGTTCGTGAGTCTTCAGGTCCGGCAGTCCTCACCCCTCCCCCGTCAAGGGTAGGACTGCCTTCAGACACGGACACGGCCCCTTCCACCGTCGTCCCCAGGGTTGTAGATAGACAGGGCGATGAAACTGCGCGACACACTGACATGGTCATTGTGAGGGACACGCAGGGGAGCCCGAATGACACGGCAGGTGCACAAAGAATGGATGTCGAGGACAGCCCGGAACGTCAGCCCTCCGCATACATGGAGGATGTCGACATGGATGCACTAGACCTGGGTGGCGACGACCACGGTGCGGAGACCATCCAGCAGACCCAGGCGTCCCAGGCGGAGCGGGCGGACGATGTCATGGAGACGGAGGCGTCTGCGGCGGTGGTTACGAACGAGCGTTCGTTAATCGCTGAGGAGGGAGCGGCTCCTCGGTCCAGCACCGGTGCCCCTCCCCCCGATGACGAGGTAACTCATCTCTGAGAATACGAACGCTCGTTCGTAACACTCCTAACCGCCTGTGTTGTTTTTTTGGCGCATTCTCTACATCGACACCCCGACCTGCGCGAGACTTTTTTGCGTGCTCCTGTAGGCCGATAGATTTTGTAGATCATGGCATCATGTTGCCTTAGGAACCTGTGTGATAAACTATCACCCGAGACAAATTGTACATATTGAGCTAATTAATATATAAGCAAATGAGCTTTCGATCCCAAACTTTGCATCGACTCGTATTTATTGTGGTGTGTATGTTCATGTTCTTTCATTTTGATCCTGGTAGTGCCCATTCGTTCACGAACGAGCGTTCGTAAAAAGGTGCGACCCCGTGTCCACATCCTTCACGAACGACCGCTCGTGAATGTTCATCAAGCCGCGCTCACGAACGAGCGTTCGTAAATAATGCGCCTTGCCACTGTCGGCTTTCATTCACGAACGAGCGTTCGTGAATGTACCCTTCCACATTTTCCTTGCACTGCTATTATCGCTCTTCGTCCTTGAACCCTCCTAATGCATCTTCATGTTTGTCTTCATCATCTTCATAATCACTTCACTGGATCATAGCATTAAACTAGTCGAATTGTTAATCACAGGACCTCCCGGAGATAGGTCGCAACCCCTCGACCAGTGGACTTGAGACCCGACAGAAACCGTTCCTAGTTTTTGACCTCAACGGGGTGTTGTGTCACACCAAACACATCCCCAGGGTCCCCACGCGTCCCTTCCGTCATCCCGACGAGAAAGACTACGACGGCGAGCTCGACACCCTCATAAACCGCAAGGCTGTCCGCGCCCGTCCCGGCGTGCGAGACTTCCTTCGAGAGGTGCTCGGCTTAGCTCACGTCGTCGTGTGGAGCTCTATGGTCTTGGAGAACACGGAGCCCATCGTCGACTTCCTCTTCCGTGACCTCCCCAGCCCTTGCCTCGTCCTCGGCCAAGAGGCATGCGATGAACTTCTCGACGAGAAGGGATTTCCGGTTCCCAAGTTCGGCGGTCGAGGCGGAGGGCAACAATTCCTCAAGGTCCTCGGGTCCAGACTGTGGCGCGGCATCCCCCCGCTCGAGGGGGTACCCCACGGGTGGTGGCCAACTGCGGAGAGCACCCTCCTCATCGACGACAGCCCCACCAAGAGCGTTCTCAACCCCCCGGGCAACGTCATCTTCCCCGACCCTTGGACCGGCGATATGAAGGACACATTTTTGTTAGATAGGCTAGCACCTTACCTTAGAAGGCTTGTGCTCCACACCGGGAGCGTCCCGGATTTTGTTAGGTCCAACCCCATCGGCAACGCGGCATTAAGCCCCCGCGATAATGTATATAGGAGCATCGTTCGGCTCGCAAAATTTAATAAATTGATTTGAGAAACCTCCTTGCATGTGTTTGTGTCCTTGTGTTTCACATATCTAATGCTTTATTCCATGTTTGGATGTCTTTTTTTGTTGCCCATAGTCTGCCCCCCTATGTGACACCCCTGTCCTCGACGGCCCTTCCCGTCCCCCCTCGTCCCCTAGCTCCCCTTCCCGCGGCGTGACGGATTTCCAAATCCCATCCCTCTACCATTTCTCGGCGGTGGACGCAGCCTCGGCCGTGGATTACTCCCCGGACGTCGGCATCGACGACGGCGTTGTGAACAGCCCGCCCCCCAAAGTTGCCGCCCGCGCGTATGCCCCGTCGCCCTCTCCCCTCTCCAAGGGGAAGCGAACGCTCGTTCGCTTAGGGCGTGTGTCGCCATCGAGCAACGACGGCGTCGCTCGTCGTGGCCCGAGCCGACGTCTCCGCATGGAAGCTCCCCGGTGCGACCCCTCCCCCGCCGACTCCGCTCCTCCTCCCGTAAAGTCATCCGCCATCGTCGGCCCTCCATGCCTTCGTTCCCCCCCGTCATCCAACAATGCCGCATTTCAATCGGCTCCGGACGCTCCCGTCGACGGCCTCCCAGTGCCCATCGTGTCCCGCACCGACGTCCCCAAATCCAAGGTGCCCTTCTTCGTCCCCTCCCCCTTTTTCACCGTTGCTTTCCTTATCTTGGATCTGCGTGCCGGGAACTTTACGAACGCCCATCCCAAACCGCCCTCATTATTTTCCCCACTCCATTCTTATTCTTTTTGTCACATGGCGTTGTTTCGCAGGTCACTCCCCGCTCGCTTGGTGGCCGGCCCTCCTCAACTTCTTCATTGGATAGGCACGCCCTCAAGGCCGCATCGTCCGAGTCCGATCGTTGGTCGGCCCTCCGAAGAAGTGCAAGGCTTTCCCTCTCGCAAACGCCCTCGTATTCCACTTACAATACCACTTCGTACAATTTAGGAGCGCGTCCGGATATTTGGAAGAACGACACATATTCCGGGCCAGTCTACAAAAATGGCTACAGCCGCGGGCCGGAGATTTTCAGGGCCATGGAGGCCGCCAAAAACAAGGACTTGGCCACGGAAAAAAAGTAGTGGGACGTACAAGTGTGACTAGAAATGTCTACTTGGTCCCTAAATGCATGTAGGGGTAGAACGTAGTGCTTGGTTATTTATTCTATTTGAAGGTCTTCAAGACGTTGATGGTATTTCCATTATATTTGTATTTCAAACCCATTTAATATATTCAATTTCCAATCATTCTCCGCATCTTCCCTTCCATTGGCAACAATTTCTCATATCATACGCAAATGTTGTCATGTATGCTTTACATTTTTGCTCACTTTGATGCATTTATGTCTAATAATTGTTCCCAAATTTATCAATATGGGATTCTGATGTTCTCATTACTGGTCCAAATTTGAAAAGCACGTTCTTGAATAGTCTCAAAATCATCAAAAAGTCTCCGATTAACGAATATAGTGTTGAAGATAATTTTTAATAACCTTCTATTACGAGTACCACTACAATAAATCAAATTTTCCTTGGAATGAAAAATAAAAAATATGTACGATGAAAATAGAACTTAATCATTCAATCCCACAAACAAAGTGTGTGCAATAACATCATGTATCAGGAAATGTACCAACATTAATGCAAAAAAAACGAATTGTCATTTATTCAATATATATGGATTGAACATACTTGTTGCATTCCATTAACAAGGCGTGGATACACACAAGGGTCGAGTCCTACCCAAAGTGTTTGAAATAAATATCTAACCTCACACAATAGAGCATTGTTTAGATTGTAACTTTCAATCTTTAAGCAAGAATGTTATATGGAGTGCATGACAAAGTGTGCATGAATTGGGATGTACTAGGGGTGCACAATTCTCATGAGAGTGCATGAATAAAGTATTCATTCAAATTTTGCGGTTTGTCAAAAAAAAATTACAAATGTTTTGTTTTGATATAGAGTACACAATTTTATCACTATGAAAATGAGACATATCTTAATACCATACACATGATGTTAATTTCTTGAAGCTTTTGTTATTTACAACACAAATTCAACAATGATGAAAAAAACATTACATATTTGTCCAAAACAACACAATTTGTATTAATGTAATAATTTAAAGTTTATGATAATATGGTTGGATTTTATATTCATGAAATGTAGCTGTAGGATTCATGAATACAGATTTGAGTAAAACTCTATTGAACATGCGCAATAGTCATTGGTTCTTTGAATAGGTTTGAACCAAGTCCAACAACTTGAAGCCAATATTTTTGTAACAATTGTATCATTTGAAAAGATTGCATTGTAAATTTATGAAAAAAATATTATAAGTAATTATTAAAAATATTACTCATTTTTTATTTTCAAATTTTTACAACGGAAATTTTTCATTTTACATATTAATTAATTTAGTGCACGACAACATAATTTAAGTACATGTGTATTGATATTTTTGGATAAATATGATTAGCATGTACATGTATTTGTTGAAGTGATATGATTGAAATAATTAGAATTGGAATCAATGGTATTGACTTTACTTGAATATGTATGGTTGAATTCAAAAACAAATGAAACCCAAATTCTATGCCACATTTCAAGAATGTGGCACAAGAACCCAATTGTGACTATGACAAATTGACATAACTTTATGAGTGGATTTTATAATGGATTTTATAACGGTATTGCAACACTCTCGTATGACTCATTTTGTAGTTGATAAAACACTTGAATTTGGGTGTTCTAGGGTTGAACAATTTCATATTCTATGATAACCATAAATGGCTCTCTATTATGACAAAAATAATTACAACTCCCTTGAGTTTTGTCACTTATCAAGCCTACACTAGTTGAGACCCTTTGAATCCCACGTAGAAACTACATTCCGGCATTAGTAAAGATGAAATAGCACCCTCTATAGTATAAAACCACTTAATCATATTTGAAGATATTAAATTGTTTTATTGTGAAACTCTTTGTATGATTTAATTTCGTTGCAAATGAATCATCAATATTGCATCGTATTACAAGAATGTAGTGTAAACACATGATGTTTTGCAATTACAATACATCCAATGAAAATGATATGGGTTCAAGAACGAGGGCCACTTCACACACGGGACTGAGAGCCCGTGACCATTGCACTTCAAGCATGCACTCTCATTGGTGGAAAAGGCGGAGCCGGTCCAAGTTCGCTTCACACTACGTTGAGGGACCAGCGGAGTATGTGAATGCAAGATGGATGTAAAGTATACATGTGAAGTGGCCCTGAAATCCAGGTAGAAAGATGGCCAGGGTTTTTAGGGATTTTTGGGTTCCAGGCATCCTGTCTATCTCGAGTCCCTTGACCATAGAATTTAGCAATTTTCTTCCCCGAAGCTCAACCAGAATGGGTAAAGCTGCGTGTCTGTCTGTTTGGTGCATTTCTGGGTCACCAGAGGCTAGGTTGTTTCAACCAAGTATGGTAGCAAGAAGATGAAGTTATTTGTTTTTTTCTCGCTCACTTCCCAACCTTATATTCCTTTTGGAAAGCTCTGTGTAGATACCAAGGAACATGCTTTCTCTTATCAGGCTATGGCCTTTCCTATCACTATTTCCGATATCTCAAGACAATAGCATGTTCAACCTTACTCGAATAAAATTTCTAATTCATATCAGGTCCTATTTACACTTACTTTTAGATACAACTAGGAAAAACAAAAAAAATTGCATCACATGGTCATGCACGAACGCAATTTCCGGTTCTACAAATGAGTGCATCCCCTGAGTCCTATTGCAAGCACTTCCAATATCACAAACAATAGTTTGAGACCAAAGAAACTTCAAAACCTAGTGCAGGAGCTTGCATCATGGTATGAGTCCAAAGCATGGACATAACATTTTTCAAGCCATAACTCTTGAAAGACGTGGGGTCTCATCAAGTTCATAATCACAATATAGTTTCGGACGCCTTCATGTTGTTGGATCCATATATTAATTTGAGACTAGAGAAAGTCTCAATTCAACTGAATTTGTCTATCTGACAAACAAACATTCGCAGTTATGCCGCCTCATCGTTTTCTTGTCGCGATGATGATCTCTGTTATTTCAGTCGCATATTTCTCATCATCTTTACTTCTTCTCCTTCACAATGCTCTTTCTAATTTCACACCGCACACTTAGCACGTATTTGATGAGTTTTGCGCAGTTGTATGCTTTGTCATGCTTCCCTGGCCTCTTCTGTTGGCTAATGCAGCCTGAATCTCCTAAGATTCCGAGCCTGAATCGTTTTTTTTGGTTCCCCTTCGCAATTTGGAACAGAATATGCCCTATTTGGGGTCAACATTTAATGGTCAGCAAACCTCTCTCTGTGTGCCTCTAAATTGTCTCAGGAGTTTTGGAGTTTGGGTTCAAGACAGTCTGAAACACAGGTAGAAAGATGGGAAGGGTTTTTGGAGATTTTAGGGTTTAAGGCAATTTGAGTTGCAGATGGAAAGGTGACTAGGGTTTTGGGATAAGGTGTGTGGGCCTTATTCGATTATTCTTCTGTATTGGATACCTGTAGTTGAGTGGTGGGGTTTGTTTCTGATAATGGAATCAAAAAGACATGTTCTACGATGGAATTGGAGTATGTGAAACAAATATAGATACCATTCTAGGTTCACTTGTGAACATTACAATTGGGAGGGTCTATGTGATCACTTTGAAAGAAAGAGAAAAGGTCACTAGGGTAATGGGATGGTTGGGTTCAACGCAGTTTAAACTTCATATAGAAAGGTGATTAGGGTTTTGGGATGTTTGGGTACAAAGCACTCTGCTTTGCAGGAGAAAGGAGACCAAGCTTTTGGATATTTGGGTTCAAGGCAGTGTCCAGGAATCGTGTTGGATTGCAAGAATCATGCATGGGTTTGAGATCCCTTCTTAATACTTTGAGGTTTTGTTGCAGATGCGGGCACAGCGCAGTGGTGGTCAATTCCGGATGCTCAATGAGACTCTGTATACGAGCAGGTAATTATCAGAAAGCGAGGCAGGAATATGAAGCTGTTTAGTTTGTATATAAAAGTGAAATTTACTTGCATGGCATTTGAAAATGAGGATCCTCTTGGTTCCGCAGATGGGAGGATGCGTTTGAACTGTTCCGAAAAGACGAGGGGGCATTTGATCCGGTGAACTGACTGTTCACTGCACATGTATTTGTGGTTAATATATACAGGATTGAACACCTGATTGTTCCTGCCATATGTACATGTATTCTGGCAGATGTGGGTCAATCTTTAGGTTTGAGTGATCTGTTGTTTTGTTTAGGAATTTCTTATTCTTTTGCTGCACCTACGGTATAGTGCTGAAGTAACACCATGCCAAGCAAATATCAGGTGTATGACAACACAAATGTTCAGTTTAGAGCTGCATATACGCAATCGTTTGTATTCTGAGATTTTTTCCAAGAACTGGTGCTTTTCCTGATGCAAGGTGTGCATATAACTTTCACTGATGAGGCAATATTATGTGGTGGATTTGGCACACAGTATCATGCAGGATATCAAGAGCAGATGTCTCAGTGGCCAAAGCTGCCAGTGCAGGTGTTCATGGATTGGCTCAAGTCTCATAGTCCAAATGTGGTGGTGGCTGACTTTGGGTGCAGTAATGTTCTTTACTTGCCCACCATTTCTACTTCCTAGTTTCACAGGTACCAAGTTTGGTGGGAATTTTGTTCACTGAAGCAACTCTTTAAACTGAAGAGTTGTCACTTGCACATCTCTCTCTCACTTGAGCAACTTCATTGTTAAGGGTGCTGCAATGATGTGGTCACACAACCAGAAACCATGTGAACTACCTAAGAGGATTTCCTTCTAAATACTAATTTTTGGTTGTGGATGGATAGTGAGTTTATTTGTGCATGACAAAGTTTCTGATGTCTTTCCTGTTCATAATCATTATGATAGTTGTGGGAGCTGTGGAGAACATTCTATTTACATTTGTGATCCTGAAAAGTGTATGACTCTGCAAATTGTATATCAACCTAATTATTGAAATGGTTTGCCAATTGATCTTTGTGACTGGCAGGTACAATATTGTGGACTTATTGCCTATTACTCAGTACAATTTTCGAGTGGCCGCCCATAATGATATGGGTACATCTCCTGCATGTCCAAGTGTTGGTTTCACCACACTAGCTTCTGCTCTTGAAGCACCCCAATCTCCCTTGTTCAGCTCCATTACTCCAACCAGTGTGCGCATTTGATGGTCGGCTCCAGCCTGTGACAATGGGATCCCAGTTACTAGGTAAAGCTCTTGTTTTGTATCCTACTCCATTTCCACATCAGCAACAGCCATACACACTTTGCAACATGTTATTAGTCACTTCTTTGAGCGTTCACCAATGTAGTGTACTTCAGAAGACTCTGACACTCCTTGGTGAATCCATGGATTTTTTGTGCATGTGAAGTTTTGGCTTTCTCAATGTCTCTGATACTTGTGGATGAGCTACAGATTTTTGTTTATTGTAATTCTTTTCTGAAAGTTGATGCTCACCAGCACACCTTGTGACAAGGCCACAGATTGCAGTGCGTGTTTCCTAAGAGTGATTTTTGGCATGTGTACAGCCACAAATTCCCTTCCCTTCCCTTTCCTAAGTAGTTCCCCCTTCCTTTCCCTTCCCTTCCCTTTGCCTTGAGGTAGATAGCCAATGAGAGGAGAGTGGATGACGAGCCGCGACTCATCTACCTACTTGGCTTGGTTATCAGTCATAACCGATCGACTTATGAACATAATATGGGGAATATGCGAGGAGATGTGCGTGTTTCCTAAGAGTGATTTTTGGCATGTGTACAGCTACAAATTGATGATGGATGATGGCAAGGGAGGCAGACTGCGGAAAGTAAGTAACTTATTCAATGCTTTGGGTCTCATTTTTTATAGCTGACTAGATCCCATTTCTGTGCGCTACTTGTTATGGTTGTGAAAGAAATGTCGTAAGGTGTGAGGATCTCTGACTTGACATCATTTACATCCATCAGGTGTATGAGGGTGCAGCCACCAACCACAAGGCAACCAAGCTGGTTCTTGTGTCATGCTACTGTGTTGCTATGCAAGTCAAAACTCCTCCTACCTCTTATTGTATAGGTGTCCTTTACTTTTGAGGTCTGGACTTCAATTGTGAATGAATACGTGGCATGGACGTGTGATCAGGTAAGGAGAAGCAAAAGGTGCTACCTGTGGATAATCCTGGAGGGAATGAACTCACGGCGCCCAGTTGCAGTTGTAGATAAAATCAAGCCACTGATATGCTTCATGCACTAGTTTCTAGGCCTCTAGATTACAAAAGCATTGAAACATGCTTGCAACAGTTTTGCATCGGTTTTGCAAAATTAGTTGTATTATATCACAAGTGTATGATACTCCATTGATTTGTAAACATGGTTTTATAGTTAACTTGTATTTCAAAAAGAAAGTCAATAAATTTAATGTCTACCATCAACTTTCCATCAATGTTATATTCTTCCTCTGATATAGAGGTATATCTTCAACATTTGTAAAGTGCTACAAACGCATTTCAAACCTATTGCTAACCCATTGCAAAACCGATATAAAGGTGGGCACGATATGTGCATTCCTTTCTCTATTAGCAACAGTTTTTAAACAGAGGCACAACACATTTTTAACACCACTTTTGCTCACGGTATATAAACAAGCTAATAACATATTTGCAACATACTTGTAGTGCTTTTCCTTTGTTCCGTTGGTGTATAAGAAATGTTTAAAATTAAGGAAATAGACAAAGAGAGGGTGTATCAAAAATGAATAAAAATTGGAAAAAAGGTGTCATGAAACAACCCTAGAACCATACAAAGAATGTGAGAAATGTTGTTCATTGTTGTGAAAGAAATGATGCAAATCCGGTGAGAATGGGTGGTATATGGAGATCCAATTTCGGATTGTTATCGTATCTAGAACATCTGTAAATCAACTAATACACATTGGAATATAGTGTGAATGATGTATAAATATTGTAGTTAGAGTGGGAAAAACCAACATAACAAACGTGTGTGTTGTGTGGGAAGCTTGTTGGACAATCGTTCAAAAACTTGCCCTCCTCAGTGCATGAATTGGTTTGGGGATGCAACAAAAACGTTCCAATATCATTCTTGTCGAAATTGTTGTTATCTTGTCACAAAAGGATGTCAATAATGTTCCAATAACGTTGCAAGCGGACAAATAACAACGGATTTGGAATGGGACAAGCGCTCTTTTTTGCGTCGCGTCCCTAACGGAGATTCCCATGTTGTTGGTTCAATTTTGCAACAGATTTGTTCAAAAATTAACTTCAAAGAAGCCCATTAAAAACCTCATTTTCGTTACAAAAGCGTTGCAGAGGTGTTCCAAAGTGGCTCTAATTTGCTTTAATTCTAGTAGTGATGCTTCGATAGGCTCAGAGAACCCCTTCTGTCTATTCTGTAGACTCAATCACCATACTCCTGCAGGCGATCTTGGAATCCATTCCAAAACATACTCTAGCATCCACGACACACTCAATCGCCACTTATCACTGCAATGGAGCCATTGGAAATCAGCCCAGAGAATCAGATTGTGCAACATGTAAATTATGAGCTCGGTGATGCAATGTGTTGGAGGGGCCAGAGGGCAGAGGGCTGGTTCTCTTGGGTGGTTGTCCCGTACATCTGGTGGTTCATGGGCGGTGCTCAGGAGAAAGTGATTATATAATGCGAAGGTTGAGGACGGACGAAGTATGCCATTCTCGGCCTTTTGGCTAAGACCAAGTGTAGTATCTGTTCTCATCAGTTTAATACCTGATGCGAGGGCTCATCGAACCTTATGATATTAATCTAATTTTTCTCAGGTGTAGGCTCAGTCCGAGTTTGCACGCGTGGCCTTGGCATTGCACACATATTGCCTCCAGAAGACATTGGTTGTTATTGCAGCAATGGCTGATTCAACATATTGTCGACTAGTTCATGATCAGGAATCTAAGCTTCAAGAATCGTCTTTGACTAAATGAGATCAGGAATGTTGTTTGATGTGTAATCCTTCATATTGCTATTTGGTTTACACGGGTCTTCAAAGGGAAGGGCTGCGCCTGCCAAGGACCTAGTGCAATACCATGGCGACTCTCGCAAATTCTGACAGCAAGCTGCCTGATAAGCACGCACCGAAGAAAAAATAGATCAATATCATGAGGCTCAATGAGCCTTGTATCAGGTATTAAACTGATAAGAAGAGATACTACACTTGATCTTAGCCAAAAGGCCGAGGAAGGTATGCTTTTCCCTTTCACAACTTCGCAGTATATGCTCACCTTTTCCTCACCAATGCCTACCCAAGCGTATGGGGCAACCAGGTTCAGCTTCCTGCTCTGCTTCGTTCCAGCTGAGATCCATTCCCCTTGTGTTCATTTGGTCATCCATGCAAGGGTAGCTTGTGTGATCATTGGGCTCTTTCGTTATCCTCGATCTATATCTCCTGAAGTTAACTCTCATTACACAAGAAAAATTAGAGTGTGCAAGGTCAAAGAAAATTGTCATGTGCCAGTTACCGTACTCAACCCCTAAAGTTAACCTGAGCCAAGAGCTATCAATTTCTCAAATCGAGAATCATTGTCCTACTGAGTTTCACTGGTGATGCAAACATTACCAGTGTGTACCAATTGTGTCCAAAACGATTAACCTCCAGAGAGCACAAAAGCCCAATATTTAATACCTAGTGTATACTTCGCATCCAAGTTTGTAAGTGAAGAGAGACATTGCTTGTCAAGGACGAGAATGAATTCCCACATCTACATAGAAAAGAAAAGAGAACGCCATGAATGTGAGCCCTTGAGCCTTATATCGATCATGGTTAACCATGATGCAAGATAAGGTGTTTTACCTTCCCTTTGGAAGGCGGGCTATGATGTGTAATATAGTTATCATAGTCTAGTCTAAAGCTAGTGAAATTGTTCCTAGGGTCAAGGAGGGAAGTAGGTGCTTGTTTATTATCTAATTATCTCTTGTTGAGAATTAGATATGTAAGGTATCGAATGACGTTTTAGTGTAAGTTTTTTCATGAGGGTTTTAGTGATGGATTTTGGGATGATGATTTTGTTGAGTTTATTTATGGAGTGTTTGTGTATGGCTCCTCGGATCCCGGCTGTGATAGTTATGAGGGGGTTGACTTTCCAGTCACGAGGATGATAGTTATGGGGGAGTTTACCTCCCACATCTACACAAAGATTGCAAATCTTGTTAGTCTTTCCGTAAGAAATCAAAGGTGAGTGGTATCTCTGTAGTATATATTGATATTGCTATACATGTTATACTCCGTGAAGGCAAATATATGTACAGTTGAGTCACCTCAGACCGTTTCAGATTTTTATGCTGGTCCCCACTCATTACTTAAGTTACTTCTGTAACCAATACATAAATAAGCTCAAATATGTACCCTACAATATTCCACCTGCACTTGGAGTCATGGCATTTTGTCCCTATCCATATCCTCTTGTGCAAGAAATAGAATCAGAAATGACATCCACCAATTGACAGCAAATAAACTCTAGCATTCGAGAGAAAATTTAGCAAGCAGCCCGATCTTCCTGCATGCAGCTCTCGCCAAGTGTAATTCATTTTGCTGTTTGGTTTATTTGGGTCCCCGAAGGAGAGGGTTGCGCCTGCCATGAATGTAGTGCAATACCAAGGCGACGCTTGCGGGCTCGGACAGCAAGCTGTCTGATGAACCACACCCAAGAGAAATTAGATTAATATCATGAGGCTCGATGAGCCTCGTATCAGATATTAAACTGATAAGAACAGATACTACACTTGATCTTAGCCAAAAGGCCGAGAAAGGTATGCTTCTCCTCAGCATCTCTCCCCATCTTGTACCTCAACTCTTCCCTGTCCTGTGAGTCACTCCCTATGGGATATGTCCTCCTTCCTCTTGACTCATCTTCGGTACATAACCTCGTCTATTCTCCGTTTCCGTTTTCGGAATTGTTCCGTTTTCACTCAAAGACTGCCTCCTTCGATAAGTTTGAAGGGCATTGAGCTCACTTCTAGATTGGCCTCTCAAGATTTGTAAGCAGCTAACTTCAACCACATTTAGACCACAAGTGAGATGAAATCTTTTCATTTCAGCATAATCAGAGCAGATCAACAATGGAAAAGTCAACGTTTTGAAAAGGCCTGTATAAAGTCTCAATGACTCAGATGACGTATTGAAGTGTTGAGAATATTCTGGTAAAGCATTTATCTCAGTCCAAGACTTGGAGGTTTAATTTGGAATCTAGTGACCATGATAGATTCTCTAGTGTCAATGTATGTCATCTACACATTTTGTACATGTAAGTTCAGGTACTGGTCCCGAGGGCGAGAATTATGCCTATTTGACGCAAGCAATCAGAAGCAAGGCATGTTGGAGGAAATTCAGTAAATTGTTAAGGTGGACAGTGATGGAGCCGTGAGACTAATATAATGGAAGATCAATTTTACACTGACTAAAGGTACAGTAGAAGGTTAAGTCACCGCAGGTGATGGGCAAATTGCATCCCAATGGCATATTCCTCCTCACTAACGGGTGCAAACATTCCATGGCATACTTATCGGAGCACATTGTCTCGATTCTCACTTAGGCATCTGTATATAAAAACTCTTGTCGTCAGCTTCGGACGAATGATCAGAGTTCAGTATCATCAACCAAATTTCTTAGAATCGCACTCTCAAACCGGAGTTGGCGACTGCTGTAAGGTAAGGTTGTCAAATCGGAGGTAGTAGTTGCAGTAAATTCGAGGTAAGCCTGTCAGAATCATGAACACTTTCAATAAGCTTGTCTCCATTATCAACTTCTTCATTGAAGTTGCAATAAGAGAGAAGTCTGGCTTGAATATGATCGTCGACGTGACAGCCTGATTGTTCAACAATCTGACTTGAGTTTGATTTATTCAACAAGTTGCTACTCGACTTATACTGGAACTCCACTGAAAATCAATCTCAATTAGTGTAGTCCAATTAGTGTAGCCAACCTCTTTTGCTTTAAAACGAGAGATCCTTTATGCAGATTGGTGTAGTGATCGACTAGAGAGAATTAATCTCTGTCGTTGTATGTATAGAACCGTAATTGGTTGAATTAATACTCGATCGCTGATATTCAACATAGTGCTTCCCTTTTGTAAGCATGATGTACTCAGTGCCAAAGTGTCAATTTTACCCCATTTTTACATGACTATGAATGAATCATTGATATCGAATCACTTGAACTTTGTAGTTTAAGAGCAAAGGCAAACATGGGCGTTCTTGAGTTCGAATACATCACCAAGAACATGACACCGGAGCGGTCCATGCGAGTGTGCCGAGAGTGGGACCAAATTTTATGCAAGTTGCTTCCGGATTTCTTCACCAACAACGAGCGTCTGGAAGGAAACGGTGAACTCGGAACCGTAAACGCTGTCACTCTTGGACATGGTAATTGATTCATTCTCACCGGAAATGCCCCTCAGCTTTCAATAACAATTTCTGACTTCCTTTACAACATCACCCTTGCAGCTTGTATGAACATTTATAACAGTGTATTTCTAATTAGTTCTGAAAACATCAACATCTAAAGTATAAAGCTTTTCTAATTCAGACACAAATGATGGTTTCAATAAATTCCTCTCAATGCTCTGTTTCCAAGCACGTTGCTCCTCTAACAAATAACAAACCTCAAATCATTAGAAGCATCCATCAGAAGCGATTTAAAAAGTGTAGTTCGAAAGGGGAGAGTTAAGTTGACCCCCGAAATAGCAAATATTTGTAGCATCCACAAGTGTCAGCGTATTTGGAACTTGGTTGGGACTTTTGGAATTGCCAAGACATTTTTGGAACAGTTAACAATATAATTTCTAAGGAATCTTATGTAAATTTCTTAGAGTTGAAAATAAATAGCTAGGGCGCTAGATGATGACCCTTGCTTTACAAAATTGCTTCTAATTAGCTCTAAAAACGAGATCTACAAGTGTAATCAATTTCTAATGCGGACATAAATGGTGTATACAATGGGTTCCTCTAGTTGACACCCTCTTTCCAAGAATGTTGCTTCTCTTTGTGTTGTAACAAATCATCAATAATTCATTAGAAGCAGCTAGATCTAAAAGGGAGAGTTGCAGCCACCCCTGGGGCTAGTAGATTCCTCCTGTGTGTAAATATGTGTGTACTCATCACTTGCAAATTTTGCAGCTATGGGCCCCGCTGCAGTGCAAAGTTCAAGAAACGTGTGACGGTGTTCGACGAGGAGAATCGCATCTACTGTTATGAGCATGTGAATGATCCCAGGTACAGCAAGTTCCATGTCACCATGAGGTTCACCCCAGGCCCCGATCGTTCCACCACCACCTTAGATTGGAAGCTTGAATATGAGCCCATCGATCCTTCCACCGCTGCCCCCGGAAAGGTCAAGCAAGTTGCCATGAAGGTCTGTGATGCCATACAGCACTACAGCACTGAGCATCCCCATTGGCCATGAATTTTTAGTGTACTTCTAAACATCATCGAATTAGAAGTCGTGATGAAGATCAGGTCAGTCGTTAGGTTTTTGCAAAACTTACAAGCCCGATACTCTAGAGCGGTGAGACTCTGTATCCATATCGAATAATATCATACCTCCGAAGGTCTTGGCCGGCGTATGTATTCATACACACTGGACATCAATATAAATTTCTCTGGAATTTATGCACGGAACTTCCGAGTCCCTGTCATGTCATATAATTTGTGATGGTCCCTAATTTCATGTGTCTTTGCCGATCTTGAAGTGTGGTGTTGATCTTGAAATCATTGGAGACCTTGAACTCACACTTGGAAGTTTCTAAGTCAAGATTTATTCTTTCATTGAATTTGTTTTACAACGGTCTCAGACACAGCAACGCGCTGTTTGAGATGATGTTTGCAATGATTTAAGTCATGCAATATGCTTCTTCTAGAATTTGGTGCTTTCAAACTCCGCTTTCAACCATCGTGTGGCAGTTTAGGTCGGAGGGCAATTTAGGGTTCAATGGTGCTGAAGTTTCGACTCTTCAATCGCTGGGAAAGAGCTTAATCACCGAATTTATGGCTACAACTATGTGCTTAGCATGGACTAGATTCGTGGGAGAAAAGTTATTTGCCGACGGTATGCTCGCTGTCACAATGCTTCATAACCATACCTTGCAATTATCATCTTTTTAGGTCAAAGTCTGTGTTCTGCTTAAATCAAAGAGGTTAGCAAGACAGATGAATGAAATATCCTTACTGTCGTTCTGTAAGTTCACCATTCTTTTCATTCATTTACTAGCGACCATGCATTCACAAAATGCGCGCCTAGTAATTTCACAAACTTATCCCAAGCCAAATTGATTTCATGTTCGACAAGGAAGAATGCGCTAGCTTGGTCAATAAGATGTCACGAAGCCATGGCCAGAAAAAGGCTGAATGTGGAATCCTCAAGTGGCAGGTGAGTTTGCGAAAGATGTAGATAACTCAAGTTCTGCTGCAGCACGGGAATGGAATCCTCGATTGGAGGTCTCTTGAGTCTGCAAAAGAAGCCAATACTCTTGCAGAATGGGGATGGCATCCACATCTGGAAGTTGGGTTTGCTGCAGGATGGAGAAGACGACATTGCCATCGTTCTCAACCAGCTTCTGCTGCAAGAAGAGCCCGCAGAGTAGTCAGAGTTTGCAATTTTTGACCAGCCACCTTCCAATTATTAAGACCGGGCGTGTAGGATTACCACTGTCTACCAGGGGCAAGTCTTTCACCGCAAGCATGCATGACAGAGATGCTAATGTAGTACCACACCCTGACTCCTTCGCAGCAGACAGGTGAATTTCCTTCTGCACTAAGAATTTCACCAAGATTTGTTGTTGCCGTCGTCCATGCAATGGTAGGGGTACACCGATGCTGCTTTTAGGAAATTTCTATCGTTCTTTATGTCGAGAGGATGCATTATGTAACTTTTGGGAAGAGCCGGTTATGCACATTATTGAAGAACTTTGTAAACAATTCGTTGGGCCATATGGCATTCATGTTCTGAATGAGATGGATGTGTCTGAATGTGTGGTTCGCCCTAAGAAACTTCAGATGATGGGCATAATCTCTTATCTTCACGATCGTAGCATTCTTAAGCATGTGTAACGGCGTTCTCTCTCTATTCTAGCTCAAGATCAAATCCAAGAATCAAGGTCCTTAATCACATGCATGAATGCCAAGCATAGTCAAGTGGCATTAAGCTCTCATTAGTCAACACCTCATAGTTACCCATCTTCGGACAAAACCTTCTCCCATCTTCCAAGGTTCAACTTAAAAGACCTTGCCGAAAAGAATCTCACCGAGCGTATACTCTCCAAGATGCTTATCTAGAGAGAACACCCACTACACCACTTAAGAAATCTATGATAGAAATTACTTGTTGCCACAGTAGGTAATCTAATCGATCTCTATTGTTTTGCTAGATTGGCAGGGAGGCTGTTGGTTAATAGAGAACTGGTTGTGGTTGTCGTCGTCCATGCAATGAGAGGTGTACACCGATGCTGCTTCAGGAAATCTCTATCGCTCTGTTTGTCGAGGATGCATTATCTAACTTTCGAGATGAGCAGATCATGCACATCATTGAAGAACTTTGCATCCAATTTCTTGGACCATTGGACCATATGGACCAATTTCTGAATGAGATGGATATGTCTGAATGTGTGGTTCAAGAAACTTCCTGTGATGGCCGTAGTCTCTTTTCTTCCCGATGATGGAAATTACATGTGGCCACATAGGTCATAGAATTGATCTTCATTGTTTTGCTAGACTGGCAGGGAGGCTATTGGGTCCAGGAGATGAGGGCGCAGGCTGGTGGGATGACAAATGTTTGTTCCACCCTATTGTTGTGTATGATTCAGCCTCATCTGTATGGAGGATGTACTACTATGGCCGCAATAGCGATTCTTGGCATTCGGGAGTAAAACCAGCTCTCCTCTCAACTGGACGTGTAGGGTTAGCCCTCTCCGAAGATGGAGTGCACTGGAAACGAGCCAAGGGCGCTCTACCCGAGGGGGCAATTCTCGACCCGGATGATGAAGGATCGACTTCTTCTTTCGATTCTGTGCATGTTGCCTGTGGCGATGTCTTCTTTCTCAACGGTATGGCTATGGCGGAACCTTCTGTTGCAGCTAACTTCAATTTCCCAATCTCATCCATACCCTCAAATGCACCTCTTTAACCTGCATGTGTCCAGTAACATTACACTCTTAAGTAGCTTATGTAGGATCAATGAAAATGGAAAAATTCTTAGGTAACCTGGATAACCTAGAATGATTCCATTGTGAACACACCTCTTCAATTGAATATTGATAGATGGAACAAGGCGATATATCCGAAGAGAAGTAACAATGAGGGTGCCGACTAATGAAATTTTGCCACTTGACTATGCATTGCACTTAAGGTCCTTGATTCTTGAAAAATATTCTTGAAGCTAGAATAGAAAGAGAACGTCCTTACACATGCTTAATTAAGAATGCTATGTGTTGACATTGAGTGCAAGGAGTTTGTGGTTCTTCCATTTTTTACTAGCGCAGGACATGATTCCTTTGCTCCAAAGAAGCACACCTTGTCCGATCTGGCGAGCAATCATCTTCAAAGTGACCATGATCTTCTGTACATATTGGAACTTTGAAACAGCGAGGACGCATGGGTGTTCATGCACAGGCTGTTCCAAAGTTTCAAAACGGTTGACTGTCAAGAACGGCATGTGGAGCAGACAACCCATTTCACCTTTGTTGGTAGAAAATGAAACCTATCATTTCAGAAATTCAAGTAGCAAGTGACACCAAATACCCATATATGGCATAGCCCTACATCATGAGCATTACCGTGTTCGAGTGCAAAGAATGTGGGCCATCTGACATACATATGAAATTTGCAGGCATGATTCATCTTTGAACATACAACATCCACATTGAGTTCCCACTGGGTCTTCTGTTAAGGATCAGAAAGTGTCATTTGCTCACTCTATTTTCATTTGTGTGTGTGCTTTGCAGGTGAATGGTGGATGTTTTACTTCGGTGGGTCCTTAGAGAAAATAGAAGTTGGTCCAGGAGGCAAGGCCATGCAAGGTCTTCGCATGCTACCAGGACTCATCAAATCCACTAGTGGCCTTGAATTTGACCGCCCAAAAAACATCTTTCATCCCCCCCTCCTTAATGCTGGAAAACAAAATGAATGGGACGAGGTCTTCATCGCATGGCCGAGAGTGATTCCTCCAGTTTCACATGTAAAAAACAAGCAATGGTTGATGACATACAGCTCCATTGAGAAGCAAATTCCTCCTTTTTCTTCCATAGGGGCTGCGACTTCAAATGATGGAATTGAATGGGTGAAAATAGGCAAGGTGCTCACAAAGGGATTGCCAGGTTCATGGGACGAAGGTGGGGTAGGCCGCAGGCATGTGCTAGTTATTGAGGAGCAATATGTGATGTTTTATGAAGGTGTGAGTAGCAAGGGTGTACATGGAATAGGTTTAGCATTATCTACAGATGGTATCAAATGGGAGAAAGATGAGGCAATAGTTGGCCCCATTTTCAGTGCGCGAATTGGAGAGGACGCATGGGATAATGGCACTGTGGCAGCCCCGCATGTGGTTCAATTGAGTGATGGCAGTTTCCGGCTCTACTATGTAGGTGCAAATTCCTCCAAGCAAGAAAGTGCCATCGGCTTGGCCGTAAGCAAGGGAAGAGATTACAGGTCATGGAGTCGATTGGAGTTGACTGGGAGTTCAATAAATATCAAATAACACAAACACCTGTGTGCTTTTGCACTGATGTGAATGGGAGTCCGTTCCCCCTTACGTTCATCATGTTTTATGGAGTGTTCAGAGTGAGGATTCCTTCCTTTCATCTTCCTTCCTTTCAGAAATTGATTGCAGAAGGTCATTAAAATAAAATAAAAGCTTTTATCAATTCTTTCAGAGGGGTGTACCAAAATTGCGACACATATCATCTTTTTTTGAGTCTTTGACATTCTTTTGAATAGTTGTAGTGCTTTTATTTTGAACTTTACTTCTAGGTTTATAGTCAAGGCTTAGCACAATTATAGATATCATCATCGCATTTGATTAATGATTTGTAATTTCAATCAGTATTATTGTCTCGAACATGAGTCCTTATGAAATGAAAGGATTGTTTTTTATTCAATCTTTAGTGGCACACGTTTTCATGGTTGAACCCAGATACAAGTTTAGGGAATCATGGTTTTTGTCGCGTACCTCTCCATGAGGAGTGCCCGAAACACCATGGGCACAAGGGGGCCCCGGAATGACACCAAGGACTTGTGGAGCCGTTGGTGAGAGGGCCCAAATGATCCTAGTGTGGATGAGGACCCTGGGCGTTGGGAACGCCTCCCACCCACGAAGACTAGCAGGCATGAGGGTGAGGCCATAAGCTATGCGTAGCTTATGACGTGCCAATTTTAGAATGCTCAAGAACACCTCAATCGAAGGTGTGAGCTAGAAGATATCGCAATTTGAGTGGGGCGTTGTCCTAGGACAGCGTTCTGGTACAGCAGTGGCCTAGGAATGGCTTCCGGGACTGCAAAGCTTTGAACAGGCATAACTTCTTCAGTACTTGCCCGAATGGGGCAAGTGAGTAGTCTATTGTCGATGGAGTGGTCGATTGTTAGAATCAAAGATCATATGAAGAAGTATTAGGGTTCTGAAGCTGTTGGGGGTTTTTTGCCCCAAGGGAAAAGGGAAAATGTCTACTTGGCCCCAAGTGTTGGAAGAGACACAAAAGGTTACTTGATGGTGGGGTAAGACCTTGCCTAAAATCTTAGAATCTTATATGGGTGAGGTGGTGTGGCCAAATCCACCTAAGGCCAAACAGTACGGCCTCCATGGACATTGGCCCAATATGAGGGCATAGTTGTTTAGTATGGTTCGGGTTGTTGTAGTGTTGTTCCAGCAACGCGATGATCATTATAAGATTGGACTTCCATGAATAGAAGTCCACATCTAAAAATTGGTTATCGATTAAGGGATGAGTCCCAAAAACAAAGTAGGAGGGTTGGTTGCCCTCCTATGAACTAAGAAGGTCCGCGGTATGGAGAGCTAACCATTCGTATGGCGGAATGCGAAGGGTTAGCGCTCGTAATCCTTGCTAGAGTTGGAAAAATAACCAAGATAATTAAGGGGAGCTAGCAAGGGTTGCAACAGTTTTGACATTGTAGCAAGTTGTTGGTACCCTTTGTGGTTTCAAGTTGTCATAAAGAATTGGGGCATTTTTTTGCTTATTATTGTAGGGAATCTCCATCAAACATGAGGGTTGACATTCACTCAATACATTCCCTCCACAATGATATTCTCATGGAATGGATCTCCATCATACATTGAGAACATCCAACATCCACCCATTTTCGTGTGAAGATTTGATGAATGGAACAAATTCATCAACTCCATTTTACACCATTTTTCCTAGGCCCAAAAATACAATGATTATTATCAATGTCAAGTTCAAGTGATTGTTACATCAGTAACGCCTTGGGTCTCATAAAAAACATGGTGGTAAACTTGAAGTTGTCATGACTCTTATGTAAGGGATTTTTTGGGGGAGGAGACTCTCCCTTATTAGAAACCATTTTTGACATTGGCTTGCAATACTTACTGACTAATCCCTCTCCAACCTCTCCCTCTCTCTCATACGTTGTTAATTTGCACATGTACACTAACACTATATGTAAGTTGGCATATTGTAGATGAAATGCCTCCTTTGTTTATATATTGTGTACAATCTTTGTTGAATATGTTGCATCAATTTTAAATATGCAAATCAATCAACCCTAACTCCATAAACAAGGTTGCCCCCACTCCAACACTAACATCCTTAAAAAAAATGTTTAGCAAACGAGGCAGGTCGTTGGAGTTAATAGACCATTTTAAAGAAAGCAACAACCAAAGAATAGCATCATTACTACAGTCAGGACTCTATAAATGTTACAGGTCAGGAGTAGCAAATAAATAACATATATAGAATTATAACAAGTAACACTTATAGAATTCATACTGATGATTAATAACATTTATAGAAATAACACTTAAAATTTCAAAAAATGAAGAACATAACGTTTTATAAAAATAAAAATAAAAGTACAAATGATAATACATAATTCAACTAAACTAATTGAAAGAAACAATCTACATAGTAGTAACTTGACGAGATTCTTCCAACTAAACTAACCAAAAGAAAGAGTCTATAGTAGTCTGACGAGAAGCTTCCAAATGATGAGATGAAACTTCATTATGGAGTCCTTGAATGCTCCTGATGTATGATAGGGCATCATTTGGTCTTTGTTCAAAGTATTTCTTCAAAGTCTCTAGAGAACGCTCAGCAACACTCAATCCTACAACTTCTTCTACCACATCAACCATAACCTCATCAACATCAATTTCTTGATGTTATGAGGAATACATATCCAAAAACTCCTCATCGGTAGGTTCATAGGGGTTGTTTAAATCAAACTCCATCTCATAATTGAGGTATTCATGAGCATTCATCACGTCATTCAAGATGTTATATCAAGTACTATAAGCCCCAACTAGCAAATTAGCACCCAACAAGCACCCCAACTCCCAAACCTTCTATGTTTGCCATCTCCTGACTTCCACTTGAACAAATTAAGTAATTAAAGAGAGTTTTTCGTAAACGTAAAAAACGTCGTTTTCGTTGAAGGGTGGTAATTCCCGAGTTGCCACTTCAAGTTGGCCAATGTTGCCATACACACCACAATGGTCTCAAATGACACATATATTTTCATGCAAAATGTAATGATTTAATATGGTACCTCGTTGGTTTTGCTTTACTTAACACTTTTCTAATTAATCAATATGAAATCATTGATTTGTGCAAAGTCCTTCCGTTAGCATGATAATACGATTCATCACACTTGGAAGACTGTAACCATATCTGATTCATTTAGGGTAGGATTTGCATCTCTTATTTATGAGCTAGCTCTACCAAATTCAAATGGCAAAGTGCTATTTATGGTTATGGTTTCAAATCTTAAGAGAACCAAAACAACACATGATTTCAGTCTAAGATAGATGGATGGAAAACCTTGGCCATTGTGGTGAACCCCTGCATATTCTTCCTTTATATGCTAGAGCATCTAAAAATGTAATTGAACATTTCTATATTGTTACACAAACATTTTGTTGAGTTTGGAACTCAAGTGCTTTGAGGTCTTGTATGCATGAATCTAGGATATTTAGAGGTGTTTAAGCATGTAGTAAAAAATATGGCATTTTTTTAAAGTGCATTTAGATGTTTAGAAGTGTATTTTTGTTGGGCTTTGCTTCTAAGTTCTTTGACAACTTGTATGCATGCCTCCAAGGGGGTTTAGAGGTGTCAAGTTTAGGATTTACAATTCATTTTTCCATTTAGGTGTGTAGATTTGCAAATTTTGGGTTAAGTGTGTCCTTGCGTGCTTGGGGTTTATGTGCATATTTTCTGGATGTTTAAAGATATGGAAGATTTAGGGTTAGATTTTGGAGTCCATTTAGGTGTATAGAAATGCAATATTTGTTGGATTTTGTTTGTGTTTTTAATGTTTGTAACATGCATGATACTAAGGTCTTCTTGAAGGTGTTAAGCACACAGAAACATGTTCAACACAATATTCAAAATTTTGAGAGTTTTCCAGTGAATTGAGAGTACATAAAGCAAACTATTAATCCAAGAATGAAGTGAAAACCAGTGGAGAGTTGTAGAGTTCAAGAAAAAAAAACATTTGATTTCTTGCCGTAAATTGCGGAGTGATGTGTTGCCTAAAATTGACCATTTAGGTCGACTCAACCTAAATTGATTAACATATTGTCCTCATTTAGGTCGACTCAACCTAAATGGACTAACATATTGTCCTCATTTAGGTCGACTCAACCTAAATTGATTAACATATTGTCCTCATTTAGGTCGACTCAACCTAAATGGACTAACATATTGTCCTCATTTAGGTCGACTCAACCTAAATCGACTAACACATTGTCCTCATTTAGGTCGACTCAACCTAAATTGACTGACATATTTCCTCATTTAGGTCGACTCAACCTAAATTGACTGACATATTGTCCTCATTTAGGTCGACTCAACCTAAATTGACTGACATATTGTCCTCATTTAGGTCGACTCAACCTAAATTGATTGACATATTTCCTCATTTAGGTCGACTCAACCTAAATTTACTGACGTATTTCCTCATTTAGGTCGACTCAACCTAAATTGACTGACGTATTTCCTCATTTAGGTCGACTCAACCTAAATTGACTGACGTATTTCCTCATTTAGGTCGACTCAACCCAAATTGACTAACATATTGTCCTCATTTAGGTCGACTCAACCTAAATGAGTTGATTCCCTAGCTCAACATACTCTCATTTTAATGAAAACTACACATTTGAAGTATAATCTAGTATTTATCAACCTAACATGACTTTTAGGTTGACAAATGAACAATATTATTTTGAGAGGATCCCACTCTCTCAAAATTTTGAATATTTTGATGTTGCTCTTGTTTTAGGATGGACAATCCAAAATAACAATATGCTTCAACAGAAACTTGTGTCCTGCAATCACTACGGTGATCACTAAGTTTATTCAGAAAATAGTTTAACAATAATCCTCTCACAATTTGTGTCGAGGGAGACAAGCCTATGGTTTAACTCTGCACTCAAGGAAATTCAGAGAATGTATGCCTTCCTCTCCGCTGCCAGCCCCTTTTGGCTCGGCAAGGAAGGTGATGATAGTTTATGTAACCGACTAAGGGCGCCTAAGCCCATGCTAATAGTTATAACTACCTTTCTAGCCTATAGTTCAACTATTTTCATCTATTGGGATGCTATTTCATCCAGCTACTATCCATTCGTCTATAGTTTAACTATTTGGCCAAAAATTTGGCTCACAACATGTGCCCTATCAATAGGTATAAGACACACACATTCTATCACTATTACGTTTCAGTATATAACTCCTTCCTGTGAGGTGTCCACAATCAATGTGGGATATGTGAACTTGAGAGATGAAGCCCGGTAGTCCTCTTGTGTCCATTTGTCCGTATCTTTTGTATAAAAACTTCAAATTGCATTTTTTGTTGTTGTTGGAGGTGGTACTATGTTTGATTGTCTAATTTTTCTTAGGGTTAACACAACTCAAAAAAAAAAAATTAATTCAAAAAAATTGCTTAGCACAATCAAGCTTTTGAAAATATGTTCATAACACATTTTCTTCTCAAACCTCCTCACTTCTTGAAAATGCTTGTTGAAATTTGTTCATAGCTTTTGCACAAAAAATTCAAATCACAAAGTTATTCTTGGATGTGGTACTTTGTTTCATGTACCAACTTTCTCTAGTTTGATACAATTCCAAATAAGTGTATCTTCTATGTGGAATTGAGGTCCGAAAATATATTAAGGACATAGACCAAGTTTCATGCAATTTCAAGCAATTTCATGCTAACCCAATTTTTTTGCGATGACTAAGGACAACTTGGAATATAATGCGAACCCCTCCTCTATGTAGTGCCTCATAGTGATTATTAACACTACATTTTTTATGGCATTTAGTGTCAACTTACTATTCAAAATCATGCAAGGCTATAACTTCTCACTATAGATTTCCTTTGTTACGAACAAAGATTAAATAGGCTATATGGACAATACCGTAACACCATAGCAGGTTCGCCACCTGGCGAACGAATATTTAATTTTTTTGGAAAAATAAGGTTCGCCTCTCAAAAACTGAATTTCTCAATTTTCGTTTTTTAGCAAAAAATAAGTAAAAATGACCCTAAATAGCTTAGAAATAGCAAAATATTTCAAAAACTAATTTATTCTATTTTCGTTTTTTTGTCTTCAAAATTTTCTAATTTTTACGTTTTTTATTTTTAGAATTATTTTAGGGCGAACCTGCTATGGTACTACGGTATACAACATATGACTTTACTTGGTAAAATGTTATAGCATTGCATAACTCCAAATAGTAAGTGATATTAAATACCATAATGGTGTACAAAAGCGTAAGGTGAATTGAAGTAATTCCGGCCAATTGTGTCTATCATATTCAAAATAATTTGACTTTTATTTTTAGGATTATTTTATGTCAGACCGGCTATCAACCTACAGTAACCAAATTATTTCCTGAAAATTGGGTAAAGCCTCTATCAATTATGCCAGAGGCACCCCGGCTATCCCAGTGCACCTACAAGAACTTGGTCCGGAGATTTTCAAGTAGGTTCTAGTGAAGTAGCTTTGACACATGTTCATTGTTTTATCTACCAAGCAATGACATGTTGCATAGTTTTTGAACCAAGGTCAAATGCCTTACCACTCATCTACTTTACCATCGTTTTTTGTTGATGGAGCTCCTCATGCCCTTTTAGCTAAAACTAAGAGTAACCAATCACAAGCGCCAGAGGAGACACTTTTCAAGGTCCTATATTCTTGCCCCATCTCTAGATATTGATTGGAGGGTCAGTGCTTGAAGTTCAAAACCTCTGCATTTTAAACCATGCCACGTCCTTTGCCAAGTAGGTTTGGGACTAGATAGCGTCAATGATGTGGAGGCCATGTTTTTTAAACAAACTTTTAGGCTAAGTATGGTTCTACTAAAAGTCAGGTGAGAAGGGGGCATTAGGTGCCTTCAAGGTTGAACCATACCATGGAATGAGCATCTTCTGCTATCTTCACAGAAAACCACATCAACTCAACTCAACTTAACTCAACTCAACTCAACAGTTCAGGAGATTCTAGCCTGCCTGGTCACAACAGAGTATGCAAAAGGTGGTCAAAATCTACCTTACATCCACTTGGATTGAGAAGGCCAATTCACATCGAAATGTCAGCCTTTGCTGCATCTCTGGGATAAGGAACAGACAATGGTGTGAAACTTCGTCCAAGTTCTTTCGAATACTTAACTTACTTACTCCAGAGCTTGAGCAAACGCCGGTGCTACTACAGAGCTTGCCATATTGTTGCTGAGCTCAAACCATGTAACTTAGAGCTTCCACCCAACTCTACCGTGACTCTCATGCACCAGAATGATAGCAACCACATCTTTGGCTCCCTTACTCTCTAATAAAAGGTTGAGCAACATTTCACCTTTTTGGGGTGCATCATCATCATCCATCTTCAAGTTTGGTTTTGTCAATTTAAATTTCGGTCGTGTTGGAATGAAAGCCTCCACTTGAAGCATACCGAAAGGGTGGTTGATGTCGTGTAGCTGTGAACCAACAATTTGGAGGTTCTTGCACTCAAATCATACGAGTTATCATCATCAGTTTTCTTGGTCTCATAATCACGGGAGTGTATTCCATCTTGCAGGAGGGAGGCTTGCAAGAAGAAGGACGTTTAAGCGAGAGCACTTAGGCAGGAACAATGGCGGAGGGCATCTTAGCCTGCAACTATGGCGCCACCGGGTCTTTGCAATTGCACCCTCCTCTTGTCGCAGTCTCCACTCGCCGGCAAGCATACCGGGGCCTACAGGTATTTTTATTATCGCAAAAAAAATCAAATTATGCAACTTAGTAGTGTGGGGCGCTGCTGGAAAGGTATCTTCTGTTTGGTGGGCTGAGATGAGCACATGGGTTTTTCTGTTACGCAAATGACTGAACAAGATCTTCTGAGAATTTGTTAGGTAATCACAGATTTCCAACGTTCCAGACTTCGTTTTATGCCAATTTAACAATCCTGCACAAGCCACGTATGTAGCAAGAATTGCTTTGTGGGACTCAATTCTGGAGGATTTAAGGGTTGTTAAGGGTTTATGTTTGCTTGTTACAATAGTGCAACTTCTCTTCCGGTTGCTGTCAAAAGGAAGGTTTTGAATGCCGTGAAGGCGGCCTTGGAGTGGTGGGTTATCTTGATTTGTTGGATAATTCCAACATTTCAACATTTCAGACCTCGTATTATGCCAAGTAAAAAATTTCCGCACAAGCCACATGTGTAGCGAGATTTTTCTTGTGGAATTCAATTTTGGAGTACTTAGTCCTGCCGATGAGGTTTGTAAGGGTTTATGGGCGCTTGTTAATACAAATTTGCAACTTTTCTTCCGGTTGCGGGCAAATGGAAGGCTTTTAGAAGTCTTCCTTGCTGTCAGTAGGGGCAAGCCTTCCTGTAAAATTATAATTGCAAATGGAACCACTTCGTCCAGAAACAGAACCTTTAATTTCAAAGACATGAACGTGGCCTTGGAGTGGTGGCTTATCTGGAATCTCAATTCTGTCAAACTACTAGGGAAAATTCTAGGGAAAGGTGGGATGAGTAGACATGGGTGAGTACACTGAGAGATTTGGCATTCTTGTCAGCTGGAGGGGAGTGGGGTTAGGGTAGATCAAAATAGCTCAATTCTTCTGCCTGTTGTTTTGTTGGTAGCAGATGCTGGCGTTGAGGAAAGGTCCCACAAGAGGGGTCAATGGGGCAGTCAAAAGTCGAACGATATTGGTGAAGATGGGTGCAGAGGAAGATTCGTTACGAGGCATTGTGCATGTTTGTGGATGGGCTTGGAGGCAAACAGTGACTGCCTTGAGGTGGGGTAGCCAACCATGGTGCTCTGAGTTGGATACCTGTCTTCCAAAAATGGAGCAACTGGTAAGTGTATCGCCTGTAACAACTCTTTGTAAATCCTTTGTTGATAATGGTTTATAATTACATTTCAACATTGTGGCATTGAAAGTGCATTTACACATAATCACTCTTGTAGTTGAAGAGTGGATTTAACCTTGATGATCGTCCCTCCTATTGGTGCAATCCGTGGAGTGGAGATAAACAATTGGTGAATTCTAGTGGAAAGCTTGTCTAAGAGTACTAATTGCCTCCTACAAATCCTCCTTTTATACGCTTTGGCCTTGAAGTTGTACTCTCCCAGTGCAACATATTAACTGAAAACAAAATAGAACCAAAGACAATAAACTACAACCATTATCGCAACTACTCCCAACTACACCTTATATTGTAGTTGGACAAGGTAGAGTGGTTGTGGTTGTCACCAATGCACCTTATCCCTCAAACATAAAGCCAAAGAAAGTAAACTTCAATCATCAATCACCTTCACAGTGGTTGTGTATAAATGCACCTTGAGAAGTATGACATTCTAGTAGTTGCCATCAAAGCCATCCTAGAAAATCTGTGCTCTGTGCATTGCAGTACTATGGGGAATGAGTACCCAATCTGGGAGCGACAAGAGTTTTAATGTGATTTTGCAGTTGATCTCCTGAAGACTTTTTGTGTTTAAATTAGTCATGGATTATGCAGGTAGGCGAGGTGCACTGGCCCATGATGAAGAGGCGTGGAGTGCTATTTATCTTCAGCTCTTTGCTACTTACTGGAGCACTTGCAAGCTCAGCTCTCCAACCCACATGTGTGTGCAGGGTGCACTTACGATTCTTTTTTTCACCATTTCTTACAATGTTTAAATTCCAGCTGAACCAGATTTGGAACTGTGTATAAGCATCATCTCCCTTTTGGGCATATCATCTTTCTCTTTCTTGGGAAGTAGATTATAGCTGAAATGTTTTTATATAATAGATCAGCTCCGAATACGAGGAGCTTTTCCACTCTGTTCACAGTGTACGTGTTTTCAGATGCTTTGACAGAAGAAAATCTTCTCTTTCTTGAGGCATGGCGGACAGTTGACCGTGCTTATGTGGACAAATCATTCAATGGCCAAAGCTGGTTTAGGTATCGCGAAGATGCACTACGCAAAGAGCCAATGAGGACACGGGAACAAACTTGTATGCTCCTATGCTCTCCTTCTGACCAAAATGCAGAGCTGTTAGTGCTAATTGTTTGAACCTCTAACCACCATACTGAACTGTAAAAGAAGAGCAGCTTGGGTCATAGGTTATTATGAATTGCCGGGTCTTCCAATTTCTAATTACCTGTAACTATGACATTCATGTGATGTATATACATGCTGAAGCTACTGCGTTAGGAAGTAAATGGCCAGAATTTTTCTAATGCGTGGTAGGTGCAGCTATGCTACTAGCGTTCAGAGTCCCATTTCAATCCTGCAGCATGAAAGCTGACTGGGCTTTAATCAGGACTGGCTTTGTGCGCACCGTGGTTGCTCAGATGCAGCCATTCGAAAGATGCTGACTACCTTGGATGACCCATTCACCCGATTTCTGGAGCCTGAGAAGTTTAAGAGCTTGCAGGCAAGTTGATTCTCGGTATCTCTATTCTTGTTTGACCTTGATTCTTCATGAAGTGAGTCTTTAGTTCTGGGCAAGAACTCAATACAGATGCTCGATGTCAGTTTGTTCTAATAGATGCATTCCTCCCTTTCTCTTACTCAATTTTGAAAGTTACCTTTTTGGAAACGGATAGCCCCTTCTTGTTTAAAAGATAAAAGCTCAGTCACGGAGACGGAAGTGACGATATGCAGGTTGGGACAAATGGCGCTGTAATTGGTGTGGGTTTGGAGGTTGCCTTCAACACAAGCAATGAGAAATTTTCAAATCAAGATTTGGTGGTTGTAGCACCAGTTTCAGGTGGTCCTGCTGCGCGGGCAGGAGTGCTTCCCGGAGACTTAATCATGGCTATTGATGGTGTCCCTACACATGGCATGGGGTTGTATGATGCCGCACAGCGCCTGCAGTGAGCATCCCAATCTTATTTGAATCTGGTTTTGCTGTTTATCTGTTCAATGTGAAGAAGTATGAGGGGCAATTTACACTTGAGCTTGAGGGCCTGTCACCATTGAAATATAAAATCTCTCATTGGTGGAAAGCCTTGACCATCCCACTTCCAAGAGCTCGAGGGCGTAAGGGACCAAGGAAGTTTGAATGGATGAACAAACCTACAGAGTCCTACATGGCATGCAATGGATAGTGTTTCATGGTCTACTAGATTTTGCATCAAGCACACCTCAAAGCGGTGAATCTAACACAAAACCAGGAGACCATGACACCTCAAAATCTCACAATCCTTGATATATTATAACTTATTGTGTAGAAGGGCCCACATGAATAGGATGGCAATGAAATAGCATTTGGTTGAGAGCCTGGTCGCATATGTCTTTACACTACCCTTGAAGGCCTGTGACCACACAAAATTCAGTTTCTTTTGTCCTTGGTACGTCCTTGGGATGAGTTTCAGGGGCCTTCACAATTTCATGGTCATGGGCATTGGCATTATGTAAAGTGGCCCTGAGTACAGTCAGATATACCATCTTAAATTCCATCTGAACAAAATTGTCCAACCACAATAATAAGTGTAAAGGGTGCAACTACTTGGTGCAAAGTCGTGCTTAGTCTGGCTTATAACTTGGGAACGACTTCTCACCATGCAAGGTAATTTGTGTCCTAAAGTTGTCACTGAAGGAAATGTATATCATGCAAAGTGGTCCAAGCAAGTCTTGTCTTTAAACATTTTTCTATGTTTCAAAGAGCATGCTGTTAATAATTGAAATTGAGCACTCAAAATGCTGCAATGATTGGAATGAAGATACTACTGACTCCCAGGATGATGAGTATGTGCTTTGTGACTTAGCGTGTGTGTAACCTCTGGAAATGTGACAGAAGTGATTATGAATATGTTTCTAGAGTAGTATTGTGTCAAGTAATTGTGCGTGGAGACTGCAGACAATTCCTAGCGGATATTGCTTGCATTCTAAGCATTCCTTATTTATTGGCTTCATCCGTGTGTTGTCTGCTGTACCTCTGAAGTATAACCTCTTTGACCTGCTATTTTGCAACAGGGGCCCTGTCCAGTCCCAGGTACAACTGACATTGCTCGACAAGGAAAGCACTGTACCAAAGACAATCACAATCCTGTAAGCTTGAACAACCAGCTTCATCATTCCAGTTATTCTTCATGAGTTTCACTTCAAATTTAATTGGCTCTTAATAAAAATTCTATGAAAGGCCAGTATTTGAATCCTTTTGTATTCCTTTGAATTGCAGGAGGGAGAAGATCACATTAAATCCAGTTACATGGCGTCTTTGCAATGTTCCACAGAACGATGGAGAAATTCCATTGAAGTTGGGCTATATTCGGCTGTCCACCTTTAATCAAAACTCTTCAAGTGCAACCTCATGCTTTTGTCATCTTAGTCATTCATAAGTTGTAGAAATTTTGAGAGTAGCAGTTTTTGGTGAAGTCTGTTGATTGTGTTTTTCCTTAGCTACTAAAAGTACATAACTTTTTCTAGCTGTAGACAGAATATGAAATCGTGTATCTGTTATTCAGTCAGCCCCACCTCATACTTGCCCCATTTTCCAGAATCCCTCCTCTGTAAGGGCTGTTGTTCATGATTTGGATAATTGGCACCTAGGTTTTCATACTTTTCAGGATATGTTTTGTTTTGAGCGAATCAAATTATAATGTAACAGTTGCCAACTGTTTTGTGCAAAATTAGGTGCTGTGAAGACAGCAATAAAGAGTCTGCAGGATGGTGGCGCAACAGCATTTGTACTTGACATAAGAAATAATAGGTAAAGTTCATCTATCCTTCTGTTATTCTCGAATGATAAATTGAGAGATGGTGTAGCTCAGCAGCATACAGGATTTAATGCACTTCTTTGAGATATTTAACACTATGGAAAGTTTGTAGTAATCCAATTGTAGGCCAGTTCTGTCTATACTTTTCAAATAATGTGCTCCATTATGGAACATGTTAAGGAAGAGTTACCGTAACATGTTTACTGCTTTCTAATGTACATATATTCATTTAATGGCTGCCACTTGTTGCATCCTGTAAAGTATGAGTTGATGCACTAGAGACTACTCTCTTTGCATAATCATCAATATAAAAAAATTCTCGTATATCTGTGGATGACAAGGTATTTCTTAAGATGCACAGCCAAATGCACAATTGTTTTGAGGATTGACAATGGACATTGTTTGGTGACAGTGGTGGCCTGTTCCCTGCTGGAGTAGAGATTGCAAAAATGTGGTATGTATCATTACATTTGTGCTTTCATTGAGAATATTTTCTAATAATCTTTTGCGCACGTATTCTCATGTCCCATGTGTGTTCTCCATTTACATCTGGCTGAATCTCCTGTTGGTGCTTTGATTTTGCCAGGCTGGACAAGGGTGTAGTCGTGTACATTGCAGATAGCATGGGTGTTCGAGATATTTATGATACAAATGGAAGTGCAGCTATTTCCATCAAAGAGCCTCTTGCTGTTCTGGTGAGCCTATGCAACATACTAAAGTATCCTCTCTATTCTGTTGCATTTTCTACGGTAAAAAGAACAATGTTCTACCTGCAGGAAGAGGTTAATTTTCAATTGGATTTTTCCAGCTTCTTTAGAGATATGTGGTTCCATTCTTGCGAGGCAAGGTGTGTTTTATTCAAAGGTGGCGGAATGGCAGGTTAACAAGGGAACAGCAAGTGCAAGTGAAATTTTAGCAGGGGCTCTGAAGGACAACAAACGGGCTGTTATTTTAGGGGAGCCTACTTTTGGCAAAGGGTGAGCAATAGTTTCTCATAACAAGCTGATCAGAAAATGGCGAGGATATTTTGTGACCTCAACTTTCTAAAACAGTTAAATTAATTGCATCATGTCATTCTAAGTTCCTAATACATTCCAAGTGGCTCTAAATTGACAGGAAAATACAGTCTGTGTTTGCATTGTCCGACGGTTCAGGCATGGCAGTCACAATTGCCCGTTATGAAACTCCAGCTCATACAGACATTGACAAGGTACATAGCGTCCCATTTTTTCTGAAATATTCCTTGTTGATTGCTTGAAATACACTCACCTAGTGCTTTTGATTGAGTACCAGAAATTTTCAGTCTCCCCAATTTCAAGAGTTATGGTGTCCATAACACATGTATGACTATTGACCCTCGTGTGACTACAGGTAGGAATTACACCAGATCATCAGCTGCCAAGCATGCTTCCTATGGATGAGGAGAGTTTTTGCCAATGTCTTGAAAATCCCACTTCAGCTTGTAATATCTCCCTCTCAAGTTTATTCTTGAGATGATCTCGTCCCAGACAGAAGTTTGTATCCACTTTCATTTTGTCGACCTTTTAAATCTGAAGCCCATTTATTGTAGAGCATGTTGTCTTTGAGGATTGGATCATATCTCATCCAATTGAGGGCAACTACAATAATCCCGTGTAATGATAGCCATGAATATTGGTATCCCATTTTCAACATTGCACCTGCAACTTTTAAAATACAGTTTACTTTGCTCATTCTGTGCACGGGAAGTTGATGGGCCTTGCAAACTACACTGAATATTCCTATTAATGCAGGTGGGAAATTAGTTTGGAAATAATTAATGTGAGCTACACTAATTTTCTAGTCAACGTGGAATTAATGTGGGTCCAACCAACAAAATGATATTAGTTTTCGGAAAAAAGTAGCACAAAATAAATAATTACCAACATTAATATTTCTAGAAAAATAATTAATGTGGCCCATGCTAATTCTCTACTTGAAATTTAGCGTGGATTGTAATTTGGCCCACATTAATTCTCATCATGAGAGTTAGTGTGGACTCTAGAGAATTACTATGGCCCACAGTATTAGGACTATTTAGTGCACCGAACACAAATCCTTCAGTATTAGTGTGGAATGAGGTCTACTCAACATACTTTCCAGTTTTCAAAATCATGTGAAAAGTAGAACGATTTTCATGCTGCATGTAGAAGGTGGCATGTCAATAAAGTTGACAAGCATACACCACCATCTTGTATTTGTGACTTTCACTTGGGAAGTTTAGCACGAAGCAAACACTTTTCCTTATTTTCAAGCTAGTCAGCAACGCTCAACAATAACACATTCAATAATAGAGTCAGTTTTTTAGGATTGTATAGGTGTGTATAATAGTATCATCCATTTCCAATTATAAGATAATTTACACATTATACAAGTTGTTTCAAATAAGAAAGATAACATATATCAAGATACATGTAGTCCCACTATGAGTTTGTGAGTAGAGTGGTTCCCATTTTTAATATTTAAGAAATTCCTTCTTGGGGAAAACATAGTGGGAAACTGTAGCAAGGACACCACCTGAGACTTTGGGCAAGAACTTTGATATAAGAACTTCCATTAGTTGTTTTAACAGACAAGAAATACTCAAGATTTGTGACCATGCTCATAGTGAACGGAATGGCGCTGCAAGTGGGGATTGTTAAATCGACCACTGGTTATAACAACCACAATCAATATGTAAAGTGCTGAATAGGCTCTGACTTGTCATCCAAGTTCACCAAGTTATTAATTATAACACAAAGCTAATACATTGCTTCTCTTCATGTGTGATGAAAAATCAACTTTTGATAGATCATGTGACTGCACTACGCATCTCTATGGTCATTTTAACAATTCCCAAAACAACCCATCAATCAAATGACACTTTATATCTGCATCACATCCACAGTAGTGAAAATATGTTCTCTTGGTTGAACAAAGTGTGCCATACACACCAAGTATCTTCCAAATATGCACCAGCTTTGTGAGAGGATAATTGCATAAAAGCCAAGCCCATCTATTCTCCGCTCAAAGGTTAACTAAATCAGTGCTGAAAGAAGCCATTGTGTCACAATTCAAGTCACTCAGATAAGATACTTGTAATATTGCATCAAATAAACATGCTACTTTAAAAGTCCAGAAAATTGACAAGATACAAGGTTACAAGTGAAAAATTGCCAAACCAAATTTTGGATCAAATTTATGTACAGAAAGAATTGAGTTCACCACGGATACATATGGAGTCGAAGGCTTTCACAAACTGGGCAATTTTGCTCCTCAACCAGCACCAATTTTGACTCTCCAAGCTATATGATGCGTTACACTTCCAACTGGAGATATCATTCCAACCCAGTCCTGGAACCTGTACATGTAAGTCCGGGCGCATTTTACATGTCTTTGATTACAAGGACAATAGAGTAGTAATTTACTTTGACCAAGGTCATCTATCAATCACCTTCTTATTCTATGTACACCTTACCATAAACCTGCACTACGCTTAGTTTTTTCTACACAATGAAAAAGTTTCCTTGCCGGACATGATGAGCATCATCACTTCTGATGGAGCTCAAGATAGGTATCTGTAACATGATAGCCCACCTATAGCATCCGAATGTACCACTCCATAATGACCATCAGGAGTCCTCCCAAAGGATGTTCAGTTTTCTTTTTGTACCTCCTTCACTTAAACAGTATGCCAATGTGATTTAAGTAGGTTAACCTTTGTCAGGGTATGCCTCCTAGGAGTCTTGGTTTAATTCATGAGAATAGGCAGGAAACTACAATTTGATAACAACTAGGCACTATACCTAAAATGGGGTGAATGTGCCAACATGACCCATTTTGTTTTCACAAGCCTTGGGGGGTCCCCCTCATGTCTCTGTCAGAAGTGTTGGACGAGCCTGAGCATTAACAATGCATTGATGTTGGCGAAGGGTCACATGGTCAGCATATTTTCGGAGACGGTGCCTATCATTATCAGACAAGAGTAGAGGTGGCTGGAGTGGTAATGCCACTGCCTCAACCACAAGAAAATAAAGAAGGGAAGCAGCTTTTGCATAGACTTCAGCTGCACTTGTCAGCTTACCATAAAGCTCCTCCACCTATAAACACATTTAGTTATGAGCTAAACCTTCACTGGCAAGAGCTTAAAATCGAGGTCAAGGAAGCCAACCTAAATAGCATACCTAGAAAATACTTCTTTTACAGCAACCTCATTGAGATCAATCCAATGATGTTCTCCATGAACCAACATAACATAGTTAATGTGATGTGCAACATATTGAAACAATTTCAAGTAATACTTTTAAATTATTAACTGACACAGAAACTATGCAGTGCCTTGTACGGTCTATAAACAAGATTATCTTTTGAAGATAAAATTAACCATTTGTGACTTGAACCCCTGACAGGCAAATAAGTCTCCTCAATTCTCAAGTTCCTGTAACTTCTAGCTTCAAATTCACCTTGAACTATACTTGAACCTACACATGTATCATCACAGGCACTTGTACTATTTCCATGCAAAGAGTATGAATCAATGTTGTAAATGAGTGGGTTAGATTTACCGCTCCAGCCCTGCCCAAGGCAAGCGCAGCTTGAAAGATGAGCTCCATGGCATCTGGCATCTCTGCCGTTGCTGCAATCCATTTGTCCAGAACCAGACAGGCTTAAGTATTTGGATTAGAAACTGTTAATCAGATTTCTTTAATATATAGAAACTTTTGGGCATGCCAGTAAACTACCACAAGACTCAAAATCATTCCAACTCTGAGATGAGTGAAGTACACTTACGATGAACTACAGTGATATGTGATGACAAAGTTTCAGCTCTCTGTACAGCAAACGCAAACTCCCGTTCCATCAAAGAGCAAGTATTTACGACAGATAATCCTTCACCCTCCTCCATTTTAATGCCCCTCCCCTCATTACTGCTGCTGTGTTCACAGCTACCAACAGTTTCTGCCCAGCTTTTACATACAATAAGTGCTTCCTTCCAAATGGCCAAGCATACGAGCTGAATAGAGAATGACTCCAGTACTTGCCCTGATTCCATCTGTAGGTACAGGTTCAGAAAACTATAATTCATATGTACCACATTTGCCTCTATACTTAGTACAGTATATCAATAGTGTTTGGGAAATATGACTCACAAGGCCATGGCTAAGGACAGCTATCAACAATTTCCATAATAGTCCAGCTATTGCAAAATACTAACTCTAAATGCATTGTCTTGATTTCAGTTTCCACCTGTTACAAGGGAGGTTGTTACAAGAGATTGTTACATGGATAAAAAGACAGAACTGTCTGCCCACACAGAAGACAAGACTCTGGACTTTCTAAGCAGCATATACACTCCCCTGATGTACGAGGACAAATCTTCGTTCTTTGAAACCTGACACAAGTTTCCTACTAACGATGCCGGTTTGCAAAATACCCATGTTTATTGCAGAATACAATCGCAAACTTCTAGGAGAGGATAGAATAAGCCACTTAAACAATTTCACCCATGCCAAATGGCTGGGAACAAAAATGCTCCCCAGTAACCTTTTCATCATAAACAGGAAAGAGAAGACTTGCACAAAAACCATCCAATAATGGAAATATATATATATATATATATATATATATTAAAATTTTAAAACACACACACACACACACACACACACACACACAAACCTTAAAAATATAATTTATAATTTACAAAAAAAAAAGTTATCCAGTAAGGGTAAGGTCAAATCCACCAACCTTGCCAGTAGCAAGCTCTGTAACAAGTCGCGCACATTTCTGCAAGGATGAAAGTCGAGTAGGAGGATGTTGTGAAGGACCTTCAAACTTATCTGCAGATTCTTGTGAGCTGTGTGAAGGAACAGAAGCATTACTACCTGCACTACCAACCCCTCCTCCAGAGTTTGTTGTAGTAATATTCAAATTACTTGGTATTTTTTGAGGGGATCCACTGCTTCCCCTATTTTGGACGCCAACATCAGACGCACTGAATGACATTGCAAGATTTTCTGTTGATATCTGTGGAACCGCCACTAGAACATACTCCCGCTCAATAGTGTCAATTGAATTCTCCAAAGTACCTGTCAAACCTGCCACAATAAATAAATAAAACACATGTAAAGAGGTAAGAGAATTTATCCTCTAAAGGTTTGCACAGGACTCATGGGGAGGGAGGAAGGGGACAGTTATACATAAACTACAAAAATATCGGAAGCTCGAAGAGCTCACGGGACTAAATAAAAGACAAAGTGCCTCCATCAGAACTAAACAGTGATTTGCATCAAGCCTTTACTTTTTGCAAGGAAGGAATAAACACCTTTCATCCTCGCATCTGAAAGCTTCTGATAAGCACGAGCTGTCACAGGAGATGCAATAGTATGGCCTCCTAAACTCAATAAAAATAAATAGTTTAAAAAAGAATGTGCATAAACACAAATCCCACTGCAGAAGTATGCTAAACACCACTAGAGGAGATGTGCATGTATGCTGGCAGATTACCTATGTAATGACAAGTAGGACAAATCTATAGTAAGATTATTAGGAGATCCTTGAACATTCTTTGCAAGTAAATATAACCTCTTTTTAAAAGAGGAAACAAAAACTTTCCAAAAAACCCTTGAACAACCTAAGAGATGGTCTCATTACATCCTTACAGACTTCAACTTGGGAAGAGTCTTTAGAACATAGAAAGAAATACATTGATGATGTAACGTGAAAGAAGAGCTAGGGCCAATATGGAAAACGGTTAACCATTGAAGGATGTTAAGATATTGAGGTATAAATGTTCCACTTGCATACCTTTTGTGGAGGATACATTAAGAGCAGAGTTATATTCTGTTTCCAAAGATGTTGGCCTTTCTTCAAATCCACCCTGCCCCCGGTTTCTTGTCCTGTCTCCCATAAAATCTGGTGAAGGAAAGCCCAACCGAGGTGGAGGAGAGGTACCCGACAAAGGTTGTTTTCTGCCAATGGGAGGAAGTAATGGACTGCTGGATGGCAAAAACGGTGGTGGCTTTGTAGACAATCTACTTGTTGTACCATCTGTTTGTTGTTCATCCAGAAGAAAACATTCCTGGTCAGAAGTTTCACTTGTTTCACCAGTTCCTCCGGAATTGCTCCCCACTGGTTGATTATCATCTGCCTTTGGTCTGCATTAAAGGCACAACAATGCACATTGTTGGATGGTGTTTCAAGATTTGGATAAATTAATCTCCACCACTACATGCACACTGGAAGATAAAGCAGAAAAGTGGATATAGAGAAATTAGAGAATACCTCATAGCTCCCATAAAGGGATGATTGAAGAACTCATCAAAAGACAGACGCTCCACTGTCCAGAAGTCAACATGGATCCAAAATTGCCAATAAACTTATTAATGAAAAACCTCTGGAGAAAATGACAAAATATGGAGAGGTCAAATCTAAAGGGGGCCTAGACGGGGACAACACCTCAAAGATAAGATGTAGAAAAATTACCTTCTAGATACTTGACAGTTTTAAAACAACCAGATGACCCACAAAGTGGAGGCATAACGTGGGACAGAAACTACTGGAGTTACCTGTAACAAATGACAAGCTACATGAAAGGAATGCTCAAAAGTAAATATAATATGGTACCTGGATTTCTCCGTAGCAATTTCCGGCACATATCTATGCAGTCAGGGTGCAGCTGTTCCATCAAATCCTCAGGAAATCGCACCTCATTTGACTTCATAATGTTTTGCAGGAGCTGACATCCAAAGAGAACACAATATAATTGACTGGATGTCTATTCAAGCAAACAACAACATGATTGATGATAGGATGGGAAAATACAAAACAAGACACTTAACATGTGCAGGCCTAGAGACTCAAAAGCCACAAATATCACACAGAAAACAATCCCCTTACCCTCTTTGAGATCCACACTTTGACTCCCTTGGACACATTTGGACATCTAAGTCTCAATTAACAACCATGGTCTAGATGTAGACACTGACCCCAACAGAAGGAACTTTAGAGCGAAGTGAATATGTGTTTATGGGTGGGAAATCACACCAGTCACATATATAAACTAAAATACAAATCACAACATGCATATTGAGTAGACTCTCAACCATTGGTCTCAAGTATGGATTATTGGAGATGGATTGATGAGTGTAATACCTGGACGTGATTGTTGCCACTGAAAGGAGGTCGGCCTGTCACCAACTGAAAAAGGATAGCACCCACACTCCATAGATCAGCCTGCAGGACAACAAAACCACATCCCACCAGGTACAAGTTAGGACAATAAAACCTACATGAAGACAATCAGATTAAACTCAGGTTGCGTTGAATATATCATGTCAGTGCATGTTTTTCACTATATAAACAGATCCTACTACATACTCAACGAGAAGCTCAATGGAAAATCTCCTACCTATATTCATGGAAACGTTGATCCTTATGCATTAATTGGGCCTAAAGAAATTATGCAAGAGCTAGGGCTATTTCAAATTTCAAATTTATCAAATGTAACACACATACAAGAAGTATAAACTTGCACAGTTGGTCTTTGCTCGACTTCAGGAAGCATCTCACTGGGAAGACAACCTAAAAGAGGTATGAACAGTGCTTCACAAAAAGAGTCAGAAAGTGTGCTCACCTTTGCATCGTATCTTTTTTGCTGAAGAATCTCAGGTGCCATGTATAAGGGTGAGCCACATAAAGTCTCCGCCATGCCCTGGGGCTGCAGCGACCTTGCAAACCCAAAGTCAGCAATCTTCAGCACTGCGTGACTGTCATTTGTAGACAGCAGCAAATTCTGCAGCAGAAAGAAAGTGAAGGTGGTTAGACAGGGAAGAGAACCACATTTGAAAATTGGATGAACATGACAACCACCGTCTGGAGTGTGATGTTCTTGTAATAAAATTGCATCAAACAAAAATGATGACACAAATGCAGTACCTTACTGAGAGAAGGAGGAACATAAAGCTGTCTCAACTATTCAAAAGAAATAAACTACAACCCCAGTCAGAGCCTCAATTAGTACTCTTCCCTACAAGGCAGATGCAGAATCTCCTTCAAGCGACCTAGATGGAACATGGTATCATATAAGTGGAGCTGACCTGAGGCTTGAGGTCACGATGAATCAAATGATTTTGGCGTAGCACCTGAAGTCCGGCTCCTGTTCCCATTATCCACCCCACCTCTGATTTAATTGAGGTTACATGTGCCTACCCAACCAACAAAATTTGAACAAAATCAACCACAAACTGACAGTATACCCCTTTTCAAACTTTGAATGGTAGGAGGACTTCTCACTCTCACACACACAATTGACAAAAAAACAAAAAAACAAAAAATACCTTCACAAATCAAGATTTCCATGTGCAATTGATGGAATAAATTGGCAAGAACACAAACCTAGCTGCCGCATAAAGTGACGCGCAACTACTTCTGACACCTTGCCATACCGCTGAATGTAGGAGAACAAATCCCCACCGGCACAGTACTCCAACACTAGGTAAATTCTATTTGGTGCCTGCAACCAGTCACATGTGTGGCAGTATGTAAGAGGCAATTCAATTTGAAAAATTCAACAATCCACGGCCATCTATAACAGTCTGCGTCACCAAAACCCCTGCTACTCCCTCCATTAGGGTTAACCCCAAAACTCTTGCTGTGGTTTCCAAACTCATAAATCAGACAGACCTGATAAGCAAAAGGGAAAGGGACAGGTATGTGAGCGGCAATTCATGCTGAGAAATCCAACAATCCATAACAATTTTTAATTGTCCTCGTCCCCAAAACCCCGGTCATTCCTTCCATTAGGGTTAACCCAGAAAAAATTGACATAGTTCCCAAGATCCATGAATCAACCCATAGACAGGGCAGGGAAAAGAGAAAGGGAAAGGTGTGTGAGCGGCAATTCATGTTGAGAAATCCAACAATCCATAACAATCTATAATAACACAAAACAATCAATAACAATCCATAATAACACAAAACAATCCATAATAACACAAAACAATCCATAATAACACAAAACAATCCATAATAATCCATAATTGTCCGCGTCACCAAAATCCTCTGCCACTCCCTCCCATTAGGGTTAACGCCCAAACTCTTGCTAGGGTTCCCAAACATTCCATGAATCAAACCATGGGCAGGCCAGGGGGAAAAAGAGAAAGGAAATGGAAAAGGTACGTGAGCGGCAATTCGTGTTGAGAAATCCAACATTCGATAACGATCCATAACTGTCCAGTCAAAACCCTCGGCCATTCCCGCAATTAGGGTTGACCCCAAACTCTTGCCAGGGTTCCCAAAGTTCATGAATGAAACCATGGACAGGGGCAGGGGAAAGGAAAAGGAAAAGGAACAGGGACAAGGACAGGGAAAGGCATGCGAGCGGCAATTCACGTAAAGAAATCCATAACAATCCAAAACAATCCATAACAATCCATAATTGTCCAGTCAAAACCCTCTGCCGTTCCCTCCCATTAGAGTTAAGCCCAAACTCTTGATAGGGTTCCCAACTCCACGAATCAAACCATGGAGTTACAGGGCAGGGGGAAAGAGAAAGGGAAAGAGAAGTAAGGATTGAGGATGGACAAATCCCACCCACCTCGACAATATCGTGCAGCTTGATGATGTTGGGATGTTTGGCTCTCTGCAAAATCTCAATCTCGGACTTCAGACTCTCTTGCAGCTTCTTGTTAAGACGCTCTGTGGCAATCTCCTTGATGGCCACCACCCCCGGCCTCTGCTTGTGATGTGCCTTCCATACCACCGCAAATGACCCTGTTCCTATCTGCTGGGTCACATTGTAATCCCCTATCACTCGCCCTCCCCCACTCCCCACTCTCCCCGCCATCAAATCCACAAAACCCACAATCACAACACCACCAATCTCTCATAAGAAACCTGCTACCCTCCAACCCTAACCGTGTTGATGTCCCTTGCAAATTCTGTTGATGATGTTGTGGTGTTTGGTGTGTAGGGAAGAAGAAGTAGAAGAAGAAGAGGGTTTGCGTTAATCCCTCGTAAGAAAACCTGCAACCTTCCAACCCTAACCCTGTTGATAGGTCTTGCAAATTCTGTTGATGTCGTTGTGGTGTTTGGTTTGTAGGGAAGATGTACGTGTGGGTATGAGAGAAGAAGAAGAAGAAGAAGTAGAGGGTTTGCTTGCTTGCTGTTGCTGTATTGAGCTGCCTAACTTAAGCTTAAGTAAGTTTGGCTTTGAGAGGAAGAGGGAGAGAGAGGAAGAAAAGGAATGAGAGTGTTCGATGATGATGTCGATGTTGTTGATGATGGAGTTTGGCAGGCTTTTTAGTTTTCTAATCATCATGTGTGAGTGTGTCACTTTTACATGATGCCTAATTCGGTAGGTAGGTAGGTAGGTGCCTCTTGGGCTGGGTGGGCCACTCTTGCCTCTCTTGTAGAAGAGAAGTGTGGTGTGGTGGACGCGATGTGTTGTTGTTTTTTGTTTGTGTACAATATGAAAGTTGATTGTGGGGAGATCGAGTAACTTAGTCTTGTTGCTTCTTCTTTTGTTGTTTCACTTTTCTAAGTTAACTTAACTTAGTTGTGGGTCTTGGATAACTTGAGGGGTGTGTTTCTGTTGAGGAGCGGAAGTCTGGAAGTGGAATGATGGTGTCACCAAGAATCTATTACACAATTCTTTGCTTCATGAATATAACAATGCGAGTTTCATAAAGCGGAAAGATGATGAAGTTCGGGAATGAACCTCCTAGAAATATGCTACAAATCTACTTGGAGAAGGCGGTGCCAAGGTGATGTCATTGTTATCTTTATGTTCTTTGATGAGAATGCAAGATATTGTTGTTTGTGTGTAATGAAGAGTTGCTTGTGGGGAGGGTTTGTCTCTTTTATATTCTATTCTTCTCTTTTACTTTTCTTCCATTTTTTTCTTTTTTTTTCTTTTTTTTTTGAGACAGAAGGTCGACAGGCCAGCGCCAAAGCACAAGAGGCAGTTGACCACCTGGCAAGTTTATGTCAGGTAGAGAGGAGATTTCACAACCGGGAATCAAACCGCCAACTTCTTCCTTGAGATTTGGGTATCTCTCCACCACCATCCAGTAGTTTAGGGTCATCTTGGACCACTTTTACTTTTCTTGTGAGTGTTGGATAACTTAGGGCCGGTTCACAAGTCCTAAATCCGTGTCCCAAGTCATGAGTCCCTTGAGGTCACAATCTTAGCCATTGAGAGCATGGAAGTTTAGACTTACCACTTCAGATGGGGTCCCAAGTCCCTAGTCCCAAATAAGACATGGATGCCTACATGTCAACACTTTTTGGAGGTGAGGCTTGGGACTTGTGTTGAGAGTTGGGTCGAGCAAAAAGCTAGACCCAACTCTCAACACAAGTCCCATGATATTTTGAGTAAAATAATCAAGATCCAACTTTAATGATAATTTATCATAGTTTAATGGTTTCTTGAAGCTCAAAAGTCGGAACTTTGCCTCCATGTTGGGACTTGCTAACATGAGTGGGACGTGGGACTTCAGACCCCATGTGAACCGGCCCTTAAAGGTGTGTTTTCATTTGAGGAGAGTGGACACGGAACGATGATGTCATCGAGAATTTATGGCACAACTTTTTCCTTCAAGAATAGTGTTATGAGTTGTCCAAAGCGGAATGCCGCTAAAGTGGAAGCCATGAAACCCCCTTTAAAATGCACTACCAACTTAGAGAAGGTGTACTAAGTTGACATCATCGTTTTGTTTTCACTCCTCAATGGATTGCCCCCGAAATGGGTTGTGTTGTTTTGTGGGCTATGAAAAGTTGCTTGTGGGGAGGCCTTGTTTCTTTCCCTTTTCACGTCTCTTTGCGGAGTTTGGATAAGGGTACAATTCCAGCGAGGAGTGGAAGTGGTCATTGATGCTATCAAGATTATGTATTCTTTGGTTCTTTGCAAATAGTGATACAAATCTTACAAAGGGGAAAGTTGAGAACTCAAATGTGAACCCTAGAAATGCACTACCTATTTGAGAGAAGGTGTCATCCACTTCTCAATGCACCATAAAAGGGTTGCCCTTGCCCCCCCCCCTTTCTCCTCATACATCCATTTAGAAAGTGAGCATGTAATGAAATCTTCTATATCTTGTCATTTTAGCTGATAAGACACCAAAAGAGACTCTAAAGTAGTCTAATGGGGCCCAAGTTAAGGGAATCGGCCCTCAACCTAAGTTGCTACATGGTGCTTATGTTTACTAGAGCCCGTTCATCCATGATAGTTGAACTCACCTAGATGCACCCCCCCCCCAAAAAAAAACAAAAAACAAAAAAAGGCTACATTGTTTATGGTATTTAATACACATCATTTAAGTTATGTGGACCTTACGTGGTAACTCTTTTTTATCATGGCTTATTAAGGCTTCAAATAGTGAGTGCCACTAAGGGCATGTTTATACTAGTGACCAATGACCTTGACCAACACTGCTATTAAATCTCCCATTGGTTGAGAAATGAATGGATGTCCCCCCTTTGTTTTACACAAGGTCATCATAAATAGAAGTGACCATGGGTGAGCATGTCAAAAAATGGATAAGAAGTGGCATGGAATTTTACATGTCCATAAATGGATAATGTTTGGTGGTCATTGGATTTTGTAGCAAGAGAACTTAAATAGGTCGTTGTAGAGGAAACAAGGTGGCCATCTTAGAAGAAAATGGTCACTTTAAGAAAGAAACAATTCTAAAAAAGTATGATTATAATGATTATTATTTTAAGCAATATTTTATTTTATTTTCATCAAAAAAATTACGTCCAAGTCTAAGCCCACTTTCCTACATATCCCATGCCAAACGTTGTTAAAAAATGATGTGGACTTCTCTTGGTCTACGGACTACCAACCATGACTATAAGAAATTATAGAAATACATTACCTAAGAACTCCCTAAGAAGTATGACGAATTCCATTGATAACTCGGAATTGGAAATGGCTTATGCCTTTTGTCATGAACTCCAAAGTGATTAATTATCAAAGTTCCATCATTGTTTTTGGGCATGTTCTATACACACACATCACGAATAAAATTTAGATTTCAACACTAGGGTTGAACTGAACATGTTCTTCACATTTGTAGTAGTGGTGGCGGAATGAGTAGGTGTGGGGATAGAAAGAAAAGCAATAAAGTGAAGAGATATATTGTTCATTTGCACATGGGTTGGAACAACAAATACCAAGGGTTTGCAAGGCAACAAATGTTACCCATCTTTGAATCCTACTTAAGGGGTTGGATCAACTAGTATGTTTTTATTTTCAATCAAAATTTCAAAATGATGCTACATTGATTATCCCAGTTAATGGGTGTTACTATTTAGAGTTACACAATGCAATAACATCTTACTCAAGAGCTCAATTTTTTGCTAACATAAGTTCAATAGACCATTCAAACATTATAGAAACATAAATGACTTTGCTCAGTAAAAGATTACATTCATTAAATAGTTGTAGCACTGCACAACTCCAAATAATAACATGTGCTAATTGGGACAACTAGTGCAGTTCCAAATGTGTGATGTAGTTCAAAATTCACCTTGTACAATTTTCTTTTCTATGTTCTCTTCAAGCAAGCATTTACATGAAATCAAGATTTATAGTATATCTTTGATTTCAGTTGGAACCCCAATGCTTCTAAAATGTCATTTTGCCCCTAAGTACTTTCATTTGAGGTAATATCATGGAACATGATAAATTTATCATTATTTTAAAAACGATTACTCAAAGTGAACATGTAGGACATGCATGGGACAATTTTCACTAACCCCCCCCCCCCAATGGTACTTGTCAAAGTTAACATGACAAATACACTAAATTATCCTATTAAAGTGGGTTACCATTCAGAGTTACATGTTGCTATAACTTTTTACTGACATTATTTTTTCCTTACCAACTAAGTTATATCATATTCTTCGGTGTGCATACTAAATACGCATGTTATTTGGGTCAAAAATGATACTCTCAGTAACATGTTATAGCAATGCTTAACTCCAAATGGTAACCCACACTAATTAGACCCAAAAATTGTATTTGCGGTAATAGTTATCAAGCTATGATCATTAAGTAAAGGTACTTACTTGCAAAGGCCGAGAGCAATTGATATATCATGAGCAATAGTTGAGCTCGACTTTCAAGTCATGTCCCCAATTCCCTAGCCTCTCGGAGACCTCCTAGTCCCTTCCTTTACCTTCCATCGTTGGCCGCTCCAATTTAGTTTCTAGATATGTACAGCTCCTGTAACCATCACCCCCAACTACACTAAGGGCCACTTCACACACGAGACTGAGAGCCCATGACCGTTACACTTCAAGCACTCTCATTGGTGGAAAGGGCGGAGCCGGTCCAAGTTCGCTTCACACTACGCTTGAGGGACCAGCGGAGCATGTGAAATTGTGAATGCAAGATGGATGTAAAGTCTACATGGATTCCTACATGGCATCAAATGCATCATGTTTCACGGTCGCTTGGACTATTTTCGAAAACCACCTCTTGGAGGTAGGCCAGGAGACCATGCACTCCGAACGCTCACACCCATTGATTTATTATGTTTTTATCATGTGTGAGGACCCGCATGAATAGACATTCATTGAAATATCATTTGGTTGAAGGCCCTTCACACTACACTTGAGGGTTTGTGACCACACTACATGATTTTGGAGGTGTCTTGGGACAACCTTTGGACACTTTCTTTTGGGCTCTCATGGTCACAACTCTTGGCTCATGTGTGAAGTGGCCCTAAACAATCCTATAAGTGTGGGTGGAAACTTAGCGTGGAATTTATTAACTTGGGCCACTTTATTTGTCTAGAACGTGGGTCCAATACCATTGGTGTTCCCCTCGATCTTTCTTGAGACTTTTAACCAACACCTTACATAAAATAAAATAGCCATCAAAAGCACTCATGAAATAAAACATTCACCCACATCAATTTCCTACAAAACAATCAACATGGCCACAATAATTGAAACTAGATATTTGGCTTGGGTTGAAAATCAATGTGGGTTTTCGAGAATTACAGTCGCCCACACTAATAAGACTATTTAGTGTCATGCTCCAAAAGTATCACTACACTAAATAGTCCTATTAGCGTGGGCCATAATTATTCTCTCAAATCAATCTGGATAATAATAATAATAATAATAATAATAATAACGTGGTCCACGTTGATTCCAACCCATGTCATATCTATAGCTTAAAATTAGTTGTGGCCACATTAATTGTCTCCCTAGGAAATTGATGTGAGTGGAAAATTGAGTTTATACATATTGCTTTTGATGTAAGGTGATTATTTTCTTTTATGTAAGGTGTTGGTCATAAGTCTCAAGGAAAACAAAGGGGAAGATCCAGGGTCTTGGACCCATGTTACTTCCATGCTAATTTTCCACCTACGCCAAAGGCCACTTTAATTTAATCTAGAGCTTGAGGGCCCTTGACCTATGATATACAAATCATGTGATTGGTCAAGAAGCCAGAGACATTCCAAGTTCACTTTACACTAGACCATGAGGGACCCAAGAGTGCAAAGAAATTCGAATGGATGAAAATATTATATGGCACCAAGTGGCTAATGTTTCATGGTCGACATGTGGCTAATGTTTCGTGTTTCATGGTTTAATGTATTGTGTTAGGCCCATTAAAAAGAGGTAGGTAGGTATAACGCAAGACTAGGGGGCATGGCAAACAATGAAATTGCCATTGGCACCTAGACATATTATATTGCCATTATGGGGTCATGGACTACCTACTATTTTGGATTGTCAATTAAACATATCGTGGTCCCTCAACATGTTCCACTTCTTTTCACACTAAGCTTGAGAGCCCAACGATTGCAAAATTGAATTTATGTTTCCCAAGGCACAACCTATGGATGATTTTCAAGGGTCCTTAGATCTTAATGGTCATGGCTCTTGGGTTGTGTGCAAAGCAACTTTAATAGAATCATATAGTAGAGTTATTTGTTATGTATAGCAAATAAAACCATGGGTTTAGTCCCCAACCATGAGTTTACGAGAATTAACACAAAGTCACCCAAGTTTTCTTTCTTAATGTTTAAATTACCATACACAAAGAGTGGTGTCCGGCTATTACAACCTGTCTTTCTAGCTTGTCATAGCATGATGGATGCGCCAAGCTAGCCTTGCATAGGACTCCTAGACTCTAAAATCAATTTCATTTCATAGGCTGATCCAATATTTAGGACAACAAGTCCCATGCGCATGCCATATTCTCACGGGGGGGGGCAGTGTGTTAAAAAGTTAAGGATATAGGTGCGAACAACCACTATTTTATAGGGGGGTATTACTTCCAATTCTCTTCTTTTTTCCACATGCTATCATTATGTCAATTTCTACTTTGGGTTAATAGAAAAATGGCTTGCATTACTTATAATTCCAAATTACCTATTATTCCATACCCTATAGTACCTTAAAGTTGTCCAATGCCATTTTTGATACCCTATATTACTCTTAAGTCATTTATAATTTTTAGCCCCATGTTTTTAAAATACCCTATCATTTGTTCGCACGTATATTGCTACTCCACCATTGACTACCCCCCCCCCCGAGCATATTCTAGATCTTAAAATTTCTCAAAGTTCAAGAGGTGGAAAGAGAAGGTCCCAAAAAATTCACCCAACTATCGAAATAGGTTCTGATACACTACGAGCTAATGAACTCTTAATAGAAAGTTTTCTCAAAGAAAGATCAAACCCACAATTTTGTCCCTCTTCGAGGAACTTTATGGGTAACCATGGATGGGTCACTTAGTGCATTTTACAAACGGTGGGCGGCATAATATGATAGGGAGGATTAAATTCATTTGAGATAAAAACTATAAGGGATTTACAAATAATGAAGGATCCATTAAAAATAGACAATCTCATAATAAGTAAAGTATATAGGTATAAAATGTGGGCCAATACTTTTTAGAAGAAGTAATATAAGGTTGAAGTTTAGGATCCTAGGTTATGATTTATGTTTAGCATGATATTTTTGTAAGCATGCACTAAGCCAACTAGTGCCAATAGAGCTGGAAACGCTACTAACATTTTGTCTGGAGCATACGAGGGTTCAGGGTGGGTTGGGAGGGTGCATGCCATGAAACATTGTAATGGGCATGCGTTTGGGGTACTAAGCTAGTTGACCTCGTGGCTCAATTCAAAAAATCTAGGAGGCGAAATCCTCACAATCCCTATATTGAAGTAATGTTGCAATATTACATGAAACATATGGGCTGTAATAAATTCAAATTTAATCACACCGATAGCAAATGGATTGATCTGGAAAAGTTTGTGATCGAGTGAAATGTATAGGGTTCATATACAAGGTTTGTGTTTGTGCACAAACTCCTATGGAGCAGGTTTCATGTGTTTTTAGCACACATTTCTTTTTGGTGCATACATTTGCACTTTTGTAATGCATATGGTGTATGATATTTCATTTGTTGATATGGCTGTGTATAATATGCAAGTGTGATGTGGCTATGTTTTGTTTGAAGTCCCTTTGAAGTTCATGACTTCAGGAACCACGTTTGCAATATTATGTATGCAATAGTATGTATGGAGATGGATTACTTTTTATTACTTATAAGGAATATAGAATATGTCGTGTAAATAACGATCGTGTGTCACTGCAGCTCGAGTACCAACCACCACTAACAAATAACACTAAAACATAGCAAAGACACACATACACAACACACCTTCACAAAGAAGGAAAGAGTCAAAGACACTAAGAGCTCTAGTTCTCTCTTCAAATGCACACAACAAGTCAAGTTATCCCTCCGGATGCGGTGTGGTCACCGACGCCGCATACCGTGACAAATACAGTAAATTACATTGGCATGGGAAATATAAGTAATGGTAGGATGCAAACAAATAGGTTGTTTTAGAGAATTAAGTAATTATAGGGAACATATAATTCATGCCTTGGAAGTAAATAGCCCCAAAACAAATGCCTTTCCGCTGCACATGGTGCGCAAAAATACTATAGATTGACCCACCTGTGCATATAACTCTACACTACATATTGTATTTAGTGTCGCCAATTCTATTTGTCTTGCTCAATGCTAATTGTAAACTACCCATGTAGTGTCACCAACACCATGTAATTTAAACCTAACATTATTTGTCATTCCTTGGTAAAAAAAAAAGATGGGTATTAAAGAGTTACAATGTTGCAAAAACTGTCACTTATTAAGTGTTTTTAAATCCAAATTTCAATCATTCATGTCATTATTTCATCACATAAATGTTAGGATGCATAATATACCAAACCTTGTTTCAATAATTGACATGGATTTCATGCATTATGCCACAAAAGAGCAAGGGAGCAAGAGCAGGCATGCAACCGCTCATCAAAAATCCCACGGAGCATGTAGGGTATTGGGTAGCAGATGAATTAAAAGTGAGTTGGGGTGACAATACTTGTAAACTTATTCATTAGAAAAGTTACCACAATGACATAAAATACCATATGACACTAAATACAATATTTAGTGTAGTGTTCTCATTTCATTGGTCCTAAAATGCCAATGAATGAACCCCAGAATAGAAGTTGCAAAACCATTGGTCAAAAGTATGTAACAAAGAGCACATAACAAAGAACGCATAACAAAGAAAGAGAAGAAAGGACTCCCAGAGTGGTGAGGGGGGAAAACTACAGTAGACTCTCTCGCTCTCTCTCTTTCTCTCTCACTCACGAAAGGCGAAAAAGCAAAGGCAGAGTAGCTCAACACGAGCACGACAAACCCTCTTCTCTTCTCTTCGCCTCGTCCCCCCTCCTACCTCGCTCACGTCCCCGATACCAACTCAACTCACGTACAACTCACAAACAAGAAAACATTAACTTGCAAAACAAAGGCTGAAGGGTGGTTGAGGATTACTATTGTCTGTATCGAGGGATTTGTGGGTGTTGGTGGTGCGCGGGGCTTAGGTGGGGAAACTTCGCATGCGGCATTTGCGAGGTTTGAAGGTTTTTGAGTCAGAGCGTTGCGATGTGCGAACGGGGTTGTTGTTGCTCTGTGCGTGGAGTGAGATAGCAAGAGCAAGAGGTCGAGCTCGTGCAAATGACGAAGTAAACCTCTTCAGCCGTGTGAAAATAAACTACAAAGGTTTGTTTTCGACTAAGTTTGCCTTTTCTCACCGGGGGCAAGAGCAGGGCAAGCAAAGGAGAAGAAAAGTAAAGAAATTATAAAATTGGGTTTGTATGTGTGGGAGCTGGAGCTTCGGGATTGTGAAGGCAATGCCGAGTTGGGTTTAGGTGAATGTAGTGAATGGCGCATTTTTTCTTTTTTCTTTTGTAGAAGTAAGTATCCTTAAGGAAAAGGTCATTCTTGACCTAGTTTTCTTTTTCTAGGTAATCCTGGGGATATAAGTTACGCATTGTGGTTGATGAAGTGTGATATGATGCTTTTTATTTCTCTTTTTTACTTTTATAATTGGTGTGTGAGCTCATTGGTTTTGTATGTTGCCATCATGCAGGGGGATAGGGAATCATCATCGCTACTTTACGACTACTGAGAATTTATTAGAAGCTGATGTTCTTCTTGCTGTTACACCCTGCTTAGCGTCATGCTTTCGGTAATCTTCAAAATCTAACACACTGCCCTAACAACATGTTTCAAAGGTGTGGATATATAAAACATTTCTACCAACAGTTTGTTGTAGGTTAGCATGATTTCTTAACATACATACATTATAAACATTCTACTCTCAGCAATGAGCATCTGCATGTCACAAGGGGTTTTTTGTTGAATAAGGATAATACGCTTTTTTTCATCAAGGCACACATTTAATACTACAACCATAGAGTAGGGCTTCCTGTAAGGTAATGTGTGAGCACATCTGTTCTCTCGGTAGCATCAAGTGGATGGGGGCAAGCGACTGATTATTTGGTTGTTTGCTACCTCCCTGATTTAATTGACTGGTACATAGTTTGTGGCTCACCCCACAATTTGAAGATAGAAATGCTATAGAGCAGCGCTTTTAGTCTTTAGTCTCACAAGGGCTCTGAAATTTTGCAACTTAAAGCGTTCTACAGGTAAATTGCTGAAGAAACCCTATATCTCTCTGCATTCGTGGAGATGGTGTTTCCACAATATGTGAAAGTAAATTTTTGGAAGCATATTTACGGGTAGTTTATGTGTACCCTGAAGTAAGAAAAGGTCTGATAAATGTTTACGAGGAAATCTTCATTTATCCAAATGGTAGGTTAGAGATGATGAGATGGAATTTTTAATGTTTGTCCTAATCTGGATTGGATTTTACGATTCAAGTGCTCGAAGACTAGTTCTAGTGTTCAGAATGACCTCCTCGGAATGATTGGTGTTTTGTGTTCATTTGGGGTTAATGCAGAATGTCACAGCTGGAAATGGAGAGGGACCTCTGGGGCTTGCGAGGGTCAAGCTCACAGAGATGTTGCCGGAAGATGGTGCAGCCTCTGGAGTGTATACTCGTGCAGTTGAGAGCTTGTCTCAATCCTTGGCAAGGAACAATGCTGCAATCATTGAACTGAATGGAGAAGATGCCGCTCTTGTAAGGTGTGCACTGGAGTCGGCAAAACTTTACTTCCGGAGCCGATCACAAAATGCCGCTTTGTGGAACTCAACAAACTGGCTCAAACTATCAGGCTACTTGGCTGCTCCCTCAAGAGACATGTATTTCTATCGAGCTGGAAGGTGACCACTTCATATTGTTGTGGACACAGTTTACGTGGTCAAGTGCTTCTGCTTTGACTTGTTATTGATTTGAAAGAATTGTAACATTCAATGTTTTGAAAGCATCAAATCTTCAGGGTTTGTGTCTTAGTTCTTCTTGTGACCATGATCAGAGTAGAGTGTTTCAGTGTTGACTCTTTGCACTGTCTTTTAGAGTGAGTTGTGCATGTGGCTTGGGTATGGAGGATTAATAGCTCATTCCTTTATTCTTTGCAGAACCCAACATGGTGAAGAGACAGAGCCACCACCTCCATGCATGCCTGAGGTCTTTCGTTGTCTTGGCAAGGCCTCACGAGCTTCATTAAGTGCAATTTCCCGGCATCTCCGGCTTCGTGGGGAGTAAGTATTTGTACTTACAATTTGTTCCTTGTTCGATCTTATCACAATTGCTGACAATGTTTGTATAAGTTATCAATGTTAAGCAAATTTTAAGTTTCTCTATCTTTCATCTTCATAAAGCTCATGTTAGCCAGAGTGAGAGTCTCACATGCAATTCAAAAAAATGTTGAAAACCGTGTTAACAATGGAGCTACAATTCAAATAACAACTTAGATTGTGTGAAGGTACTGTTCCTCGTGAGAAAGGGTTTGTCCATATGTAGCTTCTCAGGAATCTAAGATAACAAAGTAAGCACACAACCTGAACATCTCATTGTGTTTTTATGCCCTAGTTGTGATGAACACTTAATGTGAAATCGGCACTTGAATAATACAGATGAACTTCAAAAACTTGAGGTCTTTGTTACTTTCAAATTGCCAATACTTGTACTGTATTTGAAATAGCAACATTTTCATTGGATTGGATGAATATCAACAACTCTGAATCCTGTGTTACCTTGTGATATTGCTTGGTTTTGTGCTAGAAAGCTTTCATATTTTTGTCATGGTTCAGGGCATTTTTCTTTTTGCAGAATATTGTCATTGCAGTACTTGTTCTCTATACTTACATGAGATATATTTGTTTGCAGTGCTTTTGGTCAACTGCTTGATGACTCCCCTCTGGTGACTGGAGAGGTGTCTTCATCTGTGCTGACAGCTACAGCATTCCATCCTTCGGGTCATGGTGAAAAGGGTTTAGTTGGGGAGCCCAATTTCTCACAGGAGGTGGAGAAAGGATTGTTATTACTGATTGCATCTGATACACCTGGATTGCAGGTATGAGCTTCTATCTGCTTGTTTTCTGTTCTTGTACTGGCCTTTTCTGGATTATAATCTATGAAGAGATAGTTGTTCAATCTCTTCAGAAGTAAATAATTTTTCTCATGTGCTGAACTGAATATCCATTACAAGTTTCATAGTCTCATGCTTGTCTTGCGAGAATTCATCACGATCCTTTCAAAATATGGCTAGACCATTGAAGCTATGACAGTCAATTACATTACTTCCACTGTTTCAGTCTCATACTGTCTCACATCTGAAGGCAATAGGTATAAGGTAGAGCATGCTAAAACCATTAATCCACCCAAAACCAACACCCTAAAATCTTGCATAATAAGTACAAATTGATTTTGAGAATGTCCACCACCTTAACATCAGCCTCCCGTGATGGTTCTGGGTCATCTACCAATAAAAATGTGAGTTCTTATAACTTTTGCATATGGATTGCAAATAAGACATACTTTGTGTGTTGGAATACTTTGGTGTTGTGTCAATTGCTAACAAGAATAATTTAAAACTTTTCAACAAAATAATAGTATCAATGCTCAGTGCTTAAAGTGATGTTTTCAGCACCATCTACCTTAATGAATGCTTGATGTCCATATGCGCTTGCTGGTGGCAGGTATTGGACCCCAATGGCCGCTGGTATCTGGCGGACAATGTCATGGGACCAGGGGATCTGTTACTACTTACAGGAAGGACATTGCAACAAGCTACTGCTGGTCTTCGGAGAGCTTGTGTGTATCGTGTGGTCCCTTTAGCTTCTCCAGCTGTGACTTCCTTTGCAGGCAGGTGTGTTGTGATGGATACTCCAGCCAGTATTTACCTCTTCCTTATATGAGTAGTTTGTGGAGGGAGGTAGAGATATGTTTTCTGTTTTCATGGAAGCTATATCTGTTTGAGCCAGCTGTGTACATACATTGCACATTTGAATATACACAGAGGAACCAGTACAACAGTCTCAAGGTTGTCATGTATGCTGAATTGCAGGACATCACTAGCATTTCGGTTAATGCCTCGGGGTGGTGCAACCATTGACTGCACGGCAATAGCGGAAACTGGGCATCTTGTTCCTGAAGGATATGGGCCCATCCCAGTACAAACGTTTCTTGACACTGTAGCAGCTGCTGAGCAAACTCTCGTTGTCAATGGATCAGATTCTAATATTGTGAGATACTTCAGTCTCTTACTCTTTTGTGTTTTGCTTGAAATCTTTTCATCTGTATGAATTGTACACAGCAGACTATTTAATGTCTTTGTAGTATATGTTCAGACAGGGTTGTGTGTCAGTAAGGAATTCTGAGAAATGTGATTTTTACAATGTGCAAATTGTACAGTGTCATCTTGTAGTGTGCATGGCTGATATTCTTGTTCCACTCCAGGAGCCAGCCTCCACAAATGCAGAGATGTCACTACGAAGTGCTCTATCTGACCCACTCACGTAAGCAACAACAAACCTTCTGTTAAGTGGGTCTCTTGTTTGTTAGACTATCTTCATTCAATGACCTCTTGAAAGTCCGGCTCTTTGTGGGATTACCTGCTTCTATCCATCCTCATTGCCTATATCTTCTTGAATTTGCATTCCTCACCAGTACCGATATTACTCTCACTGTTTTTTTTCTTTTTCTCTTTCTGTTTTTTGTGATTATTCTTTATAATTTATATATATTATAATATTTTGCTTAATTGCACCCTTCTATATGACTTAGTACTGCAAGTAGTTCATTATTCCCACCTCTTCCTCTTGACTCTACTCAATCCACATATGCTGCAGTGTCCTTGCAGATAGTGTTTCTGAGGGAGATCAATGTACTCACATTTCAATGACTTTATAATGAACATTTCTTGCTTTGTGATATTGCAGAGGTACCTATCTGGAGGATGCCATGGCAGCCCTTTGTGGGCATTCCTATGGAGGGGGGACATTGCAAAGGGTATATGACATGGTACTGTCAGTTCTTTTATCAAAGCGCTATTTTCAATCCTTTTTCATAACAAATGATTTGATCATTTTATATGTGGACATTATGAAACAATAAGGTCAAATAATGTCAAACTCTGCAATTTCCATCACATGCTTTGAACATTTTCTGAGAATGATAGCTGGCTTCAGAATCTTTGTCTAAAGTGAATTGGCTACCAAATGCAAAAGCTGAATGCCTCAAATCTTATATACTGGATATTTTGCATTTGTGGACTTTCTATACAGTATCTGCTGTGTCTACTTGACTTTGTTCTGTATCACATATTGAAGAGGTTAAGGATTTCCTTGCAGATGCAATGTACCACCTGTGGGGTTGCAGTGGATGGAACCTCTATGATACAAAACCTTGGTAAGCTCTGTCACAACCTTTTGTCCCAAAAATTACTACTCCTTAGTGCATTGATGTTAGATCCAAATTTCAGGACATTTTGAAGCCCTTTTTAAAGGCTGGTCAAGAATGTGTTTGAAATCACTAATGGGCAATGGGATTTGGGTCATAACAACAGCTTTGAGAGCAGCAGCTGCAGCATTCAAAAGAGAAGAACGAAACAGACCATCACATTCTGGATCATTGCGTGGTGTGAAGCGCAAGAAAGAATTTGTGGAGCAACCTGAGTTGACTAAAATAAAACGGCCTGCTAAGGTATTCGTCCCTGCTGAGGTTGCATGTGCCAAGTATCATGATACTCAATTTGTCAATTGAGTTTCTCCCACTCTATCTCTCCATCCCCATTGGTGCATGTCTTTGGACCAGCCCATTTTCAGCGATTTAGTACAGCTTGTGGGAGTGTCTGCAATTCACTTCCCTGCTAACTGAGTTTGTTCTGACTACAGGAGAATCCCACATCACCACCAGAGAAGGATGTCATTCCTCGCCTCGGGTTGAGTCAAGTCAAGGGTGTTCAGTACCCTTTTGCTGTAAATGAGAGGGTTATGATTAAGGTGAATTTTCCTGCTCTTTCTCCTGAATTCAGTATAACTAACTGTTACTTTCAGTGTACTGGGTGGTTCTGGCATTGACATCGTTAGGCTTTTCTGCAGAGGCAATATAGCACATGAAGTAGAAAAGCTGAAAGAAAGGTTAAGAAAGAAGAAGGAAGAAAAGAAGATAGAAAGTGTCATTCATTCATTACTCATTCATTTAGTTGAGGTCAGCAATTTTGTATACATTGCTCTAGAAGTAAAAGTGTGCAACACTTTCCTCTTAGTAACTATGGATTTGCAGAATATTAGAGGTTACACACTCCTACTTAATTTGACCAGAACACCAATCACTAACACAGTCGTGATCTCATGTGACAATTTTACACCTAATTGACTTTCATCTTTTTCATTTGCAGGGTAACAAGCGGACACCTGAAAAGTTTGTGGGAAGAGAAGCCTGCATCACTTCTCAATGTTTGAATGGCTGGTACAACCTATTTTGCAAATATCCAGTCGGCAATCTTCTTGGAAGCTCTAGATAAAACAAGTCCAAAAAATCTGTAAAATGTCTACCTACTCTACACACTTATCATACCTAGTGGTTGACCCTGATTGACCCTTTCTAACGCTCTTGTAACTTGTTGGTTCTTTGAAGGTATTTGGTGCGGACATTGGACAATGGAGAGAGTGTGCGTTTACAGTATCGCTCATTGGCCAAGGCTGAGGGTGAACACAATGGAGTGACTGATGATGCAAGAGTACCAGCAACAACAGACCACTCATGAAAATCCTGTGCATTTCCAGAGCTGTTCTGTGTAGATCTTCACACCTTAAGCTGTGTTGGCAAGTGGTGGCTTTCAGCTTCTCTTCTTCCACCTCCAAGAGATTTACCAGCTTGTAATCATTTTCTTGTGTGTATATATACGAGTCACTCCTCTGACAACTTTTATGCACTTTGTTGGTGCCAAGAAGAGACTGTCATGCTCTGAGGATGCATGGATTACAAGCCTGCCAGCCACCATGATGCAACTGGGTTTTCTCGAGCTACTGGGAACTCCAAGCTCCCCTATTTCTCAGTAGTCTGCTCCCATCAGCTGATAATTTGTGTTTACTGATTTCATGGGTGCATTGTTAGCAGCAGAGTTGTAGTGGATTCTTGAATGATGATAAAGGATAGGTTACGTGGACATTGGAATGCTCTCTGGAGCTATTTGGTGGCCCCTCAATGTGATGTAAAGAAGACAACAACAGATATGGCTCCTGATTGGTCCATCAGATCCCAATCTCCAGTGGAAGAAGATGAGTTTTGGAGTGTGTTGTGGACACGGATTGTTGAGGGAGGGCCTTTGGATTTGGAGGAGCTTTTCTCTTATCCACCTTGCGCCATGCTTTGATTCTCAGGAAGAGACCAGCCATTCATCAACTTTTGAGGCCCCAGAGCAAAGCTTCCAAGAGAGTTTTGGGAGTTTTGACCAGGATTCATTTTACTTGTGGCTGGCTGCTGATGTGGAAGTGGTTCAGTCAGCTACTGCTCAATTTTGTTCCATTATGATACATAACATTGACTCATCAGGTGATGCCTCATGGCCGCCCCTTGATCTTCAAGGCTGGCTGTGGGTATTATTTACACTGTACTTTTATCATGCCCCATGTTTACTGTTGCTCTTCAATGCATGTTAATCTATCCAGTTATGCTTTGATGTACATCAACAATGTCACATTTGTTAGTTAGCCATATTTGTAATAGTTGCAGCACCTTCCTGAGTGTAACATTTGATCCAGGAAGGATCAAAAGTTTTGTCAATGCAGAGTCATACACGCAACTTGATTCTCTTCGGTGCTTCCATGTCCCCTTTGCAGTAGAACCATTTCAATCTCAGATGGTAAGTTTTCGACTGTACATTCTTCTCACTTGAATGAAGTTCTTCAGGTTTGGATGTTAAAGTTTGGTGCTTAGGGCAGTGCGTAAGTATTGGAGAAAGAGGGTTAGCTACAATGTGGCTCTCTTCAGCAACTGGTTTCTATACTTTTAGAAATGTGGTATGAGTTGTTTGGACAATTTTGGAAAGGTCTCTGCCAAATGGAATGATACATTTCACACAGAAATTGCAGCATGATTCTTACATTCTTGAACACCTTTCAATCATAACATCAGTCAAACCTTGTTGATGCTTTTGTGGCCCTGGAATAACAGAGAATTCTACCCACATCACTCTGAGAATAAGCTCTTGGAGTACCAGATTCAATGCTGAAATTGGCAACTCCAAGGTGTTGAGCAAGCCACATTTGAGTAACAGTGGCCCTGTGACTGTCCCTTCCAGTGATTCCAACTCAACTTATACGATGCCCACAGTAGGGCTAGTTGTTGATCTTGGGTAGTAGGAGTCCCCTTTGATAAGGGAAGTGCATCTCTTTCTAAAATTTACTACTACTAGTAAAATTATTTGATCCGACTCATAGTAACCTTACTGGATGTGACGTCCTATAATTTTGCCAATGCATACAAGACAAGAATTCTCAAGATGGAAACTCTCCTATTGGCGTAGGCCAATCGTTGGTCCTATTGTGGGCATGGTATTACTTTAGTGATTTAAGGAAACCTAAAAGTTGGTAGCTACCACATGCCACTTATAAGGTATGTGTGCCTAAAAGCGACACTTTCAACAACTTTTGGCCTTTTAGAGGGGTAATAAAGCTCTGGTAAATTCCAAAAAATTCTCATATATTTGCAAATATGGCCATTACATTCTACAATAAGTTGCACATGTACGGTGGGTGGCTGGGGCGAACCAACCCCTATATTCGTACCTTACCGGGGAGGGCGAACGGCTAGGGATTCGTGGCACTCACTTAAAATCAACCATCCTACATATCGTGGATGAAGTGGCTCCAATACAAAAAGACCCCCTATGAGGTTGAGGGCCGATTCATTCAAATGTGACATCACTAGACATCCGGTAAGGTACCAATGTATGGGTTGGTTCGCCCTGGCCTACGGTGGGTCTTGTAATTTGAAGAAAAATGTCCTTGAATAGGTGGTCGAGTTGCAAGAGATCTTATACTCTCAGTTTGTATCTAAGTTCCTTACACATCTTTGTACCATTCTGAATCATTTGTAAGACATCTTGAGAAGTCTTTAGGGAACATGGGCAATATCCAAGCTTGATATAATAATTACTACACCACCATTAAGTTAGGTGCACTATGATATTTAGTGTCACTTACTATTTGGATTTATGCAATCTTATAACTGTTTATTGCATATCTCATATTTGATCAACAAATGTTAAATTGGTTGTTTGGACATTATAGAACATTAAAAACTTTACTTAGTAAAAAATTACATCAATAGTAAAAAGATATAGCATTGTGTAAATCCAACTAGTAAGTGACACTAAATATCATATTTAGTGAAGTTATTTTGAAAAGCAGAGTGAACGAATATCAAAGCTATAGAACGTTATGTCAAAACCCCACACCAAAGTATTATAAAAAAAAAAATTCACATGCGCCTTCCAAGTTATGCACAAGTGGATTAAGGGAATAAACCTTTCACTACATTCTTAGGGGTGGTTCCACTAATATTGGACTCTTAGGTGATAATGGCCACAAAATCAACCTCATAGTGTATGAAAGTCTTATGTCAAATTAGGATTTTGTACACCTTTTGTGGAACATTTTGTAGATTGCCTCATTGGACATGTAGATCCTAGATTACCCATTATGATTGACCAAAGTTAGTGCTCTTCTCACATTGTTCTTGCCGTCCTTCTTCTACTGTCTCTATGATAGGCCAAAGAGGTGCTATTATGTAGTTCATGCTGATCATGATTAGTGGCTTTTAACTTTGACTTTCTTAATACATTTTGCACTCACTTGTTGACACAGTAAGAATGAAAAATAAACGTTGCTTTAAGGTTGGTGTTATTTTTAGGCACACATACCTTAGAGTTCTCGGGTGTGCATGCGCATTCCACCAACCACCCCATATGATTGCTCTTGAAAACAAAAATCATCTAGTAATTGAATATTGATATGAATCAAAAAATAAAATCATATATTGTCATGTATTGCAATATGGCCACATAGAATCGGTCAAAGTTGTCCTAAATGATTGACCAGTCATGAGTTTTTCTTTATCTTTTTTCATTCATCCCTTTATAAATAAATAGTAATACTACTAAAGTTGAAATACAATTTATATGTTTTAGCTATAAAGCTTATTAGTTTTTTTGTTTTTGTTTTTTTGCCCCTTTTTTCACCAAGATGGAATCTTCATGCATAATAACTACATGAAACATTTGTTTTAGTGTGGCCCACACTATTCATCATCGATCCACACTATTTGTCTTGCAATCCATAGGTGGCAACTAAAGAGGGTGTCATATGACACTTGTTGCTCCATGTCAAGTCATAAAGACCACTTTAATGAACATGGCACACCAATTCTAATGCCACACTAAACCATATAGTTATTTATAAATGCATTCCCAATAACCAACATATTGAATTGTGTTACCTAAATGAGAATATTTATATCAATAAAATTTTCAAAATAGACTTGCTTGAACCTCTTTATATTAGATGACCACTTATAATGGTCTATATTCATTGTGCTTGTGTCCAATGAATACATGGCACGCCAATGAGATCTGAGATGGTATATGCTATGCAGTACTTACCTGCCTCTTCTTCCTACCTACCAACCTATAGACCTACCAACGCCGAAACCAACCTTTCCATGTGTGCTTTCTAAACTCTCATGTGGAAAAAAAAGGAAAGAAAAAGAAAAGGAAAAACCAAACTCCAATCCAACCGAGGGAGATTGTCTCAGTACTGTAGCCACCTCTGAATGACAACAATGTGTGCGAGAGAGCATTGAGAGAATAAGTTATGTCATTTGGAAGAAAGTGAACAGCGTTGAGAAGGAACAGTTTAGAGAACTGACAAGAGGTGAACAGCCTGGTGATTGTGGCTTGAGGAATTGAGATTTATTGAGATTGTTCAGATGAGAAGCAGATATGATTTACTTTGAATAGTTGCGCTCAGAAGTTGAGAGGCGGTCATCATCATCATCTGAACAGAGGCATCATACATTGGAATCCTGTACTGGGTTGTGAGCAAGCAACCTGCTGAGCATTTTGTGGTCGTGAATTGAATTGTGAAGCATTAGAGAGAAAGGTTTTCATAGGTGTTTGAGTGACAAGGATGGACATCTCGGCTCGAATTTAGGAGGAGTGAAGGAAAATTGGCTAAGTTCAATTTCCTATTGTGTAGAATCCTTGGGAGAGTGCTGCCTGATTTAGGCAGCCCGAATCTTATCCTCACATCACATACAAAGAGATGATGTGTAGGGGATCATCCCAATTTAGCATGAGCTTCTTGGGTTAGGGTTAACTCGCAAAGCATCGCTACAGACACGCCTGGGCAAGAGTTCTGGGGAGTTTATTGTTGGCAAGGAAAGGTCGAACTCTATGGCTTGTACTGTAGGACGCATGAGGATGGCGGGTGTTTTTATTCCCCAACATGCTGTTGCAATGTCTCCAAGTTCAGTTTACTTTTCCTTGAAGGTGCAAAAGCTGAGGGCAACCGCCGGGCAGGTGTATGTCAACCGAACCTCCTCGGTGCACATGAGAGCTGTTTGTCAGAAAGTGAATGCCGCACAACCTGAAGCTAAGGTATGTGTATGTGCCTCATCAAACATCTGAAGTTATGTGCTGAAGCTCAGATGTATGTATGATGAATCTCTCATTGTTGGTCAAGGATAGAGCTTTTCCTTGCAAGTTTCTTAAGAGCAATTACGTGGTTAACTCATTGGGGTGGTGTTTCTTTGGCCTTTTGTAGGTTCCATTGAGTCTGTCTCTTCACCTTTTCTTTCCCTGTTTCTGATTGCACTGGCTTTGTTGGAACAATTTGGAGTTACTGATTGTGCAATCTCAGTCAAAGGACTTTTGGTTGGCTGCTCTTGTTTCAGTTTTTATGCAACAAACTCATTGTATTGATGCCAATGCATGTGATTTGTTAACACCATTCTTGGGCCTTGTAAGGACGCTCCCTTTCTAATCTAGCTTCAACAAGAAATTTCCAAAATTCAAGGTTCTTCACCTTTTCTCACCGTGTCTCTGACTGCATGTTCCTTTGCTGGAAACATTTTGGAATGACCGATTGTGCAATCTCAGTCAATGTCTTTTGGTTGGTCTGCACTTGTTTCAGTTGTGACCACTTCTATGCACTAAACACACATTACTTTGATGTCGATGCATGTGATTTGTTCATATTCTAGCTTTAAGGATATATTTTCAAGAATCATGAATTTCCCTGTCCTTGATTGCATGCATGAATGCCGAGGTTAGTTGAGGGGCAAGTGCTCATTAGTGGGCACCTCTCATTAGTGCCTGTCTTTGGATATGAAGCCTTATCCCATCTACCAAGTTTTAATTGAAAGGGTGACCTTCAAATTATGGAATTTTTGGAAGGTTACTCAAATACCCTAAGAATAATTCCATGTGTGCCTGCCGGGAGACTGCATAGGCTACTCAAGAATGTTTGTGTTTTGAAACCTTGAGTGGCACTGTCATTGAGCATTATCACTAATGGAAAGGATCCCACCTTTTTCTGAAGAGTATTCTCTCGTCCAATCCTCCTGTCTATCTAAAATCATTCTGAGGAGATAGGCAATTGGGTTTGTAATTCTTGTATAGGTGTGGCATCAGAATCCTGTTGTTTTTGTTGTTGAACTTCCAGCATCCTATGTCAAGTAATTCATTTTGGTGGGCTTTGCTGACTCGCAGGAGGTCGAAAAAGAGAAACTAGACGCTTTGGAATCCGAAAAGTCAGACCTCCATGCTGTGGAGAACTATAGTAATTCTTTGGAGGGAGTCAAGGCAGAAAATTCGTCGATATTGAAAGAGGAACCTGAACCAGAAGCTTTTGAAGAAGATATCAAGACTTTGAATCTGGCAGAGGATGTTGTTTCTGATGTTGCAGATAGTACAACCAAGTCAGAGTTGGAAGAGGTGGTTCAGCTTGATTTTGAAGAAAAAATGGAATCTCTGGTGGAGGATATAAATAGTGATAATTTTGATGCTTCAGCAGAATTAGATGTCGATGCAGTTGCGCTTAGCATTGACAGCGATCTTGAAACATTGTCTATGGATTTAGAGCCGGAGGAAGCAGAAAACATGACATCAACTCCCGAACCTGAGCTCACAGAGATTCAGTTCCTGTACAAGATGATCAAAGAAGCAATTGCTACATGTAATGAAGAATCTTTGGCCCGGGTGGAATTGAAGTTACAGGCTATCCAACAAGAAAGGGATGCCCTGTCAGAGCAGGCAACAATACTATCTGATGAAATTTCAAGGTTACGGGATGGCATGTATAGCATTAGCATGGAATTTGAGAATTTTCGAAGGGTGTGGGAACAGGAACGATCTGCATTAGAAGGAATGGAGAAGGCAAAGTTGATTGAAAGTCTGCTAGTTATGGTAGAAAGGTTCACAGAAGTGAAAACTGCGACAAAGCCACAGACAGAAGCGGAACAGAAGATTGCAAATAGTTATAGAGGTATTGAAAGACAATTTCTAGATTCCATGAAGGTACTGGGTGCAATACAGGATCCCGTAGTACCAGATCCTCCTCATATACAAGTGCTTTCACTTTTCACGCGGTTTTTGGACCAGATCCTGTCCTGGTTTGCGTCACCAAGGAAGTAACCATTCTCTGTTCTTTCTCTTCATTCCATTTTGTGTCTTGTTTGGATGTGCTGTGACTTTGCATTGTGTTGAGTGAGATCTGGATTGTGTTGTGCCTTGGGGATTGTTGTCTGGATATGGTCTTGTCAGACATGGATCGGTGGAACTGGCAGTCTTTTTTGGACATGAACATGTTTATTAACTGCACTCAATCTTCACACATAAATAGGTAATCATCTAGTTTTGTATTATCATTTTGTTGAGTTATCATAGCTTGTTGGAAAGTCATCTTTAGAAGGGCCCCATACATAACATTAGTCGTAACATGTGTAGGAAAAACTGCCAAGGAAAGGTAATTCCCGCAAGGGTTGCTGAAGTTAGAATCCCTACTTTTGGTGCAAGCAAAGTTGGCCCCCGGAAAGACATGAGTAATATAGTGTAAAGACATTGAAACAGTTTCTTTTGGAAGAAATCACGTTGTGAATCTACTCAGGTAGTGAAATGTCCAATTACCCTTTTCGTACACATTGTAAAACCAAGTAAATGACTTTTACACACAAGCCACACTTGAGAAGGAAACATACACTAAAGGGCTTCATATATCCGACCTCTGCTAATCATTTCTCTGATTGCAGATTTTCATTGGAAGAATTTGGAATGAAAGAAGGAATCCTAGTAGATGTGATTTACTCCAATAACCGCACAAAGCACTTAGTGTGACCTCACTGATCAATGTGCTTGTAGGGGACCACCATCAGAAAATCCATTGATCAGCAATCTTAAGTTCACCTGAAACTTGTGGCCCAGTTCTGTCCGGTTTCAGGATAATAGATGTATTTATCATGGCAATCATTTAGGATGAGATAGCATTTTCTCTTCCAATAGATGGCATTGTCAGCACGAGTTACATCTTCATATTTCATCATGGGGGTGACAGTCTAAGGTTGCACTATCAGAAGATAATTCACTTGACACCCCCACTGGATAAACTTTCGTGTGAATTTTACCCAACTTCACAAAATCATTGAGAAAGTAACACATCAAAATAGCAGTCTTGATGCACAAAATGAATATATATCTATAGAATCTAGCTTTACACTGGGACAACTAAGCAGGGTAACATCTCAGCAATTAGGAATTCCCATCTATGGGATCTAAATGCGAAATGGAGAATGTTTAGGAGGACAAAAGCCCACCCTATATAACTAAAATTACTCATAACTAAGTTCCATAGCTGCGGTCACCAGCATCACCTAGCCCTGGCATAATATACCTGCACCGGCATACAGCAAGACACACTTTAGCAGTGGTAACTATCAACATTTTTGCAACGCAAAAGATTGAGTCACCATCCATGAGGACTTATTTAAAAGAAACATTTGTTTGGGGGTTAGATATCGACTTTTGCATGAGCCCATGAATTTACAACCATCAGAGACAAATGCCTGCAGAATTGAGAGCTTGATAAGGGAATCCAACAAACTATACCCTTTCTCATTAAGCTCTTCATCAATGATGCCCACATATACCCGCAAGCTGCACCAGAAAAATATAATTGTCCAGTCAACTTTATCATGTTCTCAAAGATAAATCTAAGTTAAAAATTATTGCAGTGGAAGAGAGTACGTAATAAGACAGACATTAGAGAAGAAAACAACTGATTCCATAAAGAAGAGTTTGACAAGCCTGGCAAATTAAACTACAAAACCTTCGCAATTGAATCATCAATTGCTAACACATACCCTGGGAACTTTTCACTCAACATTTTCAGTGCTGGTGGAGCAGCAACAGCAGCCACCTGGCATGGGTACAAGCACACACCATTAATGTCACAACAGACACATCCGATGAAACTATGCAAAATGATGATCAAAGTAATAGAGTTTGTCTCCATTTTGAAGGATGTCACTGGAAGAAAATTACTGGGCACAAACATGAAAAACTAATTGAAACCTACAGATCTAAAACAAAAGAATTACATTTTTCAGACCCAGTTTCAGGATTATGATTTATGCTCACCACGCGCATTAGCCTATGATCAGCTCCACGTTTCTTGAGTTCCTCAATAGCAGCAACTATAGTTCCACCTGGTAGATTCAAAGCAACATTGACAGACCATCAAATCCTAAACCCTAAAACACTACAACAGGTAGTTCCTCATTGAATTTGTTGCAAGCATTGGACTGTAAATAATCTTCAGACATAATCATTCTAATATTTGCTAGACAATACCTGTTGCAAGCATTGGATCAGCAACAAGGACCCGCGACCCTTCTGCAAATTGCTCTGGAAGCCTGAAACAACATATAGTATGTAAGTGAACCAAAAATCAGAAAGTGTGATTTCAATACTATCTACTTTTCAATGACTGCAACTTTGACAAAAAAAGCCATTTGGTGGCAGGCTCATGGAGGAATGTGGGAAGTACTTGTTCAGATACATGGTCGGTTGCAGGGTCTCCTCATCCCGTACAAATCCTGCATCAGCAATTAGGGAGAATGACCACAACTGAAAAACAAAATCGTAGTCACTTTTGTTGCACTAAAATTGATAGGACCTTCCGAGTCAGAGAGACAAGGACTTTGACGATAGACTGCTTGGGATTTCACTTGGGACCATCATGCAGGTGTAGCAAGTACTTGATGAATTTCAGACACTTTCTATACTTATTTCCTTTCTTCTTGGTACAAGACCACTCTTGCACAAGATTATCAAGCCTACCAGGTTGAACTTTGAGTTGTATGCGGACCTCATTGCTCTCAGAAGCACACTAAATCATAAACCCTGAAACCTGAACCCTACACTAACACTAGTATCTGATAGGTCAATTATATAATTGTCAAAGCATCTGGTGAACTTCTTTATGAGATCCAGACAGCTTAAGAGCAGGTGAGGTGATTATACCAAGATGATATGTCTGATTGGAAGGTAAAAGAGATGCTGCATGCTCGATGAGCACAAGTCCAGCTCGCAAAATTGGCACAACCTGCCCACGTCATTTTGGCTACGATGTTATCTCCTTTGCTCCAGATTCAACTTTATTGCGTGATGGAGTTTCCTTTAACTGAATGAGACTTTCTAGCAGGAGTTGGTCCCCTATGATTTTCCATTGGTTCTTTTGCATACAAAATCAATACTTTATTTCCACTTGTGGTGCATATTCAGAGGTAGTGTTTGAATTTGATCAAAGAGCAACCTATTTTGGTTCATTGAGGGCCAAGCTCATTTTAGCACCTCTTGGTATGCCAAAATGAGTTTGACCCACAATGAACCCATATAGAATATTCTTCATTCAAACCTCCACACCACCTCCAAGAATGTACCAAAAGCTTACCAAAAGCTTATTGAACATGGAAGAACTTGTATGCAAAACAATCCTCAACCAAAAGTCATATTGAGTTAGAGGATAACTCTAATACAGCAAATTTGTAACTCCTCTTCTTGCAAGCCCTGTTCCTCCATCAATGCACTGCTGATACTGTAAACATGCAGACTCAGGTAAAAGATGTCTTTGCGCAGAATATGCCACCTCCGGATTGTAACTAGCACATCAGATAGATGGGATAGAGTATAAAACTCGCCTTGACAGGATCCCTGGGATCAATAAACTCAACTTGCGCAACTCCACATGGCGTGTTTACTTCTCCCTCTATTGTAGGCTGTTACGAAAATATATTCCAAAGTAATAAGTTTGTACATTATGCTCAATTCCACATTACTAAACACACATATACAACTTGATTAGCGACCAAAGTCATTTGAAAATCATCATACACAATTGCATTTTCAATATTCTACTTATCCGAAGTGCTAGGGTAACATGAGGTGGGGGTGGTAAATGACAGAATGGCCTCAAATAGAGCTTACCAGCCAATCACGGGATGCTTCGTAGATTAGAAGCCTCCCTAACTCTGCCATTGCACTCTCTGCAATATGATCACAACTGTGCCTCAATATTCAATTTGAGCAGGTCTCAAACCCCAAACACATTGCTCTAAATTAACAATCATATTTGCTTGCACCCCTTTGTCAAGCTCCTTCTGGGTAGCTAGCTTGTTTAGGTATCACATTATGACAAACATTGACACTGCCACCAACTTTACCAAAGGTCATTGTATGGCATTGTAATACCTGATCCAAGCATATTAGAAATGAGTATTGCACATTGGCTGGACTGCCCAGTTGTATTCTTCCGTCAAGATGCCTCAACACTATCGCAAAACAGTACATTCCGTTCCACCTTTGGATTATTAGAAATAAACACCATCCAGATTCACTGTGCAAGTATTCAGACCAACACTGTTATCTATGAAAAAAAAAAAAAAAAAAAAAAGACTTACTGAACATTGGGGGAGGTGTGAAGTCATTCCGAAGGATTGAAACCCAATGTTTAATGAGCGGATGAGGCGGTACATAAACCTGCCATCATCACCATTAATCACCCTGTCAAGCTCACCTCCTACCTACTCTTTCATCAAATTTTTAAGTTCACCAGGAAGGTAACTATGTGGGCTTATGTGGTCACTCTTCTTGATTGGACACGTACATCAGACTCGTACATCCCAATGTTTGTAGTAAAGAGTGAATAACAAAAAGACGTGTTACAATGAGATTGGACTGTGTGCTGAAACTGTTGTAACCATTCTAGGAGCAATTGTTACCACAATTGGGAGGGAGGGCCTATATGATCACTTATGGACAAAACGAATCTTCACTTTAACCTATTATAAGTTTTGCATCTCAACTCCGATTCTGAAACTTGAAATGACAATCTTCGTGAATGCCAATTGCTGACCGTATGAACAAGACAACTCCCAATCTGATCCCACCAATGGAGTTGGAAATGCCCACCATAGGACGACATACCTTGAGTCAAATTCCTGCCACTTCCAAAGCCCTGCCCTAATTCCCAAGACTCCTAGAACCTATCGTTCAACATCAAAATGCACCTAAGCTGCGAGTACCCAAAGAGAGGAATCTGGATCTGTTGGCCCTAACCCAAAAAATGGAGTAAACCAATTAAATCATCAAAAAATTACCAGCATTTGGTTCTTGCCACCAATCTGTTTGCCTTCAGTAGTTGCAGCACATCTCCACGTCAGCTGCTTCCTACACAATGCCGGCTGCTGGAATCCAAGCTCCCTTACACACCTCACCATCCCAACACGAAACTGACAAAACCAAAACCCAATATAAATTCTCCACCCTAAACCAATTGCAAATAATGAAGATCCAATAAGAAACTGCAAATGGCATTGTGATGGCTTCTGTTGGTTCAAACATCACACCATCACATAAGAAAGCTACAAATTCCACATTGTAAGATGAAGTAAGAAGGTTTTTGTTCCTTGCTAACTTGCCTGTGAGTTTTGATGCTTTGGATGGAGAAGAGGGCTGGAGCGCAAACATGGCGAAGTAGTGACAAGGGAATGCGGAGTCGCAGCTCGCATTACATGCTCCATTGCAACGCCTCAATTGTACAATGATTTCGATTCCTGTCTGCCTTGATGCCCGAAACCATAAATTCTTTAGGAACCTGTGCAATGTGTATATGGATCGTCCCGTGGATTGGAAACCCACAAAAGAGAATGGGGAAGAGCTCAATGCTTAAAGCTACCAACTAAATCCTTGCTAGGAATTCCCCGGACTGGATTGAAGCAAATCCGGTCGCCGCATTTCTCATCCATCCATACAGGAATTATATGGGTGAAATCCATTGAAGAGTGCAAGTGGTGGAAAGGTTACCCCTAGTACCTTTACCAATTCGGCTATTTATAGAATAGTAATAATTAATTTTTATTTTAGATTCGGAAATCCCGGATTTAAAGGAACCTATTTCCTTCATATTAAATTTTGAGATTTTTAAAAACAAAATTTTCATTTTTCTTTTCTTTTCTAAAATATTTTAATTAGTGCCGAAGTGGTAAAGGTACTTCGGTACTGTTCTTCCCCTTTAATATGACACACCAGAAAATGTTGTATTTTGCAATTTAGTGAATTAGCAATTGCGAATCACATTGATTATCAAATTTACACAAATCAAGTGTGGTGTGGATTGGAAACACACTAAAGAAAAACAGGGGTCTTGAAGTTGAAGAGTTGAACTTTGCCCACCACTCAATCCTTGCTTGGAATTTCCCGGAGTATATTAAATTGAAGCAAATCCGAGTCACCACAATTCTCATCCAAGAGACACCTCGATTTTGAGTGGTATGTGGTTAGGTATGATCTAGTAACGGACACCAAGTAGATTGGATCAGGAACTGTCTCATATGATGAGCAAGTGCGGATTAAGTTGTCATTATAAGTTTTGGAATCAAAGTTGAGATGCAAAAGTTATAAGAGGTCAATGTGAAGATTATCCTTCACTTCAAGTGACCACAAGGCCCTTCCAATTGTATTGACTATCGAGCCTAAATTTTCTTAACATGATATTCTTAGATAGGCTAATCTCATTGTAACACATATCGTTTTGATGTCCGTTCATAAATACAAGCCTTGCCATATACCACTCAAATATAGGCATTTAACTAAACAAAGTGGGTCATATAAGGCCCACATACCTTATTAGCGCTTCCATTCCATTACCTTTTAGATGCTTAACGGAAACGCACCACTAGGGCGCTTTTCTCATGTCCCGAATCACCAATTTATTGCAACTAATATATATGAGATTGGCAGAGCAAAAGAAAATTTCAATTTTGTTCGAAAAAGGAAATTGTGTAGAGAATTCATTCTTTTGCTAAATGTCTTCCTCCTATAACATGTATGAAATACATCCTATCGAAATTATAATCACATTTCATGCTTACAAATTACTTATTTTACATTCTTATAAATTTGTTGAATGGGTAGACATGAATCTAAACTTGCAAAATACAACATCACAAGATGCCCTAACAAAACCAAATTCAAACCAAGCATATGTACGGTATTTGGTTTAAAAACAAGGATAACTACTTCTCAATATACTTTCAAAACAAATCAAACATATACCTAGGAATACAACTAGTCTTATTTTAAAAATGGAACATACAAAAAGATATCATTATGAACAAGGTCCAAGAACAAGGCAAAATTCTACTAGATTCACCCGTCTCTTGATAAGCCAAAAATTTAATATGGTCAACACTGTAATGAAACCATGCTCTACACCTTCTAGCTACAAAGTCCCTCTTTCCAACGCATACATCAGAATATTAGATGAAATACTAAGCCTATACTAAGCAAACTCAATCAAATATTTTTGCAACATCCCCCAAACCAATGCCAACATACATACATACATACATACACACATACACACATACACATGCATACATACATGCATACATACATATAAACCCAATTCAATAATCTAACTAAATATTGAATTTTGCATAATTGTCAACTCCGTACTCCCTAACTACATACACTGCACATGCAAACAATCAGTAGAAACACTTAAAGATCAAGGACAACTCATGAAAGGTAACCAAGGTTGTACCAAAGGTCTAACAAAGTTCATCACAACAAATTTGGCAAATCATTACACCTTCTAAAAACCTTAATTACAAGCATGTGTGAGATCTCCCACATCTAAATTCCTCTTTTCAATAGAAAGAGACCACATAATCCACCACTCAACAACCAACGATAGAGCCTTCCTTTGAAAATAAAATACCCTCTAGAAAACAACCACAACTATGTGAACCTCCTGCAACCCCAAAAAAGTAAACACAATTTAAATCTTGTGTGTGTTGTTTGTGGTTAGTTATGATTATTAGGATGTTTATTCACATTTGTGTTATTATATTTGTCTTTGTATGATTCATATAATAGGACTATATATGTGGTTGTAAATTGTTGTTGTCTTGGTTGCTCATTGTTGACCCAATTTTTGATGACTTCATTTGAGGTGTTTCATTGGATATGTAGTGTTGGTTTTGGCTATTGGACCCCATTTGTTTCCTTTGGTTGGGGTCTTGTTGTTTGTTAATTTTGAAATAAGTAGGGCCTTTTAGTGGGGGCTCGGGGTTCTTCAGGGTGTTGGGTTTATAGGTGTTTGTTAGTGAGGCATATGTGTGGGTTGCTTGTGGGGAAGTTTTTTTTTTTTGGGGGGGGAAGGGTCTTGCGTTAATTTATTCTATGAACTCTTATGTGGTTGTGACTATTGTTTGGTTGTGCTTTTGAGCGTGGGCAAAAGTTGTAATGTTGTAATAGTATAGTTGTTTTGATAACATAACATTATTCAAACCCATGACAATGTTCTGTGAGATTGACAGTATTCAAGGGAATATTCCTTGGAATACTATCAGTCCCACATAACATTGTCATGGGTATGAATAATGTTATGAAGCACCAGTAATCCTCTTATATATATATATATATATGTGTGTGTGTGTGTGTGTGTGTGTGTGTGCATAACTCATGCAAAGGTATTATAAACCTCAAAATTCTTTTTGGAAATGAAAGTATGCTTGAGATTCTAATTTTCTTCAACAAATCCAAATCCAAAGAAAGTTTCTTCTTTGCACAATAAAGCTCCAAAATTATGTTCAAAACAATATTTTTTGCTACAAACAACCTACACCTCTTGGAAAAGCTTGCTAAAATTTGTTCATATCTTTTGCATAACAACTTCAAATCACAAAACTCTTGTTGGAAGTGGTACTTTTATTTGATTGTCTAAGTTGTCTTAGTTTAGCACAACTCCCTAGAAAAAGAAATCGACTTTGCAAAATTAAGCTTTGAATATTTGTTCACGGCACATTTTCTTCTTAAGGGCAACCAACACCTCTTGGAAATCCTTGCTAAAATTTCTTCATATTTTATGCACAAAGACTTAAGAATACAAAATTGGTTATGGAGGTCATACTTTGTGTGATCTCCTAACTTTTCTCAAGTGCACTCAATTCCAAATTATTGCATCTTCTATGTGAAAATGAGGTCCAAAGTTTGCTAAGGACATGGACCAAGTTGTATATAGTCTTGTGATTTCATGTTAACCCTTTTTCTTTGCAGAGAGTTAAGATGAACTTGAGTACAAGGTGAAACCCTTCTCTACTTGACATCCTAGAATGATTTTGGTAACTAACATCTACATATTAATCTTGTGTAGAGTTGGACTTTTACCATGTTTGGGCAATTGCGTAAGCTAAAATAGAAGTAAGTTTGATCAAATGTGCCTATATTTTTGAAAATAACTTGGCATCTTTCTTTAGGATTAGTTTGTGCCATACTAGAAATCATGCTACAATATGTGTGGGGTAGAGGTAGGGATGTCCTTTGTGGTGTCATTGGTGACTCTATTCTATTACCTTAATTTCTCGGATGTGACGGTACTTTTTGGATAGTAATAATATGTCGGAACCATCATGTCATATGGTGTATGAGTGATATGATTGTTAGTTTGTCCTTGTAGTTGTGTTACAAAAATGGGTGTTGATGTAGTTGTTGTCCTTCCACTCGTGAAACTTAATAAATTAATTTGGAAAACCTACGTGCATGTGGTTTGCATATCTAATACTCGCTCCTTTTTTGGATTTTTTTTTGTTTCTCATAGTTTCCTCCTCTATGTGACACCTTTGTCATCGACGGCCCTTCCCGACCCCCCTCGTCTCCTGGCTCCCCTTCCCGCGGCGTGACAGATTTCCAGATCCCCTCCCTCTACCAGTTCTCGGCGGTGAACGCAACCTCAGCCGTTGATTATTCTAGGGTCGTCGGGATTGACGACTGTGTTGTGAACAACCCACCCCCCAAAGTTGTTGGCCACACGTATGCCCCGTCTCCCACTCTTCTCTCTAAAGAGCAGTGAACACTTGAACGGTGTTGACATGTGTCACCCTCAAGGGATGATGACTTCACTCGTCGTGGGCCAAGCTGGCGTCTCCGCATGGAAGCTCCCCGGTGCGACCCCCCCATCGACTCCGTTCCTCCTCCAACAAACTTGTCCACAATCGTTGGCCCTACATGTGTTAATTCTCCCCCATTGTCCGACAATGTGAAAGTTCTATCGGTTCCGGATGCTCCCATCGATGCCCCCCTGATGCCAGTCGTGCCCCGCAGTGATGTCCCCAAAGCCAAGGTGCCCTTCTTTGTCCCCTCCTATTATTTCATGGTTGCTCTCCTTTATATTGTATTTGTGTACTGTGCACTTTACGAGTGGCCATCCCAAACCACCCCTTATTAATTTCCCACTCCATTCTTCCTATGATATTTTTTCACAGGTCACTCCGCGCTCGGTTGGTGGCCAACCTTCCTCGACTTCTTCATTGGATAGGCGTGCCCTCAAGGCCGCATCTTCCGAGTCCAATCGTTGTTTGGCCCTCCAGAGAAGTGGAAGACATTTGCTCTCGCAGTCGCCCTCGTATTCCACTTATAATACGACGTTGTACAATTCAGGAGCGTGCTGGGATATATGGAAGAACGACACATATTCCGGGCCAGTCAACAAACATGGCTACAGCCATGGGCCTGAGATTTTCAGAGCCATGGATGCCATTGAAGCATTAGAGAAGAAGCCGTTGTAAAAACTACAATAATTGCAAAAGACAAAGACATGGCCGTGGGAAAAAAATAGTGGGACTAGAAATGTCTACGGACTCCCTAAATGTGTGTAGGGGTAGAACGTAGTGCTTGGTTATTGATTCTATTTGAAGGTCTTTAGGACATTAATGGTGTTTCCATTATATTTGTATTTCAAACCCATTGAATAGATTCAATTTCCAATCATTCTCCACATCTTCCCTTCCATTGGCAACAATTTCTTATTTCATACGCAATTGTTTTCATGTATGGGTCATTTTTTTGTTCACTTTGATGCATTTATGATTGGTAATTGTACCTATAATTATACATATGAGATTTTAATGTTGTTATCATTGGTTCAAATTTGAAAACCACGTCCTTGAATAGCCTCAAAATCGTCAAAAAATCTCCGATTAACAAATATAGTGTTATCTTAGCTTGATTAAAACTTGGGGAGGTCACTCCCTCTTTAATTAATGCATGCATGTGCACTTAGGACTTATTTATTGGGGGGCTATTTACCTTGTAGAAAAGATTATAAGGTATGGTATTTTTCAAAATAAAGGTAAATGCTTGTATTTTGATACACCCTATCAGTAATTGTAAATTTTTTGGGAATCATTTAAAAATATCCTATTTTACTTACACTGCCAAAGAAAATTGGAAAGAAGATTGCAATTCAAACAACACGTTGAAATTTTCCCTCCCGGCACGTAGGTAGAGAACATTAACTCCACATTGGATACATTGGTTCAGTAATGTTCAAGCCAACCAACTTGCGAAGTCATCCATCCAAGCTTTTTCAATAGAAAATTACCTCTTTTCATCCACTAGCACAGACCCTACCCTAGACCCACTACCCCTAGTAATTGTTTCCATGCTATTTTACATGTATTGACTAGATAAAAGAGGTCATTATATGTGATGGCATTTTACATGTAACATGTTTCACTATTTAGAAACCCCCTATATTATATGTACGTTTTTTTTGCAAAATTTATCTACAATGAATATATTAGACCCTATTTTTTTTTATCGCACGTTGTTTCTATGATTTTCGCTAGTGACCTCCCCGAGGATTAAAATTCCAACACCCTATAGATTGCCGATGGGTCCTAATAATAAATAGGTGCCTCTACTATAATTGGCATTTATTGAAAATCTCATTTCATTTTTCTTGGTGTACTTATTTTAGTTTATATTTGCCTTGTGCAAATAATCCAAAACAAAGCAGTCTTTGTACATTTACAATTTGCAACTATAGGGTCAAAAGTCTGCTTGAAGCCTACATTGGGACCTTACTAGGAATTAGACAATTATTGCTAAAAGACTTTGCTCCCTAGCTTGTGTGCCTTGTGTGGAACATAAATCTCTTGTTCATATTTGGCTGCCTCTTGTTATGTAACTAGAAATATTGATGGATGATTGAATATTCTAACTACATGTATCAGTGTGTAAGCAGAGGATGACGGGAGCTAGACAACTCCCAGTTGAAGATGGATGGACTGGAGTTAGACAACTCTAGATTGATAACATGTGCACTTGAGTTAGACAGCTCCGTATTTAGTGCATTGGAATTAGACCATTCCAGATTGAGAACATGTGCATATGAGTTAGACAGCTCTCGATGAGGTGCACCGGAGTTAGACCACTCCGTATCTGAAAAGATGAATGCTATTCATTGGAGCTAGACAACTCTCAATGGATAGATAAGTCTAGTTGGAATTAGACACTTCCAACTAGAAGAAATGATGGATGAATCTAGTTGGAATTAGACAGTTCCAACTAGAAGATTGGATGGATGAATCAAGTTGGAATTAGACAGTTCCAACTTGAAGAATGGATGGATGAATCCAGTTGGAATTAGACAGTTCCAACTGGAGGAATGTGATTGAGCCGGAAGATGGAAGAAGGTTCTAGAAGAACCAAAGATAAAATATTCATAGTAAAACTAAAAGATAGAGCTATGAATAGAATACTTTTACTATATGTGAAAATAGTAAGTAAAAGTAATGCCTTTGGTATATAAGAAAGCTCGGGGGAGGAGAGAGGATCTTTTTGTCTCTCTCCTATGGTCGGGTGGTTGAGCTTAGACCAAGATCTACTTCGTCCAGGATTGTAAACAGACGCTATAAGGAAAATAAAGCGAGTTCTTCAACTCATCATTTGGATTGATAGTTGTTGTTGTGAAAGTTGGTGGCAAATCAATAGAGATTTGTTACACCTCTAAAGCTCAAGGAAGCAACCATGTTGGGGTGTGACACTGTAACATTATGTTCAATCCCCTTGGTCACACTTGGGATATGTTGATGCATGTGACTCCTTAAAAGTACCCTAAAAGTTACGTCATCCGAGTCAAATAGAGATAGAATGATAAGAATGAGAGATGCTTTACCCTTTATCAAAGCCACATGAAAAACCCAAGTCACCTCATGTGAACCACATATCTAATATTTAATAGTATTTTGTACCCCTATGGTGGCATGAAGTTAGAAGGTTCGGAGGTCCAAGTTTTGTCTTCTTGTTCCATGATTCCTCACTCAAAGCAAAGTGTAGTAAAAGTTACGTATATGGTAGGATCTCCTATACCATGTTAACAACTTGTTGAACATCTGGTTGTTGTTATTTTCTTTTTATAATACTATATAATTATGATATATAATTTGATGCACCAAATGTTAGATTTTATTCTCAAGAGGTAATATGCTCACAAGACATCTAAATTTACAATGGAAGCTTAGTGGTGATGGTGGCGAGGCTGCCACGCCACTGGTCTCCACCAATGTACGGGGAGTACCGAGGTTTAGTTACGAGCTAGCCGAAATTTTTTGGAGATTTCCGAATGAGTTCGCAATGATTCGGATGAGGTACCGATGTAAAATTGTCAAGGTCGGAAATCAACCGGTTCAAGGGAGAATAGACCGGCAATATGGCCGGTTGAGGCATCATAGTTTAGGATATTTACCAAGTCAATTTTTTAATTTTAGGCAAGTAGCCGAAGAGACTAGGGATAGGGCGGAAATGTTACTAGGGTAATACTAGAGTCATGACTCATAAGGGCAAAAACCATGGAGGCTAATTTATGGTTGGTTCCGTTGTCACTAGGCCGATTAGGGTTTTGAGGCTCTAAGCAGCTAGGGACCCTCTCTCACAAGTATAAGAAGAGTTTGAGCCCCTTGGGCAAAGTACCTCACTCCTCCATTAGGGTTTTTCTCTCCACCCCATTCTTGCTCTAAGCTTCCGTTTCTGCTCTTGTATTTTTCAATTGGTATTTTCAAGCTCCGTGTTTGGCTTCAAGCTTAGTGGGCGGCTTCCGATCTTGCACCACTTGTCAATCTCGTTCAAGGGTACATTGAATTAAGTGCTAAAATGCTGGTTTTTTTCTTCATCTTTTCTCTTGGTTTTGCAATTGTGGGTAACAGTAGTTATGGTGATTGTGGCCATGTCTTGACAATAGATCGATTGTAGGTTGAGTGATGATGTTCGTGGATGCATGGAGGTTCGAGGAACATTTATGCTAGATTTTCATGTTGGTGGGTTGATTGTAAGTTGTGGGTGCTTTTTGGTGGTTTGGGGGATCAAATTCGGGTGTCGGTTGTGAGTGATTCAAGGCCCGACGGGTTGGAAGTAAAAATTTGGAAGCTATGCTTAGAATTGCTTTGGAGGGGCCAGATGAGAACTTTGATAATATCATTGAAGAGGCAATTCCTTTGTGGAAAAATGGAACTAAGTACCAATTCCTATATGCTAACCCTTCACGTTATATGTCTTCTGCAAGTGACGTTTTTTTGTTCAGTAACTTCAGTTATGTTTCCCAATTCTAAGGATGTCAATTAGTTTCAAGGTTGCATGTATTGTTGTACTAACCAACCTCTAAAAAATGCATGCACCCTCTTTGGATCCATACATTTTTCAAAGGCTACATTCTTGGCCCCAACATGGTGGGGGTTTGGCAAGGTTCAACTCCTTCGAGGGATACTTGGAATTTCTTTCAACACAAAACACCAATTTTATTTTATAAAAAAAATCCGACTCACTATACTTAACTTCGGAAATATACCGAAGTAAAATTTAGAAACTAGGAAAATTGCCGAATGGTACAGGTAAATCTCGGAATTTAACCGAGAAAAAAATCTGGCTTTCGGTAGCTTCCGAGTGAAAAGAAAAAAATCCGAACAGTTTTATAAAAGGTAGGAAATGTACCGATTTTTGTATAGAACTCCCCGGACTATGGTCTCCACCATTCTTGTCAAAAAAAAATATAGTTTCCAAAAAAAAAGTGCCAAAGATTCATCTCAAAAAGAACATGTGATCCAAGATTTTTTGGAAAGGTGGGGAAACCCACTTCAATATGGTGTTGTGAATGGGCCATGTGTGATTGTAGCATAGTGTTGTGCACCATCGATGCACATGCCCATCCAACAACCTTGATGATTCTACTTGGCATGGGAGTGGGGAAGACCTGACCAAAGGCATGCCATTGATGGCATCTTAGGCACATAGAAACTCGAGCAAGCTAGGATGTTAGGGATAAACAATGCCTAGCTCTAATTAGGTTGAACATTGGTAGGCCTGTGGCTAACATTTATTTATGAAGATAATCACTTCACCTCGGGCCCACTTGGTGTAAGGTATCCTTTACGATGATATATATTGTGTGCAATTAGGATGCCCATGCTACTTTATTGACATTGTACTATTTTTGTAAATTTGCACTACTACAACAAGAAAATATAAAACATATTGGTTTATTATGGTTGTTGCATGGCTGAAGAAGCAAAGTTACCGTAGCTCTCTAGTAGCTTGGGCACCTTTTTGCCTAATAATTAATTAAAGTGCGAAAGTGAGTTGGGCAGCCCATAAAATATTATTCTAAAATTGGGCGGATTCAAGAAGTAATTTAAAATAAGTTAAACATTCATCCAAGTCATTTCTATAATACATGGATGGTTCCTAATTTCATCTATGGCAGCTACGATTAACCTAAACACTTCCCTTAACCAACATTCTTTATCCTAAAGTTTATCTTTTACTTGTATGTCAGGGTTGCTTGGCAACAAATTTTGCTTTGTGTGGGAATAATTTATGCTACTTTGTTGGATTCCAGTGAATGTCACTTGTATTATTATGATTTTAGACACTCTTTGAATGTTATTTCTTTTTTTTTGGACACTCAACGAAATTAATTTCCCATAAATTTAGGCACCTTTAAAATTAATTATTTTCTGCCCAAGCTGCTAGAAAACTACGGTATAAGTTTTTATGATGAAGTTTTGACTCACGGTAATTTTCATGGGTAAAGAAGCAACCTATTCATGATATGTTGGCGGGTGATGGGACACAAACATACATGCATGAGTGCAACACGTGGGACGGCACAAGTCCAACCTAGTCTTTCTACATAAGCTTCAGATGGTCTTGCAAGGGATGGGGGGACCGTTTCCAATTTCCAAAAGAGCATTCGTGGGGTTCAACTAGTTACAAAGAAGTTATAACCGCCATTCTAATTTCCATGGAAGCCAGCTCTTTAGATGTCAACTCACCTGACAGTCTATTGTCTGCGCTTGTTTCTGTCAACTGGTTCCCATGCAAGTCAGCCTAAGTTCAACACCCGTCACCCAACGTAAGTATATTACCCTAACCCTTTTCATAGGACGAAATAAAGTCCAATGAAGCCCTTTTCATGAAGTAAATTAAAGCGTAAAATCTGGTATGCTTCAGGTGGAGATCAGCATTCAGGCCTTTTATGCACACCCTTGCTAAAGAGGCTACCAAATGTATCCAAGATTATTCTACATCTATGTTCGAAAATGAACCAGGAAGCTACGTTCAAGATGATAATGTTTGATTTGGGATGGGTGTCTATCACTAGGCGCCTCTAGCTAGATGTCATCTTGCCCATTTTGGTTGATGCATGGATACGTATTCCAATGCTCAAGAGTACAATTTAGATCCCATGTATGTATAGTCTACAGTCTACCAACGTGTATTGAACACATGCTTTAGGATTGTGACACCTATGTTAGGGGGTTGGGTAAAATCTAACCCCTTAGTATAGGTTTGTGACTAACTCATCCCAACCTAATAATTCCAAAAAAGCAAGCTTAATTTGATTATTCATCTTAATCAGACACCAATGTTTGAGTGATATGTGTAGACGTGGATATAATAACATATATCAATTAGAAGAGATTATTAGACCACATGGTCAAATTTTGCTAATCATTCTAGATTCAATAGGCAACAAAAGTGAGGAGACTTATATATATATAATCTCCATATAATCATTTAGTGAGGAAGAGAATTGTCACTTTGATAATAAGAAGATATTCATATGAATTCCAACAATTATGAGGTCCATGACTACGACCATGATTTAAATTTGTTGATCATCTCACATTAATAAGATGTTTGTGTCTTAAGAGAAACTGTGGGTGTCGAACTAAAAGTACTCGTTTTAGGCCAACTGACCTTAGAGTAGTTTGGGGGCTTTGTAATTTGATGCAAATTCTGGGCTCAAATCAGATTGGGAAAACAATTTCTTAGCTAGAAGGGATTCCCAACGTTTTCAATCTCAACTTACCTGGCTGCCACGAATCTGTTCTCCTTTATTCTGTTCTCCACTTGGATATATAACACAAGTATAATACAAGCACAGGTGTCAGATCAAGACTGTGCACTTTACGTGTCAATAGTGAAATTGTACAGTCGATGACAGTGTGCCTATCACATGCCTATTCTGGAATTCCTGGTCTAAGACCTACAGTTGTAATTTCACTCAAGTCACGCAAGCTACACAATGTAGTAATCCATCACGGCGAGACGTCACTCCCCTTATGATGATGTGGTGGAAAGAGCTCGATGTTGGGTAGGAAAGTGCTACTCCACAGCAGTAGCCTTGTGACCTTGCACAACAAGCTATGTATCTTCCAGATCAAGTTCTTGGACATGGAATTTCCATCATTGCAATTGACCTTGGCTAGTAAGATGAAGAAAATCAACGACCCTCTGCAAATCTTCAGACCCATCACCCAAATTATTCACAAAGAAGCAATGATAATAGAGTTCTCCTTTATTTCAGCTGGAGTTTTAGTTGGAGTTCGTTGTTTTGGATATAAAACCTTCCATATTCGTTTTAAAGTTTGCAGTACAAGCTTGGAGTTGGTGTGGAGGTTTGAATGAGAAAGTTTACATATTGGTTCATTTAGGGCCTAACTCATTTTGGTATGTCAAGAGGTGTTAAACTGAATAATTTCAACTTGACCCCAATGAATCAATACATAATGTTCTTCGTTCAAACCTACACACCGATTCCAAGCATACACCAAAAACTTACTGAACATGGACAGTTTTGTATGCACAACAACCAATTCCCAACCAAAAATTCGGTTGACTCAAAGGATAACTTTATTAGATTAAACTATTGACTGGCAAACATGATAAGTTAACATGAAATGTGGTTGGCCCACGCTAACTTACTTCATCAAAGTGGACAAAACCCTTGATCTTTGAAAGATATCTTACTGTTTTATAAGCTCAGATGTGACATGTGCTTCTATGAGGGATTGGCATTATAGGAAGTTCGCGTTAGCTAACGTTCTGACCTGTTATGGTTGTTTTTGAGAACCGTCCAACAAGAATTATCACGCGGGGCTTTGACTCTCAAAAGTTAGAGTGTCTGCCAGTTTCGTGGATTCCTACCACACTTGAGTTCCCAAAAGGAAATTTCCACGTATGTTACAGCATAGCAAACTTTAATCATCATCTTGTACAAAATGGCACATGCGTGCGATTGCTCCTATATAGTATCCTCCTCCTTTGCATTTGTGTATGCAGCAATTCAGGTAACCTTGTAGCCAAGTTCATCACCAACTCTCGCCTTCCCCAATTATAATCTCCCTCCTTCTGTGTCTTCAACCTTGTACAAATTTCATGACAACTTTCTGCAGATGATCCAAGTCTAGCATAGCATCTGAAACGACATTAATTGATCTGCATCCGGATTCTGATATTCTGAGTCTACGGAATTTTCTGAAACATCAACCTTGACTACTTCATCAGCTCTCGCGCCTTCGAATTCTCCATCTTCCTGATCTGTCTGTCTCTCCAGGTCCACAAATTCCAAGACAAGGGTGCCCAGATTACAACTTCTGCTACTCTGAGTCTACAGAATCTGAAAAGATATCAATTTTATCTGCACCTATAAATCCTGACCTTGCGACCCTACGAAGGAAATCACTACAGCATCTGAGCTTGCATCATCATGGCGTCTTCGCGAGGATCAGGCAGCAGCATATTGAACAAAAGATGTGCGAATTTGATTTTCTTCAAGCTGCTGCTCCTGCTCACTATGTTCCTGGCTGTGCAAGGCCGGAGCGTGCCGGTTACGCCTGCAGCAGCACCACCCACAACGTCGGCTCTCAAGAAGAACGACACGCTCGTGTTCTACCAACAAGAGAAGTTTGGGAGCACAGATGACTCCAACATCCGCCTCATCACAAGCTCGACGCTGGGGGCATTGTATGTGATTGACATGCCGTGCACGGAGACCGCGAACGCGTCGTCGACAAACATCGGCCGGAGGTACGGGCAAACGACGGCCACGACGTACCCACAGGGCACGAGCACCGCGTTTACACTCCAGCTCTCCGACTATCACATCCAGTGGCCTGCCAAGAGCCTCAATGGCACCTTCTTGCTGGAAGGGGCGATTGATTCGCTGCAAACCGTCCGCGAGCTAAAGATCACGGGCGGCACGGGATCATTCTATCTCGCGCGCGGTCACGCGTATGCACGCACGATTAGCTTCAACCAGAGCGATGCCTCGACCGTCACCCAGATCGAGGCCCACTTCGACTTCTCGTGCAAGAGTCTGTGAATAATCAAGGAAGTTGGTCGGATGTGATTAGAAGGATTTGAACATTCAAGATAGTTTAGTGGATCCTTTGTGCAGGACGCTGATGAGTCAAGCGGCTGCCATATCATTCTTTTGTAAACATCATCATAATTCATTTTTTTTTCATTCTGAACATCATTATAATATGATGAGAAAATTATCTTCCCAAAAGTGCAACAATCAAAATACAAAGATTCAGTTCGCATGTGAGAATATATTGCACATCTTGCAAGTCCATGATGATATGATATAAACGCCGGCTCCGATTGGAGCAAACATGACTCTAATTAAGCTTCTATGCAAGCCAGAATTATGTTATTTGAAGTGACTATACTTCAAATTTCATCAAAGTGTATTGATTAAGTGGAGATTGCAACCCGAAAGAAGGATTCTTTTGACTTCTCATGTAAGTCAAGAATCCCTGGAACGAGTTACTCAAGTGTCAGATGCAAGAAACATTGATGGTTTAGTGGATTCTTTGCCCAGGTTGATCAAGCCGATGCCGTATTATTGCTAAAGTATAAGCACCATCAGTTTATGAACATCATGATCTATTATGACAAGAATAGATCAGTGTATCTAATATCTGTGTGGAAGTATACTGAATATCATTCAAGCCACTTTTTGATATGAAGTCACTTTTGAACTTCAAGTGTATTTAAAGTGTAGATTGGATCTTCGGTACCAAGATCTGGCTTTTGAGATTCATTTCCCTGTCATGTGTAGTGTTTATGTACCCTGTAGGTAACGGGCAAGAGGGGAGTGGATGATCATGGGCTGCGATAGCAGTAAGCTAGGACACGATTTGAGAATAATAAAGTCGGTCCGCTAATGAATAGAAACCGTAGGTTATGAATAAAATGCGGTTCTCTGCATGGATTGACAAACACATAATAAGTAAGTTAGGAATTCTTGGAAGTGCTCACCACTTGATGAGCTGCCGGTTATGATTGTAGTAAGATAACCTAACACTGACCTTTTTGCCCAAAATCACCCAGGTCCCCAACATGACTTGGGCTTATCATCCGACTTTAGCCTAGAGTGTACGCTAGAAAGATGTGGGCATTTGAGTTAAGTGATTGATTATGTCAGTGTTAAATGTGCTCGGTCCATTGTCTATCTTCAAACTACAATGACTCAGTGTCTGGGGAATTTTTGGGCATAATCAGGCAAAATCCTGGTGTTTTCAAGTCCAACCGGTTACATGTTGTGGTCTTTTGGTTTTCTTTATTAATTTGAGGTATATTCCATAGATTCCTAATGGGTGGTTTTCCTGAGGTCTTGAAGCTCAATTGCCTATTTCTCAAACTCAACTGGTTCATCTGTAACTAGCGGTTGGTTCTCCCCTTTCATTGCAATGACCATGGATGTCATTTGATGTTATAATCACGAGGAATATGCTCTTCTACCATGTATTACATATGGCCTTGAGACTTGCAGCATTGGGAAAACATTGAACTTTTGACCTGTTCTTTTGTAATTAAGAATCTATGAAATAGAAATTTTGTTCCATTGGGTTCACGCCGGGCGGTGTTTTTGGAATTGGTCAAGGCTAGACATCCCAATTGGGTTCTTTAAAATAACTATGAAAAAACCCAACTCTAAAAAACTGCGTGGTGCTAGCCTTGCTAAATACACTATAGAGAGGGTAGGACCCGCATCTCTATCTCGATGGTATCATAATGGTGTTGGCAACAAATGTACTTACAATCTTAGTGATCACTTGATGGTAGATTTAGACATTGTCATTATGTTGGTTTATATGTTGTATATCTTGGATACATGTACTATAAACTTTATTTGAACGACAAAAAATCTTTTAACAACTCTAAAAGTGGAAAGTAGATTTTATACATTATACACATGTGTTTAAATTTTTTTCCCCTCTTACACTGAGGGTTGGTTGACACCATGGACCATAAAGTCAACCATGGAAGAGGGCCTTTTTCCATGGGCCGACTTGATGGTCCAACTTTCATGGTTCGATTTCTTAAAAATCAATACAAAGCCTTTGGGCCCCTCATTAGGTGTAAACCGGATGTGGACCAAGAGGAATGACCATGCAACAAAAAATGAATGTGTTGATTTTTTTAATATATGTCCAAAACTGGCAGTTTTGAAAAAAAATCAAGTTTGACCATTCTTTTGTCTTCTCTTGTCTTCATCTTCTCTTCCCAAAAAAATTCATTAAAGAATTGTTAAAAAAATATTTCTTTGCCATGGGCCCTTGTTTTTTTCCTACCAGAGCACCTCTTTTGCCCCTCCCACTGCAAAACTCATTGGACCATGTTAGTGGACAATGTAGGCTTTAAAGTATGTCTTTTGGAGCCTCAAACTACATGGTCACTCCGACATTTTTTCCTTGGTGTAAACCGGGACTAGTTCAATAGCCAATCACAAATTTTACAGGCCTTGGGATGACTTCATGGTCCATGGTGTAAACAACCCCTGAGTACCATATACTTATCCTACGGCCTTTGTTGGCTTTGTCCCCTTGTGGGGGGCTGGGGATTCGTGGCACTCACTAAGGAACATCCATCCAAGATATCGTGGATGAAGTGGCTCCAATAAAAAAGCCCCTCTATGGGGTTGAGGGCCGATGCATTCCAATGTGACATCACTAGACTAATTCGGGACCTTTGACTCTATTTCCGGAATCAAATTGCCTAAAAATAGTCATTTAGATGATTCCTACGTTTTTTTCATCCACATGGATGATTATACTTGAGTGCCACGAATCCCCGGCCCTTGTGGGGCGGAGACTATGTTTTGGTTACTGACAAGACAAAGTCCTTCGTGTTAAGCAGCCTCAATCTTAGCCGTCGATCTTTTGACTCAAGCCCCACCCGCATTGTCTACTCTGACTCACTTACTTCGGGCCCACCTCGTGGGGACCAGATGACCATTTCCTTGGACCTTAGCTGTTTCTCCAAATTGGGCCTCCATTGCTCATGTATCAATCGCATGATGTCTCATCTGGCCACACCGGCCCGTCCATCTGGCCCCCAGTCAGCCTAGCCAGTGCGGGCCCCCTCCGTTGCTGGTGGGCCGTCCATCAAGGGCTGATGGGATAAGCTCCCAAATAGCCCTAGCTGGCTGGGGGCCGGATGGACGGGCCGGTGTGGCCATGGTATCACAATTATCTTTTCCTCCTTCCAAACATTACACATGCAACCAAATTGTGTGCCCCCTATTGTTCAGTATTAACCTTCCAGTGTGTGGAACTCTTTTGGATATTTTGTTTGCGTTTGATTTAGTGTTTGTAGTGAGTTTCTGATAATTTCAACGAACTTTTATAACTTCATAATTTCGATGAACTTTTATGTTGGCCTTTGCGACAATACCTAACTTCTAAGTCACCTAATGCCTACAATCACTACGTGCATCAACCATTTGCATCCATTTTGATCAACCTCCACAAAGAAGCACAAAATGTTCCTCTTGCAACCCTAAACAAGAAGTGACATCATTCTCAACTCAATGACCCCTTCTAAAACCCTAATACTGAATTAATTTACATGCATGGATGAGATAAAGAAATGAGAAAATATTCATCCTAGTTTCATTCAATATGAATTATTTATCACATAAATTCTAGTGACACTACCATATACGTACAAGTGTTGTATATATTTTAGAGGTCCTTCATACATGTACATAACTATGAGCTACATTGTCTGTAGCATATATATATATATATATAAAATAAATAAATATAAGTAGTTTGGAAAAGTTCAAATTAGTACCCCTTTTGTGCACTCATGTATACTTATACGTGTTATGGAAGGTGCACCCCTTGGGCTGCTAGTTTGCTACCCATTTTCTGGCAAGAGTTAGAGTCTACTAGTGTAATTGTGGTAGGTATTTCTGGGATAAAAAAACAAAGCAGAGGCAATTTCAATGGTTCTATTGAGCACAAAGAAAGTTAAGACAACACAACAAGGCATTATGGATGTGAGTCGCAAATCAAGGTTGTTAAATTAATCCAACAAATACTGATAGAAATGCAAAGGTATTTACTATAATAACTTCAATTATTCTTAACATTTTTTAGTGTATTTGTATAGCCTTACTTATATGTTTCACAATATGTCTTATAATTATTTGTATCGAACCTTTGTATATTTTGAAATTGTGCTTGATTGTATGGACAATGTTCTCGGTTCAATGGAGGGGAGCAAGCAGGGTCAAGTATATGGAAAAAATGCTATGGTATATTAAAACAATAAATTTTTTAGTCACACGCCTAAAATTGTTAGCAAAGCATTGTTTAAATTGGAAATTTTTCATGGTGCCCTCTATTGCTATGTAATATAGAATATCAATATGAAATCTTCAAAACTTATTATTAAAAGTACTACTCAAAAGGTAATGCCTAAATCTAGTTTTGGACATAGATTTCATGACCTTAAATATTTTGAAGTTGGATTTTTTTTTCATATTCCTTGAATTCATTATAGACTTGAGGGAAAGCAATTTAAAAAAACTATAGAAAAAAAAATTTAATATAATTTTACCATGTTTAAAATAAATCTAAGTCAATTACGTGTTCAATATATCTACTTGCACTAATATATGTAATTTTTTATGTCTTTTAACATAAATTGCTTGGCTTTGTAGATGAATGTGTTTTTCAAATTAAGGATTTTTTTCTTCACAATATACAAAGTTAGTATATAGTTTTGAATCAGTTTTATTTAAACCTATGCAGGGTAACGGAGTTGTATATTTAACCATGCTTGCGCTTGAAGGGCGTGTTTTTCTTGCTTCTCCAACCTTTGACCATTCATCATCTTGAAGAAAACTTGCATAATATGAATAAGGTGAATTAAACAATTATGAGAACTCAAAGTAGGGCAAATGAATTGAGTCTCATGACACTAGAAGAAATCTTATCCATTTCAACCCTCCTTTCGACTAGGCCATCAAGACTAAACTAAGAAAATGCATAAACAAATCAATTCGGTTGGGAATCGGGGGGCACCTTCCATGGGTACACCATGGGTACCTTCCGGTTGCTTACCAATTGAATTGTTTATGCATTTTCTTGGTGCGAGTCGCGATGGCCAAGGGTTGAAATGGACACGATTTCTTCTAGTGTGACAAGGTTTTTTACACATTTTTTCTTGCCCCAAAAAAGATTTTCAATTTGGTAAACTCTTTGCAAAAATGGGGCCATTCACGGTTGGGGTACTACTTTTGGGACAAAGGAATTAAGGACTTTGTCGAATTAGATCTTGACGTTTATTACGATTTACTATGATTTAATTAATAAATTTTAAATAGATAAGTAGATAGGTCATAAGATTTATCAAGGAATATATTATTTAATATTAAATAATGACTAATAATAGATAAATTCCTTATGAAATAATTAGATAAGTCATAAAACTTGTAGAGAGGTCATATGACTTGTTTTGGCCACATCAATGGCAATTTCATTATTGAAGTATACATCGGGGGTGAATTATTTTCCTGTTTTGCATCTTAGTTACTTGGTATAAGTGTCATGTATCCATACATATATTTTATTATGTCCAATTCTAATTCTAAACGTTCTTTTTTCATGTAGCCATGTTATTGTGTAATTTTGGCCATGTTTGGTGTGTTATGTAAGGCTAGATACAATTGGTATGCAATACACTTTTAGTTCTATTGGTAGACAATTGAACGATAAGTGCGAAGAAGAAAATTTGGATCATTTCAATTAATTTTTGTTGTCCTTTTCATTCCTTAATCCTAAGGTCAACAGTTATGACAGCAGTCTTGCATGTCCGTTAAGGAATGAAAAGAAAAGCTTAGATAACCCTATTCCTTGTAAATTAACTTTGTCGGTGTACTCATTATGGAATACTAAATGTAGGTATGATCCAAAGTATGCTCCACAATACAAATCTAAGCACACCAACTATGTAAAGTTATCTAAAAAAATCCTTAAACCGTTAGACACCCAAAAGTAGTACCCCAACCGTGAATGCCCCCAAACGTGAGAAGGTGAATGGTGATAATTGGGTCAACATACACATCCAACTAAACAACTAGAAGGAGGTTGGATTTGTTCTTTATTTTCAAGTTCATGATTCTGATAATAAAAACCCAAGATATGCCTTTTTAGGTTAGTCATGCAGGGTGATTGGATGTAGGGATCGTGAGCTTGCAATCCAAGTTATGTTGAATTTGGTCTAAGCGATTGATAACACATTCAAACCAACTCGGATATGATATTATTCTACATCCATTGTTCAAGGATTACCAAAATGGGTGACTCAGGTGATAGCATTGAGACATACTTTGTGGATAGTATTTAAAAGAATGAGGGATGCCAAACCCAATGCAATAGCGATTGACAAGAGTACAAGAGTCCCAACTCAATGCTTTGACAAACTATGATTAATGATGACCCATAGTGTTGGGTGAACAACATTCCACTAGGTGGTAAGCAAATTAAATGCAAATTATTATTTTGTTGATTTCATGTTAAAAAATGTAAATAGAACATCTTGTGTCCATATCACTGAGAATAAGATAACCAAACTTTATCATGATATGTGTGGCCTTCTAGAATGCTTCATGGAGGTCCAACTTACTTCAAATATATTGAATACAAAAACACGTGGGCAACAAACAAGTTAGTTTTAAACAATGTTGCAACTAGGTGGGCATGTACTGCAAGTGGTATAGCATGTGGCCACGATTCAGCCATTTATACGAGTATGAATTTTTTCATACAACAAATCACGTGAAGAGGTTGTGGCAATTTATAAAGTATACCTTGCTTGATAAGAAAGTGAATTAGCATTTGGATCAACTCATTTGGGCACATATAGGTATGTGAGCATTTTATGATTTTTATTTTTATTTTTATTTCTAATGATTGATAATTCATAAAAAATATACTAAATAATTTTGGTATTGGTTTATTTTATTTATTATATTTGATATGCAAGGTAACCTAGGACATGCTTTAGAGTTGGGTGCTTTCCCGGGTACACAACTGGCATATTATACGTAGGGGGCATCGGCATTAAAATAGCTTCAAGGACGGCTTTTGTAAAAATTATATCAATTTATACAAAAATAAAGAACCAAAAAGTTGGGTGAAGACCAAATTAAATAAAATGAGATGTGGAAAAAGTTGGGTTGCAAATTAATTAAAAAAAACTCCACAATGTAAATAAAAATTTGAAACACCTATTTTTTTGAACCTTGTAGAGCGTCTAATTTTAAAAGATCCACACGAGTAGTTGCCTCCAATTAAAATTAAAAGTCATTGGAAATGTTTCATTTATAATAAAAAAGCTTAATTTTTTTATTAAAAGCCCAAACTGTTGGGTAGTTTGACCTATTCTTATGAAATTGATGGTGGAAGATTAGCCCATACAACTGTGGAGGCCGGGTTGTAGGCCGAGCAAGGGCATCTTTAGGCAAGCTATCTGGGCACAGCTAGATTTCCCAATGGGGCCAGGCTTGCCTGAAGTTCATCACCTTCAAGCTTTCCAGGGTTTTCCGAGATAAGGGGCGTCCAAAACATTAGGCAAGAGGTGATGAGCGTTTCAAACTTAGTCGTGGGAGCAATGGTTTCCACAACCATAAACCACGGGCAGTTAAAGAAAACCATAGCTTTTTGACGCAGATAGTCTGAGAGGTTCATGAATTTTCTTTGGAGTATATTCCCTCCCAAGGGGACAACAGTGTCAAGTTGCACCCCTGTCATAATTTGGGAGGAATCTCTTGCAAAGAAAGTCCATGAACCTCAGGGCCTTGACATCAACATATCTGCGAAGTTGATGATTCTGTCACAATGATCACATTCTTGTGAGTACTCGTCAATGTCCTATGAGCTTGTATAGAAACTGTGTATACAATCCACTTACACATTTCCATGAGCACATGTAAAACGTGCAAAGATCGAACTACTTTTGTTGCAAATAATCTTGCAACAAAATGGTACATACCCATGAAGGTGGCAGGTAAACATGACCAAAATCATGACTGCACGTTGCGTGTAGCTATAGTCCTTGACGACTATAGCTACACAGAAGGTTGCAAGTCTATAAAAAAAGTGAGCTCTTGCATTTATTCTTCGTACTTCAACATTCAGAGTGTTGGAATTTGCAATTCCCATGGAGGCTCTATAGTCTCCTAACTAATGTGGTGATGACAAATGGTAAATTTCCTCAGCATAAAAATTATTTTCTGCCAAATCAAATAAGAAGGTACCATAATACATTGAATGGTATTCCTCTGCAGGTTTTATTTTTCGGTTTCTGAATCTCTTTTTGTTTCTTGAACTTGAAGGGTCCAAAGGTCCTCAAGTTGTCATACAGAGATTTTTAACGTTATGTACATAGTTTATTGTAGTTGATGATGTGAAAACTTAAAAAGTGACCCCATCCAAAATTGATAAGTTTTTCAATTGTATTTTTTCAATTGCACCAATAATTGTAAGGGTAGTAAATGTATTGAGATATTTGAGTTCGTACCTATATTTAAGCATATGCCGTTTGTATTTGCTCACCATAACAGAAACCCTGGAATTCATCACCTTTGTCCCAATATTTAGGACGATGGCACCATCCACAGATATGGGCTAGATGCTGTCCAACAGAGGAGATGAATGACGAGGCCCTTGTGCATGAATTGTGGCATATAACCCTAATTTTACTTCCTCTTTGGAATAGGTTGTGCTGAACTTAGTTTGATCTCATAGCCTAGCAAGTGAAACTAACAAGCTATAAAAAATACTTATTGAGGGCTCGTACAAACTGTCACTTGATCCACACAATGGTAGCTCACCAGCTAGATCATGCGCACATTCATCTCGTACATCATGACTGTATTCTATGTACCTCTGTCGAGAGCTTCCGCTATAAATTATCACAGTAGTATTTCATGCCACGCTCCACGACCCGTCACAGTGTTGCTCTCTATATAAACAAACATCATCCAACTCTTCACCGCTATAAGTCATTCCTATATATGTACACAGTTTGGGTTAGAATATTTTGTGCTATAGCTACAGCACGTCAAAACATCTATTTACCTATAGGCAACACGATGGCATTAGGAAGAGTACCGATTAGTACCATCAGCGTATTATTGCTCCTCTTCAAGCTATTGCTAATACCGGTCTCTTTGTTGCTGATGATGCAGGGCGCCCTTGCAAAGGCCATTGATGGTCATAATATGAAGCCTAGTATTCTTGTGTTTTATCAGCAAGTAAATTTGACTGCACAGACATCGATCCGCGAAATCACAAACTCCACCCTAGGTCGAGTGAGCGTCATTGAACTTCCTCTCACGGAGTCTGCTGACCCCTCGTCCAAGGTCGTGGGGTGGAGATATGGAGTAACAAGCGGCCAAAGCGGGACCTTGTTCGACTTCCAAAGCTCGGACTTCCACATTGATTGGCCGGATCATGAGCCGATGAACCTGAATGGAACGTTTTTGGTGCAAGGTGCGGTGAATACCCGTGCCGCTGTTCGGGAGTTTGTGATTGTGGGTGGGTCCGGATCGTTCTATCTTGCACGGGGTTTAGTATATGTGTCGTACGCTAATGGAAATACGACTTCGGCCACGAGTGCAACACGAGTCGAGGCTCACTTTGACTTCTCGTGTGGAATGTGCCGCTGCTAGGTTGCTTGCTCGGATTAGTGTAGTCAACAACGAATTATGTAGAGAATTCGGAAACTACCAGTCAATGTGAAAATTTTTCCGAAGCTTTCTGGTTCTCTAGGGTAGACAATAGAGTTCTCCTTGAAAGGACATGAGCAACCACCCGGTATTTGGAGGTGCATTTTGTCTTTGATGGGTTAGCTTGAACCTCTCCAGTTCCAACATAATTTACTCCAGATATAGATATGCTAGGTCCACAATCTCACAACTCCCGAGTTTACATGTGCAGTTTACATGCTCCCAAGACAAAGAAAAATTCACACTCGGGATGAACTATGGTGAGGTTAAGCATAGGAAGGGCAATATTTGAACATGTGATTATTTATAGGGCCTTGCACGGGAGAAGCGACATTTAAGCGAATAGAACTACGTAACTCTAAAAGAGAGGTACTGTACAATCATGATATGCTTGCTATATTATTCAACACTACGTGGATCAGCAATAAGTTCCTCCTTTACTATAGGTTGGAGTCAAAAATTATGTGGAGCACTGGGGATCCTAATGTTGGCTTAGTTAACCATGCTTAGGATTCTCACCTTCCTAAGAGAGTTCCCTTGCTCTTTTTTTTGGGTCCCACTATCCTTGCATGTTTTTTAATAATGAAAGAAGATCTTGTTTTGTTTGTTTCTTAAAAAGAAAAGGAAAATAATAGAATTGCATGTGAAACTTGAGATTTTTTCTTACACAGTCTATGTCTTCTATCTAACTTTATAAGGATAACTCTTATAATTGATGTGTTTTTCAAAGATAGGAAATATGCATAACATTACTCAACTGATGAGTTGTGTTTATGGGCTTAACAGTAAATTCGAGAATAAAGACTCCAGATGCTAGAATCCCACTGCTTCAGGCTGAATCTGAGGTTAAGGCAATTGAACATAGCTCATCAACTAAGTAATGTTATGTGATATGTTGTTTTCCTAAAATGATAAGCTTTTCTTTCACTTGAGAAATATTGGTTGTATTTTTTTTTGTCATTACAATTGATTGGTTGGTTTATAACAAATAAAATTGACTAGACTAATTTGGGGACTTGGAAGCAAATTCCAATTGCAAATCACCTGAAGAAAGTAATTGCCCAACTACAAACTTTTCAAGAATTTTTTGCTAGATAATTGATAGGTACACTCATATGTGATAATAGTCTGTCACCCAATAGGTAGACTCATGGTGCTACTTATAACCTCTTCCTAAAAGCGTCCCTTGTGCATGCTTCCTAATCCCATAACCAGAGCACAACTTAAACCATAATATGAATATCTCCAGTGCAAAATGGGGGGCGGATTTGGGTGAAAATGGGGCGGTTCCAAGAAAACATGGTGTTGGTTTTGAATGAAAGTGGGATTGGATTTGGCATCAAGACGTAGCTAGGGGTGCCAAGTTACTTATATTTTCTTATTAAAGATCCCGCATGCAAAAGTTATAAGGACTCCAATTTTTATTGGGTGGAGTGTTGGTTTAGTGCAGGGATAGTTTGGACTAAAGGTGGAGTTGGTTTTGGGCGGAAAACATGGATTAATTGGGGAATGATTATAGATGTCCACATGACGTAACATGCTAAAATGTAGATTATAGACGTCCACATGGAGTGACATGCAATTACATTGCAACTCGTCATATGCCATTCTCCTATCGCCAGTTACGATCCACATGGAGTTGTTTGAAGTGTTCGACCGTTTATGGATAGAAAAAGCACAAGGGAGTTGTGGGAAGTGCACGATATGTGGACGTCGAGCGACCGGTTATGATTTTTAAAATGGGTATTTGGACATTGTGTGCCTCCACTTGTGGATGTGTGCCTCAACTTGTGCCTCTTGATTTGAAAAGCTGCTTCTGAGAAGAGGCGGACACGCCTCTTGGTGTCTCTCTCTCGGAAGCCTCTCTTGCAGGCTAAGTGCAGCCAGCTCTCATTATTCCCTCTCCACCGTCAGTGTGCTTGAAGGAATTTGAAGGTCCACGCCTTTAAGCACAACTTGGGGAATCTCTGCGACCTGACTACTGAATCTCTAGAGCGGGATCAGAAAGGTGGCAGGCGCTTGCTGATCTGTGCGTGGCTGGGCCGGGTGATCAACTAATCAGCCGCCACTCAAAATGTCAGCCTACTGGGGGAAGTATGCAGGTAAGCTTGATTCCAAGGATTACACAGTCTTTTCCTTTGTGTAAATTGTGAATGATCTGCATAATATATACATGGAAATGATGATGTGGCATGCATGATGATCATGATGATTTCTCGTCCTTGGTAAATGGTTGTGATGAGTTGATGATCCATCATCCGTGTGCATGCTGCCACGATCTGGAAGTGAACGGTCCAAGGATCACATTAAAGATATTACTGGTCTACAGCATTTGATGGAAGACGTGTAAGTTGCTGTCACGTGTTGAGTGTGACGAATGTTGGACATGCTGAAACATGAATGATTGAGCCAAGTGTGTGCTGTGCATGATGAAGTTGTAGATCGCGAATGATCAGAGTTTTTTTATTTAGCTCTTCTCTTGTGTGTCTGCTCTATTGTGTAGCGGGCAATCCATCGGGCAAGGGCGCCCATCAGAAACATGCTTGCTGGAAATGCGGTTGGGTCCCAGACGCTGATCATGATCTCCTTCGTCATAAATTCATCTTCACTTTACCTCCGTCAGTCATCAGGATGCTTGAAGAGTAGGTATGTCTCTTGATCTCCCTGGAATAGACCATAGATGAAGAATCAGCTTGTACTACCTATCATTATCCTCCCTATTTGCTCATGATCTTCTACATTCCTCACTCATCAGAACCCAGAGTCGGTTCAATGTTTATTGTTTTCCACATGATTTAGGACCAGTCCACTTCCCGTCATTAAGCGCCCGTTTTCATCTCAATTCTCAACCATTTAAGATGACCAGAGACGCTTGCCCTGCATTGAAAGTATACGAATAGGACGGGGGAAGAAAGAAAGCAAAAAGAGAGAATTCTTTTTAAATGAAATATAATAAATCATAATACATGTCATGAATATCCATCTCTTGAAGCCCCTTGAGAATCTCAGTACAATCTCAGTACCTAGTCACCAATTCCCAAAGATGCAGCTCCAATGTGTCGCATTTCGAGTACTTAAGCCTTCTCGAATCTGATCTTTGGTTAACCTGTTCAGTCTGCAGAACATAGTTGAACTGAAAGATAGACTTTCTCTTTCTTGGATCTTCTGATCTTCATCATGGTATAAGTCTCCCCAATTGAAACAATACTAGCGTTCCTATGCAGAGGAATATTTAGTATGTGTATGCTCATGAGTACACAGTACTCATGATGTTCTAGACAGCAGTTCATAAAAAGGAGATTCATGGGAACACACCATGATCTTCGGAGACGATGTCAACGTGATCACAATGAGTTTGTAACATGAGATGAGCTATACACAAGTTATAAGGTCATCTAGATGATCTTATGTCTGTCCTATATGTGGAAAACAATACACCTCCTGGCTGAGATGAATGTCAAAGGTCACGAGTGAGGATTCGAATAGTACACACAAGCTGCATCTCTGGCCTATTTCGGTGAGAGTACATCAAAGGACATGTCTTCTGGGCATCTGATCCACAATCTTAACTGAAACATCATCTATAGGCTGCTGATCAGTTACCCTAAGTGCCAGTTGACACTCTAGTCTTGCTGATGAAAATGTATGAATGTCACTGCAATCTGGGATGTTCTCCTGCTCTTTCGCAGATTCTTACACACTAGAATATACTGCAGATTCATCCCTAATCAAATTGACGAACATATTGTTTGGTATTATCATACTCTACTACCTGCAATTTGGTATGTAATCATCTGGAGCTTGTATTGGCTTGCTGGGCTTCTGGCTTGGATGGGCTCTCTCCTAAATCTGTAACAGGATGCATCAATACAATCTGCACTGACGATATTATCAATGTCCAGCTTGAATCGTGATTGGATATTGAGTTTTTGGTGTCCGGTTTGGGAAATTTTGGCAGAAGTTACTGTTCAGAAGTGATACATTGAGACTCATTCATTGGATTGATCATTGATGAGATTCTTCCTTCGTCGTCTTCGAGGGCATGGTGCATCAATATTTCGCGGGGTGGTACTTTCGGAAATTATCTTCATCATCATGTGTGCACTGTGCAAAGAGAGTTACAGAAATAGAGAGAATCTGCAAACACTGTAGCCATTATTACTTAGTTGCTTGTCAAACAAATGTAGAAATATGAGAGAGAGAGAGAGAGAGAGAGAGAGAGAGGTGGCGGATGACGTCGGATATGATCTGTTGTTGTGGGATGTTGTGCATGGCAGATGAGCTCATCCGAACAGCCAAGTATGTGGCAACTCCTGGCAAGGGAATTCTGGCAGCTGACGAGAGCACATCCACCATCGGCAAGCGCCTGCAGAGCATCAACGTGGAGAACACAGAGAGCAACCGACAGGCACTTCGAGAGATGCTCTTCACAGCTCCAGGTACACATCAATACTTAAGCGGAGTGCTCATGTTCGAGGAGACGCTCTTCCAGAAGACAATTGCAGGCAAACCCTTCGTGAAACTCTTGGAGGAAGGCGGTGTATTGACAGGCATCAAAGTGGACACAGGAACAGTAGAGTTAGCTGGAACAAATGGCGAGACCACCACACAAGGCCACGATGGATTAGCAGGCCGGTGCAAGAAATACTACGATGCAGGTCAGTGCTGTTCTGTGATGTGTTGTGTTTTTGTTCCCCCCAACTTATAAAAAGGGGCCAGAAAGCCAAGGGGGCAACGTGGCTTGGAAGGTCATTACCAACTCCGCATCTCGAACACCTCGTACGCAGCGTATGCCGTCGCTACATGACATATTAACGCTCCCTCCCTGCCTATGTCCATTTTTTAAGAAATTTTCTGCAGCCCATCGCCAATTTAAATATGAAAGATTCAGAAATCAAAAACAAAAAAAAAATTTTAATTCTCCATTGTGCATTAGAGTTATTCTCAACCAGAGTTTTGGTTAGAAGTTGATTGTTTTGCATACAAACCTTTCCATGTTCAAAAGTTTCTGGTGTGGAGGTTTGAACGAAGAACATTTTAGATCGGTTCATTGGGGACCAAACTCATGTTAGCACCTCTTGACATGCCAAAATAAGTTTGGCCCTCAATAGAAAGTTCTTCGTTCAAACCTCCACACCAACACCGAAAACCTACCGAACATGTTTAAGTACTGTATACAAAACTACCGACTCCCGACCAAAACAGTTGAAATAAAAGATAACTCTATTGTGCAGCCAGCATGAAGATACTCATAAAACCAATTATACCAGAACACAATAAAATAAAATAAACACTGGTTGATGCAGGTGCAAGGTTCGCCAAGTGGAGAGCAGTGCTCAAGATCGGTCACACCGAACCCTCGCAGCTAAGCATTGACCAAAATGCTCAAGGGTTAGCCCGATACTCCATCATTTGCCAAGAGAATGGTCTGGTCCCCATTGTGGAACCTGAGATTCTGGTTGACGGACCACATGACATCCGAAAGTGCGCTGAAGTCACGGAGCGTGTGCTGGCAGCTTGTTACAAAGCATTGAATGACCAACATGTGCTACTTGAAGGCACTTTGTTAAAGCCCAACATGGTGACCCCTGGCTCCGATGCACCCAAGGTTAGCCCAGAGATCATCGCAAAGTTTACAGTGCGAGCATTGCAACGCACCGTGCCGCCTGCTGTGCCGGGAATTACCTTTCTCAGTGGAGGTCAGAGTGAGGAGGAAGCTACCGTTAACCTCAACGCGATGAATATGCTCCAAACCCTTAAGCCATGGACTTTAACTTTCAGCTATGGTCGTGCGCTGCAACAGAGTGTGCTCAAGACCTGGGCCGGTGAGAAGAAGAATTGGGTGGCCGCACAGCGTGTGCTGTATAATCGGTGCAAGGCTAACTCGGAGGCTGTTCTCGGGAAATACAAGGGAGATTCGGGAGGTGATTCTGGCAGTCTGCACGTCAAAGATTACAAATACTAGATCGCAACTCATTTCCTTAATATACTCTAGTAATTTGCAAAAACCGAATTATATAGAATCGCCGCACTACATGATGATTTCCACCAAGACATCGAGTCTCTCGAGTCACCGCGAAGTCCATCGTCGTCGTCCACATCCTCAGATTCGTCATAGAACTCCGACTGAGCTTTGTAATTTCCTAAACTCATAAGAATTTAAGTATCCAAATTTTTTAGCTTCTGTGTGCTTCCATATTGCGTGATCAGATGCATTATACATGTCAAAGATATATAAAGCAGAGATTACAATACTAGATCGTATATTCCTTTGCCCTAATCTGCAACAACCGACTTATATTATCACCGCACCACATGATGATTATCTAGACGTGGAGTCGCTGGAGTCACCGCGCGCGGAGTCCATCGTGGTCGTCTCACATCCTCGTCATCATAGAACTTAGACTGAGCTTTGTAATTCAAAAACTCATAAGAATTTATGTATCCAACTGTTCGAGGTTCTGTGTGCATCCATATTCCGTGACCAGATGCATTACACACAAAGACATATTATAGAGCAGAGATTACAAATAATAGATCGTATATTTCCTTGACATACCCTAATTTGCAACAACCGACTTATATGGCCGCACCACATCTTCGCAGTCTCTCGATCGACCCACCGCGGAGTCCGTCGTCGTTACCTCACATCATCTTTGTCATTCACAAATAAACTCACAAATAAACTGAGCTTTGCACTTTCAGAAACTCATACAATTTATGCATCTGGATTTTTCAGCTTCTGTCTGCATCCATGTTGCATGATCAGATGGATTATACTTAAGAGTCTTGATATGGCTCCAAGAATGAATCCCCCCCCCAAAAAAAAGTTTGGACGAGATTTGACTACGTGCACAGGATATGATAACTACTCTTGAACTCAATAATCCATATGACCATTTTATGAACACAGAATTTTCACTTTAAAATATTCACATGAACTCTAAAAATTACAAGGAAAATGGCTACAACCCCAGTTTGATTTTGCTAACCATCTCGTCCCAAATTAATCTCGTACTAATTGCATGTTTCATATCTTACGAGAAGCTTGCTAGTCAGATTAACTAACTATTTAAGATCCATCTCCCTTACATTTTGTGCGCATGTGCCTCCCATGGGCTGGGCCAAACGGATAAGTATTTCAATCATAAAACTGAAGCCTAATTAATGGGTCATCCCAGCTAGACCTTAAAAATAAAAATAAATGAAAAGTATGAACACAGAAAAAAGATTCAGTATGGACATAAATTATACATTCGACACTAAATAGTATATGCAGTGTTATGTGTTTTCTCTATAATTTAGTGCACTCCAATGACATCCATACAGTTGTGGTAAATAATTCACACTGCATAGCTAAGACTTCTACATTGCAATTGAACATTGGTTGCATATATTGAATATATACGTAGTCCACTATAATATGATTAAATGAACCTCGTCCAATCGATGTGCTCTATTTCATATCAATTTAGTGGGCTTACTTATATAGGATAATGCACACTCAATATTTTAAACAGAAACCATGATCATAATTTATGCACAAGTTAGACTAAGCTAACATGTGACATAAAGTGAAAGAATCAAACATGTGACATAATTAACAACAAGGTTGTGAAAGACTCAAAGGTTGTTTATACTGGAACAGTTGTGATTGTGATTATGATTTACTTTCTTTGGTTCTATTTACATGGAAAAGGCATAATAAATGCTAATCACCCTCACAACCACCCCTTACCCCATCAACCCCTTAATTTGTATGGTTAACTATCCTTCGGGTGGTTGTTCATGCGCATGTGGCATCATTAGAGAGTTTGAAGACTAAGGTTCAGGAAGAAAGTTGAGGAGGCCATCATTTTAACACTACAATCCAAAGTCAACAAGGATAATAATCACTTTAATTCCTCTCAAACCCAAGACATAAACCAATGATAGATTGTAATTTAGAAAACCGCCCCACCATCAACCACAACCACAACCGCAAGGATTCACACAAGACAAGTGTGAATGAAAAAAATAGTTGTTGTGGTTGATTGTGGTGTTTAGCCACAACCACGACCACCTTTGTAGTGTAAACAACCCTTCAGCAATGTCAAAGGGGCACTTTAACTTTCAGCAAAACATCATAGACCTGGAATTGAGATCTTACTCACATGCCACTCTCACCATCAAAACCAATCCCCTCCAGATTCTTATTAATTCTTGAAGTGTCCTCATAGAAGCAGTCCAGTGCAGGTTGCTGGTTGGATATGAGCTTGTGAGTTTTCATCTCCAGTTCAAAAACAGACACCTGGAAGATGTTCTGTGCATCTCCACACAGAGTTACAACTGTGTGGAAGATGAGGATTGACAAGGACAAAGAATAAGGTATGCAACAGATTGTTTAGCTCGTATTGTGCATCTTCATCACAGAATGACAATAGGGTGTCTTTCTCGTTTGAGACCGGAGATGAAAAGCCAGAAGCTCACAATTACAGAATGACAACTGTGTGGAAGATGGGGATTGACGAGGACACAAAAACTGGATGCAAAAGATAGTTTAGCTCACGTTGTGCATCTTCATCACGGAATTGCAACCAGGTATTTTTCATTTGAAACCGGAGGTGGAAAGGCAGAACCACAGAATTGCAGAATTGCATTCGTGTGGAAGATGAGGACTGACAAGGACCAAAATAAGGAAAAGGAATGCAACAGATCGTTTAGCTCGCATTGTGCATCTTCATCACAGAAACACAGCTCGATGTCTTCCTTATTTGAAACTTGTCCGAGATGAAAAGTCAGAAGCTCACAATTACAAAATCACAACTTGCAGTTGTTCACACAACCAGATGTTTCATGTCAACCCAAACCCTAATCTCCCTCTTTCCCTTACAGAACGCGAACACCTCGAAGTGGACCTCCCTCAATTAACACAACGATCATTCAAATATCTCTTAACCAGTTGCTCCACTGACCACAATTCAACCCCTCGCCGCTAACTGCAGCTCATTCAATCTTAACACCAAACTTCAATCCTCTCACCTCCCCCTTAGCACCGCCATTAGGACAAATCAAGTCACAAAAACTAAACAAATCACATTCACAAACACAAACACAAAACAGCAATCATCACAGACACCCTTCCGTACACACTCCCAACCCTCGGAGCACTCCACTCTGCACCTCGAAGAAAATCTCTCTCCAGTCCCCCTTTCCCCTTACTAACACAATCACGTCAAAAAGACCCTCCCTTAATCAACACAGCGATCATTCCAGCCTCTCTAGCCCAGCAGCTGCTCCAGTGACCATAACTGCAGCTGCAGATTCAATCGTAACACCAAACAAAAACCAATCGCCAGCCCTCCTCCTCAGTAGCTCATGCACCACTAACCCCAACCAGGTCAAGTACTAAGCGAGGGGGAGGGTGACGCGATTACTGGAAAGGAAGGACAGGGGCTCCAGGCTGTGGGGTTTGGGGGATCGGAGAGAAGAGAAAGGAGAAAGAAAGCGAGGGAGAGGAGAGGAGAGTGAGGGAAGGAGTGAGCGAGCGCAGTTGTAGGGGACGTGGCAACTGTTTTTTTTTTTTTTTTTTGGTGGTTGTGGTGGTGGTGGTTGTTGTTGTTGTTGTTGTTGTTGTTGTTGTTGTTGTTGTTGACAGAAGGCCAACAGGCCAGCGCCAAAGCACAAGAGGCAGTTGACTACCTAGCAAGTTTCTATTAAGTAGAGAGGAGATTTCACAGCCGGGAATCGAACCGCCAACCTCTTCCTTGAGATTTGGGTATCTCTCCACCATCATCCAGTAGTTTAGGGTCGTCTCGGACCGCGTTTCGGTTGTTTGTTGAGCGTAATATCACAGAGTCATAGTTGCGTAATTAATAAGTTAAACGGGAGGATTCGTTGACTGGTTGTGACGTCTCATCCAATGCAGTTCTAGATGTCATTACTGTAGTGTATGCGCATGAGTGCATGTAGGGTAGAGGTGTCCATAACCGATCACTTAAGGGATTCTGCGCCAGACTGGAGATGTATAAGGCAGTGCAAATTTTTCCCGTGCAAGAATATAGAAATCAGGAGGATTACAAATTTTTCAATAATTATATTCCTTAAATCAACATTATCGTGAATTTTTGAAGTCAAAAGTTGGCCCGAACACATTACCAATGTGTAGAATCTACCATAACCACTTGTTTTTATCAATCATTCTTCCTCACTTTAGCACTCAAAACCAAGACATATGTCATGTGGCACTATTGGTTCTAGCCTAATTGAAATTCAGTCCCAGCCTAATCAAATTTCCGGTATTGTGTAAATTGCCAATGGGGTCCTGAATAGGAATAGTCACCTTTACTATATGTTGTAGTAGCCCGGCAAAGCAATGATCGGGGAGAAATTTGAGCCAACTCAGTTGCTAAGGTAGAAAAAGGGAAAACGGTGGAAAATAACTATTTCAACCAAAAAGAGTAGCTTGAAATTTGTGCAATATTTTTTAGAGATGGAGTAGAGAAATGTTGAGGAATGCAAGTTGCTTCGTAAACTTATTCCCTATAGCTAATTAGTTACATTTCACCAAAGAGGCAAGTAAGTCAAACACCCTACTTATACAATAGAGCCTCCCTAATTTAAGCATTAAAGTATCTTACTTTCATACGAATGCACACAACACGGTGAACTCAATGGCACCCAAAGTGATCCCAAGTGGTGTGAAACAGACCTATCTGGCCAATCATTGCATCCGGCCTATTACTGCATCCTTTTCGGGCCACCACTTCTACAATTAGCCATTTTGGGTCCACACCATAATCATTATACTCCTAGTCTAATGCACCAATAGTGGTAACTCACCGTTTTCCATTTTTCTACCTTATCCTTACTTCTTGTTAGAGTTAACTAAAGTAGACCAAATGAAACCATGGATTTACTACACTAAGGGCCAGTTTAGACCATGGTGAAGTACACCGGTCGGTCAAGAATTTCAACCCAAGACAAGGCTATTTGAGGCAATGGTTTGTATGGTGGAGAAGATGAAACAAACAATAAAGAAAAATGGTTGAAGTTGGAGTTCTATGGAGGTCAAGTTTCTCGCCCGAAGGTTTGAGGTTGCCCAAGAGACTTGTCTTCTGGAGAACTCCTCAGGTAGAAAGTGTTGCCATGTTGGCATGCATGTCATTTTTTCATCTATCCTTGAAGTTCTCCACCAACACTACAACAGATTGGGTATTTTGTGACTAGGGAAATGTGACTGGGGATGACTGGTGACTACAAGATGTCACATTTGGCCAGGCCTCAACCTTTGGGGGGGACGAAATTCAAAAATATGACTCGCAGTCATATAACACTGCAGTATTTGGCAAATGTACCGTATACGGCGTATGGGAACCACGTGTGCCTTCATAGGGAACGACGGGGAACATGTCTGGTGGACGCGCAGTCATATGTGGCAGTCACATTTTTTTGTGAGTCATATTCTTCAGTCACATTTTGACGAGGGCCATTTTTTTCCCTTTTTTGGGCAGCCCTTGAAAATGTAGGCTGCCCTAGATGGGCCGCTTGTGTTTTTGCCCCATGACTCATTATCTAGTATTATGGTTTGGGGTATTTCTTTAATAATGACAAATTTTGGTCAAAATTAAGTACTTTTTGTTCTACAATATGAACGGCAATGAAAATTGGGAATGGCCCATGTTTATTTATTGAATAATTAATAGATTGATTTTTTAGAGAATATAGGGGGGAAATTGGGGAGGAGTATTCAAAGTAATTATTGCCAAGAGATTAATTGAACATGTGCAGTCACGGCACAACCAATTTGAGAGGACGCGATGGCGGTGTACGTATGCATGTCACAAATTTTTAGGGTTCGAGGGTCTTGTGTCTACATATGAACCTTGGATTGATGCATGTGATTGTCCTGGAAATTTTGAACAAGGATTCCAGTGTAACTTTGGCATGTCGTCTTCGTTTATTATGTACTTGATGTAGAAGTTTACAGATACATGAGCGAGCAACGGGAGGACATGGTGCAATTAATGTGTGTGTTATGTGGCCAAGACAACACGTCACTAGATATGCACGTGTCAAATATATACCCACCTAAATTTCATTTATACAACTCTCTTTCTCGGACGGGGAGTAAATCACCGTCATAGTCGCAATACTCTAAGTCATCTACCGATGCGTCGTCCGGTCCCTCTAGACATTCTAATGCTTTAGCAACCACTCCTGGCCTCACTTCCACTGCATCGCCCAATATGGGTGTCTTCGGTACGAGATCGTCATATAAGCCCGTCACTTGCAATCCGAGAAAATCTGAAGTCTTGCCCAATGCTATGCATTGTACTTCATCCGTTCTCTGCTGTTTGGAGAATACTCGAACGCCTCTCGATTCCTTGCGCAAAACAACTTCCCATCCACGTTTGGCTACAAAGCCAACTTCCCATCCAACTTCCCATCCTCCCCTAGAGAGCCCGACTTATACACAGCCCCTCGCGAAGCAAGTGGGCCTAGTCCATTGGAGAGGACTCTTTCGCAGACAACAATTCGAGGGGTGGAAACAGACGAGTTTGAAGTGCATAACGAAGAACGCGGTAGTGGTTGGCCATATCGGCACCATTTCTGAAGTTTTGTTTCTAACTATGAAGGTGGATTTCGGAATATGTCGTGGGGGGGGCCTATCGGAACCAAGAGGATCAATGGACTTAGCACATACCCTCCTGAATACACGGCTCAACATTATTATTGACGTCCGAACTTCCTTTTCCATTGTGCAGCGCACACATAGTAGCAACACTTGCTGCATGAGGACATGGTAGTCATGGGATTTCAGGCCTTCTATGTGCCCATCCATGTTTACGCGCTTCCTCAGTTGACCCACATAGTGGGTGGAGGTTCACAATGCACGCACGTGCTCCACAAAGACTTCATGCTTTTGTCAGAACGTACGAGGACCGAGGTAAAATGATGTTGCCTGGTTTCTTTCCTTGTACGGGCCAAAGATGCTTGCGTATACCTGCCTCCTTCATGTTGAGATGAACTCCAAGTGTGTCCTTTTCTCCAAATATGGTTTTCATGACATTCTCAACGATGTTTTTTTCACAGTGCATGACATCCAATGTGTGTCGAATTAAAAGATCCTACACAATGACTCGAGCCAGTCAGAAATTTGACGGTGCGAATCACAATATCACTACGTGCAATCATGTTATTGTACATGACTACGTCCACTCACATAATTCTCATCATGACATACACGTACTTTCCAGTATGGAAGGTCATACATGCATATACAAACAATGGATGTGGAAAACTTGTCATGTTCCACCTATACATGTATGCCGTGGTCATAACTTTTGATACAAAATTTTGTCAATACAAAACATGACTTGGTGTAGTCATGTTAGAGAACACATGACGGAGTGTAGTCATTCCATGGATGAACTATTGGATGTCAGCCTACAACGCGGTGTGCGGGTTCAAAGGGTAGTGTGCATACAGTTCTTCTCCGACCAAAATGTCCCTTATGGCTATGGTAATTACATACCCCCATTCCTGTTTGTTCCCACACCACATTTCCTATCTCTTTGCGTCCTATGGAACTATTTATGACGCCAGCGACATTCCCCTTCATTATATCTCCATCGATGTACAAGTCCGGCTCAACTTGCATCGCATATGACTTCACTCGAGGTTGTGCCTTGCTCAAAGTTATGTATTCTGCCAAGGTGTACTGTGGTCCTACAAAGGGAAGCAATTCCTCTCCCTCTTTGGCGGGTTGGAGTGCAAATAGACCCCAACCCATGAATGGAGGGAAGCTATCTCATGAGCGATAAGCAATGAGCGGTGAGCGGTGAGCAGTAACACATGAGCATTGAGCGGTAACATATGAGCAATAAATCCAAATTTAGTACATTTACACGGGTATAGGGTTCATAATCTAAATTTGGTACTACATTAAGTGCATATTTTCAAATGTAACTTGGACACGTTTGAAATGAAGCAAGAGTGAAGGGGGCCCATTACCATGGATTTTTTAGAATAATTTTAGGCCATTGATTATTTTTATTCTAATAATCCAAGCCAATACATGTTAAATGCTAACAATCTTATACATGTGGCTTAACAAAACACTTGCAAAGCTACTTACATTCTACAATACAATGAAGTTCAAGTAGTCACATGACCTCATTGTAGGTATACGTAGGTGCGTGAATGAACTTGTCATTCTTGTAATCCACCTTGGATAGAAATCTAAACATATAAGAAATATGTTTGTCGTACACCCATTTTGCTTTCTTTCCCAAACTTTAAGATGACATTTTTGTGAAGTCCGGGCGTGTGCAATGCGGGATATTGCCAATTGTGACATAGTATGCAATATCCTCCTTGGAAACAATGTTGATTATCACTCCAAAGCTTGGATATGGAATGACAGTGATTATAACCATAGAGCAACCGCCTAGAAGTCATGTGCCCTCCCATTTGTTTTTGTGTGAGTGCTGCTAGATTGTGACACATTGTCTTCCTAAACTTGAATGTAGGGTGGGCATCCGGATTTGGTGGCGCACAAAAATGTGACCAAGGGATGGAGAAGGTTATGATTGTTGAAAGCATATGATGAGAGACAATGCTTCCCTTTGTTGTAGTTGAAATTTGTCGTCCTCAAGTGTTAATACCTCCCCCCTTAAGAGATCGGAGCATATTTTTACCGGCCAAGTGTTGGGCACTATAGGCCAATCCAACACATACTTCTTACTGCCACTCACATAAGGCTTGATGTTGCCACGGAAAAATCAAAATCATACTCCACATTGTTGGTGGAGTGGAATTCCTTCTTGAGCCCTTTGTATGTTGGAATAGGTGTACCATGTTTAATAGTCCCAATTTTGGCATTGGTCAAAATCCATGTAAGGGCCTACATTGTCCAATATTGTTTGGATGAGTTAGGTGGCAATTTTACAATGGGGTGAATGCATGGTTGAGTGGACCACTTTTCATGTCACATTCATTTTTCAGGATACCTCTTTGTATTGTAAGTTGAATTAAAAAAAATCTACCTGATAAATCCTTTTGAAACTTTGGGCATAGCTTGTTAACTTAAGTGTCTTTACAAATAAAATTTTGTCTTTAAATTTTGTTCTATAAATAAAGAATATGGGACTTTTAAAGTAAAAGTATAGACTATGGTCACCAGTAAATATTTTTATGAATGTAGCTTTTTCAATAAGTATATGATTACATTATTATGGTAGTGACTCACTATGTGTTGTAGTATAGATAGAATAGTTTGGAGCTAAAGCATTTTTGAATAATATTTCTATTAAAATGCTAGTTATGAACTTTTGAAGAGGCTGAATGTGGTCATATTTTTGGAAGTCCATAATAGGTCCATAATAGAGGTTTGCGGAGGCAAGTTTTTTTATGAGTGTTAAGATCTATAAGCTTTAGGTGGGCTTCTATTTAGAAATACTTAATTGTCTTTAGAATTATTTATATATTTAAAGCAAATTTTGATCAGTTTTTCAAAATATTATAACTAAATATAAAATGAAGGTATTACAATTTTTTCTTTTGATTTGAGTTTTATATGCTTCAAAGAATGTGTGTAAAATCAATTTAAAAATAATCAATTGCACATACAAAAAATGAATATGGACTTCAAAAAATGGATATGGTCCGGTATTGGTCCACTCAACTATGCATCCACCCAATGTGCAACTTGAAAGCAAGACAATAAGTCTCTAACATGGATATAGTTTAAACCACACCATGCTTTGTAAAAATTCAACGGCTTCTCTATGTGTTGACGAGTTGCTCGGGTATTAGGGCGATAAATGGAATTATAGTGCGTTTTGTCAGGTCAATGAGAATCACAATCAACATCATGTGGCAAGTAATTCCCATTCCACCATGCCCGATAACTTGCAATTTGTAATTTGCACGAGAACACATATCATGTCGTTCATTGTGCGTTTCGTATAAGCAAATCATTTGTTGTTGGACTGTTGGAGCCATTTGTTGTGTATAGCCTTTGCAAGGTTGCATGTTGTCATTTCCGCACGTTCTTCTATTGTCATATAGGGCTAAGCAAATCATGACAAATATTTATAACAATAAAAATTTGAAGAATTTGAATGACATTGAATAATAAAATTTTGAATGCTTTTACGAATAGCATATACCCATCCCATTGAATATAACGGAAGTGCCAAAATCCCAACCACTCTAAAAGCCAAGGATGCCTTCTTCTTTGGTAGCTCCGGATGACAAACGCCACGAATAAAATCATATGGCACTTAGTCTTTATGCCCTTATGATCCTTGCATGTTTATTTGTGTTGAGATTGCAAGGGTGGTTTGATATACTAATGCATCACCTTATCTAAGCTTGTAGTCCAATGAAAAAGTCATGCACTCATTTGCAACCATGGGCATAATTGGATCACCATCTCATAGATCCTCCTTATCGCATACCAATTAGATTGAACATTGTCGGCAATGATCCCTTTGAAGTTTACTTTTGGTACTTCATTCTAAGCCATAACCTCAAACTAAGCAAACCTCCCAAGGCACCACATGGCCATCATCCTCATGTGGCAACGTGAAGGGGACAAAAGATCCATGAGTTCTAATGACAACCATGAAGGGAAAAAATAATAGATGCACATCACAATATGGATCATTGCAATTTTTGGATTGAATGGTGTATAATGATTAAGATCAAATCTTGGAAGACCATAGCATTTGATAATACACAAGGAAATTGTTCATAATAATAATCAAAGACAACAGTTTCGGAGCCATGTATAGGACCTTAAATCATAATACCTCATGTCGAGTACAACAATCGGGAACCCCAACATATTGGCAGACTTGGGTCACCATCCCTGTAAATCATCTTTACCGCATTTCAATTAGCTTGAACACTGTCGGCCATGAACCTCTGAAGTGTACTTTTGGTTCACCATTATTTGTCACGACAACATTCAAATTTTTCCAAAAGAAAGTTTGTACTACGCCATTTTCAAATTGCATATCACCACACGCAATGGTCAACATTTCATAGTATTAATTTTTATACACATGACAAGTCATTCTCATCCAATCCTTCAAAACGTTTGACATAGTCAGACATAATCCAAGAATTATCCATGTCATCCCCCCGATTTGCACCCTCTTTACAAGCTCCACACCAATGCTTAGAAGGTCTACGAACATCTTGAAAACAAACACTTTGTCCTTTGATTGCCCTTTGAACCACCTACCATGGACGAACTGGAAAGCATAATGGTTTTTTAGTGTCATAACCCTAAATTCTAAAACCATTCTACTACACATAAAATGTTGTAATCCAAATGCAAAGTTACGAGAATTTGGAAATGCAAGAGTGTTGAATTTGTCCATGACCACCTCTAAGACGAACTAACCAAGCGATGGTCTTCTCTAATTCCGGAAGATTTAAGACTGTAACTATTTTCTCGTTGCCATAAATATATTTTCTATGGATTTTTCTAATACTTTATCCACAATACACTTGTACGTCATGTCCACTAATTCACGGCATGTATCATTAGATACTTGATTCACATGTACACCAACATAATTGGAAGCCCTGGACATTCCAACAGAGGTGGAATGAACGTATATTATGAGAACATGACACAAAAGTAATGCACACATGTGTTGAACAATATACCTTACAATCAACAATAGATCAATATGAGAGATTAAAAATAAGTATGACGAATGCTAATTGTTCATTGAAAGTTAGTTGAAAGAACCATGAGAACGTAGTGTATCAACGCACAAGGTATGTGGGTGCGAATAAGACATTTGAAAGCTAAGAGGGAGAACATGGTGTATCAACGTAATAGGTACATAAATGCGAATAAAAGTACTTCAAAGCTAGGAGGGAGAACGTGTTGTGTCAACGCATAAGGTATATGGGTGTGAAAAAAACCACTTGAAAGCTAGGAGGAAAAACATAGATTGTCAACGCACAAGATATGTAGGTGTAAATAGGTCCACTTGAAAACTAGAAAATTGAACGCAGTGAATCAATACATAAGGGTTTGTTAACGCATATAGTCTATACGTCTGGTTACAAGCCTCTCAGAGTTGACAGCACAAACCCACTGCGTTAACGCAGTGGGTCTGTACGCCTCGCTCAAAGCCTTCGAAACGTGGCAGCAAAGACTGTGTATGTTAACGCATAGGGTCTGTACGCATGGCTCCAACTCTTTGAAAGGTGGCAATAAAGACCATGTGCATTAACGCACAGGGTATACACAACTGGCTACAAGCCATTAAAAGTTGGTAGTGAAGACCTTGTGCATTAACGCACATGCTTTCTATGCATGGCTACAACCCTTTAAAAGTTGGTAGCGAAGACCCTGTGCGTTAACGCACAGGGTCTACATGGCTGGCTACAAACCTTTGAAAGTTGGTAATGAAGACCCTGTGCGTTAACGCACAGGGTCTACACGTCTGGCTACAAGCCTTTGAAAGTTGGTAGTGCAAACCCTGTGCGTTAACGCACAGGGTATACACGACTGGCTACAAGCCTTTAAAAGTTGGTAGTACAAACCCTGCGCGGTTTACATGTCTAGCTACAAGCCTTTAAAAGTTGGTAGCATAGATCCTATGCGTTAACGCACAGGGTCAGCACTACCAACTTTTAACGCGGGAAAAAAAAAAAAAAATCCCCCGAAGTTGGTATCTTGGTCCCTGTGCGTTAACGCACAAGGTCTAGACGCCTGGCTGTAGACCCTGTGCGTTTAACGCACAGGGTCCACGTCATCACTTTCTAAAAAAAGTTTTTTAATCCAGTTTTTTTTCCCAAAATAAAAAATATTTTTTAAAAATCTATTTTTGGAAAGTGATGACATGGACCCTGTGCGTTAAACGCACAGGGTCTACAGCCAGGCGTCTAGACCTGTGCGTTAACGCACATGGACCAGGATACCAACTTCGGGGGAAAAAAAGTTTTTTTTTTTTTTTTTTTTTTTTTTTTTTTTTTTTTTTTTCTGCGTTGAAAGTTGGCAGCGGAGACCCTGTGCGTTAACGCACAGGGTCTAGACCCCTGGCTGTAGACCCTGTGCGTTTAACGCACAGGGTCCACGTCATCACTTTCCAAAAATAGATTTTTAAAAAATTATTTTTTATTTTGGAAAAAAACCTAGAAAAAAAACTTTTTTAGAAAGTGATGACGTGGACCCTGTGTGTTTAACACACAGGGTCTACAGCCAGGGGTCTAGACCATGTGCGTTAAACGCACAGGGTCTACAGCCAGGTGTCTAGACCCTGTGCGTTAACGCACAGGGACCAGGATACCAACTTCGAGGGAAAAAAAAGTTTTTTTTTTTTTTTTTCCCACGTTGAAAGTTGGCAGTGCTGACCCTGTGCGTTAACGCACAGGGTCTATGCTACCAACTTTTAAAGGCTTGTAGCTAGACATGTAAACCACACAGGGTTTGTACTACCAACTTTCAAAGACTTGTAGCCAGTTGTGTATACCCTGTGCGTTAACGCACAGGGTCTATGCTACCAACTTTTAAAGGCTTGTAGCTAGACATGTAAACCACATAGGGTTTGTACTACCAACTTTCAAAGACTTGTAGCCAGTCATGTATACCCTGTGCGTTAACGCATAGGGTTTGCACTACCAACTTTCAAAGGCTTGTAGCCAGGCGTGTAGGCCCCGTGCGTTAACGCACAGGGTCTTCACTACCAACTTTTAATGGTTTGTAGCCAGGCGTGTAGACCCTGCGCGTTAACGCACAGGATCCGCGATGCCACCTTTCAAAGGTTTGTAAGCAGGTGTTTAGCCCTATGCGTTAACGCATAAGGTATGCGATGCCACCTTTCAAAGGCTTGTAGCCATGCATGTAGACCCTGTGTGTTAACGCACAGGGTCTGCGCTTCCACCTTTCAAAGGCTTGTAGCGAAGCGTATAGAGCATGTGCGTTAATGTATATGACTATGACACTTGCTTTCAAAGGCTTTGAGCTAGGTGTATAGACCCTGTGCATTAACGCACTGGGTCTGTGCTGCTAACTTTGAGAGGCTTGTATCCAAGCGTATAGACCTTGTACGTTAAGAAACAATGTCTACCCTAGTTCGTTAGGGAAAGTTGTGAACCTAATCTTCAAGTACTTAAACTTATATGTTTACAAAGTAAGTCATTTCTTTCTTTCCTCGTGCGGATGGTGGTGTTGTTTGTTGTTGGTGATGTACTATTGTTACTGCTTTTGTGTTGTTGATGCTACTGCTTTGTGAGCCCAATTATGTGCCCACATTTCAAGTTAATCTTAAAAATGTTCAACACAAGGATGTGCATTTTAGTTTGGGGTTAATTAGAAGTTAGGATGCATTAGAGTTTTAAAAAGAATTTAATTTAATTAAAGTTGTGTTATGTGACTGTGTGTTATTTAAATGAACAAAAAACCGAAAACAGGTAGTTAGTGTGTTTGGGGTTAGGGACATGTAAGTTCAAGTGACTTGGCCCTAGGTTGTTGGGTTTAGGCTTTAAGTGTGTCCATTTAAGGGGAGGTGAGGGCCCAAAATGGGCTGGGGTCCAAGAGAGGCCGAGGGCAGCGCCTATCGCTACTGGATCTTCGGAACTTGTGTGTGGCTCGGGAGCGGGACTCGGAGGTTGAGAGGAGGGCTCTCTCGGCAGCGACTGCGGCCAAGGGCGAGGTTTGAGCAGGTTGAATGTGGATACAGATATAGGCTAGAAGTTGATTTTGATGCGGCCAGGGGGCGAGGCTTTTGAGCCAGGTTGAATGCAGATACAGATTTAGGCTAGAAGCTGATTTTGAATGCAGCCAGGGGACGAGGCTTTGAGCCTGGTTGAATGCGGCCAGGCGATTTAGGCTAGAAGCTGATTTTGGATGCTGCCAGGGGGCGAGGCTTTGAGTCTGGTTGAATGTGGCCATGAGATTTAGGCTAGGAGCTGATTTTGATGCGGCCAGGGGATTTAGGCTAGAAGCTGATTTTGAATGCAGCCAGGGGACGAGGCTTTGAGCTTGGTTGAATGCGGCCAGGAGATTTAGGCTAGAAGCTGATTTGATGCGGCCAGGGGGGAGGCCTTTGAGCCAGACTAGATGCAAGTTAAGGGCAAGGCTTGAAGCCGGTTGGGGAGAATCCAAGGTGTAGGGCTAAGTAGGAAGTGGGATTACTGGGAGTATAATTAAGTGAGGTTTAAGGAACCCCCAATGTGTGGGGGGGTTGCCTTAGGCCTCTAGGAGCTAGATTAGCTAGTAGAATTTTACATGTATTATGTAGTAGATTAGGAAAGGGAGAAGGTGTTAGTGTGGTTGTGTGTGTAATCATCATAGGCGCACAAGTATTTTTCAATGCTAATGCCCTATGGGGTTTAATAAAAAAAAATGTTTTGTATTTAAATTTATTGGAGCATGAGTATGGAGTTTACGAAGCTAAGAGTCAACAAGGACATGTGAGCCATAGACTTCCACTCGGACTACACACGCAAAAGGGTGGGGGTCTATGGCTGACACACTTTTGTGCTTCATTTCGTGTTGGTTTGTTGTTTCTGGCAGTGTACTTGTTCTTATGTTGGTTCTATACCTTTACTATTGTAGGTGTTGGTGGTGGTGGTTCTTCACCTTAATTGTTGTGGTTGTTGTTATTGTTGTTATTAGTGTTCTGGATTTTATCTTGGTATTCCTACATTTAGGTTATTTTCTTGTTTATTTCCGAATTCGCGGGACATTCCTTTCTGAATTGGCGTGACACAGGTCTAACATATTCATTTATGTATACTACTGAGAGCTATGTGGATTGGTCGCCCCACACTATGAAGATTGTTGTTGGTTTCTTGATTGTTCTTAGGATGTTTGTCTTTCAAATGAGAAGGCAATCTGTCATATGAATTATACAAATAAAACAGATCTGCATGGTGTTGGAATTCTACATACGCAAATTATACAACTTAAACTTTGAGAACCATAACCAAAAGAGCCAAAAAAATTGAAATAAAATTAAAGTTCGTGAGAAAAAAATCAATCAAAAATTTCGCTACGTGAGCACCTATGAGTCTATGATACTATTCATCGTGCACCAACCTTTTTTTAGAAAAAATTATTCATACTGAAGAATTTTGTTACATTATCTTTTGCCTGGTCTATTATTGTTAACTTTGCAAGGGCGGATGTAGGCCTTCTTAAGTGGATCCAATGGTGAGCATTCATTGAAATGGTATATATTTTTAATTCATTTATATGTTTTATTATTATTTTATTATTTGGATTTTATTTTGTTTCTAATTCTCATTTTGTGATGTATTGTGGTATTCCAGTTCAATTAGAATTGGGAAGTTTATGTCATGAGAAGTTCGATCCTCTTCGTTGTTAACTTATCGTTTCTTCAAATCCCCAACGGACTTGATTTCAACCTCTCAAAGAGGCCTACTGAAATTCCTCTATAGAATAAATATGATAATAAATGGATGATTGCAACAAAACTATGGTTTAAGAATACCGGAGCAATTTTTTGGCCCATTTTATTGTGTTTGCACCCTTATGCAAGTCCATCTTATTTGACGATGGTGTCCTTGTAATATTATCTACTATTGATATGCAAACCAAGAAGGCTTTGAATTCAATCTTCAACAATGGCAACATGAAAGTTCTTGGGACTTTTATTTGCTTGAATTCGTACATTATCTTTAAGGATCCAGAGTGTCCAACCTACACCATAAGTATTACACATCACATTAGTTTTTATGTAGTTATTTTTATGTTCTTTATATTATATAAAGTCTAAACACAATTAATTATATGTTTCTACAAACTCTGGCATTCATGACTCATGACTTGGTAAGGGATTTTACCATCATAAAATTCACAAAACAATCAAAATCCATATTTTCTAGACTCTAGTATTGGCAGGGATGTACAAATGGACGTGACGCGGCCTAAACGCGTCACGTCGCGTCACGTCCAGGGTGTGACGCCAAACGGACGTTACTGTAGTAAAAAAAATTTACTAATGGGATTTTTTTTTCGGATAAGTAATTATTTCGACATCAATACAGGCAGTCGTCTACCATGGTCGACTGCTATATAGGCAGTCGACCACTTAATCGACTGCTAACTTAGCAGTCGACTACAATGGTCGACTGCTATATAGGCAGTCGACCACTTAATCGACTGCTAACTTAGCAGTCGACTACAATGGTCGACTGCTAATGTAGCAGTCGACTACAATGGTCGACTGCTAATGTAGCAGTCGACTAAGTGGTCGACTACTATATAGGCAGTCGACCACTTAATCGACTGCTAACTTAGCAGTCGACTACAATGGTCGACTGCAAATGTAGCAGTCGACTACAATGGTCGACTGCAAATGTAGCAGTCGACCATGGTAGTCGACTGCCAATGTAGCAGTCGACTACCACCGTCGACTGCTATATAGGCAGTCGATTACTATGGTCGACTGCCATATAGGCAGTCGATTACCTTGGTCGACTGCCAATGTAGCAGTCGACTACCACCGTCGACTGCCTGTATAGCAGTCGACCATGGTAGTCGACTGCCAATGTAGCAGTCGACCATGGTAGTCGACTGCTACATTGGCAGTCGACCATGGTTGATAGTCGACTGCTATGTTGCCGTCGACGAAGATAGTCGACTGCAGTTGTAGCAGTCGACCATTGCCGTCGACTGATACTATTAACAGACAAATGCAGTCAACATCATATGTTTGTTGGGTTAAATTTTAATGGTTTGGGTATAGTGGAATATGGATGGATGGAAGTAGTTTAGGAAAAATGTGATTAAAGCCAACAATGATATGTAGAAGGAAAAAAAACCGCGTTGTATTAAAACAAGTATATCGTAAAGATATAAAAAATATACAAGGTTTAGGGTTTATCAATGATACACGCATACTACCTTAACCCCTACGATGTTGCCTAAAGAACTAAACAGACTAAACACTATCCTTAACCTCAGTTCTCCAGCAGTCTATGGGCTCATCCCACCCCACAAACGGCATCTGCATCCGTAGTTTGGCGATGGTCAATGAAATGCGGTTGGACACGTTCTCGCATGTCAATGCACTCAAAGTGACATCCCAAATTTTCCTTCCTTCATTGGCAAAGAGAATTCGGTCATCACCATCGTTGCAAAGTTGTCGAGCAATCATGCCGACCGCATAACACTCAGCCTCCGCGGTGTAATATACATCGGGATCATGGTGTCTCCTGTTTTGGATGTAAAACAGTTCCGGCGCCACCCAAAACTTCTCCTTCCTCAATTTTTCCTTCGCTTCTACGGTTTCCGCATGCCATAGCGATAGGACATCCTCACCCGAATGCGTTGCACATCCCCAATCGCACACCCCAATCTTGAGGCTCCCGTCCGATTCCCAATGCAACATAATGTTGTCAATGGATAGATCGTTGTGTTGCACATTTGCAGCGTGCAAAGCCTCCATGATCCATAACAATGCCCAAGCCAACTTTACCCTCTTCGCCCGGAACTTTTGGACTTGGTCATAGAGTTGCCATTCGGTTGCGTCCATTGTCAAAATGTTGGCATTTGGGCGGTGGGCTCTATCCCGAATGAACATCTCTCGTAGAGTGCCCCCGTTCCACCATAGTGTATAGCCCGCATTGGACACACTGTTGATTAACCAAAACTTGATGAAACCTGGATGCGTGCTCTTTAAAACGCATGCCTCCGCACTTACTTGGATACGAGCTTTTTGCCTATCCGACGTCTTTGGGGTCTTTTCAGCCCACGTAATCTCCGGTGGGAGACGATCGTCGCCCTCGATCCTCACCTTCCTCACCTCCCCGTAACCCCCCACCTTCTTTATGCTCTTCAAACTCACGACATTTGCCGTATCGGGAATCCACAATAGTTGGCATGGGCCCGACACCCTTAGCCACTTCTCCAATTTCTCCGCCTTCCAAGGAATTATTTTGGAGGCCGTCTTGGACAATCCTTTGGCCACGGGATCCCACCACAAAAATATTTCCCGGATTCTTACAGCTCGAGGGCTCAACACCTCGCCTGTTTCGCCCTCCGGGAACATGTTCTCAACCAATTGCTTGAGGTTGAAAATACCATTTTGGGCCTTATTCTTCACCCATGAATCGAACCCCGCAAGATTCCTATCACCGCTAAACTCGGGGCCATCCACTTCCTGTCGAATAGCAACCTCCATGTCCCTTTTAATTATCTCAACCCTTTTGTGTTTCGGCTGCTCCAAAAAAAGGAAATTTGATGCCGGCCTCCCCATTCCTCAAATACCAGTCAACTATGGCTTGGTGGACCTTTGCCGTTATCGCATCCGAGAATTTTACCCTTGGTTTTCCGCTCCTACTCGACGACCCTGAGGCCGCGGAAGCCCCTCCTTGGCTGCTCGTAGGGGCACCGGCATTTGGGCGGACGGGAACGGTAGTATCTGAACGGGGGGTAATATTGGCTCCCGTTCCCGAAGCACTTCCTGATCCCACATCGGAATGTCGTTGCCGCTTAGGGGGCCGTTTGTGCACCCTGCCGGGTGCATCCGGCTCGTCCTCCGGCATCCTCCACCTTCGATCCTCCATCGTGTTTAAAAACACGCTATTATTGTGTTCACAAACACAACTCAAATGTGTTCACAAACACGGCCATATTCACACCGCTCCACCGCAAAAAATCGGATCCAAAATTGGCAAGAGTTTGCACCCTAAACCAATCTTCCAACCGCCCCCTAGGCCCTCTCAAAACATTAGGCAAAGGATGCTAGGCATGCTTAGTCCCAATGTCCCGCTTGAGGAGGGGTGGTTGAAAAATGATGTCAATGAGGCCTCCCCACTTATATATATAGGTTGGGTGGGCCTCACACCGACGGTACGACCGGACGCCGCGCCCCTGGATCCTGACCGTTGGACCGTGCATCATCCAACGGCCAGGATGGATGCGACGATTGGTCGACTGCTATACGGCAGTCGACCATCCAGTCGACTGCCAGATAGCAGTCGACTCTAGATAAGGCAGTCGACAATTAGCAGTCGACCGCGGCGTCGACTGCTATGTGGCAGTCGACGTGTGGGCCGACTGCATTTAGCAGTCGACTGCGGGGGTCGACTGCCATGTCGACTGCTAGTTTGCAGTCGACCCTGGAAGTCGACTGCCACGTCGACTGCCAAGCAGCAGTCGACCCCCGATGTCGACTGCGAATGGCAGTCGACGTGGCAGTCGACCGCCATGTCGACTGCGAATGGCAGTCGACGGGCAGTCGACCGCCATGTCGACTGCTAGTTTGCAGTCGACCCCGGAAGTCGACTGCCACGTCGACTGCCAAGCAGCAGTCGACCCCCGATGTCGACTGCGAATGGCAGTCGACGTGGCGGTCGACTGCCATGTCGACTGCTAGTTTGCAGTCGACCCTGGAAGTCGACTGCCACGTCGACTGCCAAGCAGCAGTCGACCCCCTATGTCGACTTCGAATGGCAGTCGACGGGCAGTCGACCGCCATGTCGACTACCCGTTTGCAGTCGACCCCGGAAGTCGACTGCCACGTCGACTTCCAAGCAGCAGTCGACCCCCGATGTCGACTGCGAATGGCAGTCGACGTGGCGGTCGACTGCCATGTCGACTGCTAGTTTGCAGTCGACCCTGGAAGTCGACTGCCACGTCGACTGCCAAGCAGCAGTCGACCCCCTATGTCGACTTCGAATGGCAGTCGACGGGCAGTCGACCGCCATGTCGACTACTAGTTTGCAGTCGACCCCGGAAGTCGATTGCCACGTCGACTTCCAAGCTGCAGTCGACCCCCGATGTCGACTGCGAATGGCAGTCGACGTGGCGGTCGACTGCCATGTCGACTGCTAGTTTGCAGTCGACCCTGGAAGTCGACTGCCACGTCGACTGCCAAGCAGCAGTCGACCCCCTATGTCGACTGCGAATGGCAGTCGACGTGGCAGTCGACCGCCATGTCGACTGCTAGTTTGCAGTCGACCCTGGAATTCGACTGCCACGTCGACTGCCAAGCAGCAGTCGACCCCCGAAGTCCGCTGCGAATGGCAGACATTGGACCTCCCCCCCTCCAAACATAAACAAATTGCTTTTGCAATGGATCCTATAGCAGATTACTCTAAACACTTTTAATATCATAGCATCTTTTATATTTAGTGCACGTTCAAGCGTCGGGACTATAAAGGGTTCACCGCTCATTAGCATTCATCATTCCCCCTCGCTCTAGTTGGCCTTGATTGCCTTTTGGCATTCGTTGCAAGTGGAGAGAGGTAGTAGGTTATATTGGGATGGGCACGCGAAACGAATGGAAGCCTTGGTTTGTGCCCAAGGAGTGGACTCCAACGTCCAAGAAGGTCGAGTGCAAATTTTGCGCGTTGGAATTAGTTTATAGGAAGGACCGCATGGTTGCCCATTTGGGATACCAAAAAAATGACGGCAAGATGCGGGGGGTGGCATTGTGTCAACGTCAAGGGCCGATTGTAAAGTCTTTATTTTCGAGGTGCGGCGGATCGTGGCCGCCAATTCCGGATGACTTTGTGGACGAGTGCGTTGAGGACGGGGGAGAAGCTGTGGTCGGGTCCCAACAACAAGCGTCATGCGGTGCATTGTCGAACGCGAACGGAAGCCAAACCGCTCCACCATCGCCCGCACCGTCAGTGGCAAGGGAGTTGGTATCCGGGACGACTCCCGAACCCCACCGACGTTCCCAACGGCAAATGGGACTAAAAGAAGGGATGCAAAATTCGACAAAACGAGACTTGGATACAAAATGGTCGCAAGCCTTTTATGAGGCTAATATCCCCATTAGTATTGTCCGCCATCCCGCGTTCATCCAGGCCGTTAAGGCAACCGCCGAGGCTAGAATTATGTACAAACCCCCAACATACCATGCAATGCGCAAGAGTTTACTTGACGATGCACGGTTCAATACACAAAAAATCGTGGAGTTGAAGACAACATCATCCATCCACAAATATGGGTGCACTATTTGTTCGGACGGATGGGAGAATGTTGTCCACCGCCCTTTGATGAACGTCATGCAAATTTGTCCGGCGGGCGACGTGTTCTTTGGTTCCATCGACACCACCGGTAGCACAAAGGATGCCGCCTACGTGGCCACCGAGGTCAAACGCTACATCGTTGGAGTGGACCCCACAAAGGTTGTTCAAGTTTGCTTCGATAATGCGGCGGCCATGAAAACCGCGGCGAGCAATATTAGCCGGGAATGGCCACACATATATTGGCAAGGGTGTGCGGCGCATTGTTTGAACTTGTTGTTGAAGGATTGGGGTAAACAACGATGGGCGAAGGACGTCGTAGACAAGGCGAAGGACATTGTCAAATACATCCGGGCCCACCAATGTCCGACGGCGGTCTTCCTCACCTACTCGCCCAATTTGGGCTTGAAGATGCCCGGGTCCACACGATTCGCCACCAACTTCCTCATGATTGACCGGCTTCTAAAGGTGAGACATGCTTTGGAACAAACGGTTATTCATCCCGATTGGACCGCCTACGTGAACAAATTAAATAGAGGAGGCGATGATCGAAGGAGAAGTGCAATGGAGGCACGTCAAATCAAGACAACGGTTAATGACGACAGTTTTTGGACAAGTTGCGATAATTACCGCCACATGTCGGAGGAGGTGTTGAAAGCATTGAGAGTGTTTGATGGCGTTGAACCGGCAATGGGCAAGGCTTGGTTGACCATGAAGAACTTGGAGAAACATGTGCTTAGCCTAAGGAATCCTCCTTTCAACCTAGCACACAACCTCGCTACCTTGGCCGAAGAAGATTTCTACAGCCGGTGGCGTATGATGACCACGGACCTACACCATGCCGGTGCAATCTTGAATCTTTATTTATTGGACGACAACGTCGTCCACGAAGACGCGGCCGTTAAATCCGGATTCTTGGACGCCATGAGGAGGTTGACCACGGGCAAGGACGGTCATTACGGTCGGGTTGTGGCCGAATTTCAAGCATTCAAAGAGTGTAGGGGCGCGTTCGCCAATATGCCCCTAGCCATGGAAGCCAACATCCCACCCCACGAGTGGTGGGAACTCGTGGGCGAAGGTGGCACCCACTTGGCCCCTTTGGCAAAGCGAATATTGGCCCAAGTGTGCTCCTCTTCGTCTTGCGAAAGGAATTGGAGTAGTTATTCGTTTGTGCACAACAAGACTAGAAACCGGTTGAGTTCGGCGAGGGCCGAAAATTTGGTGTACATTTATACCAATTCACGGTTGGCACGGGAGAGGGTTGATCGGGACTCGGCCGCATGGTATCTAGTGAACATGATGTCCGAAGACTCCGACTATTCGGCCGACGAGGATATAAATGGTGACCCCCCCGCGGGACCCGGCGGGGATTCCTCGGGGCCTTCGGACAACGAGAGCGATGGGGGACATGGTGGAGGGAATCTGGGCCTTGACAACCACAATGATCCGTTTGCATACGATGGACTTGACGCCGAGGACGATGGTGATCTTCACATGTGGGCCAACATAGCCGGTCGGGAGTTTCTCTCCACTACGCATGTGCGTCCCGCTACGCCGACAACTACAATACCCGATGTACCGGTAGACATTCAACCCGTAGTGGATGAAGATGTAGTGGCCGAACCACATGTGGATGAAGCTCTTGAAGCGGCTCCGAACCGGATGGACATGGACGAAGTCCCACCACATGCTTCCCCCATTCATCCACCGACGGATGTTGTGCCCACTCCTATTGTGCCGACAACATATGCACAACCCATGCAAACTACACCACCCTTTCCCGAGCCCCACGGAGAGGGCACGTCCAATGTTGTCCTTAACACTAGTCCATTGCGAGGTATTGGGCAATGCCCGGCCGTTGCGCGAGCACCGGAATCCGACTCGGATGACACATTGGCGTAACACATTGCGCGTCGGGCCCCAACAATACCACGCATGGGCTTCCGGTTGGTTGGTGCCACCATCGGCATGCGCGCCCCATGCCCCACACCGGCTAGGCGACCCCCTAATATTGCATTGACAAACTTTGGTCGGATCACGAGAGGTCAAAAAAAAAAACGACAAAGGGATGTGCGAGAATGGAGGACTACCGGGGCCACCCCACTTGCACGTCCACAAACTGACGGCGTTATGGATGCAACGGGTTCAAGACCAATGGTATCGATTATAATGCCAAGGGCTGGCACACGGCTTAGTCGAATTCCCGGCCCGGCAATTGATGGCCACGAGTCCGACGCCCGAACAGATGACAATGCCAGCACGGACGATGAATCCGGCGTAGGCGAAGCTCCCGATGATAGTGATTACCAAGCACCGCCCCCAAGGGTAGCTGTGGGAGGGCCACGCAGGACAAGGAATTCTATTCCTCAAGACAACGATAATGCCCCTTCATGAATGAATATTTATAGTAATGTCAAATGTCCTATGGTGTTCAATGGGTTTAGTTGTATTGGTGATCAATTTTTGTAATAACTATTTTTGGGTATGTTTGTTGAAAAAATAATGTGAATTTCAAATTTGTATGTTGGATGTTGACTAGAAATTGAGCCTACATGTATGATGTAGGGTTTAGGAAATGAATGTCCAATGTGCACTAAGGTTAGGACTCAGGAGTAGGACACATGGAATTGATTTGTAATGCCAATAGGCCCTATGTAGTGTTGCATTTTTTATTCTATAGGTCGGAGGCGGCATTATAAAATAATTTTAAGAATATTTAAGACTATTTTTATGTTTTTATTATTGAAAATCATCGAAGACATCAATCCGTGAGGTCCTTTATGGCAAATCATTGTCGAAAACATTCCCCTCTTCTAGGATTAGGTCATCGAGCTCTGCTCCGCCCAAATATTGATCCAAGAATGATGACATTGTAAATGCAGACCACCATTCACGACTTGTCCGATGTGCCATGTGGGGCGTTATGTATTCCAATATTTGCCAATTTGTGTGGCAAATTGGCAATGCTCAAGGCTCAAACATTGCCATTGAGTTTGAATGTACTAATGCTATATGGTAATATGGAACAATTGTCAAAGTTGAGCGTGTCTATATTTGCCCTATTGCCATGGATTGGCTATAGTCGTGAACTTATAATAATAAAAATTTAAAAATGCCGTAGAAATTTGTCGAGGATTTTAAAATGCATTTTAAATGTGTATTTTAAGATAAAGTAAAAATAAATGCACCTCTAGCCCTATGTCATGTGGGAGGATGAAATGAATGTCCAATGTGCACTAAGGTTAGGAGTAGGACATATGGAATTGATTTGTAATGCCAATAGGCCCTATGTCATGGGCGAGGATGGAATTAATGTCCACACACACACACATATATATATATATTGCAAATACCCCCAAATATATATATATATATATATATATATTGCACATACATCCATATATATAGCGCATACATATAGAACATACGGTATACCGGGAACCCACATATATATTGCACATACACATACATATTGCAATTTGCACGTACACCCATACATGTTAGACATACATATTGCACACGGGTGTAGCTAATAAGGAAGTTATCATTTGTTTAAATAGCGATCCACTTTTATTTCACATTACGGATCATATCTTTTACATAGTGCGATTATATCCACTAGGCCTAAACACATATACAATGTGTTTGCTAGGATTAAATCGGCGAACTATATAGAACATGAACCGCTACATCTACATAGAAAAATTATAATGTCAATAGTCGCTCCGAAGGACAAATCCAAAAGTTGGTGCATCGACGATATTCGGCAGAACGTTTGTCGACTTGAAGCCAATATTCTCCATTCTCCACAAGCATATCCCGCAAGTATTCAAGTTCCATTATGAAAATATCGTTGAGCCGAGCATGCTGAACTTGCCATCGAATTGGGATGGCAATGCGTTGCGTATGGCTGAACATGAAGAGGTTCAGTCGGAACGCTCGCAACAATTCGGCGAGCTCCGAAGTCCCTCTCACGCCCCTAAATCGATGCCCCATTGGTATGTCTACGTCCCAAATCGACATACGCAACGCATTGTAGACTTCTCCCATACCAAAATGTTCCCGCCAAGCTTTGTTAACTCCCATGTATTTAAAAATACATATGAGAGTTAAAAAATTCGCCCTCACTTCACACCCCCGCCCATACTCTCCTCGGTGATATGGCTCCAAAATAGGCTCTAGGACCTTCGGCAATATGTGCTCCCCCACAATTTCCGCGGTCAATCCGGGTAAAATGGTCGACGGTGCCATGTTTGGCACAACCCTGAAATAGCAGCTTCTCCGCTCCTTCTCCCTTTGTTCTCCGTTTGCAAAGCTTGCTAAAACAGGCTATGGCCAATGGAGAACTTGGGAATGAGGGAAATGGGAGGTTGGATTGCTATATATATGCATCCTTTGTCATGATTGTATGCATTTAATGCATGATTTGACTAAGCTAACGCTCTTCCCAAATCCTAACGCCTAATTTCGACTGCTGGGCAGCAGTCGATTGCCATATTCGACTGCTGGGCAGCAGTCGATTCGCATATTCGACTGTTGGGCAGCAGTCGACTGTGGATGGTCGACTGCTACACAGCAGTCGACTGATAAAATCGACTGCTGGAAGGCAGTCGACTGTGGATGAATGACTGCCTTCCAGCAGTCGACCATCTTAGTCGACTGCTAGGAAGCAGTCGATTTTATCAGTCGACTGCTGTGTAGCAGTCGACCAGCCACAGTCGACCAGCCACAGTCGACTGCTGGGCATTTATCAATCGACTGCTGCCCAGCAGTCGATTTACATAGTCGACTGCTATGAAGCAGTCGATTTGCATAGTCGGCTGCTGTGTAGCAGTCGATTTACATAGTCGACTGCTATGAAGCAGTCGATTTGCATAGTCGGCTGCTGTGTAGCAGTCGACCATCCACAGTCGACTGCTGTGTAGCAGTCGACCATCCACAGTCGACTGCTGTGCAGCAGTCGACTATGCAAATCGACTGCTACAAGGCAGTCGACTGTGGATGGTCGACTGCTACACAGCAGTCGACTGCCTTGCAGCTTAATTTAGACAACTAATTAGACACACCCGTAACCCAACCTGCCAACTCATTGGATGCCACCCAAAGGCCCACACTGCGATATCCCTATAAAATCAAGTGTGCTACCCACCATGAGGCCACCTTGCCTCGTAGTGATTTTGAGGACCTTGTATGCGTCGCGTACATTGCCCAAGATCAACTACGGTGTGGGCAATCCATAGGATTGCGATGGCTGGGAGTGGCAAGATACGGGATGCGGGTGGTTCGTCAAGAAGTATGTATTACAATCCCCGACACGCATGGGGCTTGCCGGACGAACCGGACGAATTTACACCCGAGGTGGTTGCAGAGAACACTCGAAATGAGGACGATTTGCGCAGTGTTTTACGTCCGATTCAAGGGTTCACTGAATTCTATTGGGTTCGACTGCCTAGGAGACAAGTTGATCGTCACCACCGCGGATACTTGGACGCCCAAGAAAGGCCCGCATGCCGCATCGGTTACAAGGAAAAACTTTTCCCATGGCACTTGTTTCAGGACCTTAGCGACGTTCTCACGAAGGGGAAAAATCAATTGTATTTTCGAAAAAACTATGGGACCTTGTGGAGGTTCTACCAAACCATAAAACACTCGGTGCATGACGCAATTCATTGGGGGTTCAACCGGTGCACCGCGCACCAAAAGGAATACCGGGTGTATAGAGAGTACACACTTAGGTCGTCAATGTAAGATTTGCCCACGAATATGGTGAGAGCGTAGTATCAAGTTTGTACTTGCACGTATACTTACGTATGTTGGTAAGTTGGAAATGCGCAATATATGAATTCCCAGCAATATTGCGGTGATGTTTTCCGCTTGGTGTGAACTTATAATCATGCCACATGGAATCATTGTCACAGTTATTTGCATCGATACGTGTTTGATTCAAGTGCAAATGCATGTAGATGCAAAGTCCATGGTTTAATTGGATGTTTGTGGCAACCGATTGTGTGGGCAAACATAAGAAATGATCATTGTGCGACACTTGTACATTACTCCCAAAATTGATAGTGAACAATAATTCACTTATAAACATTTCCAAAATCATGGTTTTTCCCGCATTGTGTACAATTGAGTATCAAATAATGCCTCCTAGTCCAACGCCTATCTCACAAACACTAGCCAACATTCCTAATCCGGCTCCGAATCACTATCCAATGCAATGGGGGGTCCCCGGCTTGAGCTTGCACCGTTCAGATTTGGTGGCCGTAGTGTCCGGCGCCTCGCCTCACGCCTGCTCTCGGTGATGGCCCATAGTTCTTGCGCCGCAGTCTCCCGGTCAGCTTGTGCACGAGCGCGCGCGCGGTCTCCAATGTGCAACCCCCTCGCGGCATTCGGATGGCGCAGGACGTCTTGCATGGTGGGGCTAGAGGCCCCGTCACGGATGTCCAAAAGGCCGTTGACGTATTTCCACTCATTCATCCGGATTTGGACGTCCACCTCATTGAAGCTACCCTCTTGTGTAACGGCCTCCTGCCTCTCCAGATCGGCCTCAAAACTTGTTGTGTCCAACACGTGTTCCACATCCCAAGTTGTTTCCTCGCCCGGGACCGGTTCCCGTGGTAATACCCCCACTGTCACATTGCCGTTGGAGTCATACACGTATCCGTGGGGGTGAGGACCTAGGACGTATTCACCCGTCTCTCCGGCATGCCCACCCACAACACGGTACAAAAATGCCCTCAAACCTACGGCCTAAGGAGAGGAGCCGGGGTAAAACTCATGAGCAACCCTTGTGTACATTTCAGGCGTGAAGTTTGTCGGGTAGCCTCGCAGGTCCTTCAAATACCTCCGTGCACGCCAGCTATAAGCAGGAGGATCGCCGTATTCTGCGGGCGGCACACCATGGATTATTGTGTATTCAAAATCGGGAGGCATTCCCCATTGCACTCCGAATTGCTCGTACAACCTTCGATGCAGAGGGGCTTGGCACGTAGGACAACGGCGTGTTTGCAACATGTGTGGCAACAAACAATTCGGGTGGACCATGTGACCGCACGACCCAACGATCCATGCGCCTTCGGGTCCCCAAGGATTGGAACAAATGGGGCACATGTTCCCGTCCTTGATCCAATCGGGGACGCATGGCCACAACAAGGCTGGTCTGGCCGGGGGTATCACGATGCGGGATGATACTGCGGTATCCCATTGGAATTCATCCTCGGGCCTCTTGGTCCACGCAATACTGGGGTAATGGTCGTCATCGACCGGGAGGTTCTCAGGATACATGAAATCCAATGGCGGCCACGAGGTAAAAAGAAGCCGTCGTTCGGGCCACTGTTCGCCGTGGTCCCTATAGTGTGTCAGCTCGTCCATCAATGCCCTCTCACGCGTGGCGAACATGATAGTGGCTGTGACCATGCCCATGTAGTCGTCCTCCAACAACCGGTTCCTCCTAATGACCCGGTCGTAATCAACCCTCATTGCCTCCAAGTTTGTTGTGGGCGACGGCTCCCGCCCTTGTCCATCACTACCAGACATTGCTTGCGGCAGTTGTGGCGCATCAGCCCTCGCAAGTTCAAGGTCGGTCAAACGTGCAATCTCGGCCTTCAACCCTTGGACCTCCTCGGCGTGTGCACGTCGGACCATCTCCAATTCCCGTTCGTGGTCAGATTTGCATTTTGCCAACTCCGCCCTCAACGCCTCCACAACGTCGTTGTCGGCAACTACCAGTGGTGGGGATGGCACCGCCGATGCCATCTCCACATCAACGGGCGAAGATGGAGGACAAACCAACCGGGAACCATGTGGCGGTGTCACGTGGACCCTTTGTCGCCGGCTAGGTGGTTCAACCGGCAACCCTATGACAATGTTGTGCTCGTCCATGTTTGACTCGGCGGCCGGTGGAGTCCCCACAATTTGATGATCTGGTCCCGCAAGGAAATCAAAATAAGATCGGACCCTCAAAGGATTCATTGGAGTTTGCCATGCCAATGGAATCGGACGGCCAACGTTCCGTCCTAGCACGGCACTTGGTATGACCGTGACCCGGCGTGCCTGCCTCAAGTCCGGGCTCGTGCGGGGTATGGTGGACCAGTCGATATCCACTCCCAAAATTACCTCCGCGTAGACCATTTGGCATAACCACATTAGCATATGCCCGCGATCAAATTCCCTCGGTGCACCCCACAAGAAATCCCACACCTCCTTGCACCGTTCTCCAAATATTTGATGGCTCACCTCCCTCCATATGCCATAGCGTTGTCTAGACATCCGTTCAGCATTCGCGCTAGGAACGAACATCCTCGTCAAATGGGTCCACTCTACGTACCTTCGGACCGTGCTATATAACCACATGCCCCTCTCATTTTGCCAGCCGGGATTGGCGAGAATGTTCGGGTCCCGCGCCACCTCCAAATTGATTGGTTGCGGCCTGCCCCTCGGCGCATTGCCGCGTCTTCTAGCGCCTGCCGACCCCGGTGTCGCTTGCGGAGTCCCCCCCGGATCCAAATCCCCGCCACGTGGAGGTTCCGGCGGCAAGTTATCTTCGTCTGCCATCGTTGCCCCTAACCCCTAGCTTTGTATGCCTACTATAAATTAAACCTAATATGGTAGCACTTCCAAAATAAACGCCACCACCCACAATTTTTTTCCCAATCCACTAAAACCAAATTAAGGCCGTTCAAAGTTCAAACTACATAATTAGATTTAAACCACTTTCAAAATAAGTGTTCACATATAACAATTTCCGGTATGGTTCAAACTAACCGCAATGGGGTACAATGTAGACCGTATGTAGGTGGGTATGTAGTTCTTCGGCGTTGCTGGCCTTATCATTTGTAGCGGTTGCGGCGGTGTGTTGGTTTGCCTCTGCGGCCTTCTCAACCGCCTACCCAACACCACTTCCTCTCCGCTCTGCTCACTTCCGCTGACTATAATTCTCTCATCCTCCCTCGCCATTTTTCTTGCTGCTTCTGTTGCTAAAATCTGAAGGTTTGAATGGCGTTTGAAATTTTTGCAGCGCTTCGCCCTTTCCTTACACTTCTTGCGTTGTGTGCTTGCAAAAATGAACGGTTTAAATAGATCGTATGAGGGTCTTTCCCCCTCATATCTCGTCATAACTGCCGTGATAATGAGACAACTAACTGACGTCGCTTCAGAATTAGTTCCGCCGCCGTTGTGGGTTGCCTCTTCATATTCCGTGCTATTATGACGGCAAAAGTTTTTTAGGTTTCTGACGTGTATATTATCTATTTTTTCTTGCCTATCACCCATGCTGGCCACGTCTGGGAAGCCGTCTTTGTTATGATTGTTACCCCCACTACCTCTTGCTAGGTCTAGGGTAATGGTGTCGTCATTATTACCATTGCTACCCCTACTACCTCTCTCTAGGTCCCGGGTAACCGGGTCGAGGTTAACCTTGCTACTGGTTTTGCTACTGGTTTCACTTAGATTACCGGTACCTCCTTTGTCTACCGGGTACTGCTCATCCACTCCGTTGGATGATGTCTCCAAGACCCTATAGGGTTTCAGTTTGTTAATGTTTACCAGCACCGGTTTAGGGTCAAAAGTCTGTTCATTCACCAGCAGTACAATATTATTTGGTAAGACATACTACACACGAAATGGACCATGCCATCGTTGTTTAAACTTACCAGGATGGTCATTTGCGCCTTTGGGGAACCACAGGACTCTATCTCCGAGTTGAAATTGTTTAGGCCGGTAGTGATCCTGACTCCAAAGTGCACGCTCCCACTGGCGATGAGTCTGAGTTTGTCGAGCTTGTTCTCTTGATTCGTCCAGCAGTTCCAATTGTCGGTGCCTTGCTTGTATGATTCGTACTGGTTGTTCCTCCCGATTCCTGTCCACTGTAGGCAGAATGTACTCGGTAGGCATTAACGGAGTCATCCCATAGACCAGCTGGAAGGGGGAGAAACCGGTAGCTACCTTGAAAGAAGTTCGGTATGCAAACAGTACCGTGGACAAGTGTTCGTCCCAGTCGTTGCGAAGGTCACTAATAAGTTTAGTGAGCAATGTGCCAATAAACTTGTTGGACGATTCTGCTTGGCCATTACCTTGAGGATAGTAAGTTGTGGATGTACGGTGTTTTATCAGGTAATGGTCCATGAGGTAATGAATTGCCTCGTTGATGAAATGAGTCCCTTGATCACTTACCAGATACAGAGGACAACCGAAACGGGTCAGAATGTTTTCGTAAATGAAGCGGGCGGTGACCACCGCCGTGTTTGTTCGTAATGCCTTGGCCTCAACCCACTTGGTCGCGTAATCTGTTGCTACCAGGATATACTTATTGCCTGTATATCTGCCTACCGGTTTAATTGGTCCCACAAAATCCAAACCCCATTTCATGAATGGTTCCACTGGCAAGTTCGTAATTAACTGGGCCATCGATCGAGTATTCAGGCCTCCCATTTTTTGACATTCGTCACAGCTACGGCAATATTCCATAGTATCTTTGTGTAAGGTAGGCCACCAGTAGCCGGCATCCAAAATTTTTCGTATCGAGATGTGGGATGCCAAATGTCCTCCACCTACCCCCTTGTGTAGCAGTTCCAGTATCGCTCTAGCTTCCCTTAGATCAAGAACTCGCCTTGGTATCAGATCTTGCCCTTGTTTGAACAAAACCCCGTCCTTCAGAAAGAAACGGAAACTTTGAAGTGTTAATCGACGCTTTTGCTCTTCTGATAAATGAGGTGGGTACTCTCCGGTAGCTAAGTACGTTCTGAGATCTGTGTCCCATGGAACGGATATCGTGAAAAGTGTGGCATCCGTAGGTTGATCCGGAACGCCTATTGGAGGTTCAGACTTTGCTAAGCGTGTTAAACCGTCAGCTACCGTGTGGGTTCTACCGGGTTTGTATACGACCGTAAAGTCGTACTCTAGAAAGAGAAGTAACCATCTAGCAATTCGTCCGGAGACCTGTGGTTTGTTGACAAGGTGTACCAAGGCCATGTGGTCTACATAAAATACAAACTTGTTTGCCAGTAGGTAATGGCGAAATTTATGCAACGCATAAACCATAGCTAAAGCTTCCCTCTCGGTAGTTGTGTAGTTTCGTTCTGCCTTATTCAACAGTCTAGAGGCGTAAGCTATGGGCTGATCACATTTTCCACTAACATTTTGTGCTAGCATAGCTCCTACTGCTAAATTAGAAGCATCCGTATGAACGTGGAACTCTAATTCCCAATGCGGTACTATTAGTATTGGGGCATTGACATACCGGGATTTGATGTGATCGAAAGCCGTCTGACATTCTTCGGTCCACTTGAACTCTTCGGCCTGCCGCATCAGCTTGGTAATTGGAGCCATAATGAACGCGAAGTTCTTGATGAAGCAACGGTAGAATTGAGCAATTCCGTTAAAAACTTGAATATCATGAGGGTTTTTAGGTGCGGGCATCGATACTAATGCTTCCACCTTTTTTGGATCGGGCATTTTTCCTTCCTTCGAGACGATGTATCCCAACACAATACCAGAGAATACAAAAAATAAACTTTTCTCCGGATTGAGGCTGATACCTGACTGTCGGCATGCTACGAAACATTGCCTCAGTTTCTCCAAATGGGAATCCATGTCGCTGTAGATGCTGAAGTCGTCTAAAAAGATTTTCATGAATTTGTTGAGAAATTCTTTGAAGACGGTGTCCACAGCGCGTTGGTATGTTGATGGTGCTCCAGTTAAGCCAAATGGCATATTGATCCACGAAAAGGCTTCCCATTCGGTTATGAACGCTGTATGGCGACGATCTTGCTTCCTGATTTTGATCTGGTAGTATCCTGAGTATCCATCGCAAATGGAAATTGCATCGTGTCCAGCTACCTGGTCCAAGACTTCATCGGTGAACGGAAGAGGATAAGGATCCTTCTTAGTCGCGGCATTCAATTTCCGGAAATCAACACATATTCGTAGTTTCCCATTCTTCTTTGGAACTACCACAATGGGGGACAACCACGTGGTTTCCTTTATTGGCTCAATGAATCCTGCTGCCAATAGTTTGTCAATGTCCTGTTTGACTATGGCTGCATAATTGGGGTTCATTCTGTAGCGTGCTTGATGAGCTGGTGGCATCGAGGTATCCAACTCGATCCGATGTTCCGCAATGTAAGATGGAATGCCCTTGAGTTCCTGATAAGACCATGCAAAAACGTCTTTGAATTCTCTTAATAATTCCTCAGCCTCTTTTGCGTACCTTGGTTCCAGAGCTGCATTCAATTTGACACACTTGGGCTCTTCTTCTGTTCCCAAGTTGATTTGCCGAATCTGCTCTGTTTCCGGTAACGTCCAGCCTGCAATCTTCAGGTTTTTAACCCTTTCGTGTGCTAGTGTATCATCCACATCAATGTCCCCAAGGATTGGTTGTGAAAAATGGCTTGGGTAGTTTTTCGATGATTCCTGATCCAGTAAGCAGGGTAGAGTAACAGTGCCAATCGAAAACAATTGAGGTTCGGTTTCAAACAGGGTATCTTCTTCCTCGTCCGTCACCCCTTCCTGGAAGTCATAGCAAATGAGCACCTCCGGTCTCCTGGTATTAAGTCCTAATTTCTTGGTTACTGGGATCACCCGAGTAGTGCCATTCCCTTCAATGGTCACCATGTTGTTACCCCAATCATGGAAAACCTTAGCATTCCGTAGCCATGGCCTTCCTAACAACATTGAATAGGAATCATCCACCACACTACTATTCATGACGGTAAATGTCACCGTGTGAGGTATGCCATGGATACCTATGCGAACATCTCTAATCAATCCTACCGGTTTAGTGGTAGTTTGATCTGCCATTCTTAAATTGTAAGGTGCAGGTTTTGGGGCTGGTAATCCCAACCGTTTTCATAAATCCTCCGTGATAATGTTCACACCTGATCCTCCATCCAGAAGAACATCCTCCACAGTGTTTCTCCCGACTTGAACCGGTATGACTGCCATTTGATGATCAATGGCTACCGCAGCTACAATACTTTCAGGAAGTTGGTCTGCATTTTGTTGACGTGACGTACCTGGGGCGGTTAAGTATTCACGCAGTGCGGGAGCTAATTGCATCAATTGCTTCAATGTCAGCGTATACTTACTATCCAAGACCTGGGATCCCAAATCCATCAATACTTCCTTCAGTTCAGTAGACGGGGCTTGTAAGATTACCTTGGGTGATTCCATCTTAGGAAGCCCTATCCATTCCGTGGATTGGCTGACTACTGGTGTGTCCTGAAGTTGATGAATAGTTTGAATGAAATCATTCTTCAATTGCTCTTCCTTTTTCCAATCTTCCGGGGATTTTGTCTTCAAGGGTTCCTTCTCCTTGAATGCTACCTCCTCGTTCACTTTGCTTCGAGTGGTTACCGCTAGAACCATGTTGACATTTGCCTCTTCCACTCTAGGCGGATTCCTAGGTTCCTGCTGCGGTGGTTGGGTTTGCCTATTTCTGAACATGGCCTGAGCCTCGTCCTTGTAAGGGCAAAAATACGCCTTATGTTCTGTCCTACCACAAATGTAGCAAGGTAAAGGCCTGTCGTTCTGCCTAAATGGAGGTCTTGCCGGTATCCCTCGATTATACTGTGCCGCTACCTCATTAACCGCTACCGTGGTTTTCTCCTTTAGTCTATTTAACGGATTCTCTGGATTAAAAAAACATTTTTCCATGGCGTGTCCCTTCCGTTTGCAGCAAGCACACACCTCCTCATTGGGTTTTAAGATTTGTTTTCTCTTCTCCTCCGGTTGGAATGCACTAATGATTTTATGCCCATCCGAATCTGCAGTATTTTCTTCGCATAATACTGCCGCTGCTTTCAAGGTTACTAACGAGCCCTTTTCCCTTGCTGTAAGTAGCCGTAAGTATGATTTTAAACCCGTTCTGAAAAAGGTAGTTAGGAATGCGTCCTGTGGCGGGTCTTGCAAACAGTTTGCCAATTTGACTAACCTTTCAAAATAAGACTCTACCGTTTCTGTCTCCCCTTGTTTGATGTTTCGGAGAGCCATATAGACTTGTTCATCTGTTTGCACTTTCCTATAGCGTTTACAAAACGCTTTTGTCAATAATTCGAAATTACTATCTGGGTAATTGTTCAAAAAATTCTCTCCCCATTCTGACTCTTTGTTTCTCAATGTATAACAGAACAGATTTATCATCTCTTCATCTTTTGTTTCACGATTCGCTTTGATAGCTTTCCTAAACACTCTAATATGAGCGTCTGGGTCTGCACCCGACTGATACAGTGGATATGGCAATGATTTACGAGATGGTAAGGGCGTAGGTGTTACCGGAACAGGTGGTGGCATTGTGGTGTACCATGGTGGAAAGTAACCGGTTCGCATCCAAGGTGGTGTGTCATTCTTGTTGTCGTCCTCTTCTTCCCCGTCATCACCTCCCGGTCCTCTGTCCGGTGGTTCTCCCAGCAGGGGGTCTTCCTTGGCCTCGTCTGAATTCGTTTTCTCGATCTCGCGAATTCCCCTTCTCCTTCCGTTGGGCTCCTCTTCTTCCCATATCCTTTTGATCATCATCCGATCCTCCTTCTGGTGGTCCTTTTCCTGGTGGTTCGATAGGTGGTCCTCTTCTACCGCCTCCTGTGTCTGTTACCGTTTTGTTTCTTGTATATTGTTGTTCCATGTTCCTCTCCAATCCTGGAAAACTTCGCTGATCCTCGTTTTGTCCCCTGTTTGGATAATGTTTCACTCCTTCTACGCCCATCAATTCATATCCATGTGATTGTGATGGCACGGTGTCCTTACCATAGGTGTTCTTCCCTTTTTCCGTTTTTCGTGCTACTTTTGGATTGTCCCCTTGGACATTGTATTCTCCCCTTTGGTGAGAAGCTATGGTTCCCATATAACTCTCATTCGGATAGTATGACGACCTATCCATCCCCCCTTGAAAACCGTATCTACCACCTGGGAGAGAATGTGGGGAACTGTATGGGATCACAGGTGGTGTATAATAAGGATTAGAGAAATGAATGATCGGTGGGTTTTGAATAATCGAGGTAGTTGGAACAATTGTAGTAGGGATTTTTGAAGAGTCGTTGTGAGGAAACGACTTGGAACCTAGTTGATGATCATTTATGAGGGATCTGACAAAATAACACTCAGTATCTCGATGACCCGGAAGATTGCAGTATGTACAATATGGGGGGGCATGGTGAGAACCAAATTCATCGTCCCATAGATTTGGAAGATTAGAAAATCTTACATGGCGTTGCTGTGTTGGAATGGTCGCCGTAGGCTGCACCATCGTTTGGAATTCGTGAAGTTGCCGAAGTTGTTGAACTCTGGAAGAAACGCCACGAGAGGGTTCCTGAGTAGACAGGTCTTCCATAGTAAACCAAGGTGGTGGAGGATGCCGTGTAGGGTGTATAGGTTGTTGACCGGAATGCTGTGAAGCTATCTGATGATCATCCTCTTCACTACTAAAACTCATACTGACCTCGGGAGTGCTGGTATGGTCGTATGTTGATGAAATTGTGATGAAGGGTGTTGTAGCATGCATCACTGGGTCGGGGTGAGCTGAATCTACTGGTCGACCCTGACCGATGCTGCCTCCAAGAGAATTGACGATGCTGACCTCGTCGTTATCGTGGATGTCATTTATGTTCTTCTCCTTCCTGATGCGTCTTTCCTCCATGTGGCTTGATTTGTCAAGCATGTACAGAAGAGGAGAGTCCGTTGTTGTTGCCGCTGGGATAGGTGCGTTGAAGTTCCATTCCTTCCATGGGTGTGTAGAATTCCGATCGCTGTCTGTTGAGGGAGTTGGTCCGTCAACGTGACGCCAGTATGTTTCTTTGTCCGGTTGTCCCGAGTGCGGATGAGTTTGTTCTGTTTCAAATACGAGATCAGTTTCCAAGACCGTAGCCAAACGCTGCCGTAGCCCCCTTGTCATCACCGCCATTTGATCGCTGATCGTAGCCGTGGAGTGCCAGTTGTTAACTGCAAAGTTTTCCTTCTATGAAGGGTTTACTCACAGAGTACCGAACCCAGCCGGTATAAGAGGTATTTGCCAATACCCAGCGGCAACCGTTCTCTCCGATGGCGATAATGGGGATGAATGATATAAGGGCTGCAGGTTGGTGTCGGTCCAGAAGGATCTTGTAAGTGAGAACAGAGCGCCCTGTGTCATGACGAGGAACGATTACCGGAACCCAGTCCGTGGGTCATTGTCAAACCACTGCATGGTCGCCAAATGTTAAAGGGGGTTCCCCTCTACGTTCAATCAGTACCACCCTACTTCCGGTAGTACCTTACAGGTAGTAACTTACCGGTAGTACCTTACCGGTACGCGAACAGACTTAGTCCAGTTTTCCTTACCGGCATCCTAAGGTACTGCCCGCTACCGCTTTTGTTGGATGTCTCACTCCATGCATCCATCTTAGTCTCCATGCCTCTCCTTGGGATATCCCACGCTTCTACTGGTCTTAAGGTTGGTACACCTCTTATGCCAGTAGAGTCGATTAGTATCCCTACCGCCGGATTCTCCTACCGAATTCTCGGAGGATCGACCAAGTTCCCTACCTGGTTTTCAACCGGGTTTCCTAGGGAATCTACCGGTTTCTCTGCCGGATTCGTGACCAGGTTCCTTGGGGGTCTACCGGTTCCACTACCGGGTTCCTAACCAAGTTCCCTAGAAATCTACCGGTTCCACTACCGGTTCCTAACCGGGTTTCCTGAGATCTACCGGTTTAGCCGTACTACCTCCAATACCGTGGTTACAAGAGTTCTAACATCCTACCACGAGTTTTCCCTTTACCCAACTTCACAACTGGGTTTAACCGTTTTTATAACCGTATTACTGTTAGCGTATTACTTGCCCTATTACTAAGATGGATGATACATCCTACCGAACTCCCTTCTTAGCACTCCTGACTGTTTCTCTTTTATACTACCACTCTCATAGTCCATGTACAATCCACTCTTTACCAGGACTCAATGTTGTAGTATGAAAACTCAACTAAGAGAATACCATTCCCTTCATTCAGTGTATACATCTGGTACTACTATCCCACAAGACTTCTCTGAAGACACCCCCTCCATGCGTTAGCTGCTTGTACACGACTCTTTTGGTAACATAAGTAGTCCATTGCCAACTTCTCTTCCACACCACAATAATTATCAGAAGTAAGGCAACCACCATTACAAGAAAACCACAAGTTCTTTATCTCAGACTCAACAGTATCTTACTCAAGCAATCCAATACTCTTATCTATATGAATCCTAGTACACATTCCTTAAGAATGAGAGAGAGAGAGAGAGAAAGACAACTCTCCCCTTAAGTACTTTCTCCTCATCACTTTAAATCCATACTAACCACTCACTGGGACTACCCTATCCACTACTCTTCTACTCCTTATCTGCAACTACGGCACCATCTTATCCCTAATTGCTATTTCTGATACTACTACCAAAAGTAACTTAAAAGCCACTTCAACCTGATATTGCTAAAAATTACTGTTTACTAACCTCCTTTAACAGCTGCGCATGCCAAAGCTCGGGCAAGAGGTGGATGCGGGGGAGATACAGAAAATCGTGAACAATTTCACGTCCAAGTGCTCCCACTGTTTCTTCATGGGTAGAGATTTCAAGTTCGATGTCAACATCAGCCAGTGCCATCTAGCGCCACCAGAAAAGTGCGTCCGGGCAAAAGAAGACGCCTACGTCGACTGGATAATCGCGCAGATCGTCAGCGAACAATTCAAAGACGACAGGCAAACAATTGTAGTCATGCCCCAGGGACAGAAGAAAATGCCTACCCCTGAAATGTGGCCTACAATTCAGAAAGGCGATTTTTGGCTGATAGACGGCCAGCACAGTGTGGAGGCATCAAAGAAAATCCAACTGATGACCGAGTGGGATGATCCCAACCATCAGAAGGAAAAGCTGAAGGTCTGGAAGGCATTGGTGGTGTGGTCCGACGACGAGACCAGGCTCAGCGACATCTCCCGATACTTCAACATGGGGAACAAGAAGAGGGCCTACCAAGCTTCCTGGATAAGGAATATCATGGCCTCACGGGAGGTGTGGGAGTTCTATGGCAGGCCTCCCAAAGAGAGGGAGAACGCCAAGGACAAGAATCCAAAGTGGGAGGTGAGTATTGTTTGGGTCGATCGACCCAAACTCTTGTTTGCAGCCTCGTTTTTTAGTTTGGGTCGATCGACCCAAACTCTTGTTGCAGTTATTGTTCATGATATGTCTTGGAAATCACATGTACATATCTAACACGCATTCAAATGGTTTGTTTTGGGGAAATGCAGGATTTCAAATACCAGATGATAAATAAATTCTCCTCAATTGACAATGCTAGTCAAAAGCAGAAGAAATACAACGATCTAAGAGGGGAGATTTATTTAATCACAGCTTCCGATTTCGTTTGGATGAAATGGAGGAGTGTATTTGAAAAGCATGAGGCGGGTGAGCTAATCGACCCCGACACTGGCATGCTCTTCAACCAGGCATCGCGCTTCAAGCAGATGAAGCCTCTCGTGAGGGAGTTCTTCAGAACTCTTCAAGGGCTGTCGGAGGCAGAGATGGGGAAGGCGGCATCCCACATCCTGCACATGCAGCCGACGGTGAAGAGATGTTGGGTCCACCCGAAGATCGTCTTCAGCAAGCCCAAATGCTTCGTCCCTTCATGCTACACCATGAAGGAATGGACGGAGAACAGGAAGAAGAAAACGACCATCGTCCAGGAGCTGCACAAGCTAGTTCCTGAGAAGAAGCTCATCGTGGATGGAGAGGTTCACGAGGCGCACTGGAGGGCGTTCAAAGCCGAGTATAAGTTCACCAGTGCGTCCATGGCGGCACTCATGAGGGAGGCGGGAGACGACTTCCTCAGGTCGAAGCTCGTGAAGGGCGGGAAGAACCGGGCGCTTCCCGAGCACTCCGCGCGTGCCTTCTCCAACTTCGTAAAGGAGAAGCAGATCGTCAGTTTCGAGGGCGACGCGCATTTCAACTTGGTCACCCTCGACCCTCTAAAGATCCAAGGCTGGCCGGGGTCTGATGCCAGGAAGGCCATCAGGACGAAAGCTGGGGACCGCTTCCCCTTCGGAATGATAGACTTCAGGAACATCCCTGGAAGCTCATTCGAGGGGACAATGAGCACCCCGTTTTACGAGCCATTCCTGTCAAAGTTCGTGGACTACAACAGCCCCAAATTTCGGGAGGTCGACATCTGGTTGTGGATTGTCGAGGACAGGAGGGCGGAGCAGGTGTACGGGATCGTGCGGAAATTGCAGCCAGAGTACGCCGTCTCGAAATCGCACTACGTTGCTGCACCGGCGGAGGGGGCGTACAACACTTTGAAAGACAAGAAGACGAAGGTCGTCAACGTGCTGTGCTTGTACTTCGTGTACAAAGCTGAGCTGCTGAAGGTGCCAAACCATCCCATAGGCCGGATGGAAAAACTTTTCCAAGTCCCAGAAGGGTTGGGTACCAGCAGGAGCTTGTACGACGAGGAGAAGTACGCCAACTACCCCGCGGATGAGCTGCGGATGGAGTTCTACCTGCGGATGATGAGGACCCTCACGAAGAGAGGGGACTGCATCTTCAACGTCTTCGGGGGCTCCAAACCAATTTTTTCTGCTATGGTAAGTAGCTCTAAATAAATTGTCGACAGTTTGGGTCGAGCGACCCAAACTACACACTGCCTGCTCAGAGTGGAGCAACCTAATCTACACAAAGCCAAGTTTGGGTCGAGCGACCCAAACCAGGCATTGTATAGGTTGGGTTGCTCCACTCTGAGCAGGCAGTGTGTAGTCTGGGTTGCTTTGTGTAGTCTGGGTCGGTCGACCCAGACTCCACACTGGCTGGTCTGAGTGGAGCAACGCAACCTACACAAAGCCTACTTTGGGTCGCTCGACCCAAACTTGGCTTCGTGTAGGTTCGGTTGCTCCATCCAGACTAGTGAGTGTGTAGTCTGGGTCGACCGACCCCCAGACTAGACACTGCCTGGTGTGAGTGGAGCAACCGAACCTACACAAAGCCTACTTTGGGTCGAGCGATCCAAACTAGGCATTGTGTAAGTTGGGTTGCTCCATCCAGACCAGGCAGTGTGTAGTCTGGGTTGCTTTGTGTACTATGGGTCGAGCAACCCAGACTACACACTGACTGGTCTGAGTGGAGCAACGCAATCTACACAAAACCTACTTTGGGTCGAGCGACCCAAACTAGGCTTCGTGTAGGTTCGGTTGCTCCATCCAGACTAGTGAGTGTGTAGTCTGGGTCGAGCGACCCCCAGACTAGACACTGCCTGGGTTGAGTGGAGCAACGCAACCTACACAAAGCCTACTTTGGGTCGCTCGACCCAAACTTGGCTTCGTGTAGGTTCGGTTGCTCCATCCAGACTAGTGAGTGTGTAGTCTGGGTCGACCGACCCCCAGACTAGACACTGCCTGGTGTGAGTGGAGCAACCGAACCTACACAAAGCCTACTTTGGGTCGAGCGATCCAAACTAGGCATTGTGTAAGTTGGGTTGCTCCATCCAGACCAGGCAGTGTGTAGTCTGGGTTGCTTTGTGTACTCTGGGTCGAGCAACCCAGACTACACACTGACTGGTCTGAGTGGAGCAACGCAATCTACACAAAACCTACTTTGGGTCGAGCGACCCAAACTAGGCTTCGTGTAGGTTCGGTTGCTCCATCCAGACTAGTGAGTGTGTAGTCTGGGTCGAGCGACCCCCAGACTAGACACTGCATGGGTTGAGTGGAGCAACGCAACCTACACAAAGCCTACTTTGGGTCGCTCGACCCAAACTTGGCTTCGTGTAGGTTTGGTTGCTCCATCCAGACTAGTGAGTGTGTAGTCTGGGTCGACCGACCCCCAGACTACACACTGCCTGGTGTGAGTGGAGCAACGCAACCTACACAAAGCCTACTTTGGGTCGCTCGACCCAAACTTGGCTTCGTGTAGGTTCGGTTGCTCCATCCAGACTAGTGAGTGTGTAGTCTGGGTCGACCGACCCCCAGACTAGACACTGCCTGGTGTGAGTGGAGCAACGCAACCTACACAAAGCCTACTTTGGGTCGCTCGACCCAAACTTGGCTTCGTGTAGGTTCGGTTGCTCCATCCAGACTAGTGAGTGTGTAGTCTGGGTCGAGCGACCCCCAGACTAGACACTGCCTGGGTTGAGTGGAGCAACGCAACCTACACAAAGCCTACTTTGGGTCGAGCGATCCAAACTAGGCATTGTGTAAATTGGGTTGCTCCATCCAGACCAGGCAGTGTGTAGTCTGGGTTGCTTTGTGTACTCTGGGTCGAGCAACCCAGACTACACACTGACTGGTCTGAGTGGAGCAACGCAATCTACACAAAACCTACTTTGGGTCGAGCGACCCAAACTAGGCATTGTGTAAATTGGGTTGCTCCATCCAGACCAGGCAGTGTCTAGTCTGGGTTGCTTTGTGTACTCTGGGTCGAGCAACCCGGACTACACACTGCCTGCCCTGAGTGGAGCAACGCTATCTACACAAAGCCAACTTTGGGTCGAGCGACCCAAACTAGGCATTGTGTAGGTTGGGTTGCTCCATCCAGACTAGTCAGTGTGTAGTTTGGGTCGCTCGACCCAAACTATGCAGTGTTTTTGTGAGATGGATGCCGATGTTTTTGTTTTCATTTTCTTTAGATTTGGTGTAAATCTAATGCAAGTGATCTGGGAATGTGCAGATGTTGGGGTTGACCATCTATTCGTACATAGATGACGCCGATGTTCTTTTCTACAGAACGCAGAAAGCGTTGGCGAGAAAAATGGACATCCTCGATTGGATCCCCGGAAGCTACGCCGAGGAGATTGTTGAAGGGGGCGAGAACCCTTTGGATAGGGCGAGGCGGACCAACCCGGAGGAGTTCGTTACTCAGGCCCCCGTCGCAATTCCCGAACCCCTGGTGGAATTGCATCCTGGCACCTCGTCACGGGGCCCAGGTGATGAAGCGGGAGAGGACGAAGAAGAGGAAGAAGAGGACCCCAAGGCGGAGGGCGAGGTGGAGGAAGGGGCAACGGGGTTCACGCAGGAATCTGAAGCCCCCCAACGAAAGAAGGCTATGCGGGTGGCAACTCCGCAAAGTAAGCTGGTGCCCGTCCTCACTGTGGACGACGCGAGGGACATGTACTCCAGGGACGCGACCGCCGCGTTCAGGGAGAGGAGGAGGTTGAAGGGGAAGAAGCTCTACGGCGACTACGCGGTGGAAGAGACCATCGCCATTAGCAGCGAGGACGAGGACGACATGGAGCTCGCCAAACGGCTCAGGTCGGATCCCCCCTCCCCCACAGCGTTTGCCGGCATGGTGAGGGTGAAACCCGAAGTCCTCACTGTGGACGAGTCTAATGAAAAGATGCGGAGGGACGAGGAGCAGCGCGTCCGGCTGGAGAAGGCTGCCGCCGAGGAACCCTCGGTCCGCAACGAAGTCGCGGAGTTGAGGGCTCTCCTCTTGGAGCAGGAGCGGCAAAGGGCGATGGCCCAACCTCCGTCCAGCGCGGACCTGATCACGCAAGTGATTCAGGGCATGTTGGCGCAGGGGTTGGTGATGGCTCCCCCGAGTGCATTTCCGCACTTGCCCGCCGGCTTCCCTCCCCAGAATATCAACCCGCCGCCCGCACCGCAGCAGTCCTTCACCTTCGGCCCTATGCTGCAGCCGCAAGCCCGCCCGTACGCGCCCGTCCAGCAGGTGGACGACCCCAGCCTTTGGCGCGTCCCCGGAGCTTCAAGTCCCTTGGGGCCCCCCCCGCTTCGGCCTCCCATCCTCGTGCCCCCACACCACCAACAGGACGACCAGGGTTGTCTATTGTGTCGTGACGGAGGCTTATCCCGGCATAATGTCGTGCCGTCACGACACGTATCCGTCACGACATTATGCCGGATTATGCCGGATACTGTCTTTATCCTGCCGGACTTGAATTTTACCGATTTTTTTGTGTAATTACATTACCCAATTTCGGACACGTAGGATTTACATTGTCCACGTGTGACGACATGTCAGCAAAGTAAAGGGAAAGTGGGGAAAATTTTACTAGCGCCCGTCCGCCCCCCCGTCCGCCCCCGTTCCCAATCCCCGTTCCCACCCGTCCGCCCTCGTTCCCAATCCCCGTTCCACCCCGTCCGCTCCCGTACCCAAACGCCGTCCGCTCCCGTTCCCAACCTCCGTCTGCCCACGTCCCCCGCCCCGTTCCCAACCCGTCCGCTCCCCCGTCCGCCCCCCCCCCCCCCCCGTCCGCTCCCCCCCCCCCCTCCGTCCGCTCCCCCGTCCGCCCCCCCGTCCGCTCCCCCCACCTCCGTCCGCTCACCCGTCCGCTCCACCGTCCGCCCCCCCCCGTCCGCTCCCCCGTCCGCCCCCCCCCCCCGTCCGCTCCCCCCCCCATCCGTCCGCTCCCCCGTCCGCCCCCCCCCCCCCCCCCGTCCGCTCCCCCGTCCGCACCCCCGTCCGCTCCACCCCCGTCCGTCCGCCCCACCCCCCCCTCTCCCGTCCGCTCCACCCCCCTCCCCCGTCCGCTCCATCCCCCTCCTCCGTCCGCCCCTCCTCCGTCCGCCCCACCCCCCCCTCTCCCGTCCGCTCCACCCCCGTCCGTCCGCCCCACCCCCCCTCCCCCGTCCGCTCCACACCCCCGTCCGTCCGCTCCACCCCCATCCACCGTCCGCACCACCCCCCCGTCCGTCCGCTCCACCCCCCTTCCCCGTCCGCACCACCCCCCCCCGTCCGTCCGCTCCACCCCCCTTCCCCGTCCGCCCCACCCGTCCGCCCCCGTCCGCCCCACACCCTCCTTAGTAATATTTTATTACTTTGATTTTAACACAATGATAAACACAATGGCAAAATGGTCTACGTGGCAGGGGAAATATGCACATCCACGTCGACGTTTTCTGCCACATAGGACGCCACCTTGGCAAGAAGGTAAGTATTTTACCCACCCTAGTCGGCTCCCCCTATGTTGACCCTACGTGGACCCTATTGTGTCGTGACGGAGGAGTCCGTCACGACACGACACGTCGTGACGGCACGACACCGTCACAACGGCGGGATAGACAACCCTGAGGACGACCCCCACATGTTTGGGTCGTCCGACCCAAACACTGCCGCCCTTGCACCGCCAGCCAGAGACCCGCTCGAAGCAGGAGGGTTTGGGTCGGCCGACCCAAACCCCGTCTCAGCGACGGCCCCGGTGGACGAGCCCATGCTAGATGTTGAAGGCCCGCAAGGGCCTGGTGATACCTCTACTCCTAACCCAGTCGATGAACCAATGCATGATGCGCATGCGGAGGTTGGGTTGGGACAAAGGCCTGACAATCAGCCTTTGCAGGAGCAGGTTGCTGCTGACGTCGCCGGACCAGGCGTTGGTGACGCAATTGGGGAAGCGCACGCGTTGGCGGCGTCAACGGCGTCAAGGCACGACCAAGGCGAGGTAATGCACTAACCCCACTCAGTTTGGGTCGCTCGACCCAAACTCCCTGGGTGTTTGTCTTCTTGCCTTGGTCGTGTCCCCTAGCTAGGAAGAACCGACCCACCCGTCCCCCCCCCTTCTTCGCCCCACCCCATCCCCGCACTCGCCCCCCCTTTCGTCACCCCCCCGACCATCCGTTTCGGGCCCCCCCCACCCCGGCTTGCGACGAAGTCCTCATCACGGCGGCTCGTCATTCAAATTTTGTTAGATGTAGACTTAGGCTAGTTTGAACGCATCGTTCAACGCGGCTCTCCCCCAATATCAAAATGTACATGGAGCATTGTATAATATAAAATCACCATTGTTTACTCCCATATATTTGTATCTTCGGTTTGAATGTATACTGTATGCTCTTGCCTCTCTTGTATCCCTTGTTCCCCCCCCCCCCGGGCCAATGAATCAAATGGTTTTGTGTATGCACCGAGTGCAAATAAATTTCCTTAATTCTTCGTTTGGACATAGCATGATATAAGTCGCCCCCGTTTTCTCTCGATCGTCCCCGCAGGGCTCGGAGCATAGCGTAGCGGCTCCCCAACGCTCTTCTCCCAGGAGCGGAGAGGGCAGCGCGGCGGCGCCCCCGGTTCTGCCCGCCCTGCGCGCGCTGCGGAAGGAACGATTCCTGGTGTTAAACCTTAACGGGGTCCTCGTCCAGTGCGTCCATTGTCCCAGGGTCCCCACGGTGCCCTTTTGCAAGCCCGAGGACGCGAACTACGACGGGCCGCCCACGCACATTAAGACCAAGCTGGTGCACCTCCGCCCGTGGCTTCGGCGCTTCCTGCAGATCGCCCAAAACAAATGGTGGGTGGTCGTGTGGAGCTCCATGACGGCCGAGAACACCAATGCGGTCGTGGAGTTCATCTTCAAGGGCTTCGAGCCCCCCTGCTTGGTCCTAGCACAGGAAACGTGTAGAATATTGTACACACCGGACGGCAAAGTCGTCAAAAAACCAAACAACCCCGCGTCCCCCCAATATCTCAAGGTCTTGAAGCCGATTTTTTGGGACCAGCGACCGTCCTTGATAGGCGTCCCCTACGACGTCCGTCCCACCCGCGAGAACACGCTCATGGTGGACGACAGCGCTTCCAAGAACTTATTGAACCCGACGGCCAACTTCATTGTTTGCCCTACGTGGACGATCGAGAAGGTCCGGGACCGATTTTTGTTAGACCTTGTTAAGTACTTGCAGACGCTCTGCGGTAGCGGGCTGCCCGTAAACCAGTTTGTTAGGAGTAATCCCATAGGCGAGAGATACTTGGATCCACGAGACCATTTGTACAGAGAGTTGTTCTCCCACGCGAAATTTAACAAGCTCATTTGAGAGAGTACGTGTGTGTTTGTGTGTTTGTGTGTTTGTGTGTGGGGGCGCCCCCACTTTGTGTAATATATTCTTCATATGTATCTTGATTTTCACATGCTCTATCTCTCCCTCTTCCCTTTGGGTTCTGTTTTGTTTTGTTTCCATTTTGGCGCCAGCGTTTGGAGCCCTCGATTGACATCGTCAGTGACTCAAACTTGGGGAGCTTCTTCTATGAGACCGTTTATGACGCCGCTTCAACCATTGACTACTCCAAGGAGCCTATTGACGCCGGCGTCGTCGATAGCCCCCCGCCCAAGCAAATGTTCCGGCAGTCTCCATCTCCGTCGCCACTCAAGGGCACAAAACGCGGCTGCGTCCGGACGTCCCCCTCTCGCCCCGGCGGCGCCGTTGCACCCCGACGACGACTGGCGATGGGCGCTCGGCCTGCAAAGAGTGGACCCCTGCATGTCCCTTTGCGCGACGCTTTCCCCGTCCTATCCAACTCGGACGCGAGCGCCCCTACTGCCAAGGTGATCGCCCACAATACATTACAATCCCTCTCCCTTAAGTGGGGCGTGCAATATATATATGGGTTTGGGTCTTTCTCCTCAAACTAAACCGTGTTTTTTTTGGTTTTCTTTGATCACTTCCAGGTTGCGTCCAGCCCCAAACCTCCGCGGGCCAATGCGTCCATTGAACTGGAGCGTCACTACGCCATGCGCCGATATGCCGGACAGTCTACGTCGTCGTATTCGAATTCCTCGTCTTATAATTCGGGCGGTCGACACAATCCAAAATGTGTTATGGTGGGCCCACATCCAAAACTCGGCTATAGTCGAGGGCCAGAGATTCTCAGAAATGTTGAGGCGATGCGAGCTAAACAAGCGGCGGCAAAAGAAAAAGATGCGGTCTCCCAGCCTAGATACGCAATTGTAGGGCGTAGACATTGCATGTAGGCGGGATGATTTTAGGCCGCACTATCCAATGGATTTGTGCCATTAGTATGCTATTCAATTTCTCATGCCATACATTGTATATGGTACTTGCAATAATATAAGTGTTATGGGATTACCCCTTCAATATGGTCTACGGTTTGGATTGCCCTACCTAAACCATATTCATACAAGCTCTCATATTTTGTGTGCAATAATATGAATGTTTTGAGATTACCTGTTCAATATGGTCTCAGGTTTAGATTGCCCACCCTAAACCATCACAAATATGAGTTATTAATGGGCTTCTTGGTATGAACACCCGCTTCAAAGTGTTCCAATCTTACAACTTTCTCCAATATGTGTTCCATTTATCCTTGTTCTTATTTATGTTAATGTCTCAAAATGCCCAAAAAGTCTCAATTTAACGAATATAGTGTTTAGTGCGTATCATGGAAGATACCATGTGCGATGTGGGGTATTTATAGGGGCAGTAGGCGGCGGGAATCGGCTTTAGGGTTGAGTGTTTAAAAATTTATATATAATTTATCTTTGGATGCGGAGTACTACATAAGGGCTGGCCCCCCCACCGAAAGATTCTTTTTGCACTGTCTGGTGGGACGTCGTCCTCGATAGCTCCGAGAGGAGAACCCCCAGTCATAGCGGCAATGGAGAGCGATTTACGCGGTATGTCATGTCGCCAAGCGGCATCACCGCTAATACCGCCGTAAATACCGGAAGGTTACGGACGCGCGTCCGTAACCTTTACGCGTCATCATCTCTAGAGCACTAGTCGCGAGAAACTGAGTAGACCCTATCCGGTTCTTCATTTGTGTCAATGCTAGCACTGTTAGTTTACGGACGCGCGTCCGTAACCTTCATTCTGGCAGATGATCGTGTCCGAGGTCTCTGAGTACTGTCGCGTTTGTGTCAATGCAAACGCGGTATGTTTACGGACGCGCGTCCGTAACCTTCCATCTGACAGTTTCCAGTCGGTTCTCAGAGTAGAACTTTGTATCAATTCTAGCTCTGTTAGGTTACGGACGCGCGTCCGTAACCTTCCGTCTTACAGTTTCCAGTGACTTGGTTCCCTGATTAGACCTTTCTGTCAATTCCAGCGCGGTTAGGTTACGGACGCGCGTCCGTAACCATCCCTGTTAACTTCTTCTTGGTTTAGGGGTTTAACAGACCTTTGTATTAATACCATCTCGGTCAGGTTACGTACTCGCGTCCGTTGCCTTCCATCTAACAGTTTCCAGTGACTCACTTCCTTGATTAAACCTTTGTGTCAATTCCAGCGCGGTTAGTATACGGACGCGCGTCCGTAACATTTCCTGTGACTACTTCATGTGACTTATTTCTTAGATTATACATTTCTTTCAATGCTATCGAGTTTACGGGCGTGCGTCCGTAAACCTGCGTTGGCCACCTACCTTTTACCATTTTTCTCTTTCACCACTATGGTTTGCTGCAATTCCTTCAGCTTCAAATCAAACTGTTCTTTTGGTTGTCCCTGGCCTGAACTGTACTTTCATTGCAACTTCATACCTCTATTGATGTCACTGGATTTGTGCTGCTGATCATGCTTTACGGACGCGCGTTCGTAACACTACTCTTGCTAACATTGCTTTGTTTGTCGACTGTGTAGGCGATAGCGCATTTGAATTGTCGTCGGATCCCTCAACCTCTGATGACGAATTTGAAGACGCCATTGGTGATGCATTTCAAACCCCTATCTCCAACATTGTGGATGGAATTGGTCACAATCCCAATCCGTCCATTGAAGCGGTGTTGGATGATGATAACGATGAATATCTTCCACCGTGTCAGGGTTATTCAAGAGATCAATGGATTGGTCTTGACGTTGTCCTTGTCAATGAACATGGCGCTCCTGTTGCTGATGGTGTTTGTAGAAATACAAACCCCAAGGATTGTGTTGATGCTCTCCCCCTAGGTGATGATGACGTTGGTGTTTGCATTTTGAATTCTTTGGCACCCGCGGATGTGCCCCCGGGTTGGCGTTTCTCTCTTCGGCGTTGGCCTCACCGTAATGTCATGCACGATGGAGTAAGCTTATGGAATCAAGGACGCCGTCACATACAAATTCAACATGCTTTGTTGGAATCCATGCGTCCTCGAAAAGGTTTCCGAAAATATGACTCTGAGCATGTACCTCCTGCAATGTCACAACGTCGTCGTGACCATGTATTGGGAGATGGATCTATTAGATCTGTGGCAACGGTGGATTGTTGTCGGAAGAAGTGTTGCCAATTGTTTCCTCGTGATAAAATTAAATCTCTACGGCAAGAAATGTGGCTTGCGGATTTCCGAATGCGAACATCAAAGAAGCTTGAGGTTCATCGCAATATACACATGGATGGTGGAGGTCATAAGATGGTCACATTGGAAAATGTGGAAGTATGTTGTAAGGCATGGTACACCATCCATGCGGTATCGAAGGCCGACTTTTATCGGTTTCGTAATCATTCCTCTCTAGGGCGCCGTTCTTCCTTCCATGGTAACTTTGGCACAAAGAAGCCTAGGGAGGCTACACGTCAGGCTGCTGCAACATTATCATCCCTTATTTTGCCCTTGGCTGATGCCATGCCCCACAAGACAAGAACTCTCCCTTCGGGAGAGAAGGTTGTTCAAATGGTTTTGCCGGCTTGAACAAAATGGAAGAACATCTTGGTGGATGTCAATGATGTTGGCCAAAGAACGGGATGTGGGCCCATTTCTTTGTCCAAGTTGAGTGTCATCAGAAGCCAACAATTTGCGGAGTATGTTACGAAAAGACCGGGTGACAAGTTTGCGCGTTGTACTGCTTGTGAAAAATACAAAGGCCTTCGAGATGCTCATCCCATTGGCACGGAATCGCACAGTAGACATCAAAGGAAGTACATCGAGCATGTCAACAACCAAGATGCACACCGCCAAGATTACTACAAGAATCGTGCACTTTCTATAATGAGGCCGAACGAGGTTTTGACTATCATTCATGATAAGATGGACCATGCCAAAACTGCTTGCCCTTGCTATGCTCGCAAAATCAAAGCCACCGATGGACTTTTCAAGCTCCCAATAGCTGTCACAGGTTCGTAAACCACAACGATGACTTATTCATTTCTGGAAGGTTATGGGCGCGCATCCGTAGCTTTGTCTTTTCTATATGTTGCTAGAAAATTTTCTCTCTCCATGCACTATTTCAAAAAAATCTTGGATGTAGTCCTCACTTCATGTTATCGTTTTTAACGCATTGTTTTATTTCTAGGTATGATCGCACATGGCCATGTGGACGTGAAGTATGCGCATTATGGTTTGGACTTCTACCCTGGAGATGCCAACCATACCGTGGGATCTTTTGCCAAACTTCTACGAGATCTTGAAAAACCACCGACGTCTTCGTCCCGTGCTCTGTTTGAGGGTGCCGGAACAACACCTCTTTATGAGGCCGTACTTGATGGGAAGGAGGTGTGTTTGAATTCATTGGCGGAACCCCCTCAACAACACGTTCCTGGAAAACAACTACCGCCGACTCTGCATGTGCAACTTGATAATTGTGCAAAGGACAACAAATGTCGATACGTTTTTTGCTTTTGGTCATTGCTCGTAGCCAAAGGAATTTTCAAGGAGGTCTTTGTTTCTTTCTTGATGGTTGGTCATACACATGATGACATTGATGCTTCATTTGGACGTTGGAGTATGAAGTTGCATGAAGAAGATTTTCCAACAATTCCACTTCTCATGAAATCGTACATGGATTTAGATAATGTACCGGTCATTCCGCATTTGATTGAAGAGGTACCTGATTTCAAGGCATTCATCAAACCATTCATTCTCAAAGGAGGCGACCGCTTAGTTGGCCATACCAAAGCTCAACAATTCCGCTTCTACATGCGCGATGATGGTATGCCGGCAATGCAATTCAAAGTTTTGTGCACGTCACCGAATTGGGGCCTAGATGAAGGAATCCTTGTTTGGCGCCGAGACGAGGATGGGAAATGTATGTTACCGGATGGGGAGCCAAAGCCTTGCAAACCCGACCCCATGAGGAATGGGCCGGAAATCATTAAGGGCATATCGGGATTCATCGAATACTGGAAAGAGTTGTGTGAGGAAGACATCACAAGGGTTGTTCGGGATACACATGAACCACTCATCGAGTATTGGGATCGCATTCGGTCCGCTTTGCAAACGATGGATATTGATACCCGGTCAATTTTGACACAAGGCTTTTGGCCACAAAGTCGAGTGACTGTGTTGGAGTCTGACGCCATGTTCTTCAGCAATGGGGATGTCCGTGAGGAATTCGCTGCAGACGAGCATTACGTAGGCCCTGCTCGCAATCGCCCGGCTCCGTCATTTCGCGTTGGTGTTGATTGCCACGAAGGCTATATGGTCCTCGTACGTGCCGGAGACGAGGAACACCCCAAGCCCATATGGTTGGTAAAAGCATTGTCGTCGCCTAATTTTGTTCCAACTAGCCCCAATTTCCGTCAAATTGAGGTGGAGTACTGCCGCCCAAGCACGAGAGACCCAAATGTGTTGCGGACCTATTTAGGTTGGGATACAAAAAAAGGTTTTAAGTGGACAATGGACTCGGCATTTGAACCAGTATGGATAAACACGGATACTATACTTTGTGCTTGGAAGCCGCGAAAAGGGTCCAAATCGGAGACAATGACCATCCCCCAAAAGCATATTGATTTTGCCAAAGACAACTTGGCTCGTATTGCGGCCGCAGAAAATGACATTGAGAATGGAAACGAGGTTGAAGATGAGGATTGTGAATAAGAGCACAAAAGCAAACTAGGTTCATGATTGTGTTAAATAGTATGTAAAGAGCTTTATTATAGGAATTATATGGCACCATTGGGGCCAAAATTGCTTGGATTGGGCTCATTTGTTTGTAGGTTCAAAATTTTAAGAAATCTAACAAGACAAGCTATGTTTTGCATGAAATTTGCAATTGTCTACACATTGTATTGAAACAAACTTTCCCACATTGTGCTATCAAATGTCTTGTAAATGTTGAGTAGCTACATAATACATTGTGCATTTGCCAAAATAATATACTACTCCAAATGTTACATTTGGGAATGTTGTGCATGCTTTGGAATGTACCATCCTATTCAACACAACCCCTATGTTACGGATGCGCATCCAATAGTCCATAATAATAAATCCAATGGTTTTTTTTGGACTCCATAATTCTTCCCAATGTTCCCAATGTTCCCAACATTCATGGTATTGGCATCCTAAACTATGGGCCACATTTATTTTGAGACTTCCCAAAGTCTCCATTTAACGAATATAGTGTTTAACGTAGTTCTTCGGCGTTGCTGGCCTTATCATTTGTAGCGGTTGCGGCGGTGTGTTGGTTTGCCTCTGCGGCCTTCTCAACCGCCTATCCAACACCACTTCCTCTCCGCTCTGCTCACTTCCGCTGACTATAATTCTCTCATCCTCCCTCGCCATTTTTCTTGCTGCTTCTGTTGCTAAAATCTGAAGGTTTGAATGGCGTTTGAAATTTTTGCAGCGCTTCGCCCTTTCCTTACACTTCTTGCGTTGTGTGCTTGCAAAAATGAACGGTTTAAATAGATCGTATGAGGGTCTTTCCCCCTCATATCTCGTCATAACTGCCGTGATAATGAGACAACTAACTGACGTCGCTTCAGAATTAGTTCCGCCGCCGTTGTGGGTTGCCTCTTCATATTCCGTGCTATTATGACGGCAAAAGTTTTTTAGGTTTCTGACGTGTATATTATCTATTTTTTCTTGCCTATCACCCATGCTGGCCACGTCTGGGAAGCCGTCTTTGTTATGATTGTTACCCCCACTACCTCTTGCTAGGTCTAGGGTAATGGTGTCGTCATTATTACCATTGCTACCCCTACTACCTCTCTCTAGGTCCCGGGTAACCGGGTCGAGGTTAACCTTGCTACTGGTTTTGCTACTGGTTTCACTTAGATTACCGGTACCTCCTTTGTCTACCGGGTACCGCTCATCCACTCCGTTGGATGATGTCTCCAAGACCCTATAGGGTTTCAGTTTGTTAATGTTTACCAGCACCGGTTTAGGGTCAAAAGTCTGTTCATTCACCAGCAGTACAATATTATTTGGTAAGACATACTACACACGAAATGGACCATGCCATCGTTGTTTAAACTTACCAGGATGGTCATTTGCGCCTTTGGGGAACCACAGGACTCTATCTCCGAGTTGAAATTGTTTAGGCCGGTAGTGATCCTGACTCCAAAGTGCTCGCTCCCACTGGCGATGAGTCTGAGTTTGTCGAGCTTGTTCTCTTGATTCGTCCAGCAGTTCCAATTGTCGGTGCCTTGCTTGTATGATTCGTACTGGTTGTTCCTCCCGATTCCTGTCCACTGTAGGCAGAATGTACTCGGTAGGCATTAACGGAGTCATCCCATAGACCAGCTGGAAGGGGGAGAAACCGGTAGCTACCTTGAAAGAAGTTCGGTATGCAAACAGTACCGTGGACAAGTGTTCGTCCCAGTCGTTGCGAAGGTCACTAATAAGTTTAGTGAGCAATGTGCCAATAAACTTGTTGGACGATTCTGCTTGGCCATTACCTTGAGGATAGTAAGTTGTGGATGTACGGTGTTTTATCAGGTAATGGTCCATGAGGTAATGAATTGCCTCGTTGATGAAATGAGTCCCTTGATCACTTACCAGATACAGAGGACAACCGAAACGGGTCAGAATGTTTTCGTAAATGAAGCGGGCGGTGACCACCGCCGTGTTTGTTCGTAATGCCTTGGCCTCAACCCACTTGGTCGCGTAATCTGTTGCTACCAGGATATACTTATTGCCTGTATATCTGCCTACCGGTTTAATTGGTCCCACAAAATCCAAACCCCATTTCATGAATGGTTCCACTGGCAAGTTCGTAATTAACTGGGCCATCGATCGAGTATTCAGGCCTCCCATTTTTTGACATTCGTCACAGCTACGGCAATATTCCATAGTATCTTTGTGTAAGGTAGGCCACCAGTAGCCGGCATCCAAAATTTTTCGTATCGAGATGTGGGATGCCAAATGTCCTCCACCTACCCCCTTGTGTAGCAGTTCCAGTATCGCTCTAGCTTCCCTTGGATCAAGAACTCGCCTTGGTATCAGATCTTGCCCTTGTTTGAACAAAACCCCGTCCTTCAGAAAGAAACGGAAACTTTGAAGTGTTAATCGACGCTTTTGCTCTTCTGATAAATGAGGTGGGTACTCTCCGGTAGCTAAGTACGTTCTGAGATCTGTGTCCCATGGAACGGATATCGTGAAAAGTGTGGCATCCGTAGGTTGATCCGGAACGCCTATTGGAGGTTCAGACTTTGCTAAGCGTGTTAAACCGTCAGCTACCGTGTGGGTTCTACCGGGTTTGTATACGACCGTAAAGTCGTACTCTAGAAAGAGAAGTAACCATCTAGCAATTCGTCCGGAGACCTGTGGTTTGTTGACAAGGTGTACCAAGGCCATGTGGTCTACATAAAATACAAACTTGTTTGCCAGTAGGTAATGGCGAAATTTATGCAACGCATAAACCATAGCTAAAGCTTCCCTCTCGGTAGTTGTGTAGTTTCGTTCTGCCTTATTCAACAGTCTAGAGGCGTAAGCTATGGGCTGATCACATTTTCCACTAACATTTTGTGCTAGCATAGCTCCTACTGCTAAATTAGAAGCATCCGTATGAACGTGGAACTCTAATTCCCAATGCGGTACTATTAGTATTGGGGCATTGACATACCGGGATTTGATGTGATCGAAAGCCGTCTGACATTCTTCGGTCCACTTGAACTCTTCGGCCTGCCGCATCAGCTTGGTAATTGGAGCCATAATGAACGCGAAGTTCTTGATGAAGCAACGGTAGAATTGAGCAATTCCGTTAAAAACTTGAATATCATGAGGGTTTTTAGGTGCGGGCATCGATACTAATGCTTCCACCTTTTTTGGATCGGGCATTTTTCCTTCCTTCGAGACGATGTATCCCAACACAATACCAGAGAATACAAAAAATAAACTTTTCTCCGGATTGAGGCTGATACCTGACTGTCGGCATGCTACGAAACATTGCCTCAGTTTCTCCAAATGGGAATCCATGTCGCTGTAGATGCTGAAGTCGTCTAAAAAGATTTTCATGAATTTGTTGAGAAATTCTTTGAAGACGGTGTCCACAGCGCGTTGGTATGTTGATGGTGCTCCAGTTAAGCCAAATGGCATATTGATCCACGAAAAGGCTTCCCATTCGGTTATGAACGCTGTATGGCGACGATCTTGCTTCCTGATTTTGATCTGGTAGTATCCTGAGTATCCATCGCAAATGGAAATTGCATCGTGTCCAGCTACCTGGTCCAAGACTTCATCGGTGAACGGAAGAGGATAAGGATCCTTCTTAGTCGCGGCATTCAATTTCCGGAAATCAACACATATTCGTAGTTTCCCATTCTTCTTTGGAACTACTACAATGGGGGACAACCACGTGGTTTCCTTTATTGGCTCAATGAATCCTGCTGCCAATAGTTTGTCAATGTCATGTTTGACTATGGCTGCATAATTGGGGTTCATTCTGTAGCGTGCTTGATGAGCTGGTGGCATCGAGGTATCCAACTCGATCCGATGTTCCGCAATGTAAGATGGAATGCCCTTGAGTTCCTGATAAGACCATGCAAAAACGTCTTTGAATTCTCTTAATAATTCCTCAGCCTCTTTTGCGTACCTTGGTTCCAGAGCTGCATTCAATTTGACACACTTGGGCTCTTCTTCTGTTCCCAAGTTGATTTGCCGAATCTGCTCTGTTTCCGGTAACGTCCAGCCTGCAATCTTCAGGTTTTTAACCCTTTCGTGTGCTAGTGTATCATCCACATCAATGTCCCCAAGGATTGGTTGTGAAAAATGGCTTGGGTAGTTTTTCGATGATTCCTGATCCAGTAAGCAGGGTAGAGTAACAGTGCCAATCGAAAACAATTGAGGTTCGGTTTCAAACAGGGTATCTTCTTCCTCGTCCGTCACCCCTTCCTGGAAGTCATAGCAAATGAGCACCTCCGGTCTCCTGGTATTAAGTCCTAATTTCTTGGTTACTGGGATCACCCGAGTAGTGCCATTCCCTTCAATGGTCACCATGTTGTTACCCCAATCATGGAAAACCTTAGCATTCCGTAGCCATGGCCTTCCTAACAACATTGAATAGGAATCATCCACCACACTACTATTCATGACGGTAAATGTCACCGTGTGAGGTATGCCATGGATACCTATGCGAACATCTCTAATCAATCCTACCGGTTTAGTGGTAGTTTGATCTGCCATTCTTAAATTGTAAGGTGCAGGTTTTGGGGCTGGTAATCCCAACCGTTTTCATAAATCCTCCGTGATAATGTTCACACCTGATCCTCCATCCAGAAGAACATCCTCCACAGTGTTTCTCCCGACTTGAACCGGTATGACTGCCATTTGATGATCAATGGCTACCGCAGCTACAATACTTTCAGGAAGTTGGTCTGCATTTTGTTGACGTGACGTACCTGGGGCGGTTAAGTATTCACGCAGTGCGGGAGCTAATTGCATCAATTGCTTCAATGTCAGCGTATACTTACTATCCAAGACCTGGGATCCCAAATCCATCAATACTTCCTTCAGTTCAGTAGACGGGGCTTGTAAGATTACCTTGGGTGATTCCATCTTAGGAAGCCCTATCCATTCCGTGGATTGGCTGACTACTGGTGTGTCCTGAAGTTGATGAATAGTTTGAATGAAATCATTCTTCAATTGCTCTTCCTTTTTCCAATCTTCCGGGGATTTTGTCTTCAAGGGTTCCTTCTCCTTGAATGCTACCTCCTCGTTCACTTTGCTTCGAGTGGTTACCGCTAGAACCATGTTGACATTTGCCTCTTCCACTCTAGGCGGATTCCTAGGTTCCTGCTGCGGTGGTTGGGTTTGCCTATTTCTGAACATGGCCTGAGCCTCGTCCTTGTAAGGGCAAAAATACGCCTTATGTTCTGTCCTACCACAAATGTAGCAAGGTAAAGGCCTGTCGTTCTGCCTAAATGGAGGTCTTGCCGGTATCCCTCGATTATACTGTGCCGCTACCTCATTAACCGCTACCGTGGTTTTCTCCTTTAGTCTATTTAACGGATTCTCTGGATTAAAAAAACATTTTTCCATGGCGTGTCCCTTCCGTTTGCAGCAAGCACACACCTCCTCATTGGGTTTTAAGATTTGTTTTCTCTTCTCCTCCGGTTGGAATGCACTAATGATTTTATGCCCATCCGAATCTGCAGTATTTTCTTCGCATAATACTGCCGCTGCTTTCAAGGTTACTAACGAGCCCTTTTCCCTTGCTGTAAGTAGCCGTAAGTATGATTTTAAACCCGTTCTGAAAAAGGTAGTTAGGAATGCGTCCTGTGGCGGGTCTTGCAAACAGTTTGCCAATTTGACTAACCTTTCAAAATAAGACTCTACCGTTTCTGTCTCCCCTTGTTTGATGTTTCGGAGAGCCATATAGACTTGTTCATCTGTTTGCACTTTCCTATAGCGTTTACAAAACGCTTTTGTCAATAATTCGAAATTACTATCTGGGTAATTGTTCAAAAAATTCTCTCCCCATTCTGACTCTTTGTTTCTCAATGTATAACAGAACAGATTTATCATCTCTTCATCTTTTGTTTCACGATTCGCTTTGATAGCTTTCCTAAACACTCTAATATGAGCGTCTGGGTCTGCACCCGACTGATACAGTGGATATGGCAATGATTTACGAGATGGTAAGGGCGTAGGTGTTACCGGAACAGGTGGTGGCATTGTGGTGTACCATGGTGGAAAGTAACCGGTTCGCATCCAAGGTGGTGTGTCATTCTTGTTGTCGTCCTCTTCTTCCCCGTCATCACCTCCCGGTCCTCTGTCCGGTGGTTCTCCCAGCAGGGGGTCTTCCTTGGCCTCGTCTGAATTCGTTTTCTCGATCTCGCGAATTCCCCTTCTCCTTCCGTTGGGCTCCTCTTCTTCCCATATCCTTTTGATCATCATCCGATCCTCCTTCTGGTGGTCCTTTTCCTGGTGGTTCGATAGGTGGTCCTCTTCTACCGCCTCCTGTGTCTGTTACCGTTTTGTTTCTTGTATATTGTTGTTCCATGTTCCTCTCCAATCCTGGAAAACTTCGCTGATCCTCGTTTTGTCCCCTGTTTGGATAATGTTTCACTCCTTCTACGCCCATCAATTCATATCCATGTGATTGTGATGGCACGGTGTCCTTACCATAGGTGTTCTTCCCTTTTTCCGTTTTTCGTGCTACTTTTGGATTGTCCCCTTGGACATTGTATTCTCCCCTTTGGTGAGAAGCTATGGTTCCCATATAACTCTCATTCGGATAGTATGACGACCTATCCATCCCCCCTTGAAAACCGTATCTACCACCTGGGAGAGAATGTGGGGAACTGTATGGGATCACAGGTGGTGTATAATAAGGATTAGAGAAATGAATGATCGGTGGGTTTTGAATAATCGAGGTAGTTGGAACAATTGTAGTAGGGATTTTTGAAGAGTCGTTGTGAGGAAACGACTTGGAACCTAGTTGATGATCATTTATGAGGGATCTGACAAAATAACACTCAGTATCTCGATGACCCGGAAGATTGCAGTATGTGCAATATGGGGGGGCATGGTGAGAACCAAATTCATCGTCCCATAGATTTGGAAGATTAGAAAATCTTACATGGCGTTGCTGTGTTGGAATGGTCGCCGTAGGCTGCACCATCGTTTGGAATTCGTGAAGTTGCCGAAGTTGTTGAACTCTGGAAGAAACGCCACGAGAGGGTTCCTGAGTAGACAGGTCTTCCATAGTAAACCAAGGTGGTGGAGGATGCCGTGTAGGGTGTATAGGTTGTTGACCGGAATGCTGTGAAGCTATCTGATGATCATCCTCTTCACTACTAAAACTCATACTGACCTCGGGAGTGCTGGTATGGTCGTATGTTGATGAAATTGTGATGAAGGGTGTTGTAGCATGCATCACTGGGTCGGGGTGAGCTGAATCTACTGGTCGACCCTGACCGATGCTGCCTCCAAGAGAATTGACGATGCTGACCTCGTCGTTATCGTGGATGTCATTTATGTTCTTCTCCTTCCTGATGCGTCTTTCCTCCATGTGGCTTGATTTGTCAAGCATGTACAGAAGAGGAGAGTCCGTTGTTGTTGCCGCTGGGATAGGTGCGTTGAAGTTCCATTCCTTCCATGGGTGTGTAGAATTCCGATCGCTGTCTGTTGAGGGAGTTGGTCCGTCAACGTGACGCCAGTATGTTTCTTTGTCCGGTTGTCCCGAGTGCGGATGAGTTTGTTCTGTTTCAAATACGAGATCAGTTTCCAAGACCGTAGCCAAACGCTGCCGTAGCCCCCTTGTCATCACCGCCATTTGATCGCTGATCGTAGCCGTGGAGTGCCAGTTGTTAACTGCAAAGTTTTCCTTCTATGAAGGGTTTACTCACAGAGTACCGAACCCAACCGGTATAAGAGGTATTTGCCAATACCCAGCGGCAACCGTTCTCTCCGATGGCGATAATGGGGATGAATGATATAAGGGCTGCAGGTTGGTGTCGGTCCAGAAAGATCTTGTAAGTGAAAACAGAGCGCCCTGTGTCATGACGAGGAACGATTACCGGAACCCAGTCCGTGGTTCATTGTCAAACCACTGCATGGTCGCCAAATGTTAAAGGGGGTTCCCCTCTACGTTCCATCGGTACCACCCTACTTCCGGTAGTACCTTACAGGTAGTACCTTAAAAGACATACCGATGCAGTGTGCTAATTCTGGGAAATTGTGATTAGCAAGATACGCGATTGGACCAACATGAGAAAGAAAATACATTTGGAGAGGATTTGTACATACCTATTGTGCGGCCACTTCTACCCCTTTTTGTAAGTAAAAGTTTTTCCTACTTTGAGTGGTGTGCTCATGGATAATATCTTGGATGTATCATGTAATGCAATGTGTCCATGTAAGATAGGTGAGCTTTATATGGTCACTCGTCTTAATTGGATACCTATATTGTGTGGTATATGGCAAGGCTTGTAGTTAAGAGTGGCCACAAAAAAAAAGACATGTGCTATGAGGACATTGGTCTATGTGCTCAAAATATAGACACCAATCTAGGTTTAATTGGAAGCTCTATGTGATCAATTGAACTAGAGAGAGAATTTTCACCTTGACCTCTTATATAACTTTTGCATCTCATGATCCTCTGATTTGAAATTTGTAATAAACACTATATTCGTTAAATTGAGACTTTTTGGGCATTTTGAGACATTCACAGAAATAAGAACAAGGATAAATGGAACACATATTGGAGAAAGTTGTAAGATGCGAACACTTTGAAGAGGTGTTCATACCAAGAACCCCATTAATAACTCATATTTGTGATGGTTTACGGTGGGCAATCCAAACCTTAGACCAAATTGAAGGGGAAATCTTAAAACATTCATATTATTGCACACAAAACATGAGAGCTTGTATGGATATGGTTTAGGTAGGGGTTTCCAAACCATAGACCATATTGAAGGGGAAATATGTTAACCAATATAATATTGCATACAAGATATGAGAACTCATATTTGTGATGGTTTAGGTAGGGCAATCCAAACCTTAGACCATATTGAAGGGGTAATCCCATAACACTTATATTATTGCAACTTATATTATTGCAAGTAGAATATACAATGTATGGCATGAGAAATTGAATAGCATACTAATGGCACAAATCAATTGGATAGTGCGGCCTAAAATCATCCCGCCTACATGCAATGTCTACGCCTACGATGGCCTATCTAGGCTTGGAGACCGCATCTTTTTCTTTTGCCGCCGCTTGTTTAGCTCGCATCGCCTCAACATTTCTGAGAATCTCTGGCCCGCGACTGTAGCCGAGTTTTGGATGCGGGCCCACCATAACACATTTTGGATTCCGTCGACCGCCCGAATTATAAGACGAGGAATTCGAATACGACGACGTAGACTGTCCGGCATATCGGCGCATGGCGTACTCGCGCTCCAGCTCAATGGACGCATTGGACCGTGGAGGTTTGAGGCCGGACGCAACCTGCAACCAATTAAGAACCGGCAAACATGTGTTAGTTTGAGGAGAAAGGCCCAAACATGTCGCACGGTCTTTTAAGGATAGAATGATTGTAACGCATGGTGCATTTATGGGGAGGGGGGCTTACCTTGGCACGACGGGCACTCGCGTCCGAGTTGGCGAGGAGGGGCAAGGCGTCCCGCAAAGGGATAGGGAGGGGTCCACTCTTTGTAGGCCGAGCGTCCATACATAGCCGCCGTTGAGGTGTAACACTCCCGCCTTCCCGCGAGGGTGACGCCCGGACGCAGTAGCGATCTATGCCCTTGAGCGGGGACGGAGACGGCGATTGTCGGAAGATTTGCTTGGGCGGGGGGCTATCGACGACCCCGGCATCTAGAGGCTCCTTGGAGTAGTCGATGGTGGACGCGGCATCGTAAACGGTCTCGTAGAAGAAGCTTCCCAAGTTTGACTCACTGACGATGTCAATAGAGGGCTCCAAGCGCTGATGCCAAACAAAAGAACCAAACAAAACCCAAGGGAAAGGGGGGGGGGGAAGGGAGCATGTGAAAATCCATATACATTTAAGGCATATATACACACACACAAATGTCACACCAAGTACTATCTCAAATGAGTTTATTATATTTCGCGTGAGCGTACAAATCCCTGTACAAATAGTCCCTCGGATCCAAGTATCTCTCGCCTATTGGATTACGAGATACGAAGTTGGGCACGGGGAGTCCGCTCCCCGCGAGCGCCTGCAAGTATTTAAGGAGGTCTAACAAAAAGCGGTCTTGGACCTTCCCGACCGTCCACGTAGGGCACACTATGAAGTTGGAGGTCGGGTTCAAAATGTTTTTGGACGCGCTGTCGTCCACCATGAGGGTGTTGTCGCGGGTGGGGCGGACGTCGTAGGGACAGCCGACCATTGAGGGACGGACGTCCCACACGATTGGCTTCAAGACCTTCAGGTATTGGCTCACGGCGGGGTTGTTGGGCTTCCTGACAACCCTGCCTTCGGGGGTGGTCAAAGTCCTACACGACTCCTGTCCTAGGACCAAGCACGGGGGTTCGAGGCCCTTGAAGATGAATTCCACGACCGCCTGGGTGTTTTCGGACTTCATGGAGCTCCACACGATCACCCACCATTTCTTTAGGGCGACCTGTAGGAAGCGCCGAAGCCACGGCCGGAGGTACACGAGCTTGCTTTTGATGTACGTGGGGGGGCCATCGTAGTTCGTGTCCTCGGGCTTGGAGAAAGACACCGTGGGGGCCCTTGGGCAATGCACGCATTGGACAAGGACCCCGTTGAGGTCTAGCACCAGGAACCGGGTCTTAGGCTGCAAGGCCGGCGCGGGTAAAATCGGGGAGGCCGCCGCGCTGTCGTCCACGCTTCGGGGAGAGGATCGACGGGGAGCCGCAACGCTACGCTCCGATCCCTGTGGAGACGAGCGAGAGAAGGCGGCGAAGGCTATGTCATGCTATGTCCATTTTCAAGCATACCGGAAATTGTTTGTGTAAAAGACAAGAAACAATTGAAGTAGCTGTGGCAACGACACCATACAATGGGGAAAACTCACAACATACATTCGGAACACAAGAGCAAGCGTATGGGCACCAAAAAGAATGATTTTATTTGTTATAAAAATCTCTATGTACAATTTGAATGAGGGGAGCCGCGTTGAACGAGTCGTTCACACTATCCTAAATGTAAATCTACAAAATTTGATTGCGTCCGCCAGAGATCGAGAATCGTCGCACGCGGAGGGGGGCCATGTAGGGGGATGAAAGGAACGAGAGCGGGGGGGAGGTAGGGGGGTGCGGTGGGGGGTGGGGCAGTTCCTCCTAGCTAGGGGGACACGACCACGGCAACAAGACAATGGCCAGGAAGTTTGGGTCGAACGACCCAAACTAGAGGTCTCAGTACATTACCTCGTCCTGGTCATGTCTGGATGCTGTGGACGCTTCCGCCATCTCCGCTGCCCCGCCTCTCACGGCCCCGCCTTCTCCGACGACGTCAGCGACCTGCTCCTGCAAAGGCTCAGCATGAGGCCCTTGTCCTAACCCAACCTCCGCATGCGAATCATGCATGTGTTCATCGATTGGGGTAGGGTTAGATGTATCACCAGGCCCTTGCGGGCCTTCAACGTCTACCATGGTTGCGTCTTCGCAACCATGCTGGGCAGCAGGGGACTGCGCATTGTCGAGGTTTGGGTCGACCGACCCAAACCCTCCTGCATCGTGGGGTTCGTCCTGGCGCACCACAGGCTCTGGCGGGTTTGGTTCGGACGACCCAAACATGTGGGGGTCGTCCTGCTGGTGAGGGGGGGGCATGTCGACGGGAGGCCGCAATGGTGGGGGCGTCAAAGGCCTGGAGGATCCGCCCACGCTCCAGAGGCTGGGGTCGTCGATTTGCTGCACTGGGGCGTAAGGTCGGACGTGGGACCCCATCATGTGCTGAAAACTGAACGACGACTGCGGCACAGGCTGCTGTGGGATGTTCTGAGGTGGGAACCCGGGGGGCAGGTGTGGAAATGCTCCTGGGGGAGCGACCACCAAGCCTTGCGCCCACATCCCCTGTATGACCTGAGAGATCAGGTCTGCGCTAGAGGGAGGCTGGGCCAACGCCCTTTGCCGCTCCTGATCCAATAGGAGGGCCCTCAACTCTGCGACCTCGTTCCGCATTGAAGGTTCTTCAGCTGCAGCCTTCTGAAGGCGGAGGCGCTGCTCCTCGTCCCGCCGCATCTTCTCGTTGGCTTCCTCCACAGTCAGGACTTCGGGTTTCACCATGACCATGCCAGCGAACGCTCTCGGGGAGGGAGGATCCGACCTGAGCCGTTTGGCGAGCTCCATGTCGTCCTCGTCCTCGCTGCTTATGGCGATTGTCTCGTCCACTGCGTAGTCGCCATAAAGCTTCTTCCCCTTCATCCTCCTCTTCTCCCTGAACGTGGAGGTTCCGTCCCGGGAGTACATGTCCCGCGCATCATCCACCGTGAGCACGGGCACCATTCTGCTTTGCGGAGTGGCCACCCGCATGGCCTTCTTCCGTTGGGGCGCCTGGGATTCTTGCGTGAATCCGGTTGCCCCTTCTTCCACCTCCCCCTCTGCCTTCTCTGCTTCTTCTTCTTCCTCCTCCTCCTCCTCTTCCACCTCCTCGCCCGGCCCCCGAGACGATTCGCCCGGATGTAATAGCACCAGAGGTTCGGGTTCTACAACCGGAGCCCTCATGGTGACCTCCTCAGGGTTCACGCGCCTCGCCCTATCGATCGGGCTTTCACCGCCTTGAACAATCTCCTCCCCGTAGCCCCCTGGTATCCAGTCGAGGATGTCCATCTTCTTCGCCAGCGATTTCTGGGTCTTGTAAAATGGAACATCCGTGTCTTCTACGTAGGAGTAGACGTTCAACCCCAACATCTGCACATTCCCACATCATCAGTTTTTCAGGTGCGCCAATACTAAGATAGCAAAAGAAGAGAAGGCGACGAAAACGAAGGGATACAAATGGCTAATACAATGTCTACTTTGGGTCGACCGACCCAAACTAAACCAGCTCTTAGTTTGGGTCGACCGACCCAAACTGAAACAACTCTTAGTTTGGGTCGATCGACCCAAACTATAGCCAAATCAACTCTCAGTTTGGGTCGGTCGACCCAAACTGCACAGGAGCTACATGATGACACTTACCATGGCTGCATAGACTGGCTTGGACCCCCCGAAGACGTTGAAGATGCAGTCCCCTCTTCTCGTCAGTGTCCTCAGGATCCTCAGGTAGAACTCCATCCGCAGCTCATCCGAAGGATAATTGGCGTACTTGGCCTCGTCGTACAAGGTTTTGCTGGCACCCAACCCTTCTGGAACCTGGAATATCTTTTCCATCCGGGTTATAGGGTGGTTCGGCACCTTGATAAACTCCGCCTTGTACACGAAGTACAAACACAGCACGTTGACGACCCTGGTTTTTTTGTCCTTCATCGTACTGTACGCCCCCTCCGCTGATGCTGCAATGTAGTGAGATTTCGAAACCGCATACTCCGGCTGCAGTTTCCGCACAATCTCGTATACCTGCTCCGCCCTCCTGTCCTCCACTATCCACAGCCATATGTCGACCTCCCTGAGCTTGGGGCTGGCATAATCCACGAACTTTGCCATGAAAGGCTCGTGGAACAGGGTGCTCATGGTGCCCTCGAATGAGCTCCCCGGAATGTTCCTGAAGTCTATCATGGCAAAGGGAAAGTGGTCCCTCGCTCTTGTCCGGATAGCCTTCCTAGGCTCAACTCCAGGCCAGCCCTGGATTTTCAACGGCTCGAGGGTGACGGGATTGAAATGTGCGTCCCCCTCAAAACTAACGATCCTTTTCTCCTTCACGAAGTTGGAGAAGGCCCGCGCCGTGTGCTCAGGGAGCTCCCGCTTCTTCCCGCCCTTCACCAACTTGGATTTGAGGAAGTCTTCTCCAGCTTCCCTCATCAAAGCCGCCATCGACGCACTGGTGAACTTGTATTCTTCTTTGAATGCTCTCCAGTGCGCCTCGTGGACCTCGCCGTCCACGAAAATATTCCGCTCGGGCACCAACTTGTGCAGCTCCTGCACAATTATTGTCTTCTTTTTCCTGTTCTCCGTCCATTCCTTCATGGTGTAGCATGAAGGAACGAAGCTCTTTGGCTTGGTGAAGACGATCTTCGGGTGCACCCAGCACCTCTTTGCCGACGGCTGCACGTGCAGGATATGGGAAGCCGCCTTTCCCATCTCCGTCTCCGAAAGCCCTTGGAGAGAACGGAAGAACTCTCTCACCAGAGGCTTCATTTGCTTGAAGCGCGCGGTTGCGTTGAAAAGCATTCCTGTGTCGGGATCGATGAGATCCCCCGTCTCATGCTTTTCGAACACCCTCTTCCACTTCTTCCAAACGGCTTCGGATGCTGTGATCAAATAAATTTCTCCTCGCAACTCGTTGTATTTTTTCTGCTTGTGGCTGGCGTTGTCTATGGAGGAGAATTTATTGATCATTTGATATTTGAAGTCCTGCACACGAAGCAGACAACACATGTTAGACAACATGTCATGAAACAACAACTGCAACAACAGTTTAGGTCGATCGACCCAAACTACAAAATTGACAAAGACGATAAAACATTACAAGGGTTTAGGTCGATCGACCCAAACTATAAATATGGCGAAGACATAACACAATGGCAGAGTTTGGGTCGATCGACCCAAACCATACTCACCTCCCATTTGGGGTTCTTATCTTTTGCATTCTCCCTTTCCTTGGGAGGCCTGCCATAGAACTCCCACACCTCCCTCGAGGCCATGATGTTCCTGATCCACGATGCCTGGTACGCCCTCTTCTTGTTCCCCATGTTGAAGAACCGGGAGATGTCGCTGAGTATGGTCTCGTTGTCAGACCATACCACCAGTGCTTTCCACACCTTCAGCTTCTCCTTCTGCTTGTTGGGGTCGTCCCACTCAGTCATCAGCTGGATTTTTTTCGACGCCTCCACACTGTGCTGGCCGTCAATCAGCCAAAAATCTCCTTTTGAAATTGCCGGCCACATATCAGACGTCGGCATTCTCTTCAGCCCTTGAGGCATGACCACAATCGTCTGCCTGTCGTCCTTGAACTGCCCGCCGACGATCTGGGCGACCATCCAGTCGACGTAGGCGTCCTCCTTGGCTCGGACACATTTCTCTGGAGGCGCAAGGTGGCACTGGGCAATGTTCACGTCGAACTTGAAATCCCTGCCCATGAAGAAGCAGTGGGAGCATTTCGTCGTGAAGTTGTCGACGATTCTTTGAATCTCCCCTGTATCCACCTCTTGCCCAGGTTTGGGCATCCGCAGCTCTTGGGGAACTACCTCGTCAGTCATCACCGATGACTGCCTCCTCGACGGTGTAGTCTGCCGGCTGGTCGACGGCGTTGGCGTCTGGCTGTCAGCCGGTGTTTCCGAGGGAGTGCTCCTTCTTGAGTCACCCGGGACCGCTCGTGGCTTCCTCAGTGCTTGAGGTCTGGACGACCCTGCACCTTCCTCAGTGGTGGCCTTCCGTCTCACCACTTGCTGTGGTTTTTGTTGGGCCTTGTTGATCACGGTGATTGCCTGCTTTAGTTTAGTGAACCTGCTTGCAACCTTCGTGTTCGTACAATTCCCATCAATGAATATCGCCTCTGGTTTCACCACCTCTGGTTCGGCACATGACTCTTTGGCGTAGATGGTGTCAAACGGCTCGGAGAACTGGTGCATGAACATGTGGACGTTCTGCACCGCTGAGTTCTCTAGGATGACGTCCACGTGCTCCCCAAGAGCCTGGACTGACGCCACCTCCCACCCCGTCAGAGTCGCCCAAGTATTCTGCTCAAATGTCCCAACTTTTACCACGAACAGGATTTTGTATTGCGACGCCTTGACCACCTGAAGTGACCATGCAAGCACAATCCCGTCCTTGGGCACATAGGAGTCGTCTGGAGGTGTTTCGTACTCCTCGCATAACACATCTGGTGCTTGCATGAACCACCTCTCTCCAGGTCTTTTTTTGGGGGCCATCTGCAAGGAAAGGATGGGAACTGTTAGTTTCGGTCGGACGACCCAAACTCTTTCATGTAGAGATAGGCATGTTATCAAATTTTCAAGAGGCTAAATATGTCAATGTCAGCTATGGACAGGTTTGGGTCGATCGACCCAAACACAAGCCAGCTGAATTCTGAAAATTTGGTAATTAATTTTCTCTTCTGCTTAAGATATGACCGGGTCATTAGAGTTTAATGAAGGTGGATATAATGATCAAAGGGGAAAATTTCGGATGATTGGCCGTATCGTTATTCCTTGTTCTTATGAGTGTACATTATCCATATCCTTGTATTATAAGGAATATCCAAATTATGTTTTATTTTGGGCACCAGTATGGATGGATTATTGGGGAGGGGTTTTTTAACGCCATGTTTGGGTCGATCGACCCAAAACTTTGCGGCATTTTTGTTTCTTTGGTTTGGGTCGGTCGACCCAAACCTTGGGTTTTTTGTTTGGATGGTTTGGGTCGATCGACCCAAACCTTGGGGTGTTTTTGTGTATATGGTTTAGGTCGATCGACCCAAACCCCACTGGATTATTTGTGGATTTCAATATCAGTCAATTGTTGACTACAGCTTTGAAGAGCAAGTCTTGAAATGTAGTATCTGTTATTAAGGAATGTGTATGGTTTGGGTCGACCGACCCAAACAAGGTGTTATGTTTGGGTAGATCGACCCAAACAAGTGAGAGAACAAAAAGATTGTTTTTTTAAGAAAGTGAAGCAAATTTAGGCAAAAAATGCTTCCGTGGTTTTGGATAAGACTTACTGTTTCGGTCGCCTCTCGAAACTATTTTGTTTCAGGAGAGCTTCCTTTTTGTGTGCACGCAACATACACAATGCTTATGCATTGTGTATGCTTCAAGACCCTAATGCAACTGAAACACATTGAGTCATTGAAAAATTACCTTTGCGTACAAGCTGTAGAACAATCTGTTCTTGCAGGTGGGTATTGCAAGCTCAATGTCACAAATACTCTAAAAGAACACTACACCTGAATATCAGAAAAGTATGAACCTCGCAAAACCCACTCAATGCCGTTTCTCAATGATTTCTAACACTCTGAATGTTACTAACAGAAACCTCTATCGCAAACACTCACCATAGTGGAGTGTGAGGGATACTCAACAACATAGACCAAAACGAAATGAGCAAACACTCTATACCACTCAATGTTGTCACACAATGCAACCCTAAACTCTCTCAATCTCAAGTTGGAAAAAGAGAGCAAGCTTTTTCAAATCAGAAACAACTCACACTACACTCATAAACCTAGAGAGCAAGAGAAAGGAGAATCGGAGAAAGCAAGAGAAAGGAGAGTGAGGAGAAGAATCAGAAGATGCGAGAAAGGAAGAGAGAACGCAAGAGAAAGCGCGGGAGCGGCGCTTCACGAAGGCGGCGGTTCGTGGAGGCGGCGGTTCGTGGAGGCGGCGCTTAGCGAAGCAAACCTTGGCGCGGAGAACGAGAAAAGGGGCGAAAGAGGGTGACGTTTCGAGATTTGTACCCCTCGGGAAAAGGCCCTACAATACGGGATTAGGGCACCCACGTGTTTAGAGCACACACGCAAATGGGATTACGGGCCAGCCCTAATTCCCAAACCCTAACCCGCTATTCCTTAGCACCAATTAATTTTCTCAATCAGCTACATAGCCTAAGGTATTGCTTAAAATTATCAATTCACCCTAAACCATAGCCTAATTTTGCGAACAAATTAAACTCGTTGGGTCTTAACCCTTAAACGTCCAAGGGGGGGTGAGAGGTCCTCTCCCATCAGCCTATGTTTACCGAAGTTCAGACCTCCATGTAATTCTTTTACTGCGATCGGCATATATTATATTTGAATATGGAAGTTTGAGATACACATTTTGGGGAAAAAAAATTTGCAATTCCGACATGTTTTGACGTTATCTTATGGTCAAATAGTTTAGGGTCAACGAGGCCCTGATAGGGCCTCTCCGACGTTTAAGGGTTAAGTTGTTTGACCACTTTAGAGAAATAAAATAATTCATTTGACTTTCAACTAGTATGTAATATTTGTTGAGTACCATCCCCAACTCCAATTTTAATGGTTTTGTTCTGCATGGTCCTTATATGGAATTGCTAACATGCTTGAGCTTATAGTCAACCCTTACATATTCACTTTGATGAATCATGTAGTGCACAATAAACCATGGTTCATAATATATCACAAGATTAAACTAAAGTAAAATGATTTTAACAGACAAGTTACTAAGGATTTAGGGCAACTGAAGCACATGATATGCAACTCCAATTGTCTCCAGTGACAAAACATTGTAAAATGAATCCATTATGTGTATAGCTTCCGCCATCTAGACATATGGAATCAGACAACAATGATACATGATAGTCTAAGAGGGGTATTTAAAAATTGTGTTGCAATTACACGGTCTTTTAAAATGGATATGGTATCCCTTTACATGGTGCAATAAATGAATATGAATAATATGTATTGAGATTTATATGATGTATGTTGCTAGAGGGCATGGCTCTAGCTTACCGTGCATCCCCTAACAAGTACCATTACACTAATTCACTACAAGTTAATGTATTGTCATTTATTACCAATTTTTGTTTGCCAAAAGCACCGAATCGGTTGATTGATTTATATCATGAAACATTTATATATTTACTTGGGAGTTGACCCCTAAAGTCTACAGGAGAAGCAAGATGAATACAAATGTATCCACCTTAACCCAAGGTGAACATCATAATATGCAGCCAAGCAAGCAAAAACTTTGATGTTTCATGTTTCCTCCACATGTTTGAAACGACATATATTACATAATGGCACATAATATAGTAGTTGTTGTTTGTATATGTAGGCATCAATGAACATGTACAAAATTCAGGGTTTAGGGTTTAGGGTTTAGGGTTTAAGCCATAAATGAGCAGCACGTAGGTCAAATGATGGGGCGTTGCTGATCATAGTTTTAGACACAAATGTATATAGACATCACATCATTTTCATTGCCAAACATGGAAGGTGGTTGTATGGTGGTGTAGAAATGAAGTCACTAACATGAACATGTGACATAGTGCTCAACATTAGGTTATCCAAAATTCAATTGTAACCTTATCTTAATAGCAAGAAGAGTCCAGGGGCAGATACGATCTTGAGCATGTTCATATTATATTATTTGAAACAATTCAAGAATCTATACTAATTCAAGGAACCTTTCATGTTGTGGATGTTATGAGGACGTACATTTCCAACTTTGCAAGTTTTGCTTGCAAACATTGTTAGAGTTGAAGTATAATTGAGGATATTAGATTGAAACATTATTTGAAAGAGTGAACAAAAAAATGCCACTCTTGGTTAGGATCCCATTCATAACTTGTCCTAACATAGATTAAACATTGCCACATTTGCATGCTTGGAATGAAGCAACATTGTGTGCACACCTTACAAATGACATATGTCCTTTTAAAGCTTTTCTCATTTGTATTAGCGCAAATTGAAAGTCGGCCAAATAGTTCAAATTTGACATCACATCTCTTCATTGTTTTCAATATACAATTCCACATGTGAGAGTTTTAATAACTACATTAAGTATTGTATTTATTGAGTTTTACTATATGAAGTTTCATAATGTTGGTATATCGTTTGTCAATATATTGTTTGAAATATACTATATTGTTTGAGTTTATGTAGGGTAATATTCTGGATACATGAAAATGAACGCGTAGGGGATGGTTTTTGTAAATCACTTATCAGATGCCCCTTCCCTTATTATATTTATAAAAATTCATGTGGCGGCCACCCTTCCTCCCAATGGTGCATGTCATATTCACATAATATAATCACAACGATACTCAACATTTCAAATATTGTCAATGGACATTTATTCACGACACATATAATATGTCAATATAAGTAAATTGTCATATCCACATCAAACAATAAAAAACGGATTAAATATCCACATTACTTTCAATAGACATTCTCAACACACACTAAGTCAGATGACGTTTGGCGTATCCAAGAGCCAGGTTAAATTCGCAATTTTTATAATCAACAAAAAGCGGGGAATTCTGTCAAGAAGTTTGAAAATAATCTCTGCAGGAGAACTAGGCGGGAAAGGCATCCAATGAGGAAGTTGGGGAAGCGGAGGTGGATAGTATAAAGGGGCGCACCCCCCAAAAGTCGGTTCTTTTTGCTCTTCTCCCACTCCTGAAATCGTAGGGAGAACTCTCAGCCGGAGCTGTACTTCAAGGTTTGCCGTTCATGAGCACCTATCCACAGCATGCAACCCCACTGTGAACTTCGCAATGAGCTCAAACCAAACCCACTTCGCAATTTCCGCCGCACTATACGCCGGATTTTGCGGTGAGTTTGGGTCGGTCGACCCAAACCCATACCCCATTGTGGGCGGATTTAGTATGACCTTGAGGAGGTTTGGGTCGGTCGACCCAAACCCCTACACTAGTGTTGGCGGTTTTTAGTATGACCCTTATAAAGTTTGGGTCGGTCGACCCAAACCCCTGCCCTAGTGTGGGTGGTTTTTAGTTTGACCCTGATAGAACCAAACCCATCCCAACATTGTGAATGGGCTCTGGGTGACAATGAACCCATCCCGCCACAAGGTTTGGGTCGCTCGACCCAAACCCATCCCAACATTGTGAATGGGCTCTGGGTGACAATGAACCCATCCCGCCACAAGGTTTGGGTCGCTCGACCCAAACCCATCCCCACATTGTGAATGGGCTCTTGGTGACCACGACCCCATCCCGCCAAAAGGTTTGGGTCGCTCGACCCAAGCCCATCCCCACATTGTGGATGGGCTATGGATGACCATGATCCCATCCTGCCACAAGGTTTGGGTCGCTCGACCCAAACCCATCCCCACAGTGTGGATGGGCTCTGGATGACAGTGTGTCCGCTGGACAACCCAAACCTTTACAAACCCAATGGCATAGCAGTCATTTTGATTATATAAGATGGTATTGAATTCTTTGATTGGAACCTACAATTTTTGTGCTTTTTTTGACAAGGTTCAATGTTCATGTGTGTAGGCACAATGGATGGGTTTAGTGAAAGAGGGGATTGGTCATCTGAAGACATGGCCACTTGGCCATCTGCATCTGAGGATGAGCTAGACATCGTCGGGGAGGCTACTATGGATGACAGTGCAGACGAAGATCATTTGGATTTACCTTCGCCTTCCGTAGCGCACGAAACCATTGTTGAATGTACGGGACTTTCAAGGGCTTCGTGGGTGAATTTGGAGGTGGTGCTCGTTAATGATAGTGGAGTTGCTGTGGCGGATGGTATTTGTCGTAACACCCATCCACAAGATTGCATTGATGAGAACCCACTTGGCACAGAGGACGTTGGGGTTGTCATATTGGAGTCACTCATTCATTCCGAGGTGGATCCCACTCATAGGTTCTCCCTCCGCAGGTGGCCATTGAGGAATGTCACGATTGATGGAGTTAGCTTGCGTGACCATGAGCGACAATACATGCAAAACCAAATGGAGCTCCAAGTAAACATTCGGCCCCGCAAAGGCTTACGAAAGTACGAGACATTGGCACGTCCTACTCCCTCTGCAACTGATTGTAAACGCCAAAGGTTGCTCGGCGAGGAGTCCATTAGAGAAGTTGCCACAAAGGATTGTTGTGTGCATCGTTGTTGCCAATTGTTTCCAAGGGATAAATTGAAGGCCATCCGCGAAGAAATGTGGCTTGGAGATTTCCGTCTAAGATCCACCAAAAAACTTGATGTCCATAGGGCGATACATGTGAATGGGACGGGTCGCAAGGTCATCACCATTGAAAGCATAGACGTGTGTTGTAAGGCATGGTACACCATTCACGGTGTGTCAAAAGCGGACTTTTATAGACAAGCTGCTTATGCCAAGGAAGGCCGACGGTCTCGTCACCATGGGAACGTGGGCTCAAAGAAACCCAGGGAAGCAACAAGGCAAGCAACGGCCACTCTGGCGACCATCATCGTCCCGCTTGCCGATGCAATGCCACACAAAACACGCACACTCACAACCGGGGAAAAGGTTGTGGAGAAAGTTCTTCCCACAGGCACAAAATGGAAAGACATATTGTTGGATGTGAATGCTGTTGGCGAGAAGGTCGGTTTGGAGCCAATTTCATTGTCAAAATTGAGTGCAATCAAGAAAGCAAACTTTAGCGAATACATTACAAAAAGACGAGGGGACAAATTTGCACGGTGCTCTACTTGCGAGAAGTTGAAGCGCCTTCGGGATGCACACACGATGGGTACCGAGTCTTATGCGGCACATCAATTGAACTATTTCAAGCATGTAAACATGCAAGAGGCACACCGTAATGATTACTACACAAATAGAGCTTTGTCCATCTCCAGGCCCTTGGAGGTTCTTACGGTCATCCATGACAAAATGGACCATGCCAAAACAGCCTCCCCATGTTTTGCAAATCGAATCAAGGCCACGGATGGATTTTTTAAGCTGCCTGTATCGGTTACAGGTGAATTTGGAAACAATGTCATCGCATACCCTAAATGTTGTGGCGTTTTATTACGTGATGTGCTTCAGAACATGGATTCACGCAAATTGGTTTATTTATGCATAGATACTAATCACACTGGGTTGGCATTGCAGGAATGATTGCACATGGACATGGTGATGTCAAGTTTGCTCATTATGCTCTTGATTTGTATCCAGCGGATTCAAACCACACGATAGGGTCATTCGCAAGGCTTTTACGTGATTTGGAGAAACCGCCGGCCTATTCTTCAGGATTGTTATTTGACAATACGTCGGGTTCAACACCTTTATATGAAGCGGTGTTGGATGGAAAAGATGTATGCTTGTATTCGTTGCCAGAGCCACCCAGTGAACCCGTGATTGCGAAGAAGTTGCCCCCCACTTTGCGTGTCCAATTGGACAATTGTGCCAAGGACAATAAAAGTAGATATGTATTTGCATATTGGTCGTTGTTGGTTGCGAAAGGCATTTTCAAGGAGGTTTTTGTGTCCTTCCTATTGGTAGGCCACACGCACGATGATATTGATGCATCTTTTGGGCGGTGGAGCATGAAGTTGAGGGAGGAGGATTTTCCAACAATCCCGTTATTGATGAAGTCATACATGGATTTGGAGAACGTTCCCGTCATCCCCCATATGATTGAGGAGGTGCCAGACTTCAAGGCATTTATAGAACCTTATATTCGAAGTGGAGCTCACCGATTGATCGGGCATACGAAGGCACAACAATTCCGCTTCTACATGCGTAACGATGGTGTACCCGCCATGCAATACAAGTTGTTGTGCACGACACAAGATTGGAGCCCGCCGGAGGGTCTCCTTGTGTGGCGCGTGGATGCGGATGGAAAGACGATGTTACCGGATGGAGAGCCTAGGCCTTGCAAGCCAATACCCATGAAGAATTTGGAGGATATTTTGAAAGGTATATCAGGCTTCATACAATATTGGGAGAGTTTGAAGATAGCGGACGTTGGTGGATCATGTTGGCATCGTTATGGGAGTTGGATACAGTATTGGACACGTGTTCGTGCCGCTTTGGCAGACCTTCACCAAGATAGCCCCCTTACTTTGAGGCACGGATTTTGGCCTCAAACTCGTGTCGATGTACAAGCTTCCGAGGTTAGACTTTTGGAAAATGGAGAGGTTCGTGAGGAGTTTGATGTGGACGACCATTACGTTGGGCCTGCTAGTCAACGTCCCCCACCTTCTTTCCGCATTGCGGTGGATTGTCATGAAGGTTATATGCTCATTCTACGTCCTGGTGATGAGACATATGCGAAGCCTGTATGGGTGGCAAGAGCTTTGTCCAAACCAAATTTCGCAACTTCAAGCCCGCATTTTCGACAAATTCAGGTGGAGTACTACCGACCGACGGCACGGAATGAAGATGTGATTCGGCATTATACAGGCTGGGATACAAACCATAATTTTCGGTGGAAGGTGGATTCAGAGCATGGTCCATCTTGGGTAGATACAGATTCCATATTCATAGCATGGAAACCACGGAAAAATCATAGTGGATCAGTGTCCATCCCTCAAAAGTACATAACTTTTGCAAAAGACAACCTTGCTCGGATCGCACAAGAAACAACCCCCGTTGAATGAGAAGTTGGTAGGATTGTTTTAGCATTGATTATAGTTTCATATGTAATTCTAGCAATATATATTAGTCATATGTGTACTTCTAAAAGTAGGGGTAGAATTTGGGTAGAACTTACGAATGCTATATTATTTGGGGTTGGATGAATATCCATATACTATATTTCATAACAAATGTGAATTTCTTTTTATGATTAAGTTTGGGACTAGATTGTCGGGTCGATTAAATATGCACCCTAAACCCTATGCTATGTACGTCGCAATGTCTATATATTATTAAACATGCTAATAATAGCCATGGTTCTATGTGATTTGTTGGGTGAATTTGGTTTGGAGTGCTCTACCCAATTTGATTTGAGTATGTTTTTGTTGATGAAGTTGGTATCAAGTGCTCTACCCAATGTGCTCATGTCGGGACATCATACATTTTGGAAAATTAGAACATATAATATATTTGAGATTGTTGACAATATAGTTTCGGGCATCTTCATGTTGTTTGATCCATATATTAATTTGAGACTAGAGAAAGTCTCAATTTAACGAATATAGTGTTAATAACAATCATTTGCAGATTGTGGTTGGCTAGTCAGTTTTATTGCTATTTGCCACATGGTGGCTTTTGAGACCAGTGTTGGCCACATAGAATGGGATTGCCTGGATGGTTGGTGTCATTTTAATTGTGATGATCTGTCTTCAGGTTAATATTTATCCCTTGCTTATTCCTTTTCTTCAGGTTCCTTTTCAATTTTAGAACTTGTTGCATCCTAAGTTGATATATATGTGGATCAAATGCAGACTCACTTTATATCCTCTTTGATCACTTCAAATTATGCATTTCTTGATACATACATATAGCCAGCTCTCTTTTCCCATTGGACTACCAGTACTACAGTAATACCTTTAGGAGGTGAATAAAGAAGAATTCAAGCTAATACCCCAGGAGAAAGCTGAGCTCATCTGTAGAGGCAACATTATGACTCCCTCCAGTCATAGTTTAGAGTCATCATGACGCACTCCAATCACATTCTAATGATTATGACTCGTTGGAGTCATAAAAATGTGGAGACATTATGACTCGTTGGAGTCATGTTCCAGCATTATCACTTTTTGGATTCATAATTTTTGTGACATATAATGTTCATGTATTAACTCCCGTTCGTACTCAATAGTGTGGTTCTCGCGACTTCCTCCATTCCTGCCGAAATGGACAATGTACTAGGAAATTTGACAAGAAAAATTGTTAATATGCCTAATGGCGTGTAAGTGGAAGTATTTCGCACAATTGCTAGTTTCCCGGCAATTTCATTGCCGGTTTTGAAAATAATTTCGAATGAACTTGCGCGTGTTTTTGAGAGCAGCCGTGACGTGCCTCTTGGAGAGCTAAGCCCATTTCTAAAGCAGGGTGGTGACTTGGGTGTGACCATCCGAGCGAATGATAACGACGGATATCGATGATGACGAGGACGAACAGCACGAAGATGAGACATCCGAGGATGAGCGGTCGAAACCAAAGAGGCGAAAGGTAAAAACAGTAACATTTAACGCTATCTCTTAATTGGTACTGATCTTCTCCGTAAATTTTTGCATTTGCAGTCGCATTTAGTCATTCGCGTTCCTTGGATCTCACTCCAATCACATGTAAGGAAAATGTTGATAACATATGTCCGCATATGCATGTCACTTCATGAAGTCATATTCGGACTCTAGGCGAACATGTTACTTAGTGCAGTCATATAATATGACTCTAAGCAGTCATATGACTTTGTCTAGTTATATTATGCAATCATATCTTTCCGTGAGGTCATATAGTAAGACTAGATGCAATCGTGTAACTTAGTATAGTCATGTAGGGTGACTCCATGCAGTCATATCACGTCACTCCATGTAGTCATATATTGACTTGCATGTCTGGGTGTGTAGGGAAATGCAAGTGAACCCAAGTCTTGGCCGCTGCAATCAAGCCGAAAGAAGAGTACGACTGCCGATGAGGAAGATATCTTGTTGTCCCAAAACATGCAAGATACTCTCCGAGCTTGTGAGATGGACGTTGACGAAGTATCGGCGTACAACGAGGAGGAAGACGATGGCGCATGGCATAGGAACGAGTTCCTCGACGAGTTGGAGCTCCGGGAGGTAAGCATTTTACGGCGTATGGCTAAAAAAAAAAGCCGATCCGACACACCTCTGCGAGAAGGTGCGGAGCCTCGGCCGGACGACGAAGGTTGAAGGCGGTGATCACGGCGACGGAAGAGCACGCCACCGACAATTCAAGTTGAAGAATCTGCGGCGGAACTTGAAGAAGAGCGACGAGCGGAACACGGGCGTGGGCGGTGGGCGTTCATGTGTTGACGTGGACGAAGCCGGATGCCCGACTGGCTTATGCGACTACAGGGCTACTTCCACGACTTCAACTGGAGCGTCGACAACTTCAAGGTGCATCCGTGGCCGCTTTTGATCGCGTTTGGGCGATGCGCTGAAGTCCATCGCCAAGTGGTCTATGAAAGCACTCAAGGCTTTGTCGAAGGAATGAAACAAGCCTTTCATAATTAGATAGTTTACATATTGATGGTAAATGTGGCAGAGACTGGCACATTTAGATATGTTTCGAGATATTGACTACAAAATATCATTGAATTTATTTATATTTATCTGTGCAATTTGTGTCTCCAATGATTACTTCCCATGTATATGCAAAGTGAACTTGCTATATATTCGTATAGACCTGTGACAATTTTTTTTTTACTTGCCTCAGTCATGTAACGCATGACTTGAATGCGTTGTAACTGCTTGGAATGTATTCGAAATGTGACTGACATTCACGATATAAAGTAATGCGGATCTAACCCAATACAGTCACAACCGCGCATAAATAACCACGTAATGTGACTCTCCATCGCAGAAAATATCACTCCATCATGTCATATTGTACAATACATGTCACCAAAAATATGACTATAGGCCGTCATATAATAATGGCATCCCAACAAAAAATTCGGCTAACGCCACAAAAACATGACTACAATCAGTGATAAAACTAGCAGTCACATTCCACGTGGTCTGCCACGTCGGCCAAATTATGACTCGTCACAATCATATTACACGTCAGCAAAAAATATGACTACATAGAGTCACATGCCACGTCGGATTGGTTTTTTTTCTGCCCGGGCAGGTCAAAAAATGCACAGACTTCAAAGCCAGTCAAGGCATGCCCCACATGCTGTCGGGATCGTAGATTTTGTCCTTTTATATGCCCAAACTACCGTTTATATTCATATGACTGATGTCCGAAGCGACTCGTCGGTAATGAGTAGACCCAGTCACCACGCGCGTCATCCCCCCCCGGTGCCTCGTCAGTCATATTTTGGGATTTTATGACTTAAAGCAGTCATAAATTGCAGTCATAAAATGTGTGTTTTGTTGTAGTGCAAAGAACTCTTGGCCGTAGTGTACTAAACCACGGCCGGTGAAGAACACGTTTCATAGCCAATCATATTGATCCATTCTCCTGAAATTCTTGATTGGTGCACTTCTTCACCATAGTCTAAACCAACCCCAAATATTGTACTTTAGGATCATATGATATTTTATGTCACTGTGATAACTTTTCTAATGACACTTCTTATATAAAAGTTTACAAGTATCATCTTTTCCAACTTGCTTTTAGTTCATTGACTTCCAGTTTGGTATATTTTGCATCCTACCAGTCTTTTAATGAAATATTGTAATGACATGGATGTTTCAAGATATTTTGGTACTTGAACTACAGTAAGTTGTGGCCATGTATACTTGAATTTTTTTTTATGTGTATTTTTCTGTAAAGACCTTCTACAACATTTGATAAATTCCCTAGAAATCCTAATGAGCTATGAAAGGCCAGGTGTGCTTGGAAATAACCAAATTAAACATAGTTTTTTTCTATTTGGGTAACTTTATGGATTGTGGGGGCCAGGGGGATTTCTCAAGTTAAGTAGACAGGCTTTATTTGGTTCTCATTCTTTTCTTTTCTTTTCTTTTCTTTGTTTGCTACCGTATACTTCTTCTTTTTGCAGGGTTGACATTTTTGGTATGTCTGCAAATGTATATGAAGAAGCCAGTATCAGTCCCATAAAATTTTAAGACTCAATTTTGAATTCTAACACTATATTCGTTATTTGGAGACTTTTTCAGCATTTTGAGACTTTTTGACGACTTCCGTTTCAAACATGGCACAACAAGAACATGAAAAAGTTCTTCATTATGGCTAAATTTAGAATATATATAACAACCTACAAGCGGGGCACAAGCAAAAGAGACACAAAGTCTAGTGTGGATGAAGAGATTGCGACAATTTTTGAACCACTTGCATAGAACATAACAAGTTGTAGCAATTGTGTGAGGCGATATGTACAAAATGATTGTATTGAATGGTATCCAAATACAAAATATAGGGGAATTGCACATGATAGAGACACTGAGGTGGTCGACCTTCACATACAATACACAATATCCAACAACGGCCCACAATCACCCACTCGCTAGGAAGACCTATAACACATTTGGAACGGCAATTAAGCCCGGACCTCCTAGTTTAGCTGAGGCCTTTTTGCAACCGCCGCGCTCTCTTTCACTGCAGCCTTGACGGCGGCCTCCTTTTCCTTTGCTCTTTTGGCCTCCATCGCCCTCAAAATCTCGGGACCGCGGCTGTAACCTTTGTTTGGTATCGGACCAGACATTGAGTCGGACGTCCATATCCGGCGGCGCGCAACTGAATTGAAGGACATAGAGTTGCCCGTCGAATACGAAGGCGTTTGAGACGCCAAATGCCTTTCACTTCTCCGGAGCGCCAAACACCGGTCAGAATCGCACGACGCGGCCTTGACGGTGCGCCTATCGATCGAAGAAATTGCGGAGGGACGACCAGTGGTCACGGGCGGCACGACCTGCGGGGGGGGGGACACAGCGCATGACTACGATAACCCAACACAAAACAACAAGGAGGTTTGGGAAGGCCATTCGTAAAAATGGTCAAGAACAATGTATCGCACTAGAAGGAAACTAGAAGGAAGCAATAACTTTAGAGCAGGTTAGAATGAGAACCTTCGAATTTGGAGGCCCGGCGCGCTCGACATCTACGACGAGAACGGGCGCAATTGGGACATTGTAGTTAGTTTTTTGCTATGACTGAACAAACAAAAACCCAGGGTACAGACTCTCAAGGAAGGCTTAACTAGTGTCTATTACATGCATCTGTCACATTATAGTTCATTAATCAGACAATAGGTATGCTATCTTCACTCTAAAACATCTCTTATCCATCCTTTACTCTCCTTTCTCACAAGGTTTCCTCTCACTGTATTTCTTTCAGTGGGGTACGTGTGTCTGTCACAGTAGTAACCATCTCGTCATGAGATTGTATAACAATAGTCTTTCGAGAACAATAGTCTTTGAGTATCACAATTGTCTTTGGTAACCATTGGCCAATGCATTTTCAAATCACAACAACTCCTTAATTAATTGGTCAATGTTAATTTCAATGCAAGACAAATTGTTCATTCATTAACCCCAAGATTTAATCATTACTCACAACTTATGCAACTAACAACAACCAGCAAAGTCAAGCTATAGTCTTAGTGGCCCTGCACAACCTGCAACAACAACCAGGGTGACACACAAGACAATAGTTGATCTGGTTAGTTTACTTTTCATACTCAAAGATCTAGTCTCTAGACTACCTCTCAATATAAAACTCCATTTAACTCTAGGATAACTTATGCCTAAATCACATTGATAATCCAAAGTTTATCCTAATTTCAATATACTTAATCAATTTAATCTCTCATTTTCTCATTAATCAACCGATCAGAAGTGATTTCTCATCACTTCAGTTGATTAGGGATTCTCTCATTTAACTAACTTGATACACTTAATTTCTATCAGCCTAACATGTTGATTTTAACAATAATCTTATATGGCTGAACAATATGCTCTTTCTTCTTCCTCACTGCCTCTCATAGGTCTTAACAATAGTCCATAGTTCTCACTCATGGGCTAACACTTGGCCTCACGGCTCTTCACAGCCTATCGCAGACCTAAACAATCGCCAATAGTTAAACTCTCGGCCTTCTGACTCCCTCTCTCAGGGTTCGCTCACAAGGTAGTTCGAATCGACACAGAACTCTATTTTTGGGTTGTCCTACCTCTCCTCAGGCAATTGTTTCACTCCTCCTCTCCCTTTGCTTTAGGTTAACACATTAGCACTCAATGCACATAGTTTGACTCAATTCCTCACTTGTAAGATTCTCGATATTCCATTTCTATTTCTCAGATTGTAGAAGTCTCTCACTTAGACGATAGTTCTACTTCTCTACCCTCTGTCGCTCAGGATCGCTCCTCTCAAAGCGCTGACAGAAAATAGTTCTACTACATTCTCCTTCTCTCTCAACCCTCACCTTCTTCGGCCAAAGATCTTACATACGCTCTAGTCTCAATTAGGCTTTCTGCTCATAGTTCAACTTAAATTCTCCTTATTGACGTGCTTATCCTGTAACTCTCGTCTCTCAAACTAAGGAAACCTCTCACTCGGACAATAGTTTTCTTCTGCGACACTCTTCATGCGCCGGATTCTCAATTCCCTTCCGCTCAACTATATTCAAGAGCCCGCTCTCACTCTAGTGAGGCCTCGACACAGACAATAGTTTTCACTCGAACATTCGGCTCTCACTCTCTCACTTATGACTTCTTCCTCACACTTCCAGTATATCTCATCTTCTCACAGATTATTCAATTCTCTACTCATATTGGTTTCATTCCCTTTAACTCTCAAATGCTCTTCTCTCACAATTCTGTTTTGCTCAATCATACTCTGTTACGCATCCTCACTCGCTCACAGTACACAACCTCGATCGCAATCTCAATTTACTCAATTCCTATCACAGACACACTCTCTGTCAATTACAATTACAACTATAGTCCATAGTTTTCTGACATTGCACACACACACTTCAAACCAGTAAATAGTTCGACATACTTCGACCCTTCAATATGTTCAAAATCAAAATTAACAATAAGCTTCCACAGCAACTTGTGTCCCGCAATCACTGCGGTGATCACAAAGCTTTACTTAGAAGATAGTTTAACAATCAAAAACCTCACACAACTCTGGAATGAGGGAGACAAGTCTATAGTTTCACTTTACGCTCAACAATATTCACGAAATGTCTGGCTTCTTCCCCCTCGCCAGCCCTCTTAGCTCGGCGGGGAAGAGGACGATGGTTACAGTAACCAACTTAGGCCGCCTACGGCCGTGCCTATAGTTATAACTAACTCCCTAGCCTATGGTTTCACTATATTCATCTATTTGGATGCTCTTTCATCCAGTATTTCACTATTTGCCCATAGTTTCACTAAATGACCAAAAATTTGGCTCACAGACATCGTCGACGACGGCTGGGATGACAGGAATGTCCAAAGAGGGAGGGTCCATGCAAAGGCGTCTGCTGGATTTGGGAAGCTTGGGGTAAGGGCCCCCGCTTGCAACACGCGGGCACTTGTTGCCACGGAGGGGGGAAGGGGAGGGGGCGTAGGGGCGGCACAGAACCTTGGCGGGGGGGTTGTCCACAACTCCATCTTCCGGCCCGGCATCTTTGGAGTAGTCAACGGCCGATGCGGCGTCTGCGGCGGAGAATTGGTAGAGTGACGGTATGGGGGCGACGCTGTCACCTCGCAAGGGTGAGCCGGGGGATGACGGAGACGCGGACGTGCCGTTCGCGGACCCATGTGCCGCAGATGGCGAAGCTTGAGGATGGCACTATGGGGAAAAAAAACATGCAAAAAAGGGAGTAGCGGGCGCCAAACATCAGATATGGTCACAAGAGTATGCACACACAAGAGAGTGGCAGAGTTCAAATTAATTTATTGAGCCGTGCGAACTTGAGAAGGTTTTTGTACACCTCGCTGCGGGGGTTGAGGGGCCTATTGCCAATAGGGTTGGAGAGGACAAAATCAGGGAAATTATCCAGGTGGTTGACAAGCCTCCTAATGTAGGGAGCGAGTTGGGACTCTAGGAAGGTGTCCCTCATGTCGCCATTCCAAGGGAGGGGGAAGATGACGGTGCCGGGGGGGTTCAGGACACTCTTGGCGGGGCTATCATCGACGAGGAGAGTATTGAGAGGGGTGGGCCACCAGGCGGCGGGAACGTCCCGCATAGTGGGGCAAATGTCCCAAAACTTGGACTTCAAGACTTTAAGGAACTGTTGGCCGCCGCCGCCGCCCACCTTCGCGATTGGCCTGCCCCTATCGTCGAAGAGCTCATCGCAGGACTCTTGCCCGAAAACGAAGCAAGGGGGTTGAAGACCGTGGAAGAGGAAGGAGACGATGGGCTCGGTGTTCTCGAGCACCATGGAGCTCCACACTAAGACGTGAGCGAAGCCTTGGACCTCAGGAAGGAAGCGCCGCAAGCCAGGACGCACGCGGACGACCTTATGGTTAATGAGAGTTTCCCCGGTGTAGTTCAAGTCTTGGGGTCTACGGAAATGGGCATGGGAAGCGTTTAGGACTCGTCTGCAGTGGCAGAGAACCCCATTGAGGTCAAAAATGATGAATGGTTTACGGGGGGGTGCAGGCGTCGGTGTGGAGAGGGTGCGAGCTATCTCCTGGGGACCCTGTGGTAGACATATTTAACTAGGAAAATGTTACAATACAAAACAAGGAACGAACAAGCGAGGAAGGAAACAAACACGATTGGCACGGCAACAAAGTAATATTATTAGAGGGGTGCCAGAGCTAAACAACAGCAATATGGGTGGAGGACACGCCAGGGGGGGAGGCAAACCATGGACGAGCTGGTGGGGTGCATATTCTACGAACGGTCGTTCGTAAAAGATGGGGACGCGGCGTGGCACCAGGAGGCCATATACGAAAAAAGTTTCACGAACGGTCGTTCGTAAAGGGCAGCAAAACAACGGGGGTGGCACTACAAACGTAAGGGACGAAATTCAATTGAATTGAAGGATGGAATTGGCTTAATCACGCAAGTTAGATGCATTAAGATGGGCATGGCATTTACGAACGGCCGTTCGTAAATGAGGTGGGGACAAGAAGTGAGAACGAAGAATGGCGTACATTATGCAGAGACTATGTGGAAGGAGAGAAGCATTCAAAAAACATGGAGGGGATATGAAATTATTCTTGTATATTAAAATTTTTGGCAATGTACAAGTTTCTCAAGTGTCAAAATTGTGTGGCTAAGAATCCTAAGGGCGAGGCCCGTCTGTTTCCACAGGAAGGCTATCTACACAGGCGAAGTCTATCTACACAGGCGCGTCTGTTGAGGCAGCAAACGCGGCAACAATGAGCAGGGACGGGTTAGCAACGGTTACGAACGCACATTCGTCAATGGCATAGGCATTCTCAGAGGTGAGTTACCTCGTCATCGCGAGGAGGGGCCTCGTGGGCGGAACGGACTGCAGCTCCCTCCTCGGCGATTGACGAACGGGCGTTCGTAACAGCGGCCTGCGCTAATGTCTCCGCCACAACCTCCATGATGTCCTCGTCCGCCTGCGCCTGCGAAGATTGGGTCTCCAGGATGGGCTCCGCCTCGTCTACGGCCTCCCGCAGCTCCAGAGTTTCGAGATTCGGAGCGCTTACAGCAGAAGGGGCTGCGTCATGCTCGGACTCCATCATGTCGACCCCCTCACTCCCATGCGGACCCCCTTGCGCAGCGTGCACAGAATCACGAACGGCTGTTCGTAAAGGTTGAACATCATGCAGGGCCGACGCGACGTGGTCAAGGGGGGGCGGGACTGGGGTCGACGGGGGGGTGGCAACCGGCGTGGGGTAGGGTGTCCCAGGGTAAGAAGGGGCTGGGGGGTATGCGACGGGAGGGGCGTAGGGTGGAGGGGGGTACACTCCAGGAGGGAAGGGGTACGCTGGAGGGGGAGCATGCGGCGAACCAGCGAGCCTGCTGAGCATGGCCAAAATTGCATCCGTCTTCGCATTGGAGGCCCGCAGCTCCTCCTGAATGACGGACATCTTTCTTGCATTCTCTTCGGCTGCTTCCGCCATCTTCTCCTTCATCTTCTGCTCGAACCTGGCGTTAAGCTTCGCGACAGAAAGAGCCTCCTCCTTGACCTTCTTGTTGGCCTCCGCGTCCAACCCGAACTGACCCAAGATGCCCATGTCGTCGTCGTCGTCGTCAGAGACGTCGATGATAGCGTCGGAGGGCAACTCGTTGTAGGGAATCTTCTTCATCTTTTTTCTGGTGTCGCGGAAGAGCTCCAACGAGGGACGGGAACGCTGGTCCAAATCATCGCGAGGCTCGATTTTTGGGGCAACCAGTTTGTCTTTGGGCAACGAAGATGTGGATCAGCCACCCGGAGTCCCCTGCGGTTCGGGTGCGGAAGTTCGAGCAGGTAGGACATCCTGAGTAGTGCCAGCAGAGGAACCCGTGCAACCGACTGGAGTGCCTTGAGGTTCAGGACCAAACCTAAGCGGCGGCAAGACCCTGAGAGGAGTCACGTCCAGAGGCGTTATGTCGTCCTCGACTCCTCGCCAAGCTCCTGGATGACTGGAGCTTCCATCAATGTGGGCACTGATGTTGTCGCAGCACCTGCCGTGTCATCGTCGTCGTCTGTCTCCATGCCGGGCATGGGCTCCGACACAATGGGGTTGAAATCGTCCCTGGGAGCGATGATGTCGTTGAGGTCCATTGTCGAGGCCTTGGACCTATGTACCTCATACTTGTCAAGATCGAACGAGTCGATGAAGCTGTTGATTGTCAGGCCCAACATCTGCAGGAAAACACAAACAATGGGTCAGATCCATATACGAACGACCATTCGTAACAGGGAGGCGAACACAAAGATGCAAGGTGACAACAATGCTTGGCAATGTTTGGATATTTACGGCCGTTCGTAAATATTACGGGGTACAAGTTTGGAAAGAGGAAAAGTATATATATACGAACGGTCGTTCATAAATTTCACTTACGTTTGGCATTGCCTGGAATATTTACGAACGGTCGTTCGTAAATACTACTGAAACAAGAGTGTTCATAGACATTTACGAACGGCCGTTCGTAAAGACTGACGGAGATAGGAGCGTGACTTACCATGGCAGCGTAGATGAACTTGCTGCCCCCGAATACATTGTAAACTGTCTCCCCGTCCATGGCCAGCCCCTGCAATACACTGACGTAGAACTCCATCCGCAGTTCATTTCCAGGGTAGACCGAGTACAATGTCTCCTGGAAGAGTTCCTTGGGGGGAGGGGGCGGCACACTGTACAATTTCTTGAAGTGGCTGGACTTGATGGGTGCTCGCCCGGCACGAAGCTTATTGTATGTGAGGAACATGAGGCTCACTGCCCCCACTTGTTTGATCCCCCTTGCCTCATTGATGGCCGTTATGCCTTCAGTCTTGCACGGCAGGTATGTGTTGTGGAAGAGATTGTACTCGTGCTTAATGTAACCCTCGTAGAAGTCTGTCATAGCAGCCAACTTCTCGTGGTCGACAATCCACAGCCATACATGAGGTTCGCGGATGTCAGGTGACTTGAAACTCACGAACTTCGACATGAAGGGCTCGTAAAACGGCATCCCTTTTATCCCCTGGCGTGTGCAACCCGGGATGCACCTGAAGTCGATAATTCCAAATGGGCACCCCCTTCTATCCTCGCGTAACTCCATCCTTGAGGTGCCATCGTCCCACTTGGAGAACGATGTCGAGGTCACACCTGTGGTGACCAAGCAAAATCGAGCAACGCCGTGGAAGGTCGCATTGCGCTTGCGCTTCAAAAAATCAATATATCGCTGCATCTCAACAATCTCTGTCTCGGTCTTCTTCGAGCGTTTGTTCCCCTTTAATTTGAGCATTGCAGTGTGCTCCTTTACCAGGCTGCGCATGGAGGCGCCGTTGACGTGGTACTCCAGCTTGAATTCACGCCACCTACCCCAGTTGATATCACCGTCCATGTCGAAGAGGCATTTATCCGGGAGGAGGTCCCCCAACTCCCTCATGGCGTTCGTCTTCATTTTCCTGTGGTCGCACCACTCCTTAATGTAATATGTGCCTGGCCTGTGCTTTGGCCGCTTGAGAAATATTTTGGGGTATGGCAGCTTCCTGCCTACCGTGTTCCCCACGAGATGCACAGCACAACGATGCAACTCGGATTCTGTTAGCCCCTGCAACGGCCTGAAGAATTCCCTCGATATGGGCGGGGCCGCTCCATCCTTCTCCGCGGAGTATTTTGTTTCTGTCTCCGGGTTCACTATGTCTCCTGCACTGTGGGCGTCAAAAAACGATGTCCACATATCCCAAGTCTCTTGGGCACAACATATGAGCCTGAGCTCGCCCTTGAGCTCGAGGACCGATTTTGTGGATGTGGACTTCATGTCGATGGAGGAGAACTTGTCCACCATCGCGTCGCAGAACGCCTGCACAACCATGTGAACATAAGAAAATATGATGGCATATACGAACGGCCGTTCGTAAAGGAGAACATGAACAAAAACATCGTTTGCGAACGGCCGTTCGTAAAGGAGAACATGAACAAAAACATCGTTTACGAACGGCCGTTCGTAAAGGAGAACATGAACAAAAACATCGTTTACGAACGGCCGTTCGTAAACGATGACAGAAATGAAAAGGAATACGAACGGTCGTTCGTATTCACATTGGGAAACAAAGTGAATAAATTGGGCACACCAAAAGAAAGCAGGTGCTCTCACCTTCCACGAGGGCGAAGGCACTTTGGCATTTTCCCTCTCCTTGGGAGGAGAGCCATGCGCAATCCATACGTCTCTTGCCGCAACGATGTTAGCTGCCCACGAAGCCTCAAATGCCTTTATCTTGTTCCCCGAATTGAGGAACTTCGAAATCTTGCGCAACCTGTTCCAATCCTGTGACCACACAACAAACGCCTTCCAGTATTGGAGGTCGCCCTTCAGCTCGTGCTCGTAAAGGGGGTTTTGGAGGATAATTCGTGCCGCCTCCAGAGTGTGCTGGCCGTCGATGATCCAGAACTCGCCCTTTGAGACCTCAGGCCAATTCGCCTTCGTGGGGGGGTGTCTGTCTTCGGCATGACACACACAGTTTGTTTGTCCCACTTCACATTATTCATGAGGTTGTTAATTTGCCATTTCACCCCTGCATCTTGCCGCGTTCTCACAACCCATTTGTACGGAGATTTCTCGCACTTGAAGCAGTCCACGTTGAATGTGAAGTGCCGTCCGAGAGGCCAGCAGTCCTTCGAAAATTGGTTGAAGTCGGAGAGGATTCTGGTGGCCTTCACAGCGTCCGGGTTCTCCCCCTTCTTCAAGGGCGTTGGCATTACTGGCTCTGAGCTAACCTCTGCACCCTCAGTCACCGAGGATTTCTCCATGTCCTCTCTCGACCGTTTGGAAGGCGTGCTCTGCCTGCTCTGCCTTTGGCTAGTGCCACCTGATTGCTTGCTCTGAGTTGGAACCTGTCTTGGGGCACCCCTAGAACCACCCGCGCCTGATGGTGTCTACTTTCTAGGGCTTTTCTTTTTCTTGTTTCCCTCCGAGATTAGGCTATTGTATTTGGAGATGTTAACAGCGAGGGAGGTAAGCTTCCTAGATGTCCAGTAGGCACTGAGGGCGTAGTTTGAGAAATGTTGGTCGAGATTAAAGGGTTTTGCGTCGGGTGAACTATTGTTACATGCGTACATGTAAGAGAAGGTGTGGTGCTGGTAATGTAGCAGGAGATTCACGTGATCAGGGATAACACGTCACGTCGCGTCACGTCGCGTCACGTCCTGTGACAGCGACGTGACAGCAGACCTGAAAACGTCACGTCCGTTTGGGGGGGGTAAAACAGTTTACCCTGTCCTCACACAGGGTAAATTGTCGTCAACAGTGTCGACTGCTAGTGGGCAGTCGACGAGTTACAACGACTGCTACTAGGCAGTCGACACACTGAATCGACTGCTAAAGGGCAGTCGTATAGGTGTGTCAACTGCTGACGGCAGTCGAATTTCCATGTCGACTGCTCAAGAGCAGTCGACTTGGGTTGTCGACGGCTCTTGGGCAGTCGACATGGAAATTCGACTGCTATTAGCAGTTGACGACAGGCGGGCGACTGCTTGTGAGCAGTCGTCTGCCCCTTCAAGTCGACTGCTATTAGCAGTCGACTTGGACTGTCGACTGCCCAACTGCAGTCGACAACCCAAGTCGACTGCTATTAGCAGTCGACAAAGTCCGGACGATTGCTGGTGGGCAGTCGCACCCTTTCGTCGACTGCTAATAGCAGTCGACGAAGGGATGCGACTGCTTACAAGCAGTCGTCTGCCCTTCAAGTCGACTGCTATTAGCAGTTGACTTGGACAGTCGACTGCTCAACTGCAGTCGACAACCCTCGTCGACTGCTAATAGCAGTCGACAAAGTGCGGACGACTGCTGGTGGGCAGTCGCACCCCTTCGTCGACTGCTAATAGCAGTCGACTTGGACAGTCGACTGCCCAACTGCAGTCGACAACCCAAGTCGACTGCTAATAGCAGTCGACAAAGTGCGGACGACTGCTGGTGGGCAGTCGCACCCTATGGTCGACTGCTATCAGTAGTCCACTTGAATGGGTTGCGACTGCTCGTGAGCAGTCGCACCCCATGGTCGACTGCTAATAGCAGTCGACGAAGGGGTGCGACTGCTCACGAGCAGTCGCGTAGAGACACCCATGGGCACGTGGCGTCCATGGGTTGGTCCAGGGGGCGTCTAATCGAAAGGACGCCTCCTTGAGGTATATATGGACCCCACTTCCCTCATTCCCTCACTCCCACCTCCCTCCATTTGGGCCTAGGTTGTTAATCAGCCCTTGCCATTTCGAGATAGAGGTGAGCTGGAGGGCTACAGGTGGACATACGTACTGAAATACGTATACGGGACAAACGGTATACTATATCTGCCTACTATCTGTATTGTACTGCAACCCACCTACATACGGTATACATTGTACCCCATTGCGGTTAGTTTGAACCATACCGGAAATTGTTATATGTGAACACTTATTTGAAAGTGGTTTACATCTAATTATGTAGTTTGAACTTTGAACGGCCTTAATTTGGATTTAGTGGATTGGAAAAAAAATTGTGGGTGGTGGCGCTTATTTTGGAAGTGCTACCATATTAGGTTTAATTTATAGTAGGCATACAAAGCTAGGGGTTAGGGGCAACAATGGCAGACGAAGATAACTTGCCGCCGGAACCTCCACGTGGTGGGGATTTGGATCCGGGGGGGACTCCGCAAGCGACACCGGGGTCGGCAGGCGCTAGAAGACGCGGCAATGCGCCGAGGGGCAGGCCGCAACCAATCAATTTGGAGGTGGCGCGGGACCCAAACATTCTCGCCAATCCTGGCTGGCAAAATGAGAGGGGCATGGGGTTGTATAGCACGGTCCGAAGGTACGTAGAGTGGACCCATTTGACGAGGATGTTCGTTCCTAGCGCGAATGCTGAACGGATGTCTAGACAACGCTATGGCATATGGAGGGAGGTGAGCCATCAAATATTTGGAGAACGGTGCAAGGAGGTGTGGGATTTCTTGTGGGGTGCACCGAGGGAATTTGATCGCGGGCATATGCTAATGTGGTTATTCCAAATGGTCTACGCGGAGGTAATTTTGGGAGTGGATATCGACTGGTCCACCATACCCCGCACGAGCCCGGACTTGAGGCAGGCACGCCGGGTCACGGTCATACCAAGTGCCGTGCTAGGACGGAACGTTGGCCGTCCGATTCCATTGGCATGGCAAACTCCAATGAATCCTTTGAGGGTCCGATCTTATTTTGATTTCCTTGCGGGACCAGATCATCAAATTGTGGGGACTCCACCGGCCGCCGAGTCAAACATGGACGAGCACAACATTGTCATAGGGTTGCCGGTTGAACCACCTAGCCGGCGACAAAGGGTCCACGTGACACCGCCACATGGTTCCCGGTTGGTTTGTCCTCCATCTTCGCCCGTTGATGTGGAGATGGCATCGGCGGTGCCATCCCCACCACTGGTAGTTGCCGACAACGACGTTGTGGAGGCGTTGAGGGCGGAGTTGGCAAAATGCAAATCTGACCACGAACGGGAATTGGAGATGGTCCGACGTGCACACGCCGAGGAGGTCCAAGGGTTGAAGGCCGAGATTGCACGTTTGACCGACCTTGAACTTGCGAGGGCTGATGCGCCACAACTGCCGCAAGCAATGTCTGGTAGTGATGGACAAGGGCGGGAGCCGTCGCCCACAACAAACTTGGAGGCAATGAGGGTTGATTACGACCGGGTCATTAGGAGGAACCGGTTGTTGGAGGACGACTACATGGGCATGGTCACAGCCACTATCATGTTCGCCACGCGTGAGAGGGCATTGATGGACGAGCTGACACACTATAGGGACCACGGCGAACAGTGGCCCGAACGACGGCTTCTTTTTACCTCGTGGCCGCCATTGGATTTCATGTATCCTGAGAACCTCCCGGTCGATGACGACCATTACCCCAGTATTGCGTGGACCAAGAGGCCCGAGGATGAATTCCAATGGGATACCGCAGTATCATCCCGCATCGTGATACCCCCGGCCAGACCAGCCTTGTTGTGGCCATGCGTCCCCGATTGGATCAAGGACGGGAACATGTGCCCCATTTGTTCCAATCCTTGGGGACCCGAAGGCGCATGGATCGTTGGGTCGTGCGGTCACATGGTCCACCCGAATTGTTTGTTGCCACACATGTTGCAAACACGCCGTTGTCCTACGTGCCAAGCCCCTCTGCATCGAAGGTTGTACGAGCAATTCGGAGTGCAATGGGGAATGCCTCCCGATTTTGAATACACAATAATCCATGGTGTGCCGCCCGCAGAATACGGCGATCCTCCTGCTTATAGCTGGCGTGCACGGAGGTATTTGAAGGACCTGCGAGGCTACCCGACAAACTTCACGCCTGAAATGTACACAAGGGTTGCTCATGAGTTTTACCCCGGCTCCTCTCCTTAGGCCGTAGGTTTGAGGGCATTTTTGTACCGTGTTGTGGGTGGGCATGCCGGAGAGACGGGTGAATACGTCCTAGGTCCTCACCCCCACGGATACGTGTATGACTCCAACGGCAATGTGACAGTGGGGGTATTACCACGGGAACCGGTCCCGGGCGAGGAAACAACTTGGGATGTGGAACACGTGTTGGACACAACAAGTTTTGAGGCCGATCTGGAGAGGCAGGAGGCCGTTACACAAGAGGGTAGCTTCAATGAGGTGGACGTCCAAATCCGGATGAATGAGTGGAAATACGTCAACGGCCTTTTGGACATCCGTGACGGGGCCTCTAGCCCCACCATGCAAGACGTCCTGCGCCATCCGAATGCCGCGAGGGGGTTGCACATTGGAGACCGCGCACGCGCTCGTGCACAAGCTGACCGGGAGACTGCGGCGCAAGAACTATGGGCCATCACCGAGAGCAGGCGTGAGGCGAGGCGCCGGACACTACGGCCACCAAATCTGAACGGTGCAAGCTCAAGCCGGGGACCCCCCATTGCATTGGATAGTGATTCGGAGCCGGATTAGGAATGTTGGCTAGTGTTTGTGAGATAGGCGTTGGACTAGGAGGCATTATTTGATACTCAATTGTACACAATGCGGGAAAAACCATGATTTTGGAAATGTTTATAAGTGAATTATTGTTCACTATCAATTTTGGGAGTAATGTACAAGTGTCGCACAATGATCATTTCTTATGTTTGCCCACACAATCGGTTGCCACAAACATCCAATTAAACCATGGACTTTGCATCTACATGCATTTGCACTTGAATCAAACACGTATCGATGCAAATAACTGTGACAATGATTCCATGTGGCATGATTATAAGTTCACACCAAGCGGAAAACATCACCGCAATATTGCTGGGAATTCATATATTGCGCATTTCCAACTTACCAACATACGTAAGTATACGTGCAAGTACAAACTTGATACTACGCTCTCACCATATTCGTGGGCAAATCTTACATTGACGACCTAAGTGTGTACTCTCTATACACCCGGTATTCCTTTTGGTGCGCGGTGCACCGGTTGAACCCCCAATGAATTGCGTCATGCACCGAGTGTTTTATGGTTTGGTAGAACCTCCACAAGGTCCCATAGTTTTTTCGAAAATACAATTGATTTTTCCCCTTCGTGAGAACGTCGCTAAGGTCCTGAAACAAGTGCCATGGGAAAAGTTTTTCCTTGTAACCGATGCGGCATGCGGGCCTTTCTTGGGCGTCCAAGTATCCGCGGTGGTGACGATCAACTTGTCTCCTAGGCAGTCGAACCCAATAGAATTCAGTGAACCCTTGAATCGGACGTAAAACACTGCGCAAATCGTCCTCATTTCGAGTGTTCTCTGCAACCACCTCGGGTGTAAATTCGTCCGGTTCGTCCGGCAAGCCCCATGCGTGTCGGGGATTGTAATACATACTTCTTGACGAACCACCCGCATCCCGTATCTTGCCACTCCCAGCCATCGCAATCCTATGGATTGCCCACACCGTAGTTGATCTTGGGCAATGTACGCGACGCATACAAGGTCCTCAAAATCACTACGAGGCAAGGTGGCCTCATGGTGGGTAGCACACTTGATTTTATAGGGATATCGCAGTGTGGGCCTTTGGGTGGCATCCAATGAGTTGGCAGGTTGGGTTACGGGTGTGTCTAATTAGTTGTCTAAATTAAGCTGCAAGGCAGTCGACTGCTGTGTAGCAGTCGACCATCCACAGTCGACTGCCTTGTAGCAGTCGATTTGCATAGTCGACTGCTGCACAGCAGTCGACTGTGGATGGTCGACTGCTACACAGCAGTCGACTGTGGATGGTCGACTGCTACACAGCAGCCGACTATGCAAATCGACTGCTTCATAGCAGTCGACTATGTAAATCGACTGCTACACAGCAGCCGACTATGCAAATCGACTGCTTCATAGCAGTCGACTATGTAAATCGACTGCTGGGCAGCAGTCGATTGATAAATGCCCAGCAGTCGACTGTGGCTGGTCGACTGTGGCTGGTCGACTGCTACACAGCAGTCGACTGATAAAATCGACTGCTTCCTAGCAGTCGACTAAGATGGTCGACTGCTGGAAGGCAGTCATTCATCCACAGTCGACTGCCTTCCAGCAGTCGATTTTATCAGTCGACTGCTGTGTAGCAGTCGACCATCCACAGTCGACTGCTGCCCAACAGTCGAATATGCGAATCGACTGCTGCCCAGCAGTCGAATATGGCAATCGACTGCTGCCCAGCAGTCGAAATTAGGCGTTAGGATTTGGGAAGAGCGTTAGCTTAGTCAAATCATGCATTAAATGCATACAATCATGACAAAGGATGCATATATATAGCAATCCAACCTCCCATTTCCCTCATTCCCAAGTTCTCCATTGGCCATAGCCTGTTTTAGCAAGCTTTGCAAACGGAGAACAAAGGGAGAAGGAGCGGAGAAGCTGCTATTTCAGGGTTGTGCCAAACATGGCACCGTCGACCATTTTACCCGGATTGACCGCGGAAATTGTGGGGGAGCACATATTGCCGAAGGTCCTAGAGCCTATTTTGGAGCCATATCACCGAGGAGAGTATGGGCGGGGGTGTGAAGTGAGGGCGAATTTTTTAACTCTCATATGTATTTTTAAATACATGGGAGTTAACAAAGCTTGGCGGGAACATTTTGGTATGGGAGAAGTCTACAATGCGTTGCGTATGTCGATTTGGGACGTAGACATACCAATGGGGCATCGATTTAGGGGCGTGAGAGGGACTTCGGAGCTCGCCGAATTGTTGCGAGCGTTCCGACTGAACCTCTTCATGTTCAGCCATACGCAACGCATTGCCATCCCAATTCGATGGCAAGTTCAGCATGCTCGGCTCAACGATATTTTCATAATGGAACTTGAATACTTGCGGGATATGCTTGTGGAGAATGGAGAATATTGGCTTCAAGTCGACAAACGTTCTGCCGAATATCGTCGATGCACCAACTTTTGGATTTGTCCTTCGGAGCGACTATTGACATTATAATTTTTCTATGTAGATGTAGCGGTTCATGTTCTATATAGTTCGCCGATTTAATCCTAGCAAACACATTGTATATGTGTTTAGGCCTAGTGGATATAATCGCACTATGTAAAAGATATGATCCGTAATGTGAAATAAAAGTGGATCGCTATTTAAACAAATGATAACTTCCTTATTAGCTACACCCGTGTGCAATATGTATGTCTAACATGTATGGGTGTACGTGCAAATTGCAATATGTATGTGTATGTGCAATATATATGTGGGTTCCCGGTATACCGTATGTTCTATATGTATGCGCTATATATATGGATGTATGTGCAATATATATATATATATATATATATATATTTGGGGGTATTTGCAATATATATATATATGTGTGTGTGTGTGGACATTAATTCCATCCTCGCCCATGACATAGGGCCTATTGGCATTACAAATCAATTCCATATGTCCTACTCCTAACCTTAGTGCACATTGGACATTCATTTCATCCTCCCACATGACATAGGGCTAGAGGTGCATTTATTTTTACTTTATCTTAAAATACACATTTAAAATGCATTTTAAAATCCTCGACAAATTTCTACGGCATTTTTAAATTTTTATTATTATAAGTTCACGACTATAGCCAATCCATGGCAATAGGGCAAATATAGACACGCTCAACTTTGACAATTGTTCCATATTACCATATAGCATTAGTACATTCAAACTCAATGGCAATGTTTGAGCCTTGAGCATTGCCAATTTGCCACACAAATTGGCAAATATTGGAATACATAACGCCCCACATGGCACATCGGACAAGTCGTGAATGGTGGTCTGCATTTACAATGTCATCATTCTTGGATCAATATTTGGGCGGAGCAGAGCTCGATGACCTAATCCTAGAAGAGGGGAATGTTTTCGACAATGATTTGCCATAAAGGACCTCACGGATTGATGTCTTCGATGATTTTCAATAATAAAAACATAAAAATAGTCTTAAATATTCTTAAAATTATTTTATAATGCCGCCTCCGACCTATAGAATAAAAAATGCAACACTACATAGGGCCTATTGGCATTACAAATCAATTCCATGTGTCCTACTCCTGAGTCCTAACCTTAGTGCACATTGGACATTCATTTCCTAAACCCTACATCATACATGTAGGCTCAATTTCTAGTCAACATCCAACATACAAATTTGAAATTCACATTATTTTTTCAACAAACATACCCAAAAATAGTTATTACAAAAATTGATCACCAATACAACTAAACCCATTGAACACCATAGGACATTTGACATTACTATAAATATTCATTCATGAAGGGGCATTATCGTTGTCTTGAGGAATAGAATTCCTTGTCCTGCGTGGCCCTCCCACAGCTACCCTTGGGGGCGGTGCTTGGTAATCACTATCATCGGGAGCTTCGCCTACGCCGGATTCATCGTCCGTGCTGGCATTGTCATCTGTTCGGGCGTCGGACTCGTGGCCATCAATTGCCGGGCCGGGAATTCGACTAAGCCGTGTGCCAGCCCTTGGCATTCTAATCGATACCATTGGTCTTGAACCCGTTGCATCCATAACGCCGTCAGTTTGTGGACGTGCAAGTGGGGTGGCCCCGGTAGTCCTCCATTCTCGCACATCCCTTTGTCGTTTTCTTTTTTGACCTCTCGTGGTCCGACCAAAGTTTGTCAATGCAATATTAGGGGGTGGCCTAGCCGGTGTGGGGCATGGGGCGCGCATGCCGATGGTGGCACCAACCAACCGGGAGCCCATGCGTGGTATTGTTGGGGCCCGACGCGCAATGTGTTACGCCAATGTGTCATCCGAGTCGGATTCCGGTGCTCGCGCAACGGCCGGGCATTGCCCAATACCTCGCAATGGACTAGTGTTAAGGACAACATTGGACGTGCCCTCTCCGTGGGGCTCGGGAAAGGGTGGTGTAGTTTGCATGGGTTGTGCATATGTTGTCGGCACAATAGGAGTGGGCACAACATCCGTCGGTGGATGAATGGGGGAAGCATGTGGTGGGACTTCGTCCATGTCCATCCGGTTCGGAGCCGCTTCAAGAGCTTCATCCACATGTGGTTCGGCCACTACATCTTCATCCACTACGGGTTGAATGTCTACCGGTACATCGGGTATTGTAGTTGTCGGCGTAGCGGGACGCACATGCGTAGTGGAGAGAAACTCCCGACCGGCTATGTTGGCCCACATGTGAAGATCACCATCGTCCTCGGCGTCAAGTCCATCGTATGCAAACGGATCATTGTGGTTGTCAAGGCCCAGATTCCCTCCACCATGTCCCCCATCGCTCTCGTTGTCCGAAGGCCCCGAGGAATCCCCGCCGGGTCCCGCGGGGGGGTCACCATTTATATCCTCGTCGGCCGAATAGTCGGAGTCTTCGGACATCATGTTCACTAGATACCATGCGGCCGAGTCCCGATCAACCCTCTCCCGTGCCAACCGTGAATTGGTATAAATGTACACCAAATTTTCGGCCCTCGCCGAACTCAACCGGTTTCTAGTCTTGTTGTGCACAAACGAATAACTACTCCAATTCCTTTCGCAAGACGAAGAGGAGCACACTTGGGCCAATATTCGCTTTGCCAAAGGGGCCAAGTGGGTGCCACCTTCGCCCACGAGGTCCCACCACTCGTGGGGTGGGATGTTGGCTTCCATGGCTAGGGGCATATTGGCGAACGCGCCCCTACGCTCTTTGAATGCTTGAAATTCGGCCACAACCCGACCGTAATGACCGTCCTTGCCCGTGGTCAACCTCCTCATGGCGTCCAAGAATCCGGATTTAACGGCCGCGTCTTCGTGGACGACGTTGTCGTCCAATAAATAAAGATTCAAGATTGCACCGGCATGGTGTAGGTCCGTGGTCATCATACGCCACCGGCTGTAGAAATCTTCTTCGGCCAAGGTAGCGAGGTTGTGTGCTAGGTTGAAAGGAGGATTCCTTAGGCTAAGCACATGTTTCTCCAAGTTCTTCATGGTCAACCAAGCCTTGCCCATTGCCGGTTCAACGCCATCAAACACTCTCAATGCTTTCAACACCTCCTCCGACATGTGGCGGTAATTATCGCAACTTGTCCAAAAACTGTCGTCATTAACCGTTGTCTTGATTTGACGTGCCTCCATTGCACTTCTCCTTCGATCATCGCCTCCTCTATTTAATTTGTTCACGTAGGCGGTCCAATCGGGATGAATAACCGTTTGTTCCAAAGCATGTCTCACCTTTAGAAGCCGGTCAATCATGAGGAAGTTGGTGGCGAATCGTGTGGACCCGGGCATCTTCAAGCCCAAATTGGGCGAGTAGGTGAGGAAGACCGCCGTCGGACATTGGTGGGCCCGGATGTATTTGACAATGTCCTTCGCCTTGTCTACGACGTCCTTCGCCCATCGTTGTTTACCCCAATCCTTCAACAACAAGTTCAAACAATGCGCCGCACACCCTTGCCAATATATGTGTGGCCATTCCCGGCTAATATTGCTCGCCGCGGTTTTCATGGCCGCCGCATTATCGAAGCAAACTTGAACAACCTTTGTGGGGTCCATTCCAACGATGTAGCGTTTGACCTCGGTGGCCACGTAGGCGGCATCCTTTGTGCTACCGGTGGTGTCGATGGAACCAAAGAACACGTCGCCCGCCGGACAAATTTGCATGACGTTCATCAAAGGGCGGTGGACAACATTCTCCCATCCGTCCGAACAAATAGTGCACCCATATTTGTGGATGGATGATGTTGTCTTCAACTCCACGATTTTTTGTGTATTGAACCGTGCATCGTCAAGTAAACTCTTGCGCATTGCATGGTATGTTGGGGGTTTGTACATAATTCTAGCCTCGGCGGTTGCCTTAACGGCCTGGATGAACGCGAGATGGCGGACAATACTAATGGGGATATTAACCTCATAAAAGGCTTGCGACCATTTTGTATCCAAGTCTCGTTTTGTCGAATTTTGCATCCCTTCTTTTAGTCCCATTTGCCGTTGGGAACGTCGGTGGGGTTCGGGAGTCGTCCCGGATACCAACTCCCTTGCCACTGACGGTGCGGGCGATGGTGGAGCGGTTTGGCTTCCGTTCGCGTTCGACAATGCACCGCATGACGCTTGTTGTTGGGACCCGACCACAGCTTCTCCCCCGTCCTCAACGCACTCGTCCACAAAGTCATCCGGAATTGGCGGCCACGATCCGCCGCACCTCGAAAATAAAGACTTTACAATCGGCCCTTGACGTTGACACAATGCCACCCCCCGCATCTTGCCGTCATTTTTTTGGTATCCCAAATGGGCAACCATGCGGTCCTTCCTATAAACTAATTCCAACGCGCAAAATTTGCACTCGACCTTCTTGGACGTTGGAGTCCACTCCTTGGGCACAAACCAAGGCTTCCATTCGTTTCGCGTGCCCATCCCAATATAACCTACTACCTCTCTCCACTTGCAACGAATGCCAAAAGGCAATCAAGGCCAACTAGAGCGAGGGGGAATGATGAATGCTAATGAGCGGTGAACCCTTTATAGTCCCGACGCTTGAACGTGCACTAAATATAAAAGATGCTATGATATTAAAAGTGTTTAGAGTAATCTGCTATAGGATCCATTGCAAAAGCAATTTGTTTATGTTTGGAGGGGGGGAGGTCCAATGTCTGCCATTCGCAGCGGACTTCGGGGGTCGACTGCTGTTTGGCAGTCGACGTGGCAGTCGACTTCCAGGGTCGACTGCAAACTAGCAGTCGACATGGCAGTCGACCGCCACGTCGACTGCCATTCGCAGTCGACATAGGGGATCGACTGCTGCTTGGCAGTCGACTTCTGGGGTCGACTGCAAACTAGCAGTCGACATGGCGGTCGACTGCCATTCGCAGTCGACATAGGGGGTCGACTGCTGCTTGGCAGTCGACGTGGCAGTCGACTTCCGGGGTCGACTGCAAACTAGCAGTCAACATGGCGGTCGACTGCCACGTCGACTCCCATTCGCAGTCGACATAGGGGGTCGACTGCTGCTTGGCAGTCGACGTGGCAATCGACTTCCGGAGTCGACTGCAAACTAGCAGTCGACATGGCGGTCGACTGCCACGTCGACTGCCATTCGCAGTCGACATAGGGGGTCGACTGCTGCTTGGCAGTCGACGTGGCAGTCGAATTCCAGGGTCGACTGCGAGTGGCAGTCGACATGGCAGTCGACCGCCACGTCGACTGCCACTCGCAGTCGACATAGGGGGTCGACTGCTGCTTGGCAGTCGACGTGGCAGTCGAATTCCAGGGTCGACTGCCACTCGCAGTCGACATCGGGGGTCGACTGCTGCTTGGCAATCGACGTGGCAGTCGACTTCCAGGGTCGACTGCAAACTAGCAGTCGAAATGGCAGTCGACCCCCGCAGTCGACCGCTAGTTTGCAGCCGATGTGGCGGTCGACTGCCACGTCGACTGCCATTCGCAGTCGACATCGGGGGTCGACTGCTGCTTGGCAGTCGACGTGGCAGTCGACCCCCGCAGTCGACTGCTAAATGCAGTCGGCCCACACGTCGACTGCCACATAGCAGTCGACGCCGCGGTCGACTACTAATTGTCGACTGCCTTATCCATAATCGACTGCTATCTGGCAGTCGACTGCCGTATAGCAGTCGACCAATCGTCGCATCCATCCTGGCCGTTGGATGATGCACGGTCCAACGGTCAGGATCCAGGGGCGCGGCGTCCAGTCGTACCGTCGGTGTGAGGCCCACCCAACCTATATATATAAGTGGGGAGGCCTCATTGACATCATTTTTCAACCACCCCTCCTCAAGCGGGACATTGGGACTAAGCATGCCTAGCATCCTTTGCCTAATGTTTTGAGAGGGCCTAGGGGGCGGTTGGAAGATTGGTTTAGGGTGCAAACTCTTGCCAATTTTGGATCCGATTTTTTGCGGTGGAGCGGTGTGAATACGGCCGTGTTTGTGAACACATTTGAGTTGTGTTTGTGAACACAATAATAGCGTGTTTTTAAACACGATGGAGGATCGAAGGTGGAGGATGCCGGAGGACGAGCCGGATGCACCCGGCAGGGTGCACAAACGGCCCCCTAAGCGGCAACGACATTCCGATGTGGGATCAGGAAGTGCTTCGGGAACGGGAGCCAATATTACCCCCCGTTCAGATACTACCGTTCCCGTCCGCCCAAATGCCGGTGCCCCTACGAGCAGCCAAGGAGGGGCTTCCGCGGCCTCAGGGTCGTCGAGTAGGAGCGGAAAACCAAGGGTAAAATTCTCGGATGCGATAACGGCAAAGGTCCACCAAGCCATAGTTGACTGGTATTTGAGGAATGGGGAGGCCGGCATCAAATTTCCTTTTTTTGGAGCAGCCGAAACACAAAAGGGTTGAGATAATTAAAAGGGACATGGAGGTTGCTATTCGACAGGAAGTGGATGGCCCCGAGTTTAGCGGTGATAGGAATCTTGCGGGGTTCGATTCATGGGTGAAGAATAAGGCCCAAAATGGTATTTTCAACCTCAAGCAATTGGTTGAGAACATGTTCCCGGAGGGCGAAACAGGCGAGGTGTTGAGCCCTCGAGCTGTAAGAATCCGGGAAATATTTTTGTGGTGGGATCCCGTGGCCAAAGGATTGTCCAAGACGGCCTCCAAAATAATTCCTTGGAAGGCGGAGAAATTGGAGAAGTGGCTAAGGGTGTCGGGCCCATGCCAACTATTGTGGATTCCCGATACGGCAAATGTCGTGAGTTTGAAGAGCATAAAGAAGGTGGGGGGTTACGGGGAGGTGAGGAAGGTGAGGATCGAGGGCGACGATCGTCTCCCACCGGAGATTACGTGGGCTGAAAAGACCCCAAAGACGTCGGATAGGCAAAAAGCTCGTATCCAAGTAAGTGCGGAGGCATGCGTTTTAAAGAGCACGCATCCAGGTTTCATCAAGTTTTGGTTAATCAACAGTGTGTCCAATGCGGGCTATACACTATGGTGGAACGGGGGCACTCTACGAGAGATGTTCATTCGGGATAGAGCCCACCGCCCAAATGCCAACATTTTGACAATGGACGCAACCGAATGGCAACTCTATGACCAAGTCCAAAAGTTCCGGGCGAAGAGGGTAAAGTTGGCTTGGGCATTGTTATGGATCATGGAGGCTTTGCACGCTGCAAATGTGCAACACAACGATCTATCCATTGACAACATTATGTTGCATTGGGAATCGGACGGGAGCCTCAAGATTGGGGTGTGCGATTGGGGATGTGCAACGCATTCGGGTGAGGATGTCCTATCGCTATGGCATGCGGAAACCGTAGAAGCGAAGGAAAAATTGAGGAAGGAGAAGTTTTGGGTGGCGCCGGAACTGTTTTACATCCAAAACAGGAGACACCATGATCCCGATGTATATTACACCGCGGAGGCTGAGTGTTATGCGGTCGGCATGATTGCTCGACAACTTTGCAACGATGGTGATGACCGAATTCTCTTTGCCAATGAAGGAAGGAAAATTTGGGATGTCACTTTGAGTGCATTGACATGCGAGAACGTGTCCAACCGCATTTCATTGACCATCGCCAAACTACGGATGCAGATGCCGTTTGTGGGGTGGGATGAGCCCATAGACTGCTGGAGAACTGAGGTTAAGGATAGTGTTTAGTAAGTTTAGTTCTTTAGGCAACATCGTAGGGGTTAAGGTAGTATGCGTGTATCATTGATATGGACAACCTTGTATATTTTTTATATCTTTACGATATACTTGTTTTAATACAACGCGGTTTTTTTTTCTTCTACATATCATTGTTGGCTTTAATCACATTTTTCCTAAACTACTTCCATCCATCCATTAGCAGTCGACCATTGTAGTCGACTGCTAAGTTAGCAGTCGATTAAGTGGTCGACTGCCTATATAGCAGTCGACCACTTAGTCGACTGCTACATTAGCAGTCGACTACAATGGTCGACTGCTAAGTTAGCAGTCGATTAAGTGGTCGACTGCCTATATAGCAGTCGACCACTTAGTCGACTGCTACATTAGCAGTCGACCATTGTAGTCGACTGCTAAGTTAGCAGTCGATTAAGTGGTCGACTGCCTATATAGCAGTCGACCATGGTAGACGACTGCCTGTATTGATGTCGAAATAATTACTTATCTGAAAAAAAAATCCCATTAGTAATTTTTTTTTACTACAGTAACGTCCGTTTGGCGTCACACCCTGGACGTGACGCGACGTGACGCGTTTAGGCCGCGTCACGTCCATTTGTACATCCCTGCACGTGATCATTTTTATTCTTCAGGTTTAAAATGACATACTCTGATTGTCCTTCAACGCTTTCTATTTCCCAGGTCTTCACTTGCACCCACTGCTCAGGTTGGTCAGGAGCGGTATTAAGTTCATACGTGAAACGCAGGGTAAAAGTCCCATCTTCGTTTTTCTCGGGGATGGCTGTCCACTCCGACATCATGTCCTCCTTTGGCAGGTATGTGTCGTTCTCGTTGAGGTCGATGCTGCCTTCCGGAAAATGTTTTGCTGTCAAGGCAGCGAATTGTTCGATCGCGGATCTGCCAGGTCTCGCCATCTGCACAAATCATGTCAATTAGGGACAGGAACTATGTTTATAACACTTATATGATGCACAAAGATAATGAAAGGAGTTAAAGACAATCGTGTCATGGGTTAATAGTTACGAACGGCCGTTCGTAAACATGCAATGCACACAGTTGTAGAAGACTGTATATTTAGGGACGGTCGTTCGTAAATATACATTTCACAAAGATGTAGGTGGTTGCTATATATGTACTACAATGAACTAGAGTTGCATATTTACGAACGGCCGTTCGTAAATATGTACTACAATAGACTTGAGATGCATATTTACGAACGGTCGTTCGTAAATATGTATTGCACCAGGGTGCATATGCATATTTACGAACGGTCGTTCGTAAATATGTATTTCACCAGGGTGCATATGCATGTTTACGAACGGCCGTCCGTAAACAACCATCTACATTTCCCAAGGGAATGATGCTCTATACAAGGCACATTGATGAAAGTGATTAGTATTTACTAACACAGAAAACAATGAGGTCAGAGCTGCATGTTTACGAACGATCGTTCGTAAGCATGCATTAACTGTTTTCTGTGTTTACGAACGATCGTTCGTAAACACACATTGACCGTTCTTCGACACAACACGTCGACAGCTCGTAACTACGAGGAGCTTACATATGCATGTTTACGAACGACCGTTCGTAAACGTGCAGTTCTGGCTTCTTTGTTATATGCGTTTACGAACGGCCGTTCGTAAACATAGATAACAGTGGATCCAAACTGCACGATTCCGAACGGTTCGGAAACACTTCCACTAGTTTATTTGCTATTTACGAACGGCCGTTCGTAAAGAACATTTATTCGTCCTACCACATATATTTCCAGCGCTATATATTTACGAACGGCCGTTCGTAAATATGTAGTGCTGGGCATTGTCAGGTACCTCCGAATTTTTAGGGGTATACGAATACGAATACGTGTTTCAATGTGCATTCGTAGGAATTGTAAGCTGATGGAAAGCAGTTTGCAAGCATTGCACTGTGCAAATGTTTCTGAAGCAAGCACAATGTGAATTGAATGGAAGAAGCAATGTAGAGATGATTCATAGGAATGGAATTGTGCCATTCACAGTGGGTTATCATATGAAAGCACTTGAGGATGCATTGAGAAGAATTGGTGAAGGGAAGGTGTTCAAAAGGATAGGAACTCACATTGAAGAGCTTCAATGCAATTTGAAGCTATTTTTCTCTCACAGCTGCTTATGCTCACACAATTCTTTCAATTCCCAATTGAAAATTTTCAAATCTTCACCTCAAAGCAAGCTTTCATGTTCAAAATCCTAAACTCATGACACTCAAAGCACTCAACACTCATAATGTTCTTAAATTATCTTCAAACACTCACAAAACAATCTGTAATCTCACACAACACTGCTCAGAAAAATTTCTCAAAACCCAAGAAATGTCCCAGAACACTCTCAAAACACTCTTGACATGAAAATTTATCAAAACACTCAGAACAAAAATCCTGAAAAATCTCACAACACTCTGAAATTCTTTCAAATCGCTCACAAAACATTCATCTCTAATCTCTCAAAACACTGCAAACACTGGAAACTCACACAACAATTAATACAGCCTGAAATTTCTGGAAACAATGGCAGAACACTATCAAAACACTCTCAAGATGAAAATTTCTCAAAACACTCACAGCAAATTCCTCAGAAATCTCAGAACACTCTGAAATTCTTTCAAATCTCTCACAAAACATTCATCTCTAATCTCACAGAACATTGCAAACACTGGAAACTCACAAAACAATTAATACACACTGAAATTTGTGCAAACACTCACAGAACATAACATTTTCAACTCTCACCAAACACTGAAAATAATGCAAAACTCTGAACAAACTTTTAGCCCTCAAACACACAAAAATCTAAACTCACAACTCACAACTCACAACTCAAACTTTCCACAACAACTCACAAACCCTAATTTTTTTTCTTTCAACTCTCAACTCTTGATTGCTTTGCTCCTAGCTTTCAATCACTCAGTAGTTGCTGGTCTATAGCATCTAACTGCAATGCGCTAAGGAGAAAGAAAATTTCGGCAGGGCTCCGCCTTCGCCTCTGCTTCACCGCCGGAGCTCTGTACAGAAGTGGGGGAGAAGAAACGACGCGGTAGACTACACCGCGCCGCTAGGGTTTCCTCCGCGCTGCCACTTGGCGTTTTTCCAGTGGCCCAGATTTTGGCGACTGGATTTGACACATAATAGTATAAAATATAAAAACATTGAACCATAGTACACACATAGTATAAAATACAATAATCATTTCAACAAAAATATAATGCATTGTTTCAACATAAAAATATGTTTGTATTGATTCAAAATATTGATGGATGCGACAAACTTGGTGAAGGAAAAAATAAATTTTCGCATCCAAAGTAGGTTGTTCACATAAGTGTATCCACTACAATATCTACTAAGTAAATGATCCCTCTACACTTTTATCTCTCTTTAGGAGTTATCCACATTTGTGTGGTCTCCCAAAACCATGCGTGTGAAGGTGAAAGGGCTCTTTGTACGTGTCCACAATAAAGGGTATCCCTTACGGCTCTCAAGTCCGTGACCGACAAATTCTTCATCGGTGTTGCCAAAATACGAATATCTTCAACGGGAACCACCAATCTTTGAGTTGTGGAAAACATCTCCAAGTTCCACATATACACGGCACAAAAATAAATGTCTCCACGAACCGGCGCAAACACCGTCCTCCCAATTTGCCCAACATCCCACATAGACAACCTCAATGTATTATACTCGAGCATGTCCTCAACCTTCTCTTTCCATTCTTTACACACTTCTCTCAAACCCACAAACCCGGTTAGAATGCGCAAATTCTCGGCAGTTGGCCGTTCCCCTTCCACACTTTCAATCTCTCTCAAAAGAATAGGCAAAATGTAGCTATTCACTATCTCTTGCGGAATATGCGGAAGTTCCTCCATTGTAGCCTATGAATATTACTTGCGCAATACAAATGACTCTCCACAACACCTCTTATCATATGTTTGGAGGAGACCATGAAATGCCACATTAGAAGTAGCTTGTTAATCACTCCAACTAAACCTAATCATCACGATATGATGAATCTTTGATATGGACCATCCATGCAATATTATAATATTATAATGAATGGACACCACATCATTGCGATTTTATGAATCTCAACCAATATGATTATCAAATAACTTGAGGTGTGTGAAGGTAAATCAATGACATTATGGTGGTTCACTGGTTCGTGACCAAAGATTCTAAGAGAATCAATGAAACCGTACCGCACACACTTATGCTTTAATAAATTTTAAAAAATTAGCAAAATTATGAGACTACTTCGCTAACTTTATACAACTATGGTTTGTAAAGTTTTGTTGTCACCAAGCTTTACACTAATAGTTTCTTAAACTAGATTATGACTAAATTTGTTAATGGACAACAACAATTTATTTATTTTTTGGTCGAACCAATGACGACAAACATATAGAAAGTATTATTGAAGTGTTTTCATCAAATATATTAACATTTAGTCATCTTAGTGACAAACTTGCCTCCCTCCTATGGTGTCTATCTTACGGAACGTGGATAGGACTACTACAAACATCATTCCAAAACAACTACCAAAATAACTACCAATGTATGATTGTTTTGAGTTTGTGTTCCAAAATGAGTAGACTTGCCACATTCTACATGATAGTGACTAAATGCAAGCAAACTCGAAACCGCATATTACCTTTAATATACATACATAACATATGGGACTATGTTTTCTAGCTTTGTAAGCATACAAGGCATAATATTATAATTCATATTTAAAATATCATAATATAGTTGTATTCATAGCTTTAGGAAAATTGGAAAGGTATGATACTACTTCGCTAACTTTATGGGACTATAGTTTAATATAAAAAATTGCGAAGCTTTATATTAATATTATTTGAATGATTGGATAATTTTCCACCACACAACGTGCACTTTACTACCGTGATACTTTCCCTCTCAATGGCATTTAAGTCCAAAAGTCATCGTTAAAATAATACAAACCTAAGGTATGTGCCCTTTAGTAACAATTATCCAAGGTCAATGCTTCTACCAACTAATGAGATAGTGACTTATATATTGAGATTTGAGGTGTTCCTAGTAGGTGTTAGGGTGATTTCTTCATGACATAGTCATGTTGGTACATGCTACAATTCATACAATCTTAGCGATTGTATGAATCACAACCATCAAACTCTAATAACTTTAGGGGTTGTAGATGAATCAATGAATCTATTATTGTGGTTGGTGACTAAAGATCCTAGAAGATTTGGAGAATTCCTACCACACGCACTTGTGATTTAGAGATTCTCTACCATACACACTTGTAATAGCTTTGTAAATATACAAGGCATGTTATACATCTAATCCTAAATGTAGTTGTATTTTTAGTTTAAATTATGCCCATACTCTAGTACGATAAAGTGGGTAATTTCCACGATGTCCAAATGAATATTTCATCTATTACGTGTACCACACTCATCCTTGGAATTCTTGATAATAATGGGAAATACCACCCTTTGGAAATTCCAAAAGTTTTCATTTTCTAGGTCGTTTGTTTATTGAGCAACAATTATGAAGAAAACCGGGGAACAAAACAAGTGTACTAAAACATTGACAATTAACACTTCATAGTGGGAAGCATGTATAGTATGTTGTCCCACAAATTGACAAAAGGTGAATTAATTATGGACGGTCAACTTATCTCTTGCACCGGCCAACCAATTTGGAAAGAGGGTTATATTCGTATGAAAACAAGATTAGGTCCATGTGGACCTATAATTTCAAATATTATTTAATGGTAGAGTGAGAAACCACCATAATTGTATTGGCTACAATGAAATCTTATGATATTGTAATAACAAATTTTTGTGAGATACATTTTATGGATGGATGTGTGTCCAATGATTACGTCAATCACACATATTTTCTCTTTGTAATAGTATTTTAGCCATATTTTGGCATAATATACATATGATTGAGGTTAATGTGACACAATTTAACTTTTCATTCGTATATGTATTCAAGATGATTTATTAAGAACATATGGATACATATATCATTTTTGGGAGTGGATGGACTTGTATATTAGGGGCATTAATTCAAAGTTCATCCACACACATGGTTACTGATTCCAACAATGAGTGTACCCTTTCTTTCTATAGATAGGTCACTTTGTTGGAATTCACCCAATAAGTAAGTTTATTTGGTGCTCATCTATTTGTGGAGTGATATTCCCATTTGTGCTAGGATCCACAAAAACTTCCAATGCATCCGCACTTCACAAGCCTACTATCCCGCCTTCCAAAGCCCAAAATTCATTGTACCACTAATTCGAACGTAAGGTATGTGACATTCAAGAATAATAATGCGGCCCGGCAATGGATGGTGTTAATTTATGTTGTAGGCAAGTTGGCCATCGTATATATATATAGCATAGATGTGTCACATGGATAAAATAGCATAAGGCTAGGGCAAGGTAGGCGGCTGGAATATGCCACAAAGAGCATCCAATGCCAATTTGAGGGGGAAGTTCTAGTACTTAAAGGTCTTCCCCCCCCACAGAAACTCTTTTCTGCAGCTCAGCAGCAGCATGGCCTGAGCAGACCTCCGTTTGCCTAGTGTATTAATCACGCTAGGTACGGAGCTCTGTACATACTCCCGCATATACCGCCGTGAATACCGGTGGCTTACGAACGGCCGTTCGAAAACACAACTGGCTTGTTTTACGAACGGCCGTTCGAAAACACAACTGGCTTGTTTTACGAACGGCCGTTTGTAAACACCACTGGCTTATTTACGAACGGCCGTTCGTAAACACCACTTGCTTATTTACGAACGGTCGTTTGTAAACACCACTGGCTTATTTACGAACGGCCGTTCGTGAACACCACTGGCTCATTTACGAACGGCCGTTCGTAGATGTTAGCCCTGTATGTTTACGAACGGGAGTTCGTAAGAATTACTCCTTTATGTTTACGAACGGCCGTTCGTAAACATTAATCCTGTATATTTTCGAACGGCCGTTCGTAAACGTTAGCCCTATATATTTACGTACGGCTGTCCGTAAACGTTATCCATGTATGTTTACGAACGGTCGTTCGTAATAGTTAACTTTTTATGTTTACGAAGGTCGTTTGTAATAGTTATCCCTGTATGTTTTCGAATGTCCGTGGGGTAACATTCACCTTGTATGTTTACGAACGGCCGTTCGTAAACATTAGTCCTTGACGTTGAAGACTTTCGTAAACATCCTTGTCGAACGTTTGGGATCAGCCGCACGTAAACCTCTTATTTATTGTTTACGAGGAAATGTTCCTGAAACGTTTGCGAACGGCCGTTCTTGAGGACAGTGGCTGTAACAAACGGATGATCCCTAGACTCCCACAATGCGGTTGCGGACAGTTGTTCATAACCATACTTTGCCAGAGATTACGAACGGTTGTTCGTAAACATCCATTTGCAGCGTTTACGGTGGTTCGTATACATCCATTATCAGCGTTTACGGTGTTTCTGTGCATGATCTTTCGTAGATTTTCTTGCAAATTATTTATTGACAGTTGATCATGTTTATATGTTTTTTTTCCTCATTTGTTTTTTTATTGCCAATTCACGCTCTCTGTTGTCTAGCCATTCGTTGTCCCATTCTTACGAACGACCGTTCGTAAGAATTTCTTTTCGTTTTGTTTAGGTTTCCCCTTCTGTGGACACTTTTTGTTTGTACGTGTGCTTCATTCATGAACGCTACTTAGTATTCGTGTGTCCCCGATGGTCAATAGGCTTGTTTACGACCGTTCGTTTGCAAACACCCTCTATGTGCTATATTGCTTGTTTCTTCTTTTCAATCTCTGTTCATTTTTTTTCAGGTGGGGATGGCTATCTATGATGGGTCTACTGCTTTTGACCTCCCGACGGATCCACCGCCATCACATAGAGATTCTCACTACCTTTCCCTTAGTGATGATATTTCACTCACCAACGATGATGGTGCCTCTTCCGATAGCTCGGAAGATTTTCGTGTTGTACCCGATGCTTCTGAGGACGCACATGTTGATATTCCGTTGTGTGAGGGTTTCTCCAGGGAGCAGTGGGTGGGACTTGATGTCGTCCTCCTTAACCACAGTGGCCAACCTGTGGCGGATGGAATCCTTCGGAATTCTGCACCTCGTGAATGCGTCGATGCCAATCCCTTTGGTGAGGATGATGTGGGTGTTTGCATTTTGAACTCTTTGTTGCCACTTGAAGTCCCTTTCACGTGGAGGTTTTCCTTACGTCGATGGCCGCACCGCCAAGTTCTCCATAATGGCGTGAGCCTTTGGAATCATGGCCGCCGCTACAACCAAACCCAGGCTGCTTTGTTGGCCTCAATGCGGCCTCGAAAGGGATTGCGCAAATATGAATCTCGCCGTGTGCCTACAGAGGATGCTCGTCTTTGCCGGCGCGATCACATAGTAGGGGATGACTCTATTCGGCTCGTGGCAACTAAAGATTGTTGTGCCTTGAAGTGTTGTCAATTTTTCCCTCGTGACAAAATCAAGTCCCTTCGGCAAGAAATGTGGTTTTCCGACTTCCGTTTGCGCTCCGCCAAAAAACTCGAGGTCCATCGTAATATACACCTTGATACTCACGGGCGCAAGGTGGTTACCCTTGAGAATGTGGAGGTTTGTTGTGTTGCATGGTACACCATCCATGGAGTTTCAAAGGCTGACTTCTATAGGTTCCGAAAACATGCATCCGTGGGTCGTCGCTCACGTTTCCATGGCAACTTTGGAACAAAAAAGCCTAGAGAGGCCACACTTCAGGCTGCAGCCACTCTCTCTACTATCATTGTCCCTCTGGCGGATGCCATGCCGCACAAGACGAGGACTTTGCCATCTGGAGAGAAAGTGGTTCAAATGGTCTTGCCAACAGGCACAAAATGGAAAAACATACTCACGGACATCAACGACGTGGGGGTTAAAACAGGTTGTGTCCCCATTTCTCTTTCCAAGTTGAGTGTCATAAAAAATCAGCAATTTGCAGAATACATCTTGAAGCGGCCCGGGGACAAGTTCGCTAGGTGCACGACTTGTGAAAAATACAAAGGCCTTAGAGACGCTCATCCTATAGGCACTGAATCCCACACTAGACACCAGAGGAAATACATTGAGCATGTCAATAACCAAGATACCCATCGTCAAGATTACTACAAGAACCGTGCGTTGTCCATAATGAGGCCCTCCGATGTTCTCACCGTTATCCACGACAAGATGGACCATGCCAAGACTGCATGCCCTTGCTATGCACACAAAATCAAGGCCACTGACGGGTTGTTCAAGCTGCCGGTAGCCGTCACAGGTTCGTAACATATCCAACTCGCTTGTTATTGTTTTAACAATATGGGTTTTCTATTCGCGCCAAATTACCATTGTCATTCATCCCTTTAGTGTTGGGATAAATCGTTTGGTCATTGTGCACATTTTGTTTTTGTAGGTATGATTGCGCATGGCCATGTGGATGTCAAATATGCCCATTATGGTTTGGACTTTTACCCTGGTGATGCCAACCATACGGTTGGATCATTTGCTAAACTTCTTCGCGATCTCGAGAAGCCCCCGGTGTCCTCTTCCCGCTCCCTTTTTGAAGGTTCCGGAACAACACCCCTCTACAAGGCAATGCTTGAGGGAAAGGAGGTTTGCCTGTCTTCATTGCCGGAACCCCCCGCAGAACTCATTCTTGCGAAACCTTTGCCTCCAACTCTCCACGTCCAACTTGACAATTGTGCAAAAGACAATAAGTGCCGCTACGTTTTTTGCTTTTGGTCTTTGCTTGTGGCAAAAGGTATTTTTAAAGAGGTATTTGTTTCTTTTTTGATGGTTGGCCATACGCACGATGACATTGATGCGTCATTTGGTCGTTGGAGCATGAAGTTGCATGAAGAGGATTTTCCCACCATTCCACTTCTCATGAAATCATACATGGACTTGGACAAGGTGCCCGTCATTCCGCACATGGTAGAAGAAGTACCAAATTTCAAGGCTTACATCAAGCCATACATGTTGACGGGGGTTGACCGCCTTGTGGGACATACCAAAGCTCAACAATTCCGCTTCTATTTGAGGGATGATGGTGTGCCCGCCATGCAGTTCAAGCTTTTGTGCACATCACCGAATTGGGGCCCGGAGGAAGGTATACTCGTGTGGCGTCAAGACAATGAAGGCAAATGTATGTTGCCCGATGGAGATCCCGTACCTTGCAAATTAGACCCCATGAAGAATGGGCCGGAAATCATTAAAGGTATATCCGGATTCATTGAATACTGGAAAGAGTTGTGTGAGGAGGACATCACTAGACGTGTTGGGGATACACATGAACCTTTGATAGCGTATTGGGATCGAATTCGCTCAGCCTTGATGGAACCTGAAGCCGAAAGCCGTTTGTCTTTGACTCAAGGATTTTGGCCTCAAAGTCGGGTGGCAATTGTGGAGTCTGATGCCATGTTTTTCAGCAATGGAGATGTCCGTGAGGAGTTTGCAATGGACGAGCATTATGTCGGCCCTGCTCGAAATCGTCCGGCTCAATCTTTTCGTGTGGCTGTGGATTGCTATGAAGGTTACATGGTTCTTGTACGTGCAGGAGATGAGGAACACCCTAAACCAATTTGGTTGGTGAAAGCATTGTCGCTCGGGGAAGTCACTTAGTGTATTCTTTGGGGACACATGAGCGTACAACACATATTTTTTGGGGGGCTATGTAGCTCATTTACTGTATTTTAGTGGACCCTATATTTTTTAATAATTCTACTTTCTTCAATTTCTCACCACCCTATGTGTAATTATAAATTAAGATCTCCATAATATTTCAGACCCTTCATTATTTATATTTATTTGAATTTTCCTTCGTGGACCATAGCATTGTACTATAGCATTAAAAATGGAATTCATCACGCAACAAAAATTAAGCTGTGTATACAAGAAGCATGTTATTTACATAATTGGTTACATGTCTAAGCCCATTGATAATGGCGTACTTAATTGTTTCATCCAAATATTGAAAGAAGTCCACAAATTCCAAAACAAACCAGCATCACTAAAGTGTCCATAATGTGTTCACTAACACAGTTGCACTAACATTGCATATGTTATCATGCAAAGTGTGAAGACAATTTGAAATGCCTACTTATGAGTCCTATGTGAAAATTGAGAAACGATCATCACAAAAGATGCCATAGCCTCTCGCCTAGAACAAATCCATCAATCCACCATAGATTCACCAAATATGGCCCCACGGAGCTCTTTAAACGTGTAGGGGTCAATGCACGATGATAGAATTCTTGTCTTGCGTGGGAGGAACAACTAGAGAATTATACAAACATCAATGAAATGTTCCTCAAAAGTACACTTAATAACCCTCATCCAACGAGTTCATCCATTTTGTAGATGGATTTGTGATCATTTTTCATCTAGTTCTTAAATTTTTCTTACCCTAAACTCAACCTAAAAATTAAAAAATTCCCTTCCAATTACTATAATGTTATTTTAGAAATACTATAAACATAATTTTGGGTATTACAAGTGACCCTATATTATTTATAATGTGCTACCTCACATTTCTTCAAGGCTATGGTATATCAAAAAAATATCTAATTTTTATCAACCATGAATAAATGTCACCCTATATTTGTTCTCTCATAGTTATCTAAATTTTCGACAGTGACTTCCCCGGGCATTGTCGTCCCCAAATTTTGTTCCGTCTAGCCCCAATTTTCGGCAAATTGAGGTGGAATACTGCCGGCCTAGTACGAAAGACCAAACAGTGCTCCGCACCTATAGCGGTTGGGACACCAAAAAAGGTTTCAAGTGGACAATCGACTCGGCGTACATGCCGGTTTGGATAAACACTGATACCATACTTTGTGCTTGGAAACCACGCAAAGGCTCCAAATCGGAGACAATGACTATCCCCCAAAAACATATAGAATTTGCCAAAGACAACTTGGCACGTATTGCAGATATGGAAAATGCTGTCGACAAGGGGGATGAAGCCGAAGGTGGAGACATGCACGATTAATGTGGAGAAAATTATTATTCTCAAATTTATCATAGACTTTTTTATAGATGTATTTGTGATTGTTATATCTAGTTGTGAGATGCGTTGGTTGAAATCAAGGGAGTGTTTATGTTTGGGATGCTCATCCATAAACCTATATTTATATTAAAGAAATATTATTTTTGGTTCTTTTTTCTTTTTGGGGTACTCAAAGTTTATTTTCTATATTTAGAAGTCCTTATGTTCCCAATGTTCCCAATGTTCCCAATGCTCACAACATTGCCATCCCAAACTATGCATACAATTTATTTTGAGACTTTGAAAAGTCTCCAAATAACGAATATAGTGTTTTCTTATAAATTATCAAAGTTCATTCACACTAAACCATAAGGTCACATAGGTCTTCCAATTTTGTTAACTATTGGACGTAGAATGGTTGACAAATTTTGAGCACGCAGTTCGATCTTTTTTAAACACATATCTTTATGGTGTCCGTTCTTAAATCTGCACCTAACCACCCACCACGCAAACATAGGTGTCCAAGTATGATAAGTAACTGAATTACACTCGCTTACCTTAAGTACACTAAATATTGTATTTAGTGTTGTATGGCATTTTGTATCACTTTGGTAACTTTTCTATTGACGCTTCTTATGATAAAGGTTTCAAATGCTTTCATCTATACTTACTTTTAGTTCATTCAAATGCCAACTATCACAACAAAGTTTGGTATATTCTGCATCTTCACATTTTTGTAATGAAATACAGTCATGAAAGGTTGAAATTTGGACAAAATCACTTGACAAGTGACAATTTTTACAACATTGTGATGTACTGTATACTGCCCAAATCCTTTTACAAGGAATGGAAAATAATGTTAGGTCAACATGGAGTGTTGGTGACACTACACAGGCAGTTTACAATTAGTATTGACTCAGCAAGAAAAATAGAATCACTATATTTTGGTTGCCAAAAGCAGGATACCATGGAATTTTAAGTGTACGACAAACAACTGCACATGCGATCAATTTGACAAAGACGATTTGAAGCGACACATGGTTTGTAAAGAACAATCGATCCATATGGCGTTCAAATAAGTTACCATAACAGCATGAAACGTGTGGCAGGCAGGGTACGCTGTATGGACACCAAATGTACAGAACAAAGTGAGTAGCCACATAGACTGGCGTGCAGCAGTGATCGGGGAGATTTTTGGGCATAATTGGTTGAGATCCTAGTGTTTGCAAGTCCAACCGATTACATGTTGACATCCTTCGGTTTTTCAAAATAAATCTGAAGTATATTCCATAAATTCCTCTAAAGTGACTGCTAATTCTCCTGAAGCCTTGAACTTCAACCAGTTATTTCTCAAACTCAACCGGTTCATCTGTAACTAACTGCCAGTTCTCCCCGATCGTTGGCGTGCAGAGAACAACGTAGTTCAATCTCAGAAATAGATGGCATCACTAAGGTAGAGGGTGCTTAAACCAACACTTTAAGCTATTGCACATACATATGGGTATGTGGTTGATATAAAAAATATATATTCATATTAGCCTTTGGGCTAAACATAGGTATCAAGAAAGAAAAAATATTTTTAGTCTCAATTGAATATTTGATGAATATTCAAAGTCAAAACTACTAGCTTCCTTAAACCAATCCATAGGCCCCGTGTATGGCAACCTTGCATATGATGAGGACCCCCATCTTCATTGCCTAGAACCAACACTACATAGTTGGGTACTAGACCCAAACTACATCAAAGCCCAAGTAGTAATGGTATGCAAAGCCACACGGCTACCTCCATGATCCCACCCGGTTCGCTTGCAAAACCATCACCTTGCATCATGGGAACCGACCCCCTTGCATCCCGGGAACCAACCCCCTTGCATCCCGGGGAATGACCCTTTTGTGCTTTGTGGGCCTACCTCCTTGGCGTTGTGAATAGAATGGCTAGAATAGGCATTGACAAGCCACCCTAATCCCACCTTGAACCAACCCGAGATGGAATGAAGCCCGTTACCTACCCTACGTGGAAGTAGTGGAGGGCGCTATGAGGTGGCACCACTAATGGCACCCTAAACCGTCACTCCGTGGGCCCAGACACTCCTACACCGCCGGGTAACGGTTCAAGGTTGTAGAGTGTTGGCAATTGGGAGGCATTTATAGGTGTTGGTTTTGGATGGGGTGTTGGTTTTAGCACCCTCTACCTTAGTACAAAACATGTATTTGGCTATTTTGAATAAGCCAGAAGTAGCCATTCTGACGCAAAAGGAGTCATCATATAGACACATATTTGAATGGTGGTCCATGGCTCCTTAGCTGGTCCAAAAAAGCGTTAAATGAGTTGTGTGCTAAGGGTCATGTCCCTTCTATCAAATTCTACGTACCGATAGGGCAATTTTGTGGTCCAAGGTAAGTTGCGTGCAATGATTATTGTTAGGAATTTCTATATTACCATAAATTTATTTGTTAATAATCTTTATTATCTTTTGGGCAGACAGAAGGGAAAAAAAAGGACAAAGATAAAATGCATATAGAAACCATAATATGTGGAGATTTCATAACACCGTCGGCAACCAATAAATCGAGGATACAGCAACAATTACACCGACCATTTAAGGATGCATACGAATACCAAGAAAGAAGATAAGCGGGAGATGGTGGCCCAACATTAAATTACAAGCGTCAATTGAAGGAAACCAAGGCACCAACACACTAGGGTGAGCACGTTTATCCATTCAAATGTACAATAGTGGTACATAATTGTGTCGATTTTGGATATGCTACCTTATCAACCTCAATATTTGTGAATGAAAGTGGACATATTCTCTAAACATATTCAACTATACCTAGAAATCTTGGCCACTTAGAATACACATGATCAAAATCTACATCGTTTTCTTTAATTAGTGTGGATTACCATTTGGAGTTACACATTGCTATAACATGTTACTGAGAGTATCATTTTTTACCCAATTAACATAAGTCGTTAGTATGCACACCAAAGAATATGATATAACTTACTTGGAAAAAAAAATGATAATTTCAGTAAAAAGTTATAGCAATATGTAAGCCCACTACACTGTTTTTTGCATTTAGTGTTGTGTGGCATTTAATGTTGTTACTATTCATTTACCTGCAACATTATCTACCAAACACTTGACAAATAGTGTTCAAGTAGTGGTGGTAGAGAATGGTGGTGGTGCAACCATGCGGCAACAAAACACAAAACATAAAAAATATTATAACACTAATTGTGGAGATGTAAACATTAAGGGCGTCACTGGCATTTAGTGTTGTGGTTCGTAATTACTGTTGACAACACTAAATGCAAAAAACAGTGTAGTTAGGCAAAACAGTGCAGACACTAAGCATGCTAAAAAAAGCCATAAAAGAGAGGAGTGACCACATACGGCACACATGCCTTGGGCTCTAGCCCTGCTGAGTGCATGTGGACTGCTGTCTACCTCAAAAGACAACCTGTTCCTTCCTTTAAAAAGTTGAGTGAATTTAATGTACTGAAAGAAGCCCTTTATTTTGAGAGACTTTTTTCTTCATTCAGAATCCAACTCATTCATTGATGCTTTTCACCTCCAGTGATTTGAAAACAAAACTGCATTGACGAGGTGCCCATAACTGAAATTGGTTGATTTTTTTATTTTTTTTGAGACAGAAGGCTGATAGGCTCCATATTTACAAATGTGTCATGCGTCTTATTTAGATTTACAAATGTGTCATGTGTCATATTTAGATTTACAAATGTGTCATGCGTCATATTTAGATTTACAAATGTGTTATGTGTCATATTCAAATTTGTAATGTTTTAGACTTTGAAGTTAATTACATGTTATATTGACGGTTTCACTTGGAAAAGAAAATCCCAATCAATTACTTATTTACTCAATGGAAGTGAACATATATATTGGATTTTGGACCTTGAAGATGAAGTGCAGTCAATATGGGTTATATGGACAAGCGGCCTTCAATCCTAGTGAAGGACAATCGCAGAGATGTCGGGCAACGTTGCCCGAACCGCGTGGGCAGGGACGCGAAAAGTTTCGGGGGGCAGAGGTGGTGGTGGGCCCCACCAGCCTGTGTCACACCGGACAGAGCTCGATAGGGGTTCTTTAGCGTCCGGCATATCTTAGTAGCCTCTCGTAGTATAATTAGCTTCAAGCTTGTCAAGCTGTATCTGGCATTTATATTTGCAGGTTCTGGGCATTACTGGAATACAGAGCTTAGGGCCACTTCACACATGAGCCAAGTGCCGTGACCTTGTAATGGTGAGGACCCTGGACTCTCATCCAAAGGCCGTACCATGGGTGTTGGGAAAGCCGTTTTATGTAGTCATGGGCCCTCAAGCATAGTATGAAGTGAGAATGGACCATGTTGTAGGACCATTGCATATTTTGTTGGCGGAAAAAGAGGGGAGGATTTGGTTTAATATAATATGTCTCAAACTCTATCAATTTGAGAGAATTACTTGGTGGTGTTTGTCTGTCCTAGAATCTATCCTGGAACTTGTTCTAGAATCTGCCCTGCAATATGTCCTGAAATCTATCTTGCTGGGAAAAATATTAAATAAAGTCATGGTCTCCCGGAATTTGCGTCAGGCCCACCTCCAAAAGGTGGGCCTGGCGCAAATTTCGGGAGACCATGAAACCTTATCCATAGTCCGCTATGTAGGACTCCATGTAGACTTTTCATCCATGAAGTCTTCTTTGGGCCTTTAGACCTTCACCTTCATGTGTGAAGTGAACTTGGACAGTCTCCGCCCTTTCGACCAATGAGAACTCTTAGATTGCAATGGTCACGGGCCTTCAGTCTTGTGTGTGAAGTGGCCCTTAGTCATCCAATTTCAGACAACGTTTTACTAAGTACATGTGCAGCCATCTATGTATCCCAATTCCCAACAGCAATATTTATGGACCAGAAAGTTCAAGAAACATAATACCGTGGTACCTTTACCACTTTGGCACTAATTTAACTATTTTTAGGAAAACCCGAAAATTTTGGAGATCTTATATTTAAAATCTCAAAATTTAATATGGGAAGATCTATTTTTCCTTTATTTCCGGGATCTCCGAACCAAAAATAGAATTTGATCATTATAATTCTCCTATAATTAGCCAAAGTGGTAAAGGTATTAGGGTATGTCTCACCCTCCACGGAAAAACCAAACTGGTTAAAAATAGAAGCTGGGTTGACTTTGCTAAAAATCGTGTTTTATTGGTTGTTGCATTCTTGACGCCCTTTTGGACGCGTGGCTATGTTTAGCCAGTTTACTTTCTCCTTTGTTAGAAATCGAGTTTTATTGTTTTACTACATTCTTGACGCCCTTTTGGACGCATACTATTTTTAACCAGTTTGGTTTTTCCGTGGAGGGTGAGATGTGTGAAGTCTGAACTTGTAGATATTACTTAACTTCTAGTGTTATATTTGCAAATTTCTTCTCCACAACAGTAAGCATCTTACTTGGCATCAACTTTAAGCCCACCAGATGCCACCTATCATGCGGCAAAGACTTTTGAGTGATTATAAGTTAACCCCTAATTTGCCATGCCAAATTTCCCTCAAATCTGCCCAGAAAATGTGACCTCAATTTCAGCAACCGTAGCTAAAGATCTAAAGCTTTTTTGACAAATCTAACCAAATAGATGTTTGCAAGTTAGAGGTGACTACTCACAATTCAAATTTTAAACGTTAAAGTTTTATTATGTAGGAGATTTTGATAAGAATGTCAATAGTCGGCTTGAGGGGCAACAATTTAGAATTTTAATTTGGGGTTTTTTTTTATCGAATCTCCACTTAAAACATCTCCAAATGACAAAATGTTACCCTCATTCAAAATAAGGGCAATATACCTACTCAAATCAGCTCACAAATCTTCAAATCATTATTTTGGGGGAAGCTTTGCAATTTGAGGTAGCGGTGCCACAACTGTGCACCTTCCACATGGATTTAGACCCACCAACGCATTTTCAACTAAAAATTCCAACGGTGGATGTTTAGGATATGTTGCATTTGAGTGTCATGCAAATTAACCTCACTTTCTAGTGAGGTTAATAGTCTACAAGGTATTGTACAAACCCTAGAACACCGCTTGAAACTTATGGAAAAGAAACATGAAACTCATGAAAAAAATCTTTAGTCCAAAGACAATGTATACCATTAACACATTTCACACTCATATGAAGGAATTGGATTCTTGCATTTCTCTTTTTGACACATCTATGACAACATCAAAATATCCTGACACTTCTCATATGTCAAAGCTAAAAAGTGAAATAGCGATAATACAAGACCATTTGAAAACCCATGAAAAAGATGCTATCACATGGACATATCTAAACTCAAAGAAGTTGGCCAAGCATCTTCTCTTCATGATCAAACAACATAACATGTCCGGGAAATATTGGAAAGGGAAACATAGCCTCCATTTAAAATTGACGAACATGAAAAACAAGAGCATGAAAACACTCTCCAATACATCCAAGGGTTCTTACAACACATGTTTGGGGCACATCACAAGGTAAATTAGAAGTGCCTATTAATTATTTCATTATTCCAATCCCCACACCAAAGTGGCCATCTACTTACTTCAAACTGAATACAAGTGATATTCTTGCAAGAACAAAAGCACAGCTCATATGTTGTGAGGGCAAAAAATTAACACTCAACATCATCGCTTAGGGAGGCGCTTTATAAAACCACTTGAATGTCATTCTGCTAACCACATAACTAAATCACATGATGTCATGAACTCGATTGTGTTAGCCTTATGGATTTGCAATATTTCAAAGAAGAATTGAATAATTTCCAGCACGGTTGGGTCCTCAAGTGTTCAATGTGTCTGTTATAAGATAAATAGTCACTTTAAGCACTGAGTGTATATATATTTTTGGGTTGACAAATTTTAGATATTTCTCACAAGCATTCGAATCAGGTCAATGTGCCACAATTTATTTCATTTGAGGTCTGTATACAAATATTCTAAGAATTTCAAGTCTTATTGGTAACTGACCCAAAACCAACATGGGAGCGTGATATTGAAGTGGTCGACATTCTCAAAAGCAACATGCAAATGTAGTGCAAGATTCTAGGGCTTTGCTTTTGGGCGGGTTATTGGTTTTACAACAATGATGCATGGTCGCTGATAAAAACAAGATAAGTAGAAGATGCAAGATAACAAACATGATCGTAGACAGGAATGCACAGCAGAACCAGAATTCGACGCTTTCAAAAACATGTCGGCCTTTGAGATTAATTCGTCGGTGACAAAATCATTAAGAGGTACGAGCAATCCGAAAACACAGTTGGAGAAAGAAATATGTCGGCTATAGACAACCAGAAAATCAAATATCTGTCATGGTTGCAAGTCTACATCAAATATTGAGAAAGGCTCACCGCTCAAAACTGAATTAGCTCTCGGGAATAGAAGGGCATCCCGCAGTGGAAAAAAGTGGAAATTCAAGGGTTTCCCGCGCTAAAGGTTACCGAAATTTACTACTACTGCAAGCCCGCACTCTATGTTTTCTTGCAGCAGCGAAATTTCATGATATTATACATATCGTGAATCTCACTTAAGGCAAGTGACGAAACTCTGAACAAAAAATGACTGTCTCCTCTCGCTTGTGAGGAGAACAATCGACTTAACCTTCTTTCAGGTTATAAAATGTGAGATATTATTCAAATATTATGGGCTCTAGCTAGACTCACTTAATCCAAGAGTGAAATACAATGTACAACAAGAATGACTGTCTTTTCACTGGCAATAATAACTTGCTACTTCCCTGGTGCAGTTTCTATATGAAACTTCAGAGTTATTCAAAAGTCTTCCAAAGAAATTTCGCTTCCCAAAGAACCTCCCCTCGGCAGATTTCTGCAAAACTAAAAGTGACCATAATATACAAAACCTGGACTCCTCCTACACAGATCGTTGTCTGAGATCGAGTTTGATCGGCGGGGTTGCCCTCCGTTGCCATATCGGAACGAAATCCTCTTTCGATTTGCCGATCTCCTCCTTGGACAAAATTCTCACAGGCAAAGGCGAAAAGATTGGACTGAAAGAACCGCCATCGGCGCTTAACTGCGAATTAGACCGGCTTGAAGCAAACTTCTGCAGAAGTGCAGTGTGTAATGCCCTCTCTTTGGTCCCTAAATCTTCCTTCTCATCAAGTTGTCGTGCACAAGTAGAACCTATCTGATCTCTCCATCCACCATTGTCGAAATTATTTTCGTAACTTTGTAGGTCATAATTCTCCCAGTCGCAGCGAGAGGAGTGCACCTGCCTAGCGTGCGCCTTCACCTTCCTTAAGAGCTGTTTCCATAGCGGAGGTTTGTAGTACTCTTCGTTCACATCTATTTCCCACCGTCCGTGTGGTCTGAGCTCAGATTGCTTCTGTGAAATCCGATCATTATGCGAATCCACCGGCCGCACCTCGACGGTATAATTCAAATCCCTACGAGGACCACAACAGCAGCACAGTACTGCGTCAATCGGTCGTGATCTTGGAGATCTTGCTTTGGATTCATCAGGATTGAGTTTTGCAAATGCAGGCGTCCCTGCGCCTCCGATATCCAGAAGATTTGAAACTAAAGCATCTCCCTTAATTCGACTCATCGAACGTCCGCGAGGGAAACAACAAATGCTAGCCTCATCGTCGCTGCCGTGCTCTCCTGATGGCTGGCGCTTGAATGCATCGTTGACAAAATTGGAAATTCCAACGGAGATAGAGTCCGTATTGTATTGCATCTCTCCGTTCGTCGTGCTAAACCAGCCTTCGCCCACGCCCTTTGGTGCCATAACACTGGCTATCTAAGTGATTCAAAAAATATTTTTCGTTTAACGAACAGGAAACAGGAGAGTGTGAAAGGAAGGATCCGATCTATGAAATGTAATGTTCAAAAGAAAGGAGTTATGCATAGAGTCTGGCTGTGTGAGAATGCTGTAGGAAGCCAGGAATTCTGAAACTTTAGGAAATGGTTGCTAAAAAATCACACTCGCCATTATTGAGAGCTTGCTATCATCGTGTAGAATAAGACTCATGTAGATAAACTATACTTTCTAAAGCCAAAGGCTCCCCGGACACAGAGAAAGAAGAACCGTTAGCACGGTCCGATGCTTTTTTCAACTGTCGCGAAGTTGTGATGATGAAAACAGAACAGACCGCAAAAACCGATCTGCTGCTCGAAACAACTTCAGAAGGGATCTCAATGGTGCAAGTTACAAGAGAATAGACGTAAGCAGCTAGATAGAGAGTATAACTCAAACTCACAAAAGAAGATTATCCACACAATTTTCGTGGAAAGAGATGTGAAGAGGATTGACTCTCCGGTACCCCCGATGTAACTAAGAATTTTCACTTGCATATGCCGGCCAAAGATGTCTTAGTTTTCCAACTAAGACACAAAACGAGACTGCAAGCACTTCCTAAGGAGTGGTACGACAAGGACATCGACGTTCCAACACGATGATTTGCAGTAGCAACAAAAAAATGCACTCATAACTTAATTCCACTCTCCAAGAAACTTATCCAAGCACAGTCTGCATGAGCAAGCCACTACTTGAACGAATGTCATCACAACACAAATTTGAAACGCTTCTTAGTGGACCGATTTAGCATCGAACTGTAGCTCCAGCCAGCGGGGGCCTACGCAGACAGCGCTGGCAAGAGAATCCACGTCGATCGGAAGAGCGAAACTCTGTGACACATTTATAAGTGCCTTTTGTTTTGTTTCATGATAAAAATACGAGTTACCTAACCATCGAAGTAACTTCCCTCTTCGAAATTACCGCGCCTACTGTGCGCTTTCATGCCTGCGAAGAGCTCATGAGCCATGTCTCTGACATCAGCCAGTCGATCTTATCGGCAACATGTGGGGCCCTTGCCGACATCGCCGGCACCCGGAGCCCTGCAACCGATGTGCACAAGCCCTCATACACGAAACAGATATACGATCCCAAGACGAACATCAACCGTCGATCTTGAGGATCCGACGTTGTACGCGGTCATAGATCCTTTCACAGTGATGGGCTCCTCCGTTCACCTCATCCTTGACCGCTCATTGCTTGCATCCTACGGTTCGCGAACGTCTCGGATTCAGAGTAGCCTTCCGTGGGATATTTTAAGATTCTCTCTGTAAGGATGGTGTTTGGATGAATTCTGTTCTGAGATAAAACATAACAAGCAACCAAACAGAAAAAGGGAAAACGGGCAAGCAAATGACCGTTGTTTGGATGAATGGCCAGATCACACGGTCCGTTAGCAATTGTTGGCATCACATTGCTTATTATTCATGACATTTATGGTCGGTAGAATACCTAGGTGTCTCAGCCATAATGTAGTTCTGGCAGTTGACCTAGTAACTATACCTTTTTACACCTATTACTCTGGTCCACTTTGATATTGGCATATCACTATAATTTTAGTTTATCCATGATGCCAATTTTGAGTCCACATTATCATAAGTTTAGAACTAGGAATATGGAATCAATATTTTTTTACACAAACATGAATTATTGTGGGTTAAAAAATATCATGTCAGTATGATATCGATAATATCAATATATTGTCAACGTTTAATTATTTTGTAGGTGAGTTTTAATAATTTTATTATACAAGACACCGTATTTTTGAACCCATAGTCATAGGCGTAAATGGTCTAGTTGAAAAATCTAAAGCTTCTTTACCCATCCTTTTTACCTTTGCAAAACATAATACATGATGTTAATACGTTGGGTATGGTATTTAGTGTCACTTACTATTTGGAGTTACATGGTGCAATAAATTTTTATTATAGATCTCTTTTTTTGCCAAAAAAATGTCAAATTGGTTGTTTGGACACTATGTAACATTAAAATCTTTACTCGATAAAAATTTACATGAAAAATAAAATGTTATAGCAATATTTACGTAACTCCAAATAGTAAGTGACATTGCATACAATAAATGGTGTAGTTTGCTAGGTACTTACAAAAACTACAATGGTTTCATAGTACACCCTAAACTACGTAATATCAACCCCCATAATGTCACTCACTCTCTAATATCTCGAAACCCTAGGGAACGGATGTTCGTAGCTCAAATCTCGCTCCTTATTGTCACCTTTCTCTCCCTTATATCACGAATTTTGTCATTAATGCAAACCATCAAAGAAGTCAACCCACACCCTTGCATTGTGCCATGTGTCAATATGTGGAGTGTCACCTTCTTCTTCTTCTTCTGCCACTTGGTGAATGTTGGTGCATGCATCCACCACATCGCCCGGGAAGACGAAGCGGAGTGGACCACACCACACCATTTAGTATGTTGCATTTTGTGTTATTCCATAGTGTCACATGCTACACTAGTTCACTAGTATCACGCATCCATGTTAACACTACAGAACTCCGTAATATCACGTGCACTTTGGTTGCCACAGGTGTGATACTACGGAGTTTAGAGTGTACTTTAGCCCCATGGTATACATAATTCAGATGAGCATGATGAACTATGTTCACACAGCCCAGGCCTTCAGCACAAAAATCATCCACGTATCATCCTTGCGGAGGGGATCTTACAAGATCCCATGGAAGGTTGCCTTGATTTTTGTTTATTTTTGGAGTACAGTAGGCGCATGGCCACCTAGCCACACTAAATATGATATTTAGTGTCATATGGTATTTCAATGTCACTGTGTGACTTTTCGGATGACACTTCTTATGAATAAGTGAACAAGTACTGTCATGACTGATGGATGAGTTCATCCATTGGCCAAAACCTACTTTCTCTTATCAGCAACTTGAGATGAAATATTGTCATGGATGATTGATATTTAGATGAAAAATCACTTGGTAAGTTACAGTAATTGCAACACTGCAAATCTATAATCCCCCCAATAAATTACAAGGAATGACAGATAATTTTGTGTTTGGTGACACCATACCGCATTTTACAAGTAGTATTGAGCAAGACGATTAGAATTGGTGACACTGAATATCATATTTAGTGTAGTTTTTCCGTCAAGTAGAGAGAAGATCTCACGGTCAAGAATCGAATGACCAACCACTCCATTTGGTTTTGGGTACCTCTCCACTATCATCCAATAGTTTAGGGCCATCTCGGACCAAAAGTTACCTTGATTCAAGACTTTGAATAAGCATAGGATGTAAGCAACAAGCTATTAAAGATGAGCGGAGAAGCACATCATCGTAAGGGGACCTATGAGCCACTGTAACATGAGGCTTTGGATCCTTGAGATCAACGGCAAGGTTCTTCCCTGGCTCTCATGTCTAATGTTCTTCAAGTCAACAGTTGGTTGTGTGTCAGTGCCTCTTATTTACTCCCCTCTTTATTGGACTCTTATGCAATTTAGGTAACTTACGAAGATTTAGATAATAATCTAGTTTGCAAATAAGGACTTCACATTTAGGTACACATCACTTTCTAGTTTCATGGTGAATAGAACACCTATGGGTAAGTCCTAATTAGAATCTCTATATTTACCAATATTTATGCTAAAATAACATAACTTTAAATTAACCTAAATGGCATTTCATTCACACCTATAGGCAACTGTACCAAAGACATCACATATCTAGAGTGGGTTACTACTTCTATTCACTCATGGTCATCATTAGACTCACCTTGCTTGCCACATGTCATCACGTCAACATGTCATTTGATAACTACATGTAGTAAGTCAATAGTCCCTACCATGGACTTTAAGTTTAGGTAACCATCCTAGTATGCATGTGGTAAGTTACCACCAAGGTTAGGCACTAATTGTGTTGTTAGGTTATACAGTAGCTATGCAATAACTTAACCTAGCAATGATAACTTAATGTACGAGACAAGTTAACAATGGGCCATGTGTGAATGTAGATTAAAACAACCACAAAGCTAAGAAAAGATACCCACATGTGTGAATCATGCCTAAATGTGACCAAGTTACCCAAGAGTACTAAGTAGGAAAAGAGGAGCAAATGAACTTTGGTTTTTGGTAGGCAAGTATACAAATGAGAACTTGTTTATCCTAAGACTTGTCAAATGTTTTACCCCATTCAAGTTTATAGAGTGTTTAGTATATATTCTTAACTAATATGAACATGATTTAACATGGAAGTCTATAAAGGTTGGTATTGGACAAACTTATAATCAACACTTTGATCATTCATGACTGTTTATTCATATTGTGTTTTAGAACTACATACTAACATGTGTTGAAATCCTCATGCAACTACCAACAAGAAACAACAAAAAGGTGACCAAAAGTAAGATAATATGATATGATTATTTGTGTTCATATGCTTTAATTGATGATTGGTGCAACTATTATGAAGTGGGTTGTAAAGAAGATTAAAAGAACTTCAATTTGTTGCAACAATTGCATGCAAGTGTAAATCTTATTAGTTTTCATCAAGGCTTTGAGTTTGACTGTAGGCACACGCCAATTCAACAAAGTGATTGATTTAAGGTTTTAAGAAGTAACCACTCTTTTGATTGTAATGGGGTCTTTACAAAGATATGCATATCTATACAAATTCAGTACTAGGTAGCCGTGCAAAAACAATAAAGTACTTCCTCACAATCTTCTTTAACACCCTTTTCATTCTACAACTCCAAATACACTTCCCAAAGCAACATCCATCGTGGGCAAGATATGGATGCACCCCACTTTTGCAATGTGTATCATCAAAAATCTAACTCAAAGAGTGTACGAGAGGCTAGGAAATATCAAAGTACAAAAGCAAAATTTCAATACGTTTGTGCATGTTCTTGCAAAACATGGTGATGCTTTTATTGCTACGATAGTTGGAATGGCTTGATATCTAAGGGTCATCATATCCTTTTCAATATGGTCGACATTGTCTATTGGACTTAGTGTATGTAAACTACACCAATTTTGAACAATTTATAGATTGTTAAGATATTTCCATGACTCTTGGCGGGCCACCTCTTGACACACTTCATAGCATTCTTAAGCACATGGTTGGAGTGATGTCCATGGCATGGGCATGCATGAGAGTCTTGATGGGTTAACCATGATTAACCAAGGTTAAGCAACATGATGCTCTTGTACGGAACACTTGGCATTCAATGTATCATGGTAGCAGTGTTTTAGGCGATAATGAAAACTTTTTTTTTTGGTGTCATGCACATGTCCATCATGACGGCGGGCACCCATGGTGGCATAAGCATGACATGCATGCCACATGCACATGATGTGCATGGGGCATACAACATTATGCATGGGCCATAGAACAATATTCTTGCCACCGATTTAGAGTCGATCACATGCAAATGCACATGCAACTTTGGATGTGAAATTAGGGTTTTACAAATATAAGGGCGTCTTCCTCTCACAACGTTTCACAGTAGTGTTGAGTTCCGCGATTTGATAGTTTGGATGAGTGCTTGCATTGATATCATGGAAATGAGTGTTATATGCTACAGTATGAACAATATGTAGTGGATGAGTTCCGATTTGCTAAAAGGAAAAAATATTTGGTTGGCCATGAAACTTGCACCTAGAGCGGAACCTGGGAAAGTCAATTGGACCTACAACATGAGCAAAGATATTTGCAACACAAAATTAGGCACTTTGATGTGCTACACAATGTCTTAGTGTTTCGGTACATGCAATTGGGTTGTCTTTGCAAATAGGTTACCCCTTTGCCCATGAAAATTACCTTGGATCAAAAACCATATTACAAAATTTGATGACTTTGTTTATTCATCCATATAGCAACCGTATTAAAATAACAAAGATTATGTTTTTTATTGTGATAGTAAATCTTGAAAATAGTGTGGAATGCGAATATATTAGGCCCTCTTTACACTAGAGGCGAGAAGCCGTGGAGAAAACCTCACAAGGGCCATGGCTCATCCTTGAGAAGCCAACCTTTGAATTTGATGGCCTTCGGATATAGTGTAAAGTGAGAAGGCCCCACAAAAATCAAATGCTGATTTTTTTAAGTGGTCGTTTTGAAACATTCTTTAAAAAAAAGATTGGTTGTGAGAATTTTGGCCAAATGACCTCCCGGATTTGGCGCAAATTCCGGAGGCCTTGAAAAATGTGCACTTTTGCTGCCACGAAGGACAAAAGTGTTGTCCATGTCACTTTCTCCTCCTTCCATTCCTTGGGCTGAAATTTTTGGGTGTAAAGTGACATTCTTTGGTCTTCTCAGTTTCTAGGCCTCCCATTGGCTAACATTTCTTTCCTCACGGCTTCTCGCCTCTAGTGTAAAGAGGCCCTTAGCTTGGGGTGACGTAATTGCACATATCAGTGTAAATATCTGACTTGGGGCAAACCCGGGAAGGCTCTTTCTGAAGAAGGCATCACAATAGCATCCGCAAAAGGAATGTGCCCTCACATGGCATCTTTGCACTCCAGCAGAGCCCTACATTGGGTGCCCATACCCATGCCCATGCCCAAACCCACCCATGCCCATGGGTTTTGGGTGGGCATGGGTTCGATATTATTGAGCATGGGTGGGCATGGGTGGGCAAGGGTTCGATATTATTGGGCATGGGTGGGCATGGGTGGGCAAGGGTGGGCATGGGCATGGGTGGGCCAAGACTTGGTGTAGGCGGGTAATGCACATTACACAATTTTTGAATACATTGGCGACAATTTTAATAGCATGGGTGGGCATGGGTGGGCATGGGTTGGCACGGGTCATGCTATGGGTGGGCATGGGTGGGCATAGGTCGTTGCTGATGGGTATGGGTGGGCATGGGTACAAATTCGAAGGAAAATGTTGAGCTCTGCACTCCAGTGAAGTGCTGATAGCACCTTATGGCAAAACTTATTACCAAGTGGCACGTAAATTACACACCACGATTTCACATTTTCAAATAATAAAAAATGGAAATAAATTAACTCAAAAATAAATACATCACATATGCACCCAATTAGTACCCGAAAGTTACGCCTATATTGGATTATCCCAACTAGTGCATGCTACTATTCAGAGTTACGCAGTGCAATAACATCTTAGGTAGGAGTTCAATTTTTACTAACGAAAGTTCAATAGGTTGTTCGGAGATTATAGAACATAAATTACTTTACTTGGTAAGATTTACATTCTCATTACATAGTTATAGCATTGCATAACTCTGATAGTAACACATACTTAATTGGGAAATCAATGTAACCCGATGATCTTCACCGTCAATACGTGAATGAATGGGTGGCAAAAATGAATGGGTTGGATGAGTTAGTTTCAGTACATCTAGAGTTGAGGAGACTTGAATGAAATGAAATGAAATCGATCTTAGAATTCAGGAAGCCAAAAGACAAATGTGACTAAAAGCACATAAGGATGGTTTCAAACTGGTTAATTCTCTAGAGTGGCAAAGTGCGGTAGCCTCCGCGAGATAGAGACTAATGTCAACTTGATGATCCAATTGAGTGACTTTGTGTTAATTCTCATAAACTAAAGGGTTTGGGACTAAACCCATGGTTTCATTTGCTTTACTTTACAAATAACTCTAATTAACCTAAAAGACATGAAATCTTCAACAAAAAATTCTTATTAGAAAACATGCCATCATGAAAACATTTAGTGGAAATACAACACTTACCTTGGGATGGTCCACATTGAATCATTTTTTTCTCTCTGAGTTGAAGTCAAATTTGATGTGGTCAAATCTGCTTTCTCAAACTTCAACTTCCCTTTATAATTATGTTGGCGACTGATTCTTGCTCTTTAGTGAAACATTATCATGCACACTTCAATGTGGAGGGATGCAGTGGCCTGGGGGGGGGGGTCATAATCTTGTCATTTTTTGGTTCTTGCCATTTCACCAACACATGAAAGCATGCCCTAAGCACACTTCACTTGTTTATTAGGTCACCCTAAGAAACACAGGGTGACAAGGGCATGTCTTCTCGAAGCCAACCTCTCATATCCATTGCAATCATGTAAGGTAGAAATACCCAAACCGGTTAACCACCCTCTACCCGTGCAGTGTCATTTCTGAAACCGATCATGGCGAGGCTGGCCACTTCAATTCATGTACACTTAGTTTAGCCAAATTTAGTCATGTTTAATGTACTCATGAGTTAACCGGTTTAGGTGATGTTCTATATGGAAATGCGGATTACCGTGTTCGGTGTGAGCAAAATTTAGTGAACAAGTAGGGGGTTTGACAACTTTCCACTTTGAAAAATTGTAGCATTTTTTGTATAGGGCAGAAAAATATGAAACAACTTGCATTCTTCATGAATCCTTCTCTTCTATCTTGGAAAATTATCTCATGATTGTAAGACCACATCTTCAATGCGAATCACCTCAATTGCACGGGTTATGGTATGTCTACCTTAATACCCTTCCCACTTGACAAGAGAAAGAAAGATGTCTCAAGGAGAATGTCGAATTGGTGTGCAGGTGGTTGTGGAACAAATTAGATTTTGCCAGAATCCTGACTACATTATTGACTCATCTGGGTTTATCACAGTAGGACTTCAATAAAATGAGCATAATTTCAAACTCCAGGAAGCCAAAAGACTCAGATAGAACTAGAAGTACATCAAGGTGGGATCAGTTGAATTAATTCCCTAGAAAAACGGAGTGCAGTCAGTCACGGCCTCTCTGAGATGAGTTGCATTCATTTATTCTCATCTTAGAATAGTTTGATTTATTTTTTCTGCACAAGTTACAGAACATTGTTCAACTATCTCACCTAAATGCCTTCCTGAATATAGAAGAGGCTTGGCCCGGGGAGAAGCAGTTTACTGTGCGACATATGCTCAAGTAATTCCTTGGAAGAGGAAGTGTGTCACCTGTAACTTGCCGGTGTCTTATACTTATGGTTGCACCCATCTCAAGCACTTTTGAGGGCTTCGGTTAGTGAGCATCTCAGCATCGTGCAGGGCTTAAGTTGGCACTTATGGGGTAGTATTGGCTCCTGAATTACTTCAAGTGGATTAGGGCCACTTTACACATGAGCCAAGAGCCGTGACCATGAAATTGTGAGAGCCCAAAAGAAAGTGTCCAAAGGCCGTCCCAAGACACCTCCAAAATCATCTAGTGTGATCACGGACCCTCAAGTGTAGTGTGAAGTCATATGTGACTGGCCCCCAATCAAATGCTATTTCAATAAATGTCTATTCATGTGGGTCCTCACACATGATAAAATAGTGTCACGGTCTCCCGGTTTTGTGTTAGGCCTACCTCCAAGAGGTGGTTTTTGAAATAGTCCAAATGACCATGAAACATGATCCATTCGATGCCATGTAGGAATCCATGTAGATGTTACATCCATCTTGCATTCACATACTCCGTCGGTCCCTCAAGCATAGTGTGAAGCGAACTTGGACTGGCTCCACCCTTTCCACCAATGAGAGTGCTTGAAGTGTAATAGGCACGGGCTCTCAGTCTCATGTGTGAAGTGGCCTTTAGACACTGATTACATGAGACTACGTTGGTAGATGTGGGCCATGTGGCACGGCCCGGCCCAAGTTTGTTAGCCCCATGATGTTTTTAGAGATAAAGATTTCTTTCAAGTTTATGATTTTAAACAAGTGAATTAACAACTTGGGCTCTCCCTGCTGCCTTCTACTATAAGGTATGAGAGCCTTAAACCAAGAAGTTAAGGTATTTGGCATATATGTGGTAGTTGTATGAACCGATTTATTTTTTATTCTCATGTAGGAAAAAAGAGACCATATGTAGTGCAATTTTGTTTATGGTTTTCCCCCCCAAACAAACTTTGAAATAAAAACAAGATTTTGAAGCGAAAATTGTGTTGGCACCCAAAACCGTTAGGGGGCCTTCATGTTCACATCTTGAACATTCTTAAAATCAACATGTACTTATTATGCAAGATATTGAGAGTGTGAGTTTTGAGCGATGTCTTGGTTTAAGGTGCTCCTATCTTAGTTGTCAAACCCCACCGAATCTCCAACATGTTGGAAGACAACCAGCTAGGGCAAGTGGTGCTTCTACTTGTTTGTCCTACAAACCACAATTGCTTGGTAGCTTTGTGACAATGGTAAGCCCAAGTTTGGCCTGAATCTAGCTACAATGAAGAATCTCTAGTGGATAATTCGTAACGTATTCCAACCAACAAAAATTAGGCGTGGAGTTGAGGGGGAGGACACACATTTGAAAACACTAGTTTTGAAACATAATTAAGCCGAGGTAAGAGAATTTTGGTCTTGACATGTGCCTAACTCCGAGGAGGTTGATTTCTCTTTTATTGGTTTAAACCGTCTATTTCCGACCCCTATCGGAAACAGACATCTTAAGCCTTGCAAAACCACTGTCTTGGACCGGAGTTGAAATCTGACATTTATACCCCCAAAAAGAGGGACCAACCTCGGAACCAAGCTCCTTGAAGTTAGGCACATGTCAAGGCCGAAATTCATTTACCTTCACCTACCAAACTCCATTTCGAAACCGGCATTTTGGAACAAGTGTGGCCTCCACATGAATAATGTTAGTTACGTATACATCCAGGGTCCACTGCAGTTTTGAAGGATTTTATCACTGAGCAGTGTGTTACCAGATCTTTGGTTGAGTAGGCCAACCTTTGTGATTAGGGTTTATCTCTCAGGGAATCTGCATTGGGTGTGAGAACTAGAATGGGTCCTCCAGCCACTAAGACTGGGTCAGAATGAAACTGACCTTGTGGGGACGCAAATAGGGATGTAAAAAACAAGTTTCAGTTTTGCAAGTCAATCCATAACATTATTCAGATCCATAACATTGTTCTGTGGGACTGACAATATTTTGCAGAATATTCCATCATGCAGGCTGAATATGGGGAATATTCTATAGAATATTGTCAATCCCACAGAACATTGTTATGGATCTGAATAATGTTATGTCCTTGTGCAAATTTGATGGGAAAGTGATGTTTTCTTTAAGTTTTAGGGCACGAACTCTCTATGGTGCTTTTGTTTTACAGTCTAACCTCGTTAGTACGACACTCGTTTATACGACACCCTCGATATTGCGACACATTTTTGCGCGACCAAACTTTTTAGTTCAAAACTCCCTCTTTTATACGACTACGACACTCGATAATACGACATTTAGAGCCTGCATTTTGTCATATTAAAGAGGGAATAAATGCTAAAATTCCTTTCATCCATGTCATGTACATCTAGAATACATCCATTTTCACTTGGGAACTACTTGAGAACTTCACTTATCATTGGGAACTTAATGATAATTAGGGTTACTTAGTGTAGAATGGACATGGTTAGGGATAGAGTGGCCTCTTGCCTAGTATGTTGCCTTGTACATGGGTGAGATAGTATGTCTTGTGCACTCTCTTGCATTCTTGTAGTCTGAAATTCAATTTTCCACAATCTCCAATAGAATGGAATGTTGATTTTGCCCTAGTTGATGAAAGGGAGAATAATATAATGCGAGAACAATCACATGAACTTGGTGCTCTAATTTCAAAGTTGCGATTGGGTGATGATGAGATTGTCATTTGAGACTTATATTCAAATGGAAGGGGAAGAGATTACAGAGCTAGAATTGAGTATTGATGAGTTGGTGGATGCCGCTTTCGGAATCAATCATGCACAAGGCTTTGATCTTAATGTTGATTTGCATTCAATAGATGTGGATGATGTTGCTCCACCTACAAATGAATAAAGCTCAGTGATACTAAACGTCATGCATCATTGTTGTCTAATTTCTTATTAAACAACTCTTTACATTTTGGTGTTAATGAAATTCTTAGTTTTGAAAAGCTATTAGGGAATTTAGATAAGATGACAATTGTTAACTTAGGTAGGCAAAACCAGAGATCTTTGAACTCTTATTTGAAGAGTTCTTGAGAATATTTGTATTTGTTTGAAGTTATGAGTTATTATTTCAAACAATATATATTGTTTAAACTCGTTGTATATGTTTTGAAGCTCATATTTCTTATGTTTTTGTATTCCCTCGATAGTACGACAATTTTAGGCCATTTGTCATATTAAGGAGAAGACGACACCTTGATAATACGACCCTTTTTTGCATTTCCCAAAGGTGTCATACTAAAGAGGGAGAACAGTACACACATTGAATTTGCAAATGAAGATGAAGTTGCCACACACAAGAGAGTTATCCTTTCATTCAAATTGGAGTTTTGGTTGGGTGTTGGTTGTTTTGCATACAATTTTTTGTTTGTTTGGTGAGTTTTCGATGCATGCTTGATGTTGGTGTGGAGGTTAGAATAAAGAGCTTTCTATTGGTTCATAGAGGACCAAACTCATTTTGGTATGCCACGAGGTGCTAAAATGAGTTTGAGCCCCAATGAACCGATTTAGAATGTTCTTTGTTCAAACTATTGTTGGTCTAGTATATAAGTGAATGCATAGTATCAATTTAATGGTATCAAAGAACCTACCCGTGCATTTAATCCCAATAAAAATTGTAATACCAAATTATAATACTATTCAAATATTGATATTGGTGAGTATGTCAAGGTGAGAATCTTTGTGTACCCAAGTTTATTATTTGGGTCAATACCATTCTAAACCATATTGATGTAGGGCAATTTTTCCTATGTATGAAGGTTTTTGCATGATGGTATATAGAGCCGAATGGTATAAAAATGAACATACCATCAAATACCCATATTCTACTAATATCAGTATATGCGAAATCCTCATTATAGAATCATGTATGGTATCAAAAAAACACGATACCACTAACACTAGTTGAAACCTCCACATCGACTACAACATGCACCAAAAAGTTACTGAACATGAAAAGTTTTGTATCCAAGACAACCAGCTCCCAACCAAAACACCAGTTGAATTAAAGGATAACCCTATTACATGCCATTCAAATGCTACAAAGCACAAAGCTTATTGAAGTCGTGTGTAGAAAGCATTACATTTCTATGTCAAGCCTCCCATTTCTAGTTGATTAAGGGAAGACAAAGGCGATTCTTCAAAATCTCTTCAAGTCCCATGCTGTGAATTTCATTTATCCTTGTTGTAATTGGTTAGATGGAGTGAAGTAGTCACTTCAAACAACCAGCTCTCATGACGAACATCAAGACAATCTTCCAGAAGAAAATATAAATTCTGTAACTAATTCCTGTTGTAAGACACAGCTGACTCATGTACTGGTACCCTTAGAAAGGGAATGATCCAAAGAAATTATACACGTGACAATCAAAATCAGATGTATAATGTCATGGATCATTGTAGTCATTCATACCCAAATGTATCACCCATGACTTCTCAAATAAAACTCTTCCACGCCCATCTGCATGCCCATCCAGGATACTTGTGTATTCTAACAGAGGCGAAGCCTTGTACCATCTTATAATAAGTGTTTCAAAAGAAATGCAGGGGTCCACATGGTTGATCACCAGTAAATTTGGTACAGGATTTGTTATAGCATGATGATGACCTTGGAACACACCAACTTCTATCATTTCAACAAAGAAATAAATGCATTTTCCCTGCATTCGCACCCAAAAAATCTGAACTACTTCTGGTTTCCAGTCATTGACCAGTCCATAAGAAAAGTCCGGGTCGTAACAAGACTTGCATTGCAGACTACCCAATCTCAATGTGGACCCTTCAATTTATGAATACACCCTTTCAGTGGGTTGGAATTGAACAACTTTTGATCTCTGCTTAGTGACCTCGAATAGCTGTGGGTAAAGCAGTTCTTTGACATCTTTCGCAAGGTCATTGCAGTGACCTATGAAGAGCCATAGGAGCTTCCTTACTCTTACCTCTATAATTTACATGGAGTCTGCAGAAACCTTGAAATAGTATGGATAAGTCCAGTAATTAAGATGTGGACCTCAAAAATTTACCAAACAAAGGTTTTGTATCGTTTGCAATGGCCACCAAAACAGAAAGGTAATGCTAACTCCGATATTATTACATTCCTGCATTGTCTGTCTTATTGAGAGAGAGGAACCCATTCAAGAGAAACTTCCAACTCCCCCCTTTCAACATTTTGAAGTTTCAAATGCACATCCTGTTTGATTAGGCCATCAATCACCTCAATGTTGCTGTCCTCGATGAGCGCATTGTCACTTGTTGACAGCCATCTGCCAATTTGCTCACAACCAAACTCTTCAAACATTCCTTGGTGCATCTGTGCAGCCAATATGAGAGGGTTGAGATCCACTTCTGCTTCCCCCATTGAATCATCAGCTGAAAATACATCCTTGTCGAATACTTGCTGCACAAGAGAGAAAGTTTTAACATGTCATCAACTATCAAAGACTTTCAAACAATCCAGAATGATGCCAGCACATTGCAATCCCTCCTAGTTAAAAATGCCTGAAACAAAACAGGCACTAGCAATGCCCCAGTAGCAGAAACTGGGTTTTACAGTTGCCCAGCTTCAAAATACTTTTAGAGACCACTTCATGATTACCTCAAGTGATCTACAAAATGAAGAGTTGTCATGGAACCCAATTGTGTGGATTGTTTGCAAGCAAGAGAAACATAAACAATCATCAAACAGTAAAACATATGCTCTTAAGTCTGAGGAAGAGGTTTACAGACAAAGTTACCAGACGTTGACTGAACACAAGAAGCTAATGGGTAGGTCTGTGTGAATCTATGTCAAAAATGTTATCATCGAAAAGAATGAATAGAGGCTCCACATTTGGCTTCCTTGACTTATAGCTCATAACCATTGTTAAGATCAACAAGAAATGATGTCCAACACTCTACACACATCAATACTTTAAAATGGGAATAAATTTCTGCATACAAATATGAGCTTCAATTCAGTTTACTAAGCAGAATGAAAGATTATCCTAATAGTGTCAATCGCACTTACTACTTTCAGTGGCTGAGGGGGGCTTGGAACTGAAAGTGTTAGCTCTTCATCCCATACTGGGTTCAAGTTCCTGTTTATCACTCGAGTTTGTGCAGACTGCATAGCACACAAAATCCACTTGTTCAGATTTGACAGAGAAGGAAGAAAAATAGTACTTATATCTGACATCTATGTAGAGACATCGTCCAAAAATTGTTTAGAAAACTCGTCCAACATGAGTACTATGTAAAAATATGTTATAAAATTATAAATCCCCAAAACAAAGAAGTGAAGCCTATGAGATACTACATTAATATTATATACCTGAGCTCCAAGGGTAGCCACAACGTATGGGTCACTGGATAGCAGATCACGGACAGCCAAGCTTATGCCTCTCACAATTTTAACCTTCAGAGTTCCCAAAAACTCCACCTTTGCAGCCTACAATATACCAAGTCAAAAGCTATATTCACAATGAAATGTTTCCTGTGAAAACTGTGCATTGTAATCTGAAAACCCACATTACATGGTTGATTATAGAAGTCAATCATAAAGGAACTACACTGAATTGTCCTCATAGTGTGAGCCACAATATTTCAGTAGAACCCATGTTAATTTTCAACCCGTGCCAAATCAGTACTTTATAGTGTGAGTGACTACTTTATTTTGTGCTACTTATGTCCTTGAACTAATACTCAAGGTGTTGGGGAAGTCTCCAGGAAGACTTAAGGGAAGACCCGGGGTATTGGGACCATGTTATTTCCACCCTGACTAGACAATTACAGTGGCCCACATTCATTATTTCCGCATTGATTATCCACCCACACTAATAGGACTATTTAGTGGATTTACTATATATATAATGCATAGCATCACATATGACAGCATGATATCCTGCCAGTTGTTACTAAAGTCTTACACTCAGCATTACAACTTTCAAGACAATGGTAAATGACATTTGATGCAAACACTACCTAACCCTAATAAACATTGGATACACAAACGTTAGTTTTGCATGGAAGGAGGTTAGGGTTTAAGTACCGTGCTCGGGTTGGAATTGGTGTGAGATAACGAGGCACCACTTTGGCGACTTACAGACGATAGTGAAGAAGTACTCTTGAAACTCAAATTGTTACCAGATGGAGCCTCACTTTTTAGGCTGTGGCTGACCGCATTGCTCTCTCTGCTAATTGATGCGTTGTTATTGTTTGATCTGGGAACTGGATTGCTGTTCCTGCTGATTGAAGAAATAGATCTCATAGTGCGCACTGGATTATATTCCACTTGCGTGTGACCAGATGAACGCGAAGGAGAATCGTCGCTTGTACTGCGCACTGGTTCGCTGTCCACTTGCATGTGGGCAGATGACCGCGAGTGAGAAGCTGATTTGATCTTTAATGTCGGTTTCAAAAACTCCTGGTCCTCGTACTTCCGCCTACACAAATCCATCCATGTATGTATTTTGTGTGAGTTTCATGAGGAGTTGCTCGTCATACAATAGAGTTATCCTCTAATTCAACATGGCTTTTGGTCGGGAGTTGGTTGATTTGCATACAACACCTTCCATGTTCTGTAAGTTTTCAGTGCATGCTTGGAGGTAGTATAGTGTGGAGGTTTGAACGACAAACATTCTACATCGGTTCCATTGAAGGTCGAACTCATTTTGGCATGTCAAAATGGTCCTAAAAATGAGTTTGGCCCTCGATGAACAGAAACAGGTTACTGCTCTTCATTCACATTCAAACGCCACATCCGAGCATGCACCATTGCTTATTGATACTGTATGCACAACAAGTAATGGACCATCATAAGGGACCAACTACTTCCAACAATAGTCCCATGGAGTTGAAGGATCGAACTCTGATGATCAATCTGTGTTCGAGCAGAGTAACATCACAACATTTGTAGAAGAAATTATCTTCCAAAACATAAGAAGTCAGTGGAATGAGGGCAACTACACCATTGATGACTCGAAACTGTGAACAACAGATTAGGGTTTTACCTTATATAGTCAGAGCGTGCTTCAAAAGATGAATTTGCATTGAGTTTCCTGGTTCCAGAGGGTATGCATGCTTCATAGACTGCATTTGCTGATGCATTGCCACCAATTGCCTCCATAACTTCAACTTGCTCTTCCGGCCATTCATCCAAAGTCACAGAGGCCACCTGAGGCAGTAGTCCAATCATCCAGAGTCAAGACACAACAAACACTCTCCCTTCATACATCCAGATCACATGGAAAGTTTTAATTTCAGGCAGGATTGGACTCTCTGAATTGGATGCACACCTTTCTCAACGCATTGGAGTACTAAGTTTTATTGAGCTGCATCACATTAAATCACAGCAAAAATCATCACAAGCTGAATGAAAGCTGATGAAAAAATGATTTACTCTCGAGATATGCACACCAAGGCTGCGGTGGACGCCGCAACACTTCGAACATATGAATACTCCAATGGTCGTTGATCTGCATGTCAATGTCGACCGTGAAGTTCAGTAAGAGAGATTCTTTCCAAGCCAACAGTTCAATCGTGCTGCAGATGATAACTGGACATGTAAAATCTCAGGACCTCTACCCTAAATCAAACATAGAAATAATCTGGACACCTATATTTGAGTCGTACGTGATCAATTAGATTGGACTACGTGCTTAACATATGCTAGCCATTCTAGACTCAATAGTCAACATGATTGGGGGACCTATGTGACGACTTAATGAGCACAAGGATGTTCACTTTGATAATAAATAAGATATTCATATGAGCTCCAAAAATTGTGAGGCAAATGGCTACAGACACGATTTGGATTTGCTAATCATCTCGCACTTATTGCAAGTTTCATATCCTATGAGAAGTGGGTGCAGAGAGAAAAGTATCTGAATAAGACACGTCTACCTTATATGCATGTCAGATGAAGTGTAAATTGATTACCTTTGGCCAAAAATAGCACCACATGTCATCATGTGAATGATTGGAACCTTTTAAAAGATGACGTGGGAAATGAATTTAGGCACAAGCCCAAGCGGACCTACCTCATCTGCCTACAGCATGCATAAAACAGCATTTCCCCACTTCATCTACTTTCATATACCTAAACATTTAGAGTGAGAAAGTGCAGAGAAAATCTTACGCCCATTTCGGGTCTGGTGCCCCACAGTCGGCACAAACTCGGTTGTCCGGTTGCTGCAATAGCCGCTTGAGGCTGCTCATTGCTTCCTTCTTCGTAGAGAAATTCTAAGATAAATGTCTTGTCACTCCTGTCAGAAGTAAATCTGTGACAGGACAGGTTTTGGAAAAATTCAACAGCTGTACTTCACATGATGAAAGTGCTTAACCCTAAAACGTTTTTAACGGTTTCGTACTGATAGAGTATTGTCTATTTATAGTGGAGGATATAAAATCTTCATCAATTTCTTGCCGTGTTACTGTGTGGGTGTCAAGAAGTGTAACCTTCCAAGGCAACAAGTTATCGTAATTAGTCGCATCAGAGTATATATTCACGTCGTACAACCACAAAATGCCGAATGTGTGAGAGGCCCAAATCAGGCTCCAGGGTTAAACCCCAACGGTATATTGAGCCTTCAGTGACAACCAACACAACATGTTCCTTAATTTCTTCTTGTTACCATCAGCTCCAACAATGGCAATCTATCTTCACCAATTACACTAAAACCTCACCTCTGATCCTTTATGTGATCAAGTCTCGTCCAATATATATAGAGCCTCTGCTAAAATTTCTTTGGCGAGGTAGGATGAATCGTTTCAGCAATGCCACATGTGAGCTTCGAAAAGATAAGGAATTGAATGAACCAAAACAGCTACAAGGATTCAATGCTTCTGCACAACAGCCAAAGGAAGGCTCCATCAGATCAAAGTTACACAGAAACAACTCTATAAACCAGGAAACCCCGTTAAACCCACCTCAGGTTCATGGAGTGGGGACCGCGTTGAAATCCTTCACGAAAATGGTTGGCATTGAAAATGGTAATCCATTAGTTTCAATTGCATGAAACTAATGGATTACCTGCGACTAGTGGCAAAATAATAAAAGAGGGCAATCCAAAGCAAGTTAAGAGCCTACAAACACTGATATAAGAGATCCTTAAATCCTGCAAGACCTGCGTTGGCGGAGGCAATTGATGGGCCACAAAATACAACAACTGAGGATTGCATCCACCCAAAGCAAAACAGCATTAAAATCCACAACCAATACACAAATCAGAAAATTGGTAGAAAATCATAGATGTAAGGGTAAGAGGATAACGCAAGACCTACTTACATCTCCGGAGGCGATGAATGAATAGCCCACAAATTGCAACGCCTGAGAAATTTGAAGTGCTTCTAACTAAAGAAAATCATCAACCAGAGCGATCCGGAGCACTAGAATTGCCAAGACAGAAAAATGGGTAGAAAATTACTGCAGATGCAAGGGTGATGATGTGATCATGCAAGACCTGAGTTTCTGAAGACGATGGACTAGTGTCAGGGAGATTTTTGGACATAATCGGTCAAAATCCTAGTGTATCCAAATCCAACCAGTTACATGTTGTGATCTTCCGGTTTTTCTTTAATATTTAAGATGTATGCAAAGATTCCTCTAAAATGATGGGTAATTGTCCTGAAGTCTTCAACTTGAACCGGTTATTGCCCAGACTCAACCGGTTCATCTGTAACTAGCGGTCGGTTCTCCCCGTTCCTTGCGATGGATGGATCATGGCCCAAAAATCATGGATGCATCAAACTAATGGAGAACAGCAATGCAAAGCAAAGCAAAAGCTTTTTTTTCCAAAAATGATTAGAAAAAGATAAGACTTTATAAGGGATACAAGAACCATAAATCACCTGAGTGAGTCTCCGGACTCACAAATTGCAACAACTCCTTTTAACCAAAGGAAAACAGCAATCCAAAACCCACCAAAAAACAAATCAGAACATCGGTGGAAGATTCTTAGATGCAAACGTCAACAGATCATGCAAAGACTTGAACTTCTAGAGGCTATCAGACGCCTAGAGCGAGAGATGTTTAGGAAAAAATAAAAATGGGTGACTTACTTTGTGTGGTGCCGTGTGTCCCGCCATAGCCACAGAAGCTTTGGGGGAGAAGAAGGAGGCCAGGCCCCAATCCAGATCCCCAACCACATACGCAAACCAGGTCCTGAAAAGTTCGCAGCACCTCGGTCGACATCCGTAACCTGAAGATATTCAAACCGGACCGCTTTGAGTCTGTACCTTTATTTCATAACTTACAGATGCTTTTCAAAATTATTTTTTTAGCATGAAGATGCCAAATCGCATAGGCACACCATACTACCACCATTTGAGGCAAGCTTTTAACATGGATGGATGAGAGGTAAATTATGCACATATGCTACACTTTCCTCTCGACTCTTCTAACAAGGTATGTAAGTGTTATTCGGTTTGTTTTTCATATTCTCCAACTTCTATTGGTTAGATTTGCACAATGAAACTTGTGTTGCATTAGCAAATCTAGATGAAGTAGTAGCAAAAATCACATTGAAATACAGACCTCCCTTGATTTAGTTGTGCTTATCATAAGTGTATGTTAGTCGATTCCTAAAGTAAGTACGCAACTGCTCCCAATTGTGTTCCCTCGTGAGTGTGGAGTAGGTAACAAATTTGAAGACATAGTCCAATCTCTTGTGACACATGTGTCCTTCTAGTGTTTGTTCTTTGGTCCTCACTGAATCACATGCCAAGAAAATGCAAGTGTCCGATTAAGAAAAGTAATCAAATAACACTTGCACACCTTAATAAGTTTTGGTTGGTTCATCTCAATCTACTTTGAGGTCATTGACATTAATTTTGATCAAAAAATAATAAATATATCAAAACTATATAAGTTAAACTCAATGTAAACTATTAGAAACAATGGCAATCATTTCATAGGATGAAAAAAAGGTATGCTTGCCATAGTACAATAACGTCGTGTGTTTGAAAGCCATGGGTACCTATATTGGTTCGGTAGATTTTGTGGTACTTGTAGGAAAACGGATAATAATGGCTACACTGAGCTTTACAAAGCACAATCCAACACAATTTAGATCTTAAGTGGACAGATGCAATAACAACTTGTTCCGTAATATTTTATCACATTTGATCATATGCCATACTATAAAGAAATCCATTGACAACCGAAATTCGCAAAGCTCGTAAAAATCCCCAAAAAAATTGATGAGATTAACCTTAAACCCTAAACCCTAAACTTACGTTTCTTATCAAGTTGAGGCAATTTATACCATTCATCAATCAGCTATTATGAGTTTTACTATGTTTGATGCAATGTGGAGTTGAGAATAAACATAGCATTGTTGAGTGTGGTCTTCTTGTTATGTAAGACCGAGTATAATAAGAGAATGATCCGTGCGTGACACTAGCATGTATGTAAAATCAGGTTGAATTTATGACCACTACACCATTTATGGTATTTAGTGTCACATACACTATTGCAAAGGGCCTAAACTAAATCCTTATAGGTCTCAAAGTGTCACGCCTGCCAATTGCCAATATGATTCCATTTGTCAACATAAGTAAAAAAAATTTAAGTGAATTTTTTTCTACATCATGACATTTAGAGTAGCACTTCGGAATACTTTAGGCTGGGGGGGGGGTAGTCCTTGGTTGGAGTAGCAATATACGTGCGAACAAATGATAGGGTATTTTAAAAACATGGGGGCTAAAAATTATAAATGGACTTAAGAGTAATATAGGGTATCAAAAATGGCATTGGACATCTTTAAAGTACTATAGGGTATGGAATAATAGGTAATTTGGAATTATAAGTAATGCAAGCCATTTTTCTATTAACCCAAAGTAAAAATTGACATAATGATAGCATGTGAAAAAAAGAAGAGAATTGGAAGTAATACCCCCCTATAAAATAGTGGTTGTTCGCACCTATATCCTTAACTTTTTAACACACTGCCCCCCCCCCCCCGAGACTTTAGGTGATAGTCTTGCATTTTAGTATGCAAGGGGAGGATATTTTGAGGGCACTAATGGCAAGTGTCATTCGTGTACGCTTTAGTCAACTTGTAAACCATTTTGTAACATAGGCATGCGCCTCATAACACTATTGAACATACTCATGCCAAGATATTAGTAAGCGCACTTGAACACCAAGTGTCATGAGGTGACACTTATGGTGAAGTTGTTAGTCATCAGTGTAACCTAGCATACGCCTCAAAATAGGGTAAGTGACACTATTATGCATGTGACACTAAATACTATAACGGTGTACTTGATCTGAACTCATGGCTACTATGAATAGAAACATAACACTATCAAAGTGCTTTCCTATAAGTAATGTTATGGGAGTGTACATTGTTCATGGGTCACATACACACTACAAAGGTGGTCATGGTCATGGTTGTGGTTGTGGTTGTGGTTGTGGTTAACCACCCCTATCAAGCACAACTGCAACTTCTTAAATTCAAACTTGTCTTGTGTGAATCCTTGTGTTTTGTGGTTGATGATGGGGTTGATCTTTTAGTTTGTAATCTATCATTGGTTTAGATGTCGGGCTTGAGAGGGCAAAAGTGATTTTATCCTTGTTGGCGTCGGAATGTAGTATTAAAGTGGTTTCCTCCTCAACTCTCTACCCAAACCTTGGTCTTGAAGCCCTATAGTGATGCCACATGAGCATGAACAATGGTTGCATCCGGTTTGAGTTTAGGTGCTTGAAGTGCACATAGTCAAGTTCAAATCCTCAATTGTACTCTTGCTCACATTGATCTTTTTTTTAATATGTGAGTCGATCACATATTAAAATCACACTAAGTGTTGGACTCAAAGCACAGTGGGAACAAGCCACTTGCTCTAGATGATAACCAAGTTTGGATGGTTTATGAGAGGATAACATGATGAAAACTAGGAGTTAGATGCATACTATGAGACCACATGCTACCTAAAAATAAAATAAGAATGAGGTAGTCAATCTGAGCCATCCAATGAGATCTAATGGCACAATCCCAAGTTTGTCCATGCATAGCTTGGTTTCGGTAGGAGCTGGTGAGTTGGAGAGGTGGTTGTTGGGGGTGGTTAGCATTGATAATGCCTTTTCCATGGAAATGTATTTGAAGAAAATAAACCACTACCACTATCATAACCACAAACCATCCTTATTGTAATGAACTTAGTGTAGAGCAAATGAAAAGGAGGCATAACACCTTATGTTGCATCACGATACCCGTGATCAACGTTAGGCCAACGGGCTCACATTCATGCCGGTACTTAGATACGGGCGTTATTTTTATTTTATTTTATTATAGAGCAAATGAAGGCAAGATTGATAAATTGTAGTAGACATGAAAAGCATTGATGCCAAGCAAAGGGGGGGCAACATGACCATGGACATCCCAAATTTTGGACTTTATGCATCCGAAATGAGCTACATTCAACTCATTGCACCTATTTAGTGCTTGGCCATGGACTTGAGGAACTTTGTCACACCCAAAATTAAATTTTCTTGATGGCAAACCATGGTGCATTCACACCATTGTCCTGCATGAGTAAATGAGGCCACCAAGTTGAAACTAGGATGCACTCCACAATGTACATTGCACAAGCCATCATCAAAATGGTGAAAAGTTGGTTGTACTTGCACATTGAATTTCACAAGCACTAAGATCGATCATTTCAGGTGTCCAAGCAATGGGTACTTTATTACCTCGTTGCTTATTCATTGTCCTTCAAATCTCTCGCAACAAGTGTTGGTGATGTTGCAATTATTCATTTTGTGAGCATCTCTCAAAACGTTGCAAAGTTCAACATGTTCATGATACTCAATGTTTAGCAATACACTAACACTAATAATCTTTGTACACTTGGGGGTTGAGAAATATGCTAGACATACTACCATCAACATAACCCATGTAGGGGCGCAACTGAAGAAAGATATTGAAGGAGCGAGCTTATGTGGTCACTCTTCTTAATTAGACACCTACATTTGAGTAGTATATGACAAGGCTTACAATGAAAAACATACACTCAAAAGACACATGTTACAATGAGATTGGACCATGTGCTTTAAAATATAGACACCATTTTGGGTTTAATACTTGACAAGATTGAGAAAATTTATGTGATTGTTCAAATTTCAAAGATAAAAAAGAACTTCACTTTGACCTCTTATAACTTTTACATCTTAACTCTGATTTCAAAAACTTCAATGATAAACTTTGTGATTTGCAATTGCTGGTCATTTTAGACAATTTTCAATACGTTGGAAGTGCCTGTAATAGGGCCACACAATGCTACATTTGGAGATGGTGTTCAAGATCTTCCATCAGCAATATTGTTAGATGATACTACTGCTATTTTTGAATATTCTGAAGCCTTGTATATCATAACTAATATTCTCGGCTGCATGTATTGCTTGAATCATAAAGGGATCACTGCCGCAAGAAAAATAATTTTCAGTCACAGGTGAGTTTATGTGCCCTTCCTACCTCAGTGTCACTATTCTAGGTTCCTACAGTCGTGGGCTTCCAAACATGCCCTATAAGTGGCACATGATCACAATTTGAAAAAGTTTGTTAATTGATGGTGCACATTCACTTACACCACTTCCATCATCAGTGTAATTTAACACAACACTGGACACACCTGTATTCAATTCGTTGTCAAATAGTATACAAACTTAATAGGTCTTGTGGTTCCTTCATGGGCCCTAGTAGGCATGTGTCTGTGGTTGACAGGACCAAAAACATCCTTTGCGTTAATCCACATTTGAACTTCATGAAACATCCAGATGGACACCCGTGATCTTAATCATCAGTCCAAAACCAGACACTGAAACCATCCATTGATCCGAAACCATCCAAAAGGATGTCAAGGTTTATCAAATGAAATTTATCAGAGGGAAATATATTACTTCTCTGTTGGCTCACTCTCTGATACCAGAAGCAGCTCGATTTGGTGGAAGCAGCTATGAAGAGAGGTGGACAACAATCCCCATTGGCATCTTCCCCAGCATCATCTGCTTGACTGGACAATTTGCTGCACGCACAAACACACCTTTGTTGTAGTGAGGACCATAAATGCGATAATTACAACTCTTTGACCACACAGATTGATGTTCTTCCAAAACAGGTCTGTGCTCAACAAAGTATCATGTTTGCACCGAAAAAATCTAGTACTCTAGATGGTTGTATAAAAGATCATCATCACATGGTCTGTTGTGGTAATGTAAGCGTAACCGTTGCAAGATTGTGACTTGATTCAGACAAACCATGAGCAACAGAAACAGAGTTGTACACAACAATAGTAGAAATAAAAGAACTACTTCCAGAGGAAAACAATATTGCTATAACATGTCGAAATGCTGTCAGAAGATCATTTCTGCACCTTGCACGTACTCCATTCAGTATTCAGTTCAGCTGCAAGGGCAGGGTACAAAAAAATACCTGAAACCTCAACCAACCTTTCCTTCTGAGCATCAGTTAAGTCACCTTCCAGAGAAACAATCATCTGAAGGCCGTCCGGAAGTTGTCCAGCTGTGAACAAAAATCATGCACGTTCTGTCTTTACTAGCAAAATTCATCAGATATTTGCAAATGCAAAAGGCTTGTAACAGAACGTAATGATCACCACCTCATCAACAGAAAGACACCTAGAAGGACCGCATTTTAGAATGAAAGTATCCTCGGTGCTGCATTTTTCTTTCACTTATGTTTGAAGTCAGGTGAAGTAAATTTGTGTAGGTCAGTGCTGCTTACTCAACAAAGGAACTTACTAAAGTTTACACTCCCCTTTGCTTGGTTGCACGCAACCTTAGAATATAGGAAAGACAGCTGTAAACAAATCATATATCCGAGTGTAATTTCATGAAGAACCTTTCAAAGGTATGCTCTATCGAGATTTCACAAAATGCGGAGCAGTTCCAGTATCTAAAGTCTTCTGGTGCACATGAGAGAATTCCTAGAGGATGACTCGACATTATGATGACAGAATTGCAAAATTCCAAGGAATTGTACCTCCTCTGCCCATTTCCTCAACTGTTACTTGAACTCGGGAAAGTGGCCACTTCTTTCTGTCTGCATACTGTTCATGAAGTTTTATGCCATGTGAGTGTAGCTTCTGGTACTGGAAACCTCAAGTGTAAAGACAAGGGAATGCACAAACAAGTCAATGAGCAATCTATCGACAGTCTATGCAGGAGTAGCCATTGAAGTCTTCTTCAACTTATTCAATCTCTGAACTTCAGGATATGTTTACAGGATAAATTTAAAGGATCCAGACTTGTCAGTGGCTCCTGAAGTGGATCCATCTCTAACTCATATAGATAGGGCACAGGGGAATTTCAAGAACTCTGTGTTGCAACTACTATTGTCACTGTAGTAGCAATAGTATCTTCACTTTTATTACCCATGAACAAAAATGCTCCTAAATTTGAGTGAATTTTAAATCCCACAGCAAGTAGTGTGGAGATCACTACCAAGCGTATTGTCATCGATGAGCACATTGCCAGCCCAGCAAATGCATAGTCTTTTGGCCTGCAAAGGTGAGTCCACCAAAACTAACATCAGAATACTTCTATTTGTTTCTCCAAGAAAAACTGCTAGACCTATTTCATGGTCAGCTTGTTAAGGCTCCTCTCATTCAAGGGACCCTAACCTACTCCATAACACTTATATGCACTAACTGATTGGTATGCAGGGTTTAGGGTTTTAGCTTAGATTGTACTACAAGTTCTTGAGCAGATAATGACTTACAAACGCAAAATTTGAGAGCTTCATAACATTTCACAAAATAGAAATAAACATCATCCCTAGTACATATGCAGATTCTTATCAAATATTGCAAATGGAGGCCCATCGCAAGTTTGAATGGTAGCAAATTCTTATCTGGTCACCATAATGGGCTAAGTGCAGTCTTCATCTTTAAACTGTCAACTACAATGCATTGAACTGAATGGCATCCAATACTAAGATCTCTTCTTACAGAAAAAAATATGTACCCATATTTGAACTGGTGCACAGACTACATAGAGAAGTTTTGATTGTGTAGCAGAGCTAGAAGGAATAATTCAAAAGCAGCAGTCGCTTAGTAAACATGGTGGGCAGCCCTGGGTTTAATGTTTTAACCGCCTCATGCTTCGTAACAAGAATTTACTTGCTACTTGCCAATTTCTCTGAGCAAATTCTTCAGTTAACAATCAAGAAGCAATCAGAATTCAAATGGAACTTAGAGGTCATACTCAGTGAATGGAAGTCATACTCAGGAGCAGTGCCACTAGCACCCCATGCTTCGCCAAGATCACCCATAAAAGTATGGGACCCAGATGTGATGGTATGCTTGTATTTCTCCTCACTCTGCAAATCACATCGGACAAATCAGTTTCGCAAACTATTTTAACCATTGGATCAAATTGGAAATTGCCTCCTCCGATCAGCAACTGCGATGAATCACACAAACTGTCATTTCAAGTTCCAGGGTCTGTGTTGAGATGTAGAAGTTATAGGAGGTCAAAGTGAGGATTCTCTTCTGTAGTGAACACATAGGCCCTCCCAATTGTGTTATAACTACTGAACCTAGAGTGGTTAATATATTTTGTGACCATCATCCAATCTCATCATAATGAACATGTGTCTTTTTAGCATCCATCCTTACCTAAGTCCAAAATCTTGCCATTTACCACTCACATACAGGTGATCAATTAAGAAGAGGCACCACATAAGGCCCACATACCTTCGTCAGTCACCTTGCTAACAACAAGAAGAGTCATAGCCATGGTTGCCAATCTCCAGCGATTATGCATTTGGCAAGAGGGTATGAGGTAAGGGGGTCTAATTTGGTTACTTATTTTAATTGGACACCTTCATTGACTTTGTGTTTGAAAGGGATTTGACTACGTGCTCAAAATTTGTTAACTATTCAATGTTCGATAATCAACATAGTTTGGGGACCTATATGATCATTCAAGAAGAAAGAGAATCTTCACTTCAATAATGAATAAGATATTCATAAGAGCCCAAAAATTACGAGGAAATTGGCTACGGCCTCGATTTGCATTTGCTAATCATCTTGTACTAATTGCGAAGTGGGTGCACGGCTAAAAGTGTCTGTTTTAAGCCCACTTGCCTTAAGTTTTGGAGGCTGAAAACCTGATTACAGATGACAAAGTTCATCAAACCAAAGAGCAGGTGTCCACAACTCTATCTGTTGTTGAACACTCTGTTCCGGACACTTCTGGAAGCATGGCTTGTCTAACCCAAAAATAAACTACCGATGCCCATTACCCAAATAACCCACAAAATTCAGTTCGAATTTTTTCTTTGTGAAGTAGATGATCACATCCTTATGGTGAGTTATTTTACTCAAAGTTCAGGAAAAGTGTGATTCAGTCAGTCGGATGATGGAATTGTGACGAAGCTTACTTACGGAATCCTCGGTAGCCACAACTGTGTGGAGATTGCAAGACCAAGAGGAAGGCAGAAATTTCGATGTAAACAACATTGGCGCCCTCATTCGAAGTTGAATCCTCTTAGACAGCATTGGCTTCAGAAACATGATTTGGCGAATCAATGTGGTCGCCATTTGCACCTGCTGATGAGCCTAAACCCTCAAAACCCTTAAACCCTACACCCTACCCAATCATCATATGAAGGCCAGCAACCATGCCAACAATTTTGCAAATTCACAAACTGTCCTCAAAGACTCAAACCTCAAACGTAGTGGATATAATGAATTGTCTCTGCTGTCCATTGGAGTCAGTCCTGGTTCATCCACTCTCCAAAACCTCTTTGAAATTCCTGAGCTTACAAAGAGCTCCACAGAACCATCACTATTTCATGCTTCTGGATGAGATAAGACATCGTGGGCGCATACCAAGTTAAATACCTGGAAATTTAACTGCTTCTCAATCCGGTCTCCAAGACAGAAACCCAACAGAATTTGGTAATGTTGCTGCGAGATCGTGAGCCGCAAGGTCTCAGATGTTCAATTGCCCCTGATGATTGCCACCGAGAAAACAAAATGCTGGGTACGGTGAGCTCCTTCAACAGGACACCATGGAGCGAGAGTACCGAGGTAAGTTAAGTTATGAGGAAAGTATGGGGGGTGTCAGAGTGCCGAAAACGCACATTGCAAAACCCTTCTATTTCAACATTTTGGGAGGAATGGGCATGTAAAAACCCGCAATGCAAAATCCTTTCTAAGGTATGTGGGTCTTATTATTCGGTTCGCTTTTCATGTTCTCCAACTTCTGCTGATTACAATTACACAACGAAACTTGTGGTACCGCAATAGCAAATCCACAAGTAAGCCTCAACAAAACTCAGATTAGAAATCTTACCTCTCTTGATTTAGTTATGGTTATTGGAAGCACAGGTTTGTTGATTCTTAACTTAGCACATAAACACTATTCAATTGAGTGATTAGGTTGGGTGGGCTAGGAATATGTCATGTAAGGTCTTAGAATCATACTTTACGGATGCTTGTTAGTAAGTAGACTCAGCCTGGAAAACGAATGAGATTTAGGTGACACATTGTCACTAAATATTAGTAGAATGGAATAGTTGATAGCGGTTGAATAATGTTATGTCCAATTGAGCTCATTATTGAATGTTGGTATGAAGTAGTTAATATAAAATTGAAGATGCAGTCCAATCTCTTTTAAACATGTTTCTTTTTGGTGCTTGTCCTTTGATCTTCACCTAAATATAGACCAATCAAATATAGGAGTTCAAGTAAGAAAAGTAACCACATAATGCCCGCATACCCTCTTTGAGAGGCACGATGGCATTACACCTCATCATAGTGTATGTGTATACCTGGGGACATGATTATTAGGGACTACCTAGGTAAGTTACGTTATGATGCCAACATTGAATGTAGTATCATTGTTGAAATAAATCTAAAATGATATCCATGATCTTTCTTTTCTTGGGAAGTTTTTAATGGAAAGATACCATTGTAGGCTCATACATATTAACAATAATTTCTACAACTTCCTTGAACACTACCTTACATTTTTTAGAAAACATCTACAAAACACACACTTCAAACATGTCTATATATACAATACATGATATGTATGGAATGATAGGTGAGGTGGGGGCTTCTTTTGGGTTTGAGAGTTTATGAGTTTTTCATCTTTAATGGGCCCTTCCACGTTAGCCACCTTAGCAAGATCCTTGGTGGCAAGCCTAAAAATGTGAAAAAGGAGGGAAAAAACTAGGTAAGCCTGAATCTACAAATTCTTGGGTTGAAACTTACCAACAAGAATAATATCTACAATAGGGCCTCTAGAGCCTTGCCAATCACCAATGGGCACACCAAAACAAAACAATTTCCTTCAATTTTCATCCAAGAGCAGGTCGATAATGCCCCAGGAACGGCTTCAGGAGGTGGATGTCCCATGTCATCCACTCTACTCTCTCATCATAAGTCCATGAAAATGCACCGTGGAGAGGTTTCTTTTGGGATTGAGAGTTTGTGGGTTTTCTTTCTTCATTGGCCCTACTGTGGTGGACACCTTAGCAAGATCCTTGTTGGCAAGCCTAAAAAGTGAAAAGAAAAGAGGAAGAAAACTAGGTAAAGCCTGAACCTACAATTCCTGGGTTGAAGCTTATAATCAAGACCATCTACACCAGGGCCTCCGAAGCCCGCCTAACTTATCAGCAATTGGGACACCAAAGCAAAGCAGCCTCCACCACCCTTGCCTCGCAATCTTCCACCATCGCACCCCAAATTTTGCAATTTCTCAACATCTAACAACGTAACCTCCATTGGGTTCTGTTTGCAGTTTAGGCTTTGGGCGCAGGTTTGTGGGTGCGGCACCAGATTCATGTCATCGTAGCTGCTGACTCAACGTTGTGGCTCAAAACCTCCAACCTTAATTTGGGCGCGTTTCCAAAATTTCCTTTGCTCATTTTTGCAGTTGATACAACAGTACTTATGTCAAGTTGAGATGATGCTCTTCGTTCTCAAGCTCACAACCATATCATATTCATCATCACAGGTCTTTTGTCTTCGAGGCCAATAGAACCAAGAAAATAACGCAACATTCAACTTTCTTCACATGTAAGATTGATAAGCTTCCCTATCTGTATCCATATTTCTCTGTCTTTTTTCCCTATTTGTTTGTTTTTCCTTCAGATTTGTTGGCAATTCTTGTTGAAGCTCCATTTCAGTTTTTTTGACAATTTGCAGCCTACGGTTGCAGGCTAATGTTCGGGGAATGCTTATGAGCAAGAGCCATCACCAGGGGGCAGTTTTTCTATGTTGTGTTGTCATATGGAGTAGTTGAAGAGGATTTGGAGAGTTTTTGAGTGGTGGGAAGTTGAGGTTGAAGGTGTGAGCCTAATCTATCAGAGGTGGATTGGATTGGACAATAGCAAATTATAATTTCAATGACAAGCATTGAGACAGCCTCTCCTTTAACCGTGAGAGGGAGTAGTCTCCAGAAGGCCCCATCATCATCATCCTCATGTTTCCATCCTCTGTCACACGCTGTGTCCTTACCTGTCACTGCGAGGTTCCCCTCCAGCTTCTTAGATTCTAAATTTTTTGGACGAATCTCTCACAAAAGATGCAATGCAAGCTCAAAATCGTCCTTAGCACATGTGGCGCGAAGCAGTTATGGGTTTAGTAGCTCCTCAGGGAATGGGAATGAGGTTGGTGTATTATGCAAGCTGGGTTTGGGTTTGGGTAAGCGGCACAGGGGTTTAGTAGGACGAAGAAAGCTCGGAATTAGGGTTCCACGATCCACTGAAGATGGGGGTGGGGAGAAAGGTGGAAGCAATTCCACATCTACTGCAACAGAGGAGCCGGAGAAGGAACCGAATTCCAATCCAGAGTCTTCTTCTTCATCATCATCATCATCAACACCCTCCACCCCTCCACCTGTATGATTTTCCATCACCTTTTGCCTGATCCTTTTGCATTTCTCAGCTCAATTTACCTTGATTGCATGAATTTTTTTTAAGAATGTTTGTACTGGCTTCCAAGAATACTTTGTATGCTTCTGATGGCTTTCGAGAATAGCCATAGCTGGTTCTTGGATTTTGGAGAATTCCATGAGTGTGCATACCAATAGCAGTATTGAGTACCTATTACCCTTTGCCATTTTTTTGCTTGTGGTAATGTGAGTGTTGGTAGGTTAACCTGCAATGGTTAACTCGAAATTGCTTTGTTCTGGAGCTTGGAAAGTAATTAACATTAGCTCAACAACTTTGCCTAATACTTTGGATTTTCTCAGCTCAATAACCAATGATTGCACGGCAAGAATGTTTAAGAATATTTCCACTGGCATCCATGAATGCTTCGTATGCTTCTAATGGCTTTCAAGAATTGCCATAGCCAGTTCTTGGAATTTTGGGGTATTTCATAGGTGTGCCTGGCAATAGCAGTTTTAAGTACCTAGTGCCATTTGCCAGTTTGTGCTTGAGGTAATGTGAGTAAGGCTAAGTCCACATTCATCAGATTGCCTGGTTGTCTCATACTGCAATAGTCAACTCGAAAATGCTTTGTTCTGGAGCTTGGAACATAATTAACATGAGCTCAACACCCTCAATCACCATTGATTGCACTGTGAATTTTCAGGGCTTTCAAGAATGTTTCCACTGGCTTTCAAAAATTCCCATAGCCAGTTCCTGGAATTTTGGAAATTTCATGGGTGTGGATGGCAAATATAACAGTTTTGTGTACCTATTACATTTTCTGCTTGTGCTAATCTGAGTGAGGCTGGTTGTCTCATACTGCAATGGTTAACTCGAAAATTGCTTTGTTCTGAGCTTGGAACGTAATTTACATCAGCTCAACACCTTTGCCTAATCCTTTGCATTTTCTCAGCCCAATCACCATTGATTGCACAGAAAATATTCAGGGCTTTCAAGAATGTTTTCACTGGTTTCCAAGAATGCTCTATATGTTTCCAATGGCTTCCCATATCCAGTTCTTGGAATTTTGGGAATTTCAGTTTTGAGTACCTATCACCATTTTCCATTTTGTGCTTGTGAAAGAGTGAGGCTAGGTCCACATTCATTCATCAGATCGCCTGGTTCTTGGAATGTAAGTAACATTAGCTCCATGAAGAAGTGCATTCACAATATTAAAGAGTCGTACCTTTCAGAATGGGAACACATCATTCAGAACAGTTTGACTTGGGCTAATAATTTGGGATTATTCAGCCAAAGAAGGCAGTGTCAGCATTCCATTCTATTGTGTAGTAGAGAGTAAGATTAATCTTCATTGATTATGGCAGGGTCTTGGAGGGATAAGGTTAAGGGTTAAGGGTCCTCCTCTGTCATATCGCTAAAGGGTGAGTGTACCATACTAAATTTAGACAACACAATGGAAACTCAAAATTTCTTGCTGTTGCACAGATGATGATGGCCTTTGGCAGTAGAAATATTCTATGACATGAATGAGATTTCTTTGAAGCCAGCAAGATTTGAATTGGCAGTTGATGTACAAGATAGCTCCCTACTTCCTTCTTTTTTTTTGGGTTTTGTTAATAATGATCAATGCATTCACAGCGACAAAGAGGACGATGATATATATATATATATATCATCGTCATATAGAGTTATATAGTTAATTGTTTCCTGCTATTTGTATATGCAGACTGTCTGTCTGATGGATAAATATATTTTTTCTATTGGCTTCTATTTTTTCTTGAGCAAATACATGTTTTCTTGATAAATACATGTTTTCTTGATAAATACATGTTTTCTGTTTAGGGTGTGAAATGTTCATTATACTGTGACAATGGTTACTTGTTTAGGTCCACTGGTAAAGACTTGTTACAAATGGAATTTTGACACTGATCTACATCTAGAAGTATTCATGTGTTTTGAGATTATAAAAATGATTTGGTTCCATGCAGGCAGACAATGTGCACCAGACAGTTCCAGTCAACGTGCAACTGGATGCTTTTCGGTTAATGGAGCTGATTGGTCCTGAGAAAGTTGACCCAGATGATGTTAAAGTTTTGAAGGAGAAGCTGTTTGGCTATACAACATATTGGGTCACTGGACAAGAACCTTTTGGAGATCTAGGGGAAGGAGTGCTTCTTCTTGGTAATCTGAGGGGAAAACGGGAAGACGTTTTTGCAAAGTTGCAAAAGGGTTTGAGGGAGTTGATGGGCTCTAAGTATGACCTTTTTATGGTGGAGGAACCAAATGCGGAGGAAGAGGATCCCAGAGGGGGCCCTAGGGTCAGTTTTGTCTTGCTTCGAAAAGAGGTTTCAGCTCCAGGCCCAACTACATTGTGGCAATATGTTATAGCTGCAATACTGTTTACTCTTACTGCGGGTTCCTGCCTTGAACTTGGCATCGCATCTCAGGCAAGTGATTCTACACATTTTTTTGGGCATGGTAGAATTATGAAATGGCTCACATTAGAGGTATCCCTAAAGTCTCTCAAAAGCTTATTTTTTGGTAGGGAGTTTTGATCCCCTTATGACATTTTATAGTGTTTTAGGGAGTGTTCAAGTGGAATCGGAACCCCCAATTTTGGTGAATGAAGGGGAGGCGTTTGACTTGGCCAAAAGATGGGTTTATAAAAATGAATCTCATGGCAAATTTTTGAAGGCACCTAAAATGGTGCTCTTGAAAGTTTGACAAGGGGTTCATTTTTATATAAACATCTCTTGGCCAAAGTCCAACACCTCTGTTCCGACACCACTTGAATGCTCCTTGTCAATTATACATTGTTAAAAGTGGGGCGAAACTCCCTACCAAAACATGTGGTTTTGAATGACTTCAAGGATTAATCTAATCTTCTACAACTTGATAGGTGTGTTTGAGCTGAAAGGGTTGCAACTTCTGTTCTTCAGCACAGTCAACTGAAGTGCTTGAGGCCAAACCTTTCTGTTTCTATGTGAACAAAGGTGCTTGTTTTTGGGTGGGATACAATATTCTAAACCACCAACCGCTGTCAATTGCATTGAATAATGAACAAAATGGTATACAGATTGGAAGGTGTATTCTCAATTGTAGAAAGAAAAATATTTTTTACATCACGTGATCCATTTGATAATGTAAAACTTCTGGTTTCATTGTGCAGTTATCAAGGCTACCGCCAGATGTTGTGCAGTACTTTACAAATCCTGAATCCATGGATCCTCCAGATCTTCAAGTGTTGGTCCCATTTGTTGACTCAGCACTTCCCCTTGCGTATGGTGTTTTTGGAGTTCAACTTTTCCATGTTTGGCTCCATCACCCAATTTCCCATCTTAACTATGCACGCATTAGATCAATCTGGGTTGTCTTTCTTTAGCATTCTTTTTATATCTTTGGCTGGGTTGTGGTTTCTGACGTGCCTGTTGTCAAGGAGTACTTTCTTGACAACCTTGGGTCTACACATGAATAACAAAAAAAGGAACTATGATCTCTGTAACCACACCTACCTAATCGCTGTTGATACTCATTTATGCATGTGGCTTATGAAAAGGCCTCAGTTTTTTGGATTCTTCAATGTTAACTGTTTCTTGGAAAAATTGTTGCTGGCAATTTCAGGAAGTGGGTCACTGGCTAGCAGCTGCACCCAGGAAAGTGAAGATGGGTATTCCCTTTCTCATTCCTAACATCACCCTGGGCAGCTTTGGGGCAATCACTCAGGTATTCTGGCTTCTTAAAAAGTTTTCTGATTACTGAAGGTACAACTTTTTGTTTAGAGATTTGTCAAAAATTAGATCATGATTGTATATTCCTTTGACATCCAATATTGAACATGTCTGAATTTGCAAAGAAGCATCTTTTAGTATCGTCACAGGCAGTGATGGGTTAAGGTACAAATTTGTCTCAAGAATTTGATAATGTGTTCATAGCAGTGGAGGCAATATTGCGTGCTGTAATAACTGTATCAAAACTGTTCTAAAGTGGGTACCCTATGGAGAAGGGATAGAATATCAAAACCTGGAGTAGGATGCAAACCTGAAACTTTGCTTTAATACTCCCATTCTTGTCAATACAACCTTGACCATGGGAAGGATGAATTAATCTGCATTCATTGTTCTCTACTCATTGGTCTTACGGAAGGTGTAGATTAGAAAAGACAATCGAACTTTTGCTTGCTTTTGCAATTTTCTTGCTTTCAATTAACATTGGTTAATTTTCCTTTGTTTGCAGTTCAAGTCTATCTGTCCTGACAGGACAGCAAAATATGACATTTCAGTGGCGGGGCCTTTGGCTGGTGCAATTTTGTCTCTTTCAATGTTGGGTGTAGGGCTTTGGCTCTCCTGCAATCCAGAGGCTAGTGACGAGCTTGTGCAAGTTCCCAGCTTATTGTTTCAAGGTTCCCTACTGCTTGGGAGTGTTAGCCGAGCAGTCCTTGGTTATGAGTACGCTCTTACTGAACCTTTTTTGAGCATTATATTAAATTTTCGAGTTTTATGATATTAGAGATAAGGTAGATGGTGCTAAAACCGTCACTTTAAGCGCTGAATATATAATATTACTTAGATATATATAGTTTCAAGTAATTCTTGTTAGCACTTGAGAAGGAATTCCAACGCATCAAAGTATGTCTTGTTTGAATTTTGTAGACGAAAGTTACAAGGGTTCAAAGTTTCATTGGTAGTTGACCCAAGACCAACACGGGCACTTGATGTTAAGGTGGTGGACATTCTCAGAATCAATGTGTACTTATTGTGCAAGATTTTAGGGTGTTGGTTTTAGCACCATCTACTTTACTCTGAATTTATTGGCTCTCCCTTGAGGGAAGCGACCTAGGGGTGGTCTCTGAAATGGGCAAAGTTTGGCAGCCAACCGGAACTAGCCACATTTGTATTGTAATTTTATGGTGTTAGTAACTCGCACTTCAAGTGGAGTGTAAGTGTGTGATGATATAATGTGGTCTCCAGAATGAGCCAAAGTTTGGCCTTGGTCGGACAGCCGATCGGAATTAGCCACGTGTGCAGGATAATAATAGGGCAGAACACTCTTGCAACTAGCTTGTTTTATTGGCGGAGGTCCTAATCGAGATTCTATGTGCCATCTTAGTTCATGATCATTGGTAGGTGTCACCATTTACACTAAAGCAAATGGAAATAATGCTAGGTTTTATTTATACTAATAATTTGCCACATGGGTCAGTAGTACCTGTGCCTTCGTCTGAATTTCTGAACAATCCACTGGCTTAGGGATTTGGTTCAGAAGTATATTGCAAGTTTGAGGTCAAATGTAACGCGGTCGTGTTCATTTTATTCTAGTTGAAAATTTGAATACTAGGAAGTAGAATTAGCTCAGTAACAGTCACCAGTGGACAACCATGTCATCTAGTTAAGTGATACTAACTGACACCCTCACCTTTCTCCTGCAATTAGATTAGAGAGCATGGTAGGTCTGCTGCATTTTTGAGCTCTAACAGCTCCTATGTTGATGTGCCGGTTGCAGAACTATGCATGCTGCAACAGTTGCAATACATCCACTCGTCATCGCGGGTTGGTAAGTGAACTTGACTGCAATTTAGTAATAGTTTATTATCTATTCATCCAACTGTTAGAATTAAAAAAAGGCAATGCAGGAACCTTTTGTTGAATCTTGCACTTCTAATCTCCAAGGTGTAATTATGGCTGAAAACTCGCCTCTGGACTTGGGTGTTCAGGTGTGGATTGACCACAACCGCTTTCAATTTGATGCCAGTGGGTTGCCTTGATGGTGGCCGAGCCATGCAGGTGGGGTCACCTGCTCAATGAAGACTATTTGGCAAAATGATGATTTGTTTCTGAGTAGGAGCGCTCTATTATTCTGGTGTTGATATTCGGCTTGGTGCTAAGATGAATTACTGAGCTCAACTTTTTAGTAGCTGCATCTCACATTATTGTGCCTACCATAGCATTCTTGAACATCATGTGTAAGGACGTTCTCTTTCTTTTCTAGCTTCAAGAATAAATCCAAGAATCAAGGGTCCTTGATTACAAGCATACTCAAGTGGCACTAGCCTCTCATTAGTCGACACCTCATTGTTATCTATCTTCAGACAAAGCCTTCTCCCATCTACCAAGATTCAACTTAAAAGATATGCTTGCTAAAAAGAATCTCATCGAGTTTATACTCTACAAGATGCTTGTCTAGGAAGAGCACCCACTACACCAGTTATGAAATCAATGACTGGGTTTAAATACAATTAGTCATTCATAGAAGTGTTACTTATAATCGTCAATGTCTTCTTTACAAAGAGGACTGTGAGTTTCCACTAAGTAGTTTTTTTTGGGTTGTACAGGCAGCATTTGGCAAGACAGCGTTGAATGTATCCGGCCTCTTCACATACCTGTTGCTGGGACTTGGAGCAGTATGTCTCTTGCCTTTCCAAATATCTTTTTTCATCTCAGGATAAGTTGATGGACAAGCTATAGGTCCACTTGTCTTTTCATTTAACATCCAACATTTAACAGCTACATACATACCTAGGTGCTTATGTATCTTTTGTGCTGGCTGCAGCTTGGGGGTCCTCTATCATTACCTTGGGGTTTGTATATTCTTATTGTTCAGGTATATTTCACCTTGCCTTGTCTTTCAAGATTGCATTGCAAGATCCTGTTGAAGTATAAAGGTCGCTATTTTGAGTTAGTTTGTGTATGTAAATACACCTGTATGGTTCAGCTTGGACTAATTGTAAATTTGAATGATCAAATATTTGACAAATAGAATTGTGAGGGGCAGTGCAAGCCATCAGCCATGACCATGAACTTCCATGGGTACACACTTTTGGAAGGGATAATATTGAAGCAAGACCATGCTCTTGTGTTAGTTTGTGAGTGTGATCATGTATAAGACCAGAAAGAGTGTTTCTAAGATCTAATGTGGGTCCTTCATTTACACCAAGGTAATTTCAGATAATAGTGGAAACTATGGATGGGAATTAATTTAGGCACTGTGATTTTTCTTCCAACTTTTGTAGAGGCCACCTCTTTGATGCAAGTGTAGAACATCGATTTTCAAACCCACCCAACATTCGCAGTTGTATAGAATTCCTTATAGATTTTGATCCATGACACTTTCAGAGTTTGCAGTAGGTGACACTTTCAGAGTTTGCAGTAGGTGACACTTTCAGAGTTCGCAATAGTTTGCTATGGCACAGTTGCAGCATAAGCTGAGCCTCGAACTTTTAGTACCAATGGAGCTATCCTTAAAAGTCTCTCAAAAAGTCTATGTTTCTGTAGGGAGTTTCTAATGTAGTTTTGCAGGCATATGACTTTGACCAAGATAAGGTTATATAATAATGAACTCCTTGTCAAAACTTTTGAGAGCACCATTTTAGGTGCCTTTAAAAGTTTACCATGAAATTCATTTTTATATAGGTCTCTTTGGCCAAAGTCAAATGGCTGACCTCCAATTCACCAAAATTGAGGGTTCCGACACCACTTCAACACTCCAACATTTTAAATTGTCAAAAGTGGGGCGAAACTCTCTACAGAAACATCAACTTTTAAGAGGCTTTAAAGATAAATCTAATAACTGAAACAAGCAATTATCATCCTCACAACCATGAAATTTCTAATTTCTTATTGTGTTGTTGAAATGTATTCTACAGAGAGCGCCAGAGAAACCTGCATTGAACGATGTCACAGAAGTGGGAACACTTAGGAAGATAGGTTTGTTGGTAGTTCTAGCATTTGCTCTGGCCATGTTGTTGCCACTCTGGGATGGTCTTGCGGAGGAACTTGGTATTGGCCTTGGCACCCCCCTTTTCTAGAAACATATGTGAAAACACTTTACAGTAGTAGTATCCACCATTTTTTAGTAGCTCCTGTCAACTGATGTTACACAAGCCTACATACTATTTCGATCAATCCCTTGGTACTTCGTTCCCTGGCAAGCAGTTTTGAAAAGAAAGTAGTTTTTGGAGAAATTCAAATTATGCTCTGATTAATGATCATAGTTGCGGCCCAGATGGTGTTGCCCCCCTGGCTTGTCTAGTTGTGGTCTCCGGCATGTAACATGCTGCTGGCAGTTGTTTTGTACTTCCTGTAATTGAGAAACTAGCAATGTAAAGACCTGAGATTCTTGTATTGTGGTTTTTGAGTGTTTTGTGATGTGTGATGTGTGATATGTATGAAGAAAGAAAGAAAGAAAAATTGTAGGATTCACATTACAACTGTATCCAGCATCCTGTTGGGTAATGGGAAGTGTATATGGTAGCATTACCAGCATAGTGACATCAAAGAGACATTACCTAGTGTTATAATGGAATGTGATTGGTAGATTAGTTTACCTTGGAGCAGTCACTCTTTGCAAGAATTCATAGCTTGGTAAAATTAGCTTGTTACACCTTGCCCTTCTATATCTCTGATTTATAAGATTTCAAATCATGGAATTTAGTGTCTTGAGTGCAAAGCGAGAAGTGTCAATGTCTTGCCTTCTGTCAGGTTCCAGTTGCACATTGTTAAACCTAGAATGGAAGTTAGAGGATCTTGTAATGACTTCTTATGTTGTTTTGGTTATCTTAAAATTAGTGTATGGCTATTGGTCAACAGGATTGCTTCCCAAGTGCACGTACGCCTACCTAACCTTAGTTTTGTATATTGGGGTTAACAAACTAAGATATGAAATGTCATCATGAGTTCTACTGATGTTCACATTCATATTTCATGCTTAAACAACCCATAAGTGTATCAAATGTGGTTTTGTTTTCTACATAATTTGAAAAGATAGATCTCATAATGTGCTTTGGGTTAAATAACTTCACTGTGTGTGGGAGGCTATAGATTGCGAAGATTAGTGGGTTTCACTGTAGATTCTGACTGTATCCTTCATGATGTGCATGGCCAATTAGTTTTGACAAAGGATAAGAGGCCCTTCAAAATACTTTGACTTTAAAAGTATAAGTTACCCAGTATGTACCTGGTCCTTATCCAATGATGTTCAAAGGATGAGTGGTGCCTAGTTTATGATTGAAATTGAATTGTCTGAACAGGTGCCCTTGCCCAAAAGACTCTTGCAGAAGATAATGGGTTATTTTACTGACTTTGCAACTGACCCCATGATTATGATGACTTGCAGAGCCTTTCCAGCTCCCCTATAGTGTTGACAATCATATTGTTTTTTCATGTCATGAGCAATGCAGGGCATGAAAGGCACTTGGATGCAGTCGGGTATTTGTGTGGGAAGCTGATCCTTTTACTTTCATACTCTCGAAACCCATCAATCAAATTATGATAAGTTCAGTTGCTTTCCAATTGGCTTAGTCTAGGAGCGGTGCTGTAAAGTATACAAAATCTATCAGAAGCATTGCCCTTGAAACAGTATCAGTCCATATGGAGCATTTCCTTTGCAAGAAGAGAATAAGAGTCCTTTGTTGAGTATCAGGCAGTTCAAAGACAATCCAATACTGAGCATGGAAGGGATGTGAGCACTGATTTTATACTGTGGCCTTACAAACATCTTGACATGGCCCTAAATATTGGTGAAATGAGAAGTATGGAAGCCAAATTCTTAGATGATGTTCACTAATAGAGCCAGATTTTGTTAAGAAAATTCATGGTAACAACCACTAAGTGTGACCAGTTTGTCTACTATTACATGTATATAGTGCCACACCAGCTACAAGAAAGAAAAGGCAGCAAAAACACTGGATGTGAGTAAACATGTAACCATATTCATACATGTTGACTTCAGGATGGTGGTATTGCAATCTTTGAAGCACTTGTATAGATTGTCTCATTTGATTGTTTGTGGTGACCATCAGCAACACTCAACTTGAATCCTGAACAAAAAGATTGAATACATCCTTGTCATTTCACTGGTCCTGTGTGAAGGGTCAAAAACTTTTAATATGAGGTACTCTTTGGGACCACATTGACTCTAGAGTGCAGAGGAGCAGATTATAGAGATTAACTCTTGGTAGAAAACGAAAATAAAATTTCAATAATATGTGTGGCCACAGACGCATTTATGTCATAGTGAGGTTATCAATTAATGGTAATGCTACTAGTGACTTCAACAAAGTGAGAATCATATCATCTAAAACACAATTCATCATGTGCTTGGGAAAGCTCTTCCAAGTTCAGTTGGAGTTTGCCTTCAGACAAGGAGCTCATTCCAACATACGCAGACCATATATGCTTGAGAATGAGTCCACCAGATTTGACCGCTGGAACCTCAACCTCAATCACTAAAGCAGCCAATATTATTCCAAGTTAGCCATATTGAGGCAAAATAATTTGTTGCAGTGTCTTTCCAGAGGAGGCAACCAGGGCAGGAAACTCAAGGTAGATTTTGACAGCTTCGATGGCTCTTACATCCCGGTTGCCATGGCAAATTGTTCCGCTTGTAAGCTTGTAAGTTTGTAAGTTCTGTGAGCCAATGGCAAAGAATGTGAGCCTTATATGTGCCTTAAGATGGTGGGGCTTTGTCTCCGTTTCTTTTTGGATTGATTTGTCATGTTCAAGCTAGAACTTGAGTTATAATAATTAACTTGACTTAGTCTCCACATGACCCTCCACCCTTCCTTCCCTCCCCAGTTTCAAACAATACAATTTATTGTCTTTGCCCTAGAGCAAAGCCCTTGGTTTTGTTGGCTCTATCCCTAGGTTTGTTGGGATAGAGGCATTGTGGAGACTGTGTTGAAGTGGCAATGGGGTCTGGGTAATGCATGTCAGTACTTAATGAATAAGGTTTGGTGAAGCTCAATGGAAGTTCAGTGGAAGCTGAATGAAATCTCTAATTTTATGTGAAAAGAGCTAGTAATAAAAAATAATTACTTTGAAAATGTCATTTTATGACAGAGCCTCTCATGGCAAAGTCGCATTCCCTTGTTTTATTTCCCTCACCCATAAGTTTGGCCCTCAATGAATGTATGTGGATGAATCTTGAAACTAGATAATTAATGTGGATGAAGCTAAGTTAACTCTAGGTATCCAGAATATCATATAAGGAACTAGATATTATAGCTATCTAGAACCTAAGTTAAGTCCCTTTCTTACGATAAGTCATAAGGGGAGCTATAGGCAAAGGTAATTCATGTCCATATACAACATCAAATCATAATTTAAAGAATCAACCACAATATGCAACTCCCCAATGGATCACATATGATCAAATTGCCCAAATCAACAAAGTTTGTCAGGCACAACAAAAGCCTATTGTACATCTCAAAAGCCAATATTTATTACTAATAAACCACCAATTTACATCAGACATTTTCATTCTCCTTAGCATACTACAACACAACAACTTTCAACCAATTATGAATCCATCCAATGGACAGAGCCTTACATGCATAGCACCTTGTTGTATTTATATATTGCAATGACAGATTCTCCAAAGCCGCCAATACCCATCACTAAACATGTAAAATATGACATTCTCACTCCCACATGCATAACCTTGGCTGGAGTCCCCCTCCCCCATTATCATCACTACTGGTATATTATGTGGTGCCATCCACAAAGCATCAGTTCAATTACTCCATGATCTTCATATACCGAAAATTAAAACCCACATGGAAACTATCTCTCTTAATGCCATCAAATATCCTACGTATATGGCACTCATCAACAACAACAACAACAACAACAACAACAACAAAAACTTGAAAAGATGCCAAGCCTGAGTCCCGTTATACAAATGACCATCATCCTTTCCTTCTCCCATGACACCGTCCCCCTCTTTCCGTCCCTGTGGAAATGAAATGGGGATTGCTAATGGACCAGCTTCGCACTGGCCAAACCTGGTGTCATGTTTCTTTCTGACTTAGAAAAATCTGTTAAGTCCGACGTCTACAAGTTCGTAACATATTTTGGCATTGCAATCAAGTGCGGTGAGCCCTTCAAATCACAAACTATTATTCTCGAATCGATCTATGTGACGCTAAGATTCCCTCTTTCCAGTCTAAATTTCGGATTGCATGTCTGATGTAACAAGGAATACAAAGGGAATAAGTGCACTCAACCAAATAATATTAATGTTCAAATTCAGAGTTTAGCTTGAAACTCAATCCTTCAGCAAAAGGAACCCAAACTCCGCCATTCTAGGCACTTGTAGGGGTCCACATTTACTTTTAAATTAACCCACCAAACTTGCCAGCTTCAGTTTGAGCTCAAGATGTATCTGATTAGGCCTTGAAATCAATCATCAAGTCAATGTGCATAGCCCTGCCTGCAACAATACCTCCACCATTTCCTTTACCCCCCCCCCTTCAACAAAACACCCCGGGCTAAATCGCATTTGTGTTTGGCTGGACCCCGCACCTGCATGGGAACTTCTCGTCGTTGGGAACCAATGTGACAATACCTGGTCAAAATTACAAATATTCAAGTTGACATCACTTTCATTATTCCCAAGTTAATTGATGGAGTTCCTTCACATGTCAAAGGAGCTTAATGGTTTAAGTGACCAGGTATTGTCACATTGGTTCCCAACAGGGAAGAGTTCCCACGCAGGTGCGGGCAGGAAGACCGGGCAATGAAGGAGGCTTGGGAGGGACGGGGGCCAGCCGAATACAGATGTGATTTAGCGCAGGGCCAACAAAATACCCCTAGCGGCCACCAACAAGGCTGCTCCACCATTCCCTTTCATGGCAATTGATAGCTGACGGAGCTACAAATCACTACAACTCTGTCAAGATTCAACACTCAATAATCCTCAATTTTGGACTAGGCCAAGAGGGAATTGTTGCAAATGAGTGTGCCTCTCATCCATCCGTGTTAAGAGCTCGGCCCCTATAATTTTATGGTTGATTCCTCTTAAATGTGTACGACTAGACTAATTTGAGGTCTTTGAAGTTAATTCCAATGCCATATCAACTACAGTTTAAGCAAAATAATCTCCATACCATATCATAACATTATTAAGGGGACCCCTCTGCACCCTTATTAAAATGGAGGGGGGGAGAGAATGGGAGGGGGAGGATAGGCCCTAGGGTGTTGCCATGGTGATGTTGTTTACATCATGTTGCCATGTTTCCTAATGCTATTAGATGGAATCATGGTTCTTACCTGTTGTCCCGGTGCAATTTGCCACGTAGGCCCCTCGGAACAACCCCATCATATACTTTCTTGCATATGGAAGGCTGACACCAAAAATTCCCAGTGAAACCAAGCTCAATATAGACCTTTTTTAGATTCAATGTGTCAGAATGAACAATATTAGGTTGAACATTGTTCATTTTGCAAGGGACCCCTACATACAAGGGGGCACTATGCTCTCAAAATTCCCAACACATGGTGCAACATCTTAGTGTTGAATGATGTTATGATATTATTCTTGGACCCTTTTGCTAGATGAATGAGAAGTATATTGAAACACCATAATTTCCTCTCTTACTCTTCATATTATAGATTGTGAGTTGGTGAATAGTGTGCACCCACAATACTATTTACCTTAATCAAATAGTGCCATTAGTGTGTTTTTTTTATAGAGTGAGTTATTGTGTTGACTTGCGGTTTAAAGTTACTGAGATAAATCTCACTTCATGTGGAGACACGTGGAATTGTGTGAATGTGTCTTCTTACTTATTCACAATAATTCATTTCTTTAGTAATTTTGATTCAATATTACAATTACGTATCATAGTAAAAAAAATCATATATGATAAATTTAGAGCAATTAGTGTTAGTCACACTAATGACCCTAGTTAGTGTAGTATGTAGATTGTGGAAGGTCTAGATGAGCATAAGGGCCACCTCACACACGAGACTGAGGGCCCGTTACCATTGCACGTCAAGCACTCCCATTGGAGGAAAAGGTGGAGCCTGCCCAGTTTGCTTCACACTGCGCTGAAAGGACCAACAGAGTAAGTGAATGCAAGACGGATGTAAAGTCTACATGGATTCATACATGGCATCAAATGGATCATGTTTCATGGTCACTTGGACTCATGCCAAAAATCACCTCTTGGATAGCCTGGCCACACCATGGTAGCCAAGTGCCTAGCCAGCTAGCCAACCTGGCTGATCCAGGGGGCCTGCAGCCAGTGGCGGCTGGTGCGGCCATTACGGCTAGAGCCGGGCAGGTGCCTCAGTTGTGTCGCAACCCTTGCTAGCACTGCTTAACTATCTTGACCGTTTCTCAATTTTAGCAAGGGTCACGAGCGCCAAACCCCTGGCATTCCACCCATGCAAATGGTTAGCTCCCCATACCGCAGACCTCTTAGCTCATAGATGGGTGACCAACCCTCCTACACTTGCATTCGCGACTCTCCCCTTAGTCGGTAGCCAATGGTTAGATGTGGACTTCCATCCATGGAAGTCCAATCTTAAGTTGATCATCACATTGCCGGAACAACACTACAACAACCCGAACCATACTAGGCAGATGTGCCCCCACGTTGGGCCAACGCCCGTGTAGGCCATGCCGTTTGGCCTCGGGTGGGTTCAGCTGGCCACGCCACCTCACCCATATAAGCCTCTAGGACTAGGGCCCCTATCCCACCGTCAAGTAACCTTTTGTCTCTCTATAAGGGTTGGGGCCAAGTAGACATTTTCCCTTAGCCTCTGGGGCTAGAAGCCCCCAGCAACTTCAGACCTCCATAACTTTGTTGCATGATCTCTGATGCTATCAAACGACCACTCCATCATCATCTACGCTTCACGTAGATGCCGATGGACTCCTCACTTGCCCCATTTGGGCAAGTCTTGAGGAAGTTATGCCCATTCTAACCTCGGCAGTCCCTGGCGTCACTCCCAGGTCACTGTTGTCCCAGGGCGATGTCCCTAGGCAGCGCCCCACTCAAATTGCCATATCTCCTAGCTCACACCTCTGATTGAGGTGTTCTTGAGCATTTTAGAATCCAGACGCCATAAGCTACTCATAGCTCATGGCCTTACCCTCGTGACTCCTAGTCTCCATGGGTGGGAAGCGTCCCAACGCATGGGGCCCTCACCCACACTAGGATCACTTGGCCCCTCTCACCAATGGCGCCACACAAGTCCTAGGTGTCACTCCGGGGTCCCCTTTGTGCCCATGGTGTTGCGGGCACTCCTCATGAAGAGGTGCGCAACAGGCTGGCTAGCTGCAAAACACCCCCCTTGCAGCAAGCAAGCCAGGGTGCTTGCCCGCTACCTCCGGCTAGGCGGGTCGAGCTAGCTGTTGGAAGCAAAAGGCAGGCCCAACCGGGTCATTTTTATTTTTATTATTATTCAAAATTCGATCCCGCTCTGTCCCTGGGCCATGCAGGTTTAGAAAATCTGATTCGAGGCCGGGTAGGGCCCTTCAATACCCCAGTCGAATGGCAGGTTAGTGCAGGGCCACAATGAGCTGGTCCAGCCCTATGCCTTCGTGGCCGAGGCCACCGGCTGGCTGGGCCTGGATGGCTTGGTGTGGTTAGGCTAGGAGTAGGCCTAACACAAGACCGTGAGACCATGGCACTCCAAAACCTCGCAACCATTGATTTATTATATTTTATCATGTGTGAGGGCCCCACATGAATAAAAATTCATTGAAATAACATTTGGTTGAGTGCCCATGACCACACTACATGATTTTGGAAGTGTCTTGGGATGGCCTTTGGACACTTCTTTTGGGCACTCACAATTCTATGGTCACGGCTCGACTTGTGTGTGAAGTGGCCCTAATAAGTGACCCTACGATTCGTACTGCAAGGAGGCTGCAGTGGCTAGTGTTTGGTGGTGGTCTTTTCGGCTCCTGCACCTTGGGAGCCTGGGCATCAAGGGACAGGGAAGGTACATTTGAGCTTGCAGGTATAAGGCATGGAAAGCTGCCCCTAATTCTTACGGCAACACGGGTCCTGATAAAGGGCACTCGAGTCGCTTTACTTTTTCATCCCTATAAGCTGTACCCACCCTGGCCACCCCCCCCACAGGGATAGATATATATAGTTTGCCTATGGATGGAGAGCGTATCTCTCATTCATCCAGCATAAAAGCCCGGGAATACTATGCAGCTCCGACGTTATTCTTTCTAGTTTGACACCACAACCACACTAGTTCAATTTTTACTGATGAACGTTCAATAGGTTGGACATTATAGAACATAAATGACTTTGCTAAGTAAAATATTACATTAGAGTATTGCGTAACTCTGAATAGTAACACACACTAATTGGGATAATCAATGTACCTTTAAAGATCTCGAATTAGTCTAGTCCAAGTTATTTGAGATGAACCAGCCACAAATTTATAGGGAGTCAAGTTTCTATGTTGGATGGATGAGAGACATTTGTCTATGCGACAACTCCCTCTCCTCCATGGACATTCTGGCCTCTATTATTTGGATGTTGTTTAAATGAAGTTAAGAATATTGCAAATATTTTTGACTTGTGTAACACATATTCGACTTTAGGTTCCCACAATATTTCATGTTTAGATTGTGCATATATTTGTATTTGATATCTAAGTTTCAGGGTCACTTGGTGGTCAGAGTGTAGGGTTATTTTTGGGGATCTATACCTTAGGACAACTCCACCGGATACTACACCCTATCTTGAAATGGGCATCCACAGTATTTGGAAGCCTGTTATAGAGTTGGTATGAGCCCAAAATGGTTGCTCATATTTGTTTTATGTTTAGAATTTACTTAGAATTGCATTTGAAGTTGTTATGGGAACAATTAAAAGTATCAAAAAGAGTGAGGCTTGGTGTGGAGTTATGTTTTAGGCCTTAGGCTTATTTTGTGTGGTTAATTAGAAGCTTAGTGGCATTAAGGAGTGTTTTGGTTAAGTGAGTAGTGTTTGATGAAGCAAGGGGAAGGTCCTTGGGTTTAAGTGTTTGAATTGGGATCTATCTTGTTGGTTTAGGGGGTGAGGGTTTAGTGGATGGGATAAGATCCTATTATGTAGGAAAGGGTTTAAGGGGTGTGTGGTTTTGGGTGTCTCTCACCCTCACTCTCTCACCCTCTCACTTTTTTCCTTCCTCTCCCTCTCTTCTCTCTCTCTCTCTCTCTCTTCTCTAGGAGATTGAGCTCTTAGAGCTCGGAAAAATGCGGGAATTAGGTAGGGGACTTAGTGGAATTAGGAAGGAGGAGCTGCTGGTCCATTCTGACTGGGATTAAGGAGGAGCTGTTGGTCCCATTCGGACTGGGATTAGGGAGGTAGCTGCTGGTCCATTCGGACTGAGATTAAGGAGGTAGCTGCTGGTTCCATTCGGACTGAGATTAAGGAGGTAGCTGCTGGTTCCATTCGGACTGAGATTAAGGAGGTAGTTGTTGGTTCCATTCGGACTGAGATTAAGGAGGTAGCTGTTGGTTCCATTCGGACTGGGATTAAGGAGGAGCTGCTGGTCCATTCGGACTGGGATTAAGGAGTAGTTGCGGGTTCCATTCGGACTGAGATTAAGGAGGTAGCTGCTGGTTCCATTCGGACTGAGATTAAGGAGGTAGCTGCTGGTTCCATTCGGACTGGGATTAAGGAGGAGCTGCTGGTCCCATTCGGACTGGGATTAAGGGGAGCTGCTGGTCCATTCGGACTGGGATTAAGGAGGCGCTGCTGGTCCATAGACCGGTTAGGAGGCCGGGTATGGGAAAAGGCTAAGATCACTTATTATGGGGGTTACTTAATTAGAAAGGGGGGGGAAGATTTAACTAGGAGTTCAACTCATTAGTGAGTTAGGGTAGTGTGGCTTCACACAAATTAGAGGGTGGCATAGGGGAATAAGTTTTAGTAGGGAATTGAGTGTGGGGTTGTGAATCAGTTTAGGAGGAAGGGAATGAATAGAGAAGAGCATTTTTCAATGCTTGTACTCGTATTATGGAATAAATTGGTGTGCAATGATTGATGGGAAATGTAATGGATTTTCACGAAGTTGGGAAGAGGGAGTTATGTGAACATGAATGTGATCCCCATTCCCTCACCCGGACTAGGACGCTTAAGGGTGGGTGGTTTGGCCTCACAGTTGGGGGGGGGGGATTTTAGGGGTACCTCCCAAGATCTCTCATACACTGCATTGTGACAGTATGTGCCATGCCCTCATCGCTTTTGCCACACAAGCAGTCAATGGCTCCGGACCACAAAAGGAGGAAAATATTTGTTACAACACCTTTGACAAGGTCACCATGGTTGGACACTACACTGTTTTTTGCATTTAGTGTTAGTAATAGTAATTACGAACCACAACACTAAATGCCAATGACACCCTTAATGTTGCATACACTAAATGCCAACCTATACACTAATTGTGAACTAATGTAAAATTTGGCCATGTTCAAATTTTTACATCTCCACAATTAGTGTTATAATATTTTTATGTTTTGTGTTTTGTTGCATCACAGAGTTTTAGGTAACGCAACCAAGGTAGAGAAGGTGGCGGCGCAGGGAACACTATTTGTCAAGTGGTTGGTAGATAGTGTTGCAGGTAAATGAATAGTAACAACATTAAATGTAACAGAACACTAAATGCAAAAACAGTGTAGTGATGGAAGAAATTGCCAACATAAAGAATATCATGTGAACTCATAGGTTGAAAGAATATCTTGCAAGAATGAGGGACTCTATGGACCAGTTGGCTCCCTCCTACCATACAGGTTTCCGTTTTCGATGGGTCTCCCTACATGGAGCTGCTACAAACCCGGCAACAACTCTAGCTTTAACTCCTACCTTGGCAATTCATGTTCAAAAACCCATGTAGATGCCCTTACTAAGAGTTGCACTAATTTTTCTAATTATGGAGACTAATTTGATAGTAAACATAATAACAAAACAACTCATAAATCAAAAGATTACATTTAACGACATCCAATCAATATGAATACCACATATAATCCAATAAGATATGACATGTCATCATGTACGTTCTAGGAGTGTAGAACTACCATAACCTCCGTTAAATATTTATAGTTAGATCCGACAAAGAATTTGTAACATATTAATTAGTGTCAAATATAGACAAAATGGTGCTGATGGTATGTGAGCATAAAATGAACACCTAATCGTAAGGTAGTCAAAGGGTCATGCTTTGGTAACAATCAAGAGAATACGTTTTAGGGTCACATACATGAAAGGCAACACACAAAGAAAAGCTATCACATCTTAAGTGAGACGTCTCACTTATTGAGTGTACAATGACCTTCTAGAACTTTATCCCAAGATTTGATCTCCACCTTTCTCTCTTTTTAATATGGTAAGTGATTGAAGGTTAACCATGATCAATATAAAGAAAATAAACCCACATTCAATGTGGGTGCATAAACATTGGCCTTTTTCTTTTCTTTTTTCCTTCGCCGGGGGCCGGGGGGGGATTTCAAGGTATCCCAACCCTCAAACTTGAAGCATATCAAAACTAGGACTCACTATTGCACTATTGCACTATTTATTTGGTATAGTGTGGCATTAAAATTGACGATTCATGTTGATTAGAATTGTATCTATGAATTTTTTTTTAGCAGCAAGTGTCCCATGTAACTTACTCTAGTTGTCATTCATTGATTGCAAGATCAATTACATGGGTAGATAATGAATATTGTGAGCCACCCTAAATTCATATGTATAGTGTAGCCTCGAAACGTTACGTTTCCGCTCCAAACTAGGGGCACCAACCTTGGTGTCCATGCTCTCCAAGATAAGACACATCTAAGTGCCAATTATATTCTTTTACTGTGAACCGCAAGCTCTTGGTCTTCATCAAATACCAAAACCTTGGCATGAGCCTTTCAGGATAAAGGCGGGCAGAAGGCCTTGTGTCGATGGAAAATACACACACATTTTGAGTGGAGGGTGGCATACAGTGTTGGGATAAGCTTGGAGCTACGGCGATGGCCTCCGTTACTGCTTATGTGGCTCCATTTTGTGCCCATTAACTTATTCCATATGGGCTCCAAATGGGCCAGTTTAGGATGAGGGGTTCCCAATACTTTTAGCACTTGGCCACACCACACACTCGGACCATATTGAGACCCGTGTCCACAAGTGTCCAAGTTTATGAAAGTTATTGAGTAATTAATGAAGGCTGCCTAATATGTACTATTGTATGTGCCGAGCACATGAGCAACCATCAGCCGCTCCGCCTAGCAGAGGTGATGATTTTCATCCAACTCTATCGGCGAGGGTGGCGAAGCGGACCGTCCGCCCAAGCCCAGAAGCCACAGGTTCACCGCTCTCCGCCAGATAATTCCCCGGCAAGTTTCTTATTGCGAAACAACTTCAACACTCTCAAACTTCCTCTCTCCTTTCTCTCTCACAGGTAAAAAAAGATCGGGAAAGATGAATGCCGTAAGCAGGTGAAGGCGGAGGTTGGGCAGCAAGGCGCTCTCCGCCCGCCTGGCGTGTGAGCCTATTGCAGGCACCCCCGGCTAGCCAACCGCAGGGGGCCACGTGGAGCTGTGAGGCCAAACCCCCCACCCTTAAGCGTCCGTAGTCCGAGTAGTGGGTTTGGGCTCACATTCCTCCGCGGTATTGGATTTGGACTTGGATGAGTCCATAGTGCAAGGTTCACCCTTCAAGTGGTCTTGGATTTAACTGGAATTTCACTTTTAACAACTCAATGTACGATTTCAATACGTATGTGGAGAATGCACAAGTTAACTATGTTATTTTAACCTCCTTATGCTCGGGTGCTATTTTGTCTTTGTTTGCTTCTAACGTCCATCCGGCCGCTTTAGCTACACAAGCCCTTAAGGATATCCCTCTCCTAAATGGAGTCCGTGCCGTTGACTCTATGCTACCACTTGAACTATCACTTGTGTATTCCGTATCGCTACTATAAGAGGTCTCACTTGGTGTCTCCATACCGTACATAAGCCTTTAAGTATTAAGAAATACTTATGTGACTTATGTCAATCTCTCCCTCGCACCTTTGGTCTTTGCTTCCTTTGTCTTGCCATCGCAAGAGTGCTCCACATTCTCCATTAATTTGTGCACGTGGTTTATTTTTAAAGAGAGGATGCAAGTGTTAAAAACACTATTCTCTATAGTCAATCTCAAATACCTTTACTTGTGAAAGCCACACATAACACTAACTAGCATAATGTAACTAACTACTTGTCTATGAGCTAATTAAGTAGGCTATCTACTAAGCTCCTTCATGAACCCAACTCCTTAGCTTCTAACTAAATAAACCCAGCTCCTTTATAAACCCAGCTCCTTCATGAACCCAGCTCCTTCATAAACCCAGCTTCTTAGCTTCTAACTAAACAAACCCAGCTCCTTTATAAACCCAGCTCCTTCATAAACCCAGCTCCTTCATAAACCCAGCTTCTTAGCTTCTAACTAAACAAACCCAGCTCCTTTATAAACCCAGCTCCTTCATGAACCCACAACTTTGTAGTAGTAATCCCCAACTACCTCACTAATTATTCAAGCCCTTAACTAATCTTCCTACCTAATTTTTCTAATTCTACTAACAACCCCTTTCTAATCACACAATTCTTCTCTAATCCTAAAATCCTAAAATCCTAGAGAGGAGAGGGGGAGAGAGAATTTCCTAACTTCACTAAGACTAACTAATCCACACAAGTATATTTTTGCACTCATCACAACATCAAGTGCTCAACTCTTAAACATGGAACTTGCAACCACGTGTATTCAAAACATGAACTTTAGGTACCACGAATTGGAATCATGAATTAACTTTAAAATCCTCCACGTCAACACTAATTCTACCAAGAGGTCAAGCCCTCTTCAAGGCTAACAAGCCTTGGCTCTCAAACTAAAAACTAAGCACACACATGTGCTCCAATATGGCTTCCCACACCCACACTTATAACTCGTGGGGTGCCTTGGAGCACAAAGGAAAGAGAGGATGAGTGAGGGAAGGATGAGGGATTATATAGTAAGCTTGAGGGGGTGAGCACCCTCAAGGCTCACGATAAGCCCTTGAGATTTCCTCCTACTTAGTAGGCGCCAATCCTATCTTCTAAGCCTTCCTCCCTCAAATGATCAACAAGGATCCTAATTCGAACATTTAACTAGCCTTGGCTTTCTACCTACCACACTTTACCAAACTTGGGATGCTTCAACCCAAACTTAGCCTCCTTCGCTTTCCGCCGCCATAACTTTCTCCCCTTACTTTCCCAAATCGTTGCTCACCACTTAATTCAAACCACGATGCTTAACTCGTGATTTGATTGGTGCTTTGAGAATTTGCTTATCCTCCACCTTGCATTCTTCCTTGGACCTTCCCCATTAAGTGGCCATGATGAGGTGGTCCACTTGTGCGCTCCATGTGATCCTCCATTCATCCCAATTCGAATGCACTTGCCTCTTGAGTCACTTTGGTTGTCTCCATCCATTTGTACTAGCCTACTCACTAACTACTCAATCCAAGTTCTCCTTACCTATCCTCATTCACTCAAATCCTTCCGAAGGTAAAAACACAATAACAACTCACATCCTAGCCTCTTACAACATGGTACTTCTAAGACTAACATTTCACTCTTTTTATATTTTTGTGAAGTAACATGCTACTTCAAAGTGCATCAACTAACGTTTCAAGGGTCTAAGACTAAATGTGGGCACCCTTTTGGGCTCACATAATTGGCGACCATCGGGGGATGAATCCAAACATCTCTTGCTCCAAGGGTAAGTTGCCTAGTCAAGCTCGGTACTCCTTACATCTACTTCCCGATGTACGGGTAGGAAAGAGCTCACCATTCAACGTTTCCAATTGAATTGAATTATTAGGAAAGACCTCATAGACAAGGTAAGGTCCTAACCATATTGCATCGAATTTCGCCGGAAATTCAAGCTTTCGTGCGTCTTTAATCATGACCATCATTTCCGGTGTTAGGGCCCTTCTCTTATGTCGTTTGTCGAAAGTAATCTTTCTCCTTCTTTGGATTGCCTCAATATGTTGAGCCGCCATTCTCCTCCCTTCGTCAAGTGCTTCCAAATCGGTTAGTCGATTTCGTAAGGATTGACTTTCGGTAAGTCTCGTACTCACGGCCACCCTAAGTGACTCGACTTCATATTCGATTGGTAGTGTCGCTTCAAGACCATAGACTAAGGAAAATGGTGTAGCACGCGTAGTTACCTTATAGGTTGTACGGTATGCCCAAAGTGCCGCCGTTAGTTTCGTATCCCAATCCCGCTTCGAGTCTATAACCGTCTTGCGTAGTATACTCACCAAAATTCCGTTAACCCTTTCCGTTTGTCCATTGGTTTGTGGGTGGTAGGGAGTAGTCTTCCGGTGATCAATTTTAAATTTCTCTGTCATCTCTCGAATCAAGTCATTCAAAAAGTGAGTACCCCTATCGCTTACTAGGATCTTCGGCACCCCGAACCGCGAAATTATGTTTTCGTACATAAATGTTGCCGCGTGTTCCGCCGTGTCGGTCTTCACCGCTTTGGCTTCTGCCCACTTGGTGAGGTACTCGGTTGCCACCACAATATATTTCATTCCTTTTGAAGATTGGGGATGGACCTCACCCACATAGTCGATGCCCCATTTTTCGAAAGGAATTAAGGGTAATGATACATGTAAAGGCATCTCCATTCTAAGGTCGTTTCGGGCATACCGTTGGCAAGCGTCGCATTTCCTTACATAGTCATGGGCGTCCTTAAATAGTGTAGGCCAAAAGTAGCCCGCTCTAAGTATTTTTTGCCCGGTGAGTTGACCCGAGAAGTGACCGCCGCAAGCGCTATCGTGGCAAGCGATTAAAATCGCTTCAACCTCCGTTTTTGACACGCATCGTCGTAAAATACCATCGGACCCCCTTCTAAACAACCTATGGCCCACTACAACAAATTGCCTACTATTTACCCTCACCTTCCTTCTCTCTTCTTTTGTCCACTCTTTGGGCAACTTGTGGGTTGTTAGAAATTCCACTATGCCCGCATACCACTCCGGTGTAGAAGTGACCACAAAGAGGCTATCATCTACTAACATATCATTTACCGGATTTTTTCCTATCTCCTCCGACAACCTAGACAAGTGGTCCGCTTGTAAATGCATACGACCCGGTTTATATTCCACCGTGTAGTCGAATTCTTCTAATAACAAAACCCACCTAGCTAACCTACCACTTAACTCCGCCTTGTTAACTAGATACTTGATAGCCATGTGGTCAACAAAAAATACAACCGGGTTGCACATGAGGTAATGCCTAAACTTTTTAACGGAAAACACCATGGCTAGGCACTCCCTCTCCGTTGTAGAGTAGTTTCTTTCGGCGGGGGTCAATTGCTTACTCGCATAAGCTATAGGTTGATCCTTCTCTTTTTCTCCCGTTGCTTGACAAAGCGCACTCCCTATTGCCACATTACTAGCATCACAATAGACGTGAAAAGGTTTACCCCAATTGGGTGGTATCAACACCGGATAGGTGCTCAACCTATCCCGCAATTCCTCAAAGGCTTTTTGACAAGCATCCGTCCACTCGAATTTGACATCCTTTTTGAGCAAATGGGTAATGGGCACCGCTATCTTTGAAAAATTAGGAATAAGTTCCCGGTACCATCCCACATGTCCTAACAACTTAGAGATCCCCTTGGAATTGGTTGGAGTTGCCAAGTCGCTTATGGCCGCAATCTTATCCGCATCGGGTTCTCTACCTTTCTCACTAACAACATAACCCAACAACACTCCCTTATTCACTCCCAAAAATGTCTTATCCGGGTTCAATGCTAACCTCATCTTCCTACACCTAACCAATGCCTCCCTAACACAATGTAGGTGATCGTCCACATTACTTTGTGTGCTAAAATCGTCCACAAAGACGGTCATGGATTTGAACAACAAGTCGGTGAAGATATACATTACTAATCGTTGGAAAGTAGCCGGGGCATTACATAACCCAAATGGCATCACTACCCACACAAAAGTACCCCAAGGTGTAGTAAAAGCCGTTTTATGGATATCTTGGAGGGTGTGAGCCCAAAAGGGTGCCCACATTTAGTCTTAGACCCTTGAAACGTTAGTTGATGCACTTTGAAGTAGCATGTTACTTCACAAAAATATAAAAAGAGTGAAATGTTAGTCTTAGAAGTACCATGTTGTAAGAGGCTAGGATGTGAGTTGTTATTGTGTTTTTACCTTCGGAAGGATTTGAGTGAATGAGGATAGGTAAGGAGAACTTGGATTGAGTAGTTAGTGAGTAGGCTAGTACAAATGGATGGAGACAACCAAAGTGACTCAAGAGGCAAGTGCATTCGAATTGGGATGAATGGAGGATCACATGGAGCGCACAAGTGGACCACCTCATCATGGCCACTTAATGGGGAAGGTCCAAGGAAGAATGCAAGGTGGAGGATAAGCAAATTCTCAAAGCACCAATCAAATCACGAGTTAAGCATCGTGGTTTGAATTAAGTGGTGAGCAACGATTTGGGAAAGTAAGGGGAGAAAGTTATGGCGGCGGAAAGCGAAGGAGGCTAAGTTTGGGTTGAAGCATCCCAAGTTTGGTAAAGTGTGGTAGGTAGAAAGCCAAGGCTAGTTAAATGTTCGAATTAGGATCCTTGTTGATCATTTGAGGGAGGAAGGCTTAGAAGATAGGATTGGCGCCTACTAAGTAGGAGGAAATCTCAAGGGCTTATCGTGAGCCTTGAGGGTGCTCACCCCCTCAAGCTTACTATTTAATCCCTCATTCTTCCCTCACTCATCCTCTCTTTCCTTTGTGCTCCAAGGCACCCCACGAGTTATAAGTGTGGGTGTGGGAAGCCATATTGGAGCACATGTGTGTGCTTAGTTTTTAGTTTGAGAGCCAAGGCTTGTTAGCCTTGAAGAGGGCTTGACCTCTTGGTAGAATTAGTGTTGACGTGGAGGATTTTAAAGTTAATTCATGATTCCAATTCGTGGTACCTAAAGTTCATGTTTTGAATACACGTGGTTGCAAGTTCCATGTTTAAGAGTTGAGCACTTGATGTTGTGATGAGTGCAAAAATATACTTGTGTGGATTAGTTAGTCTTAGTGAAGTTAGGAAATTCTCTCTCCCCCTCTCCTCTCTAGGATTTTAGGATTTTAGGATTAGAGAAGAATTGTGTGATTAGAAAGGGGTTGTTAGTAGAATTAGAAAAATTAGGTAGGAAGATTAGTTAAGGGCTTGAATAATTAGTGAGGTAGTTGGGGATTACTACTACAAAGTTGTGGGTTCATGAAGGAGCTGGGTTTATAAAGGAGCTGGGTTTGTTTAGTTAGAAGCTAAGAAGCTGGGTTTATGAAGGAGCTGGGTTTATGAAGGAGCTGGGTTTATAAAGGAGCTGGGTTTGTTTAGTTAGAAGCTAAGAAGCTGGGTTCATGAAGGAGCTGGGTTTATGAAGGAGCTGGGTTTGTTTAGTTAGAAGCTAAGGAGCTGGGTTCATGAAGGAGCTGGGTTTATTTAGTAGCTGGGTTTATTTAGTTAGAAGCTAAGGAGTTGGGTTCATGAAGGAGTTGGGTTTATGAAGGAGCTTAGTAGATAGCCTACTTAATTAGCTCATAGACAAGTAGTTAGTTACATTATGCTAGTTAGTGTTATGTGTGGCTTTCACAAGTAAATGTATTTGAGATTGACTATAGAGAATAGTGTTTTTTAACACTTGCATCCTCTCTTTAAAAATAAACCACGTGCACAAATTAATGGAGAATGTGGAGCACTCTCGCGATGGCAAGACAAAGGAAGCAAAGACCAAAGGTGCGAGGCAGAGATTGACATAAATCACATAAGTATTTCTTAATACTTAAAGGCTTATGTACGGTATGGAGACACCAAGTGAGACCTCTTATAGTAGCGATACGGAATACACAAGTGATAGTTCAAGTGGTAGTATAGAGTCAACGGCACGGACTCCATTTAGGAGAGGGATATCCTTAAGGGCTTGTGTAGCTAAAGCGGCCGGATGGACGTTAGAAGCAAACAAAGACAAAATAGCACCCGAGCATAAGGAGGTTAAAATAACATAGTTAACTTGTGCATTCTCCACATACGTATTGAAATCGTACATTGAGTTGTTAAAAGTGAAATTCCAGTTAAATCCAAGACCACTTGAAGGGTGAACCTTGCACTATGGACTCATCCAAGTCCAAATCCAATACCGCTGAGGAATGTGAGCCCAAACCCACTACTCGGACTACGGACGCTTAAGGGTGGGGGGTTTGGCCTCACAGAGGGCTATGGAAATTTGATTATAACCCGCATACCCATCCATAAAGGTATATCGCGAATGACCTCCAACCTCCTCAAGCAACAAGGTGATAAAAGGTAAGGGGAAGTGATCCTTTTGTGTGCACGAATTCAATTTCCTATAGTCGACACAAACCCTTAATTTCCTATTTTTTTTCTTTACTAAGACCATAGGAGAAACCCAATCCGTGATTTCCACCGGCTTGATAAACCCGGCCTTCAATAACCTTTCCAATTCCGCTTTCACCAACAATTGCAATTGAGGATTCATCCTCCTCTCCTTTTGTCTAATTGGCCTCGCCCCCGGAATTAAAGGAATCCGGTGCTCTACCATTTCCCTAGGAATTCCCTTAAGCTCATCGTAGGACCATGCAAAAGTATCACTAAACTCATCCACCAAATTGCTATACTCCCTAACCTCTTTCTCCCCCAATTTGGAACCCATCTTCATTTGTCGGGTTTTTCCATTCTTTAATTTCACATCCACGTACCGCCAATCCGCTTCCGACACATGTGCTTGTTCCTCTTTGTTCCGATACCAATCGGAAGGCACATTGGGGTAATCTTTCACATCTTGACCTACAACTATCCCCGTAGACGTGGTCTTGAAATGTAAAGGCTCCTCCAATTTCGATGACTCAATAATCACATCCTCCTCTTGAGTCCCATCTACATGAATTAAACTAACCTCACCCTCTTCCACGTCATCTACCCAAGGTGTTAACCCACCGCTAACCCACTCTTCCTCGGTGAGCACCTCACATGGCTCCAACAATGAGCCCTCTCCTAAACTAACACTAGGAAATTCACTCCCTAAGCCTACTTGGTGAAATGTAACCATTACATCAACCTCGGACTCGGGGTACTCCCTTAGCCATTGGGCATAATCCCCATTATCCCCATAATTGTAAAAATTAGGACCTAGACTTCCCGAGCCCGAATCTATAACAACCCTTTGACCTTCGGGATGGACGACTCCCACCAATGCCTTGCCAATCTCATTCTCGTTTAAGTCATCAATTTCCTTCTCCAATGGCAAATACATCTCCTTCTTCATCCATCCTTCTAATGAACCAATGGACACTATGACCCTATTACCCTCCGGACCATAAGTGATGGATGGTTTAGGTCCACCCCAATTGACCATAGCATTCGCCATCCGCAACCAAGGCCTACCTAGCAAAATGGGGAAGGTGTCCTTGTTGGAGTGCATTTTAATGACATGGAAGGTGACCAAGTACTCCTCGCCTCCCGTAGTCATTCTACAATCCTTGATCATCCCCAAAGGCGTAGTCGAACTTTGATTTGCCATATTTATGACCAAAGGTGAAGGCCCCGTGAGTCCAAGTCCCAATTTTTTCATAGTATCCTCCGGTAGTATATTTAGACTACTCCCTCCGTCGACTAGCACATTAGGAACCACCTTATCTACTATAACAACTTCTATTTCTATAGCTTTCACGTCTCTTCCACCTTGTGATTGGATCCTAGCGGCTATTTTAGCTTTCACCTTCCTCATCCTCTTGTGTACCGGCATTCCCTCCTTTAATGTTTTCCTTGCCGTGGGTGAAATTTCCAATAGTTGGCCGAAAGTAATATCCGCCTTGAGTGTACTAAGGTCCGCCCACAAGTCGTACCCGGTAGATCTTTCCACCTTAGAATTACCCACTACGTCGAATTCGTCTACGGGAACCCCCGGTCCTTCCCATTCACCCACATCGCTATTATCCAAGTCATGTACCGCATTAGTCCTCTCCCTATCTTGTAAAATTATATTTTCCCTCTCCACATCCTTAGTAGCTCTTCTAGCTACCCTATCCAACTCGGAGAGATTAATCTCTTCATCCGAAGAGTAATTTCCTTGCTCTCCTATTCCTACCTCCAACGGGGCATCCCCTCTCCTAGCCCTAGTAGTTACCGCTAGTGCAGGTGCTTCTTCAACCACACCCTTACCCTTCACTAACTCATATGTAATAGCATTGGTGTGAGGAGGCCATTGACTTTGCTCCTCTCCAATTCTCGTTGGGAGAGGAAGCATGTCATCACATGTGGCCTCCAACACTCCATCCATGAACCTAACATCTTGGGAGTTAGATGGTCCCGGATCCGTTGGAGGCGCTTGTCTCCCGTTACTACCATTAGGTGGAACTCCTTGTCTATTTTGTATTGGAATGTAACCGGTTGTAGTTTGCAAGCCCGCCGGTGGATGAAAAGTTTGCCTAGCATTACTATGGTCATAGTATAAGTTAGGTGGCCTAAGTTCATTGGCCGGTACTCCTTGTGGCCTAGCACCTCGCATATTATCCCTTGCTTGTTGTTGTGGATTAGCCACCGGGTAAGGGACATTAATTATTTTGTCCGGTTGGCGACACGTATCCGAGGGATGACTTCCTCCACAATTGCTACAATTAAACTCTTGACCTTCGGACCAACATTGTCCTTGAGCGTGCCACCTTCCACAAAAGGGATGAAATTCCTTCTTCTCTAAATTTTGGCCACCTTGCCCTCTAGGTTGTGGTCCTCTATTGCTTCCATTTCCATAGTGAGGTGGCGCTTGACCTCGTTGATTTTGTTGAGGTGGGTTACCGTTTCCTCTTTGGTCACGGTTTTGTCCACTTCTACAAAATTGACGCGTGTGGCCCGGTTGGCCACATTGGACACACCATAATCCGGAAGAATGCCTACCCGACTCAACCGGGGGTGGAGGCCCCGGTTGTTGACTCCGGATCATTAATGACATTTGATCCGTGAGGCTTTGCATTTGTTTTATCATAGCCTCTTGGAATCCTAGTTGGCTAGCACCTAGTCTTCTCTCAACCTCCTCCAAGTGTGGATCCGTTCTAGGGGCCGGTAGTGCCAAAAGAGGTGCCGGTTCCCTAACCGCTAAAGGTCGGGGACCGGTGTCCACAATGGCATATGGAATTTGGTTCTCATACTTAGCGGGTTCTACCGCTACCACCCTAGGGCGTATGGGGATGAATTGTGGGATCAATTCATCCTCCCTTCTCCATAGCCTTTCGTGATCTTTATCCAAGTTTTCAATATCTCTAGCCGCACGCTTGGCATCCGCCAAGGTCAAGGGATTCCTTTCTAGAACACCCCTAATAGTTCCGGACTTAAAAAACCCTTGAATGAAAAATTGCTTTAGCGTGTCGTCGTTGAGCATGGTACCCACAAATCTAGTGCACACTAAATCAAACCTCCTAATGTAAGCCGAAATTTCTTCCTCCCTTCCTTGCTTCAATGACGACAATGCCCTTAATGCGGTACTTTGACCCACTTCCGGCCTAAATTCGTTAAGAAACTCCCTTTGTAATTGTTCCCATCCCCTAAAATGTCCCTCGGCATGATCCCGATACCATTCATAGGCTTCCCCCTCTAGAGTGGTAGGAAACCACACTAACCAATAACCCGGGTCGGTTATGAGGAAGCTAGCCAACCGTTCGATATACCGTTCCATGTGCCGAGAGGGGTCCTCATCCTTGGTCCCATAAAATTTAGGGAGATGAGATGGCATATCCATCGCCGCTAAATTTTGTGGAACCACAATTGGTAGGCCTCTTGGCCTAACCAATGGGTCTATTGGAGGTATAGGAGGTATGGGCGGAATTGGGGGTATGGGTGGTGGATCCATCCCCCGTTCCTCGGCCATGGTGACCGGTGAACTATTCAACAATCCCCTATCAACTTCTACCGGGAATTCTTCTCTAAGTGTGTAATTTTCCGAAGAAGTTTCACCACTCAATTTGGAGGGAGTGATCTCCTCTTCAAGTTGAGCTCCAAGTTCTAAGGTGTCTAGAATTGACCTAGTCCTAGGTTCGACGTTCAAACAACTCTCTATTCTAACATTATCTTGTTCTAATCTATCAATGATTTTAGAGGACCGTTTCTTTCGAGTAGATTTCTCTAGTCCTACTATCAAACTTGGTTTTTGTGAGCGAGTCCTACCTTGCATTCCATAAGAATCGATCGACCCTCACTTGACCACACATAATCCTAGCAATTCCCCTCTTAATATTTTCACTTGTCTTGGTGTGGTTATAATTTTTTTTTAGGAGGTGAGGAAAAGAACCTGCAAGCCCACTTAGGTGAAAGAATCCCAATAGGGGATAGGCATGTTCATGTTAATTTTTTGGTTAAGTCGGAGCATCACCTCCGCACCTTCCCGCAAATTAACACTCACCACAATACCGATTGTGAGGGGGTGACCTTCCGAGTAGATTATGTTAAAAGTCGAGGCTTCACCCTTCAACTTCTCACACCATCCACAATTCGGGAATTACCCTCTACAACGGATAACAACAATCACGAGTACAAAAGGCATTCCTTAATTAGTTAATGAGTTCACTTTGAAGAAATAAACATACCTTGAGCAATCGCATCCCCCTGTGAGTTAGCACTCCCCTCAATCGTGACTCAATGTAACAACACCATAAACTTTGTGAAATATTAATTTAATCTAGAGCATGAAATGACAACTCCCAAAACTTTGAGACTCACCCCGAGGTGAGTGTCAAAGTTCAATGTCCTAAGGTGAATTTACCCTCTAATGTTTTAATGAGCTACTCGGTTATAGGTTCCTTTTAAGTTCTTAGCAAATCCCCAAAAAGGTTGAGAACGTACCTTCGCCGCGCTCCTTCCTCAAAAATGAATTTGCGTAATTGACAATGCAATTCATTCCAAGGAATAGTTGAAATACAATGAATTCAAATGTAACCCAAAGAGAGAATACTTACCGAGTTTCGGGTGCTCCTTCCCTTCTCTCAAGTTTGTGTCTCCAATTTTTCCTAGTTGCCTCCAAGTCTCCTAGTCGCCTCCAAGTCTTGTAACTACCTTCCGCTTCGCTCCCGGCGGACGCACCAATTATGTGAGGCCAAACCCCCCACCCTTAAGCGTCCGTAGTCCGAGTAGTGGGTTTGGGCTCACATTCCTCCGCGGTATTGGATTTGGACTTGGATGAGTCCATAGTGCAAGGTTCACCCTTCAAGTGGTCTTGGATTTAACTGGAATTTCACTTTTAACAACTCAATGTACGATTTCAATACGTATGTGGAGAATGCACAAGTTAACTATGTTATTTTAACCTCCTTATGCTCGGGTGCTATTTTGTCTTTGTTTGCTTCTAACGTCCATCCGGCCGCTTTAGCTACACAAGCCCTTAAGGATATCCCTCTCCTAAATGGAGTCCGTGCCGTTGACTCTATGCTACCACTTGAACTATCACTTGTGTATTCCGTATCGCTACTATAAGAGGTCTCACTTGGTGTCTCCATACCGTACATAAGCCTTTAAGTATTAAGAAATACTTATGTGACTTATGTCAATCTCTCCCTCGCACCTTTGGTCTTTGCTTCCTTTGTCTTGCCATCGCAAGAGTGCTCCACATTCTCCATTAATTTGTGCACGTGGTTTATTTTTAAAGAGAGGATGCAAGTGTTAAAAACACTATTCTCTATAGTCAATCTCAAATACCTTTACTTGTGAAAGCCACACATAACACTAACTAGCATAATGTAACTAACTACTTGTCTATGAGCTAATTAAGTAGGCTATCTACTAAGCTCCTTCATGAACCCAACTCCTTAGCTTCTAACTAAATAAACCCAGCTCCTTTATAAACCCAGCTCCTTCATGAACCCAGCTCCTTCATAAACCCAGCTTCTTAGCTTCTAACTAAACAAACCCAGCTCCTTTATAAACCCAGCTCCTTCATAAACCCAGCTCCTTCATAAACCCAGCTTCTTAGCTTCTAACTAAACAAACCCAGCTCCTTTATAAACCCAGCTCCTTCATGAACCCACAACTTTGTAGTAGTAATCCCCAACTACCTCACTAATTATTCAAGCCCTTAACTAATCTTCCTACCTAATTTTTCTAATTCTACTAACAACCCCTTTCTAATCACACAATTCTTCTCTAATCCTAAAATCCTAAAATCCTAGAGAGGAGAGGGGGAGAGAGAATTTCCTAACTTCACTAAGACTAACTAATCCACACAAGTATATTTTTGCACTCATCACAACATCAAGTGCTCAACTCTTAAACATGGAACTTGCAACCACGTGTATTCAAAACATGAACTTTAGGTACCACGAATTGGAATCATGAATTAACTTTAAAATCCTCCACGTCAACACTAATTCTACCAAGAGGTCAAGCCCTCTTCAAGGCTAACAAGCCTTGGCTCTCAAACTAAAAACTAAGCACACACATGTGCTCCAATATGGCTTCCCACACCCACACTTATAACTCGTGGGGTGCCTTGGAGCACAAAGGAAAGAGAGGATGAGTGAGGGAAGGATGAGGGATTATATAGTAAGCTTGAGGGGGTGAGCACCCTCAAGGCTCACGATAAGCCCTTGAGATTTCCTCCTACTTAGTAGGCGCCAATCCTATCTTCTAAGCCTTCCTCCCTCAAATGATCAACAAGGATCCTAATTCGAACATTTAACTAGCCTTGGCTTTCTACCTACCACACTTTACCAAACTTGGGATGCTTCAACCCAAACTTAGCCTCCTTCGCTTTCCGCCGCCATAACTTTCTCCCCTTACTTTCCCAAATCGTTGCTCACCACTTAATTCAAACCACGATGCTTAACTCGTGATTTGATTGGTGCTTTGAGAATTTGCTTATCCTCCACCTTGCATTCTTCCTTGGACCTTCCCCATTAAGTGGCCATGATGAGGTGGTCCACTTGTGCGCTCCATGTGATCCTCCATTCATCCCAATTCGAATGCACTTGCCTCTTGAGTCACTTTGGTTGTCTCCATCCATTTGTACTAGCCTACTCACTAACTACTCAATCCAAGTTCTCCTTACCTATCCTCATTCACTCAAATCCTTCCGAAGGTAAAAACACAATAACAACTCACATCCTAGCCTCTTACAACATGGTACTTCTAAGACTAACATTTCACTCTTTTTATATTTTTGTGAAGTAACATGCTACTTCAAAGTGCATCAACTAACGTTTCAAGGGTCTAAGACTAAATGTGGGCACCCTTTTGGGCTCACAGGAGCTCCGCCATGCAGCTAGCGGGGCGGACTGGCGCATGTGTGTGCAAGCTTACTACATGGTTGTTGAAATGAACATCCACCCAAATGGCACCACAAGTGATCATTTTAAGGATGCACAAATCATAGGGTGTTATTCACACCCCCGGCTAGATCACATCTTCATTTGGCTGGCCCCCGCCCCTCCCACACCTCCTTCATTGGTCTTCCTACCCGCACCTATGTGGGAACTCTTCCCCGTTGGGAACCAATGTGACAATACCCGGTCACTTAAGCCATCAAGCACCCGGTCATTTAAGCCATTAAGCTCCTTTGGCATGTGAAGGAACTCCATCAATTAACTTGAGAATAATGAAAATGATGTCAATTTGAATATTTGTAATTTTGACCAAGTATCGTCACATTGGTTCCCAACGGGGAAGAGTTCCCATGCAGGTGCGGGCAGGAAGACCGGGCAGTGAAGGAGGCGTGGGAGGGGCGGGGCCCAGCCGAATGAAGATGTGACCTAGCCCAGGGCGTCATTCACTTACTTTTTCTTAATCACCTATATATGTACTTGAATGTTGTGTGTGGTTAGGTCTAGGTCCAAGAATATATATCTAAAGACACATGTTAAAAGAGATCGGATCGTGTCTTCAAGTTTTATGAACTATTCTACACTCAATACTCAATAGACGTGAGAGGGACCTATCATCATTTAAGGAATCAATACCCAAATGGTTTCCATAACCGTAACTAAATCAAGGGAAGTCCAATCTTCAATCCGGTTTTTGTTAAAGTTTCATTGTGTACTATTGTTAGATATCTAGTCTGACACAAAACAATCCTAAAGATAAACATTGGATTATTTTGGAAAACATAGGCATTCTTGTCAAAGTTATTTTTACTTACCTTACACAATTGCAAAATGTGGTAAATTCTCACTCTATGCAAGATTATGTAATGTTGATAGTTCATTGTAGGGTATACTTTAGGAAGGGAAGGAGTTGACATTATATTCAAGGTCATTCTAAGTCATCACAAAGAATATGGGATAACAAGAAATTACAAGACAATGTACTAAGAACTTGGTCTATGTCCTGATTTATTTGATGGGCCTCAATTCCACATAGAAGACGCACTTATTTGGAGTTGGTCCCACTAAGAAAGTATCACCTCCAAAAATAAATCATTTATTTGAAAATTTTGTGGACAAGATATGAACAAGTTTCAGCAAGCATGTTCAAGAGGTGAGGAGGTTTGAGGAGAAAATGTATTATAAATAGATTTTTGAAGCTTCAATGTGCAAATGCTAGCATTCACTTTGGAGTTGTTTTCAACTAAGAGGACTTGCACAATCACACATAGTACCACCTTCAACAAGAATTTTGTGGTTTGAAGTTGTTATGCAAAAGATACGAACAAACTTCAACATGCTTTTTCAAGGGTGTAGGAGGTTTGAAGAGAAAATGTGTTATGAATAGATTTTCAAAGCTTGATTGTGCAAAGAAGAATGTTTTTGGGGAGTTGTTCTTAATAAGAAAACTTAAACAATCAAATATAGTACCACCTCCAACAAGAATGTTTTTCTTTTAAGTTGTTATACAAAAGATACGAGCAAATACATACAAGAGGACTACCTGGGGTTCATCTGTCAAGTTTGCATATTCCACATGGGTTGCAAAAGTGGAGGGCTTTTCTCCCAAATCTTACAATTGGTTCAATGTGCATTGTGTACACCTACTACCTATTGCTTGGGTATTGGTGAACAATGCCAAATTGATAAAACTTTCATAAAACAAATGTTGGAATGTTTTATATTATTATTTAGAGTGTTGGTTTGAATTTTGGGTTTAAAAAATTAACTATTTGGAATGAGTGTGCCAGACCAACTATCTGCCAATGGTATTTATTACTATAATTTAAATTTCAAGACATAAATGTGATCAATACCCACATACTTTAGATGTGTTCTAAATATCATTACATCATTTATGGTATTTAGTGCATACACTATTTGCGAAGGGCCTAATTTAGATGTCTAGAGGTCTCAAAGTGTCACGTATTGAAGCACAATAGAACTAGAGATCAAATTGCACAAACAAATATACGTACACAAAGGCATATGAACAATGCTTAAAGTGAGATGCATCACCTCCACCCTTTACCTTGCTCTTTATTGTATTTTCCTTCTTTGGCTCATACAATGCATATGGGAACTCCCGCTTTCCTTCAAACCTTATTTACTTGTATAACTCTAACCTTTACTACAAGCAATCTAATGCTCTACCTTCAACACTCTCACTTTGCGAGTAGTCAAAGGCTTGTAATCCAATTGTCCTAATTAGTCCTTGATGCCTATCTTTTGCAAGTGTTTTTGTAAGCACATCCACTATCATGTCCTTCAATACTTCAAACATATTTCTACCTCTTTATTTTTTTCCGAATGAAAGAATGTTGTACTGTACATCAATGTGTTTGGTACGCGAATGGTGGGTAGGATTCTTTGCAAACACTATACATCCGCAATTGTCATACATGATGGATGTTGCTCCTTCTTGCACGAATCCCACATCCACCAAAAGTTGCCTTAATCAAATGGCCTCCTTCATGCAATGGGTAGCCTTTTTGACTACCAACCTGCCAACGGTTAGTAACGTAGAGAATTCAAGAAATTCATGGTTATGAAAGTCTATGGCCTCTTCAACTTCCAGACTCAACTGACAGCTTATTCCTACTGATCTCCTACACTCACTCAGATTCTCTAGACATAATCTCAGTCTGTTTAATCTTTTGGGGATATGCACCGTCCATTCATACAAGATCAATTCTCGGGAGATCCGAATATTCAGAACAGTACAGTAGTTTCCCAATTTTTCTTCTGGTCACTCTCACGTCAACATGCTTCTGTCATGATCCAACATCTTACATAATGGATCTCAACAAGTGGTACAGCTAACTTACATTCCCAACGAGATTGTGATATGGGGCAGAGATAATAGTCAACCGAAAGACTACAGCCATTTACTTGATCCCCCTTACGCATTTCACAAGTTACACACTATCCATACATGAAAGGTAATATTCAATGAAGACCCCTAAATCACTCAATGCCCCAAGCAACTCCACAAACCCAGCACAAGCTCTCCTGGTATTGCTCTTCAATAACAATCTCTCAGGTTATTTGCTACAGATCACATACGATGATTTTGGTTTCAAAAACGACCATAGCCTGAATTGTGTTTGTGAAGTATTTCAACATCCAGAGCCAACACTAGCATTCAAAGCTAGGAATTCAATTATCACTCCTTACCAACCTAGGGTACCAGATCGTAAATGAGATTCAGCTCTCAGAGTTTAGGATAAGAAGCTTGCAGTCCCACGAATCACCAAGTAATATCACTCAGGCTATAGTCCTGACACACTTAATTGCCCCTATCAATCTTAATCATAAAGACCACCACCTGAATTGGAATTTCAAGAAAATCTAGACATGCAGGGAGATTTTGCATGCAGGCCAAGGAATCACTCCTGCAGAGCCTAACGAATCAAATCACAATTGCAATGCAATTCCGAGAATGAACACAAAGCTGGCAATACTCACAACGTCAGTTAATGGTCTTACAATTTAGAATCACACATTCATAATTAGAGACCAAGAAATCTAATTGCTCTTCTAGAGACTGAGGCTTTTCAAAATGGGGAAGGTTACCACAGTTTCTAGATCGCTAAAAAAATGGCTCTCCAAGAGAGAGAGAGAAAGCCCACCAAATGTCAGTCTATATACTGCTCAATTAGCATGTGTGGATTGCAAGAAGCATGTATGTTCCTATCAGGCTATAATCCTTTCTATCTCTATTTTCTAGTATTTCAAGACACTAGCCTATTCATACATGGCTTACTTAGAAATGTCTAGCTCATTCAAGGTCATATTTCCACTTCCTTTTTTATTGAACTAGAAAAATCAAAATTTGAGCACCAGAAATATGAAATCCCGACGTTGTTGTTGTCCATGGAAAGGCTCAATATGTACTCACACATTGTCACAGTTCATTTTAAAGCAAATGTGGCTTCTATGATATGCTACACTAAATATTGTATTTAGTGTCATATGGTATTTTATGTCATTGTGGTAGCTTTTCTTGTAACACTTCTTATGAATGAGTTCACAAGTATTGTCATGGATGATTGAAATTTGGATGGCGAAATCACTTTGAAAGTGACAATAATGGCAACATCATAAATCTATATTGCCCAAATCCTTTTACAAGGAATGACAAAATAATGTTAGGCATACATTTAATTTGGTGAGACTACACGGCCAGTTTGCAATTGATATTGAGCAAGATAAATTGAATTGGTAACACTAAATACAATATTTAGTGTAGTTTGTGAGGAGCTGGGCCTTGAATTGGTGTCAGATCCTAGTATTCCCTAGATGAGGAGATCAAATCTCCAACTCCACTAATGGTACATTATCGCCTTGCAACCGTTGCTTGAGGCTTCCTACCAACAGCAAATTGGCAATAATAACAATTTGGCACTGGAACATCTGATTTAGTGTGGCCCACACTATTCAGCATCCACCCTTATTAATTGTCTTGCAATTCCTTGGTGGCAACTAGAGAGGGTATTATATGGCACTTGGCAAGCATGCAACACACACTTGCACACCCTTGAAGATAATGGTTAAACAATGTAGGTAGGTGTACAGAGATGGGGGAGCTTAGGAATCTTTGACCAATAGGATTAAAAATTGAGGTAGAAGGTGCTTAAACCAACTCATGAGGTCATATAACCTATTTATGGAGTCCATGTAGCAAATTGGCTTAGACAAAGTAGAAAATATTAAAAATTAAAATGCATATCATTTGAATATACTACAAGTTTTCGAAGTCACTCACCCCTAGCTTCCTAAATCCCTTCCTAGACCCACATTTTTTCCAATGCAAATGGCTTCCAAAACCTTCCCGACACTTGCCCAGAATCGCTCTTGCTTTTTGTCCAAAACCTACCCCGCTTTCTCCCAAAATTGTCTCCACCTTTTGCCAAACCGCCATGCATTGAAACCAACATGTCACCCAATTAAGTAGTTGAGCCCTTATAACCTTTGCATGCGGGATCTTAATAAATACATATAAATAACCCACCCTTAGCTACATTCCAACACTTGCCCAAAATCCAATCCCACCTTCGCCTAAAACCAACCTTGCATTCTTCCGGAACCACCCTACTTCACTCAAACTCGCTCCTGCTTTGCACCGGAGACATTCAAATGGTTTACGATGTATTTCGGGTGTGGGATTAGGAGGGCTACATAGGTGTTGATTTTGGGTGGGGTGTTGGTTATAGCACCCTCTCCCTGACACTAATATGTGCTATTAGGTTGCCCTTGCGAATAGACTGCCACAATACAAATAACCTTGAGTCAAAATCATATCACAAAAACTTATAGTCTTGTTTGCCAATTGTATGACAACCACATTAACAAAAATTAAACAAAAAAACACTTCTTTTTGGTCCGACTTCATGGTCCATGGTGTAACCCGGCCCTGAGATAGGGCAACCTAGAAGTCACACATGTACTCTCTATTTAAGTTTGTGTCCCATATTGTGTCTCTCTTGATGGAGGTTGGTGGCCATACTTTCCTGCCAAGTAACTCACATAGCAGATGCCAAGTCACTTACATCACAATACAGTGCTCATACAAGGCCATCAGGAATCGAACCCGGACCACTAAACATGCGATACTAACCCTCACATACAATGACCCACTGAGAAGTCTCATGACCCGGCGGCCACCTCACGCAGAAAAGAGATCATATACCCCTACAACATGCGATACTAACCCTCACATACAATGACCCAATGAGAAGTCTCATGACCTGGCGGCCACCTCACGCAAAAAAGAGATCATATACCCCTACAACATTTGCAACCACACTAACCCCATCAATACAAAAATCATCCAGTCACTAAGTTCCCATGATCACTTTGGTTACCCTGGTTACTATAGTGCCCACCCCGAGAAGGGTTAGTAGTCCTCCACCACTGATATTATGTCCAGTGGACATAATACCAAGGGTGGGTTGAACGGGCATTTCAATCACATTGATCCCATTGAGGTCAGCGTTTCTTCTCTCTCTTCTCTCTCTTGATGTATTCTATGTTCTTGATGTTCGGTCTAGGGTCAAGCTACAAACATACACAATATTTCGATGTGCCCAACTCAATATATGTATTCTAATGTGGTTTGCTGAAGTCTATGACAACTCCAACAAGTCCTTTTGTGCAATTATGGCAGGTTCTTTGTAGAGCGCCATACACTATTTAGACTATAAATTCTCATATAGGTCCAGACTATATTTCTATATACTGTTCGTGAATTGTGTGCTTTGCTAGGATAATAAACTATCTAGCTATGTTGTTTGCAATGTAGATTACATTGACTACAAGTATGGGGGTACAAGGTCAACATTTAGGTTATTGAAAGCGGTAGGATTTTGGACTTCCTTCCAAGTTCGTAGTATGCCACCGGCCTTGAATTATCATGCAAGACAAACATACACTAGAGATATTTAGGGCTCACATTTCTAGTAGTATTGACCCAATTTTGGATTACTAGAAAGTGGTTTGGATGCAACTCCTAAATTTGAGACTTATTTTGTGGCTCATGTTGAAAAGTAGAAATGACATGCTAGGTCCACTCGTGGCCCTGTGGAAGAACAGTCTAACAAGAGAAGCACTCATGATGAACCCTCTCAAGCAGCGATTTTTAATTGGGCTACGCAGACGCTTTTTGCTACATTCATTTGGGCCCAGCTATATGTACACATACAATTTTGGGGTTTTTTTTTTCAAAATAGCCCCAAAACATATGAAAATATTGAAAGATAGCAAACTCGACCCCATTGGCTGGGTTCGAAGAGCCAGCCCAATGCTTCATCCCAAGCGTCCATGTAGCGAGCAATCTAACGGCCAAGGGATGGGTGGCCAAAACCCTAACCTTTGTTGATAAAAATAGCCATCTTGGGCTCATCACACCACCTGCACTTCGTAGGTGACAACATCATAATTGGACAATGTAGCCGTCAGCATACAATGCCAACACTGAGGCAGCCAACCATAAATGCAATATTAGCATTGGTGTTGGCCCCAATAAAATAGCAGATATTGTAAAAGAACCAATAATGAGGCTCGCTGCATTTATTGAAGGTGCTCCATGCACATTTAGTTCTTTGTCATTTTTGAAGAGCAAGTTGAGGAACCGGCTTACAACACACCTAGATTTGGTCATCCGCATGTTTGCACAAGACTTTTATGCCGTAGATACTTTCCCTTACCAAACAACCATATCAGATTGGAAAGCACAGAGAAATCGGTATGGAGATACTAGTAGCAGCATATTATTGGGTATTGGCTTCATACATGAGAGGTTTCCAATGTATTGAATCTACACTCAATTTTTGGAACATGATGAGGTAGAGTAAGCGTAATATAGAATATGATGCCATTTTTGAACCATGTGCATTGTGTGGACTATGGCATGGTTGGGGTGCAACTTGCAAGTTTTTTTTTAAAGTGTTACATAAAGTTACCACCTATATTTTGAAGGAACCGTTGGAGGATTTTCATGGTGTACATGGGCCGAATCTTCATGTGTTCTCTTCTATACTAACTTTTGTTGAGTGATAGATGGGATGCAATAATGTGTAGTTTTGCAGGCCATTCCACGATGTAATGGGCAAGGTTGAAAGATAAGGGTTCAATTCCCCCGTGGAATAATGATTTCTATATGGAATTGTTTATGTAGCCCAATTTGCATTAGCAACTTAGGAGGTTGGGGCCAAATTTTAACTCTAAAATGCCAAAGCATAGCCACATAATGTGCCGCAAACAAAATACATATCGCCACACACTTAAACCTTCTTGAACATGTCATCGCATTTGTCATATGTTGAATCATTCCACATCGCTAGGCTGGACTCCTTTGTTCCCACTCAAAGTGCCAATAGAGCTAGTGAATGAATAAACTAAGCGCCAATTTACACACCCATTTTCTTTCAAAAAAAAATCACTACTCTCAAGGTGCCTAACTTATGCACCATCCATATGTAGGTGCATGCTAGACCTCACCAGTGACCGGGGAGAATTTTGGGTATAATCCATGCCTCGTTAAATTAGGCGTTCTATAACTAGACGCATAAAATGCATAAATTTTTTTAGAGCAACACGCATAAATTAAGAAAAAAAACATTCCGAAAATGTCCAAGGTGCATCTTGACGACGAGTCTGCGTAGTCTGACGCATAGTTCGTGTTCCTGATGGTCGTCCGTGCTGATTAGAGCCTTCTCGCTGCCAACACAATAAAACACACCACACACCACACACAACACCATACGAAATACACTCCAGTTGTCCAATTCTGAGCATTTTCTAGCCATTTCTTGGAAAACGCCTATTTTAGGCGCCACGGGGGCACGGCGCGCATAAATTAAGCTAATGTATTTATGCGAACGCCTAATTTTATGAGGCTTGGTATAATCAATCAAATCCAAGTTCAACCGGCTACACGTTGTGATCTTCAGTATTCTATATTAATTTGAGGTATACGTCATAGATTCCTCTAAAATGATCAACAATTTTCTTGAAGTCTTGAACTTCAACCGGTTCTTTCTGAAACTCAACCGGTTCATCTGTGACTAGTGGTTGGTTCTCCCTGTTCATTGGACCTAACTTGGTATCCTCTCCAATGACCAAACACCTCCCATGGCGGACGGTGAAAATGCAAAGACATATTGTATAGCCCAATGATTTCTACTTGTAATCAACGATCTTAACTTAGTTTAGTGGAACCCAATTCCAATAAATTAACAACTTATGTATATAGTTTATTATTCATTCATTTATTTATAGGGGGGAGGTATCTACCACACTCTCTATGGTAGGTGTTATGGATTGACATATCCCTCTCATGGGAACCATAAGGTTTGTCGGGAATCCAATCATGCTAGCTTATTGTTATACTTATGCACAGTTTTGTAAATAACCTTAATTACATCATAGCCCCAACCAAGTGAATTGTGCACACTCCAAGTTTGTTCATGACATGAATTATGACAATAGAAAACAAGGGTTGCAGATGAATTGTCATACATGTTAGGATGTTGAAGTATATGTTCCCGTTGTTAGGCAATGGGCACTTCCAAATCCAATGACAAGTTTTATTGCTGAATTGTATTGGTAATTCTCTCATCCGGTTAGTAATTCAGGATCAAGCATATTGTCAATTCAAGTTTCAGGATCAAAGTTGACATGCAAAGTTATAGGAGGTCAAAGTGAAGATGCTCTTTCTTTTTAAGTGATCACATAGGTATTAGCCCTCCCAATTGTGTTCACTGTTGAACTTAAACTAGTTAATATATTCCCCAATCTCATTCTTGTAAATGTCTTCTCAGTATCCATTCTTAACTACAAACCTTGACATGTAAGGTTCACATATTTAATTGATTCTCTTATTTGCCTTTTGTTTCCTACAGTGCCCCACCCCCTTCTTCCCCTTAACAATATCTCATAAATATTTGCAAAAAAAAAATTGTGTATAGGTGCCACATCATTGGAAACATGACTACATATAGTTTTTGTTTTTTTATTGAAAAGAAAATTTACCCTCCCTTCCTCCCTCCCTCGAATCCATTTTTGAGGGAAGGTAAAACATGAGCAGTGAGCGATAATACATAAGAAGTGAGTGGTAACAGTGAGCAATGAAGTCAAATATGTAAATGTGCATGGATTTAGGGTTCATATCTAAAATTGACACTACATATGGCATTAATTGAAATTTTGTTCAATCGTATAATATTGACATTCTAATGAACACAAATGAAGAGAGCCTATTACCATGGATCATTGAAAAAACTTTCAATTTATTGTTGATTTTTATCATAACAATCCAAACCAATAAATGTCATTTTATAACATTCTCAAACATGCAGTGAACACGACGCTCGGAACATTACACGTACTCTACAACACTGGCAGGTTCATGTAGTCGCATGACCTCATTGTAGGTATATGTTGAAGCGTGAATGGACTTGTCATTGTCGTAATCCACCTTGCACAAAAATCTAAACACGTAATAAAGATGTTTGCAATACACCAAATTCCCTTTCTTTCCCAAAGCATGAGAGGACATTTTCATGAAGTCTGAGCATGTGCATTGTGGGATGTCACCGATTGTAACACGATAGGAGACATCCTTCTTGGAGACAATGTTGATGATCACTCCAAATCTTTGAATGTGGAATGGCAATGACTCCAACAACATAATATATGCTCACGAGGAAGTAGGCACTAAGTCACCCCCATCCCCCATGACCACACAGACATGGGCTAAAGGTCGATGAAGGGACATAGCATGTTGGTAGGACTATACCAACAGTCCTTTTATTTATTTATCCATCCATGAGTCTGGCATTTTCTCAAATTTTTGTGATTTGCCATTTGTGATGGTGCATTCCAATGCATTGTCTTTGAAACCTTGAAACCTGGAAGATGAGCGGGCGTCTGGATTTGAAGGCACACAAAAATGTGCCCAAGAGAAGGGCAGCGTTGCAGTTCCAATAGCCTATGCCGCGACAAAAGTGCCTCCCTTTGCTACAAGTGAAACCCAACGTTTTCAAGCGCCAAAACCTCCTCCCACAAGAGATTGGTTCCTACCTTGACCAGCCTCGTGTTGGGTACTATAAACCAATCCATAACATATTTTACTTTTGTTGTCATTCACACAACGCTTGATGTTGTCTGAGCAAAACCAAAAGTCATGCTCCAAGGATGGGGAGTGTCGCAATTGTGTGGTGAAACAACATGCCATAGCATTTTGTGAAATTCAACTGGGAGACCATCCATTCCTGCAGCTCTTCTAAAAGAGAGTTATTTCATCACATTTTCCAGTTTGATGGTAGTGATGCTATCTGTGAGTTTTGAGGTTGGGCTCTGTAGACACAAGAATGGGGACTTTTCTCCAAACATCTACCTATTCCCAGTTTATTGGCTTGCTTGAGTATGCCCCTGAATAGGTTTAAAATTTTAAAATTTTAAAAAAGGGCATGGGCTGTCATGATTTAAGGTCATGTCCAATCTCATCAATTGAAGATTTAATGGGGGCCTTGTTCCTTTGAGTTCAATAGCCAAAGAGAGTAGACGATCATTAAGAAAATCATAACATTATTCAAATATATAACAGTGTTCTGTGGGACTGACAATATTCCATAGAATGTTTTCCACATCCAGACTGAATACGGGGAATATTTTGTGGAATACTGTTAGTCCCACAAAACATTGTTATGGATTCGAATAATGTTATGATGGTCACCTGGATGTTTCTCTAATTTAATTTAAGTGGTCATACTTTCAAAAAATACACACATGACTTAATAAATCTCTATCTCAAAACTTATAACCTTATATGTACCTTCCACCCCTCATTACCCCCTTGTTCACATTATGAGTGAATGTTGTTTAATTTTGAATATTTACAGGACCTCCAATTTCCAAACAGTCCTATATAAGGTAGAAATACCCAAACCGGTTAACCACCCTCTACCCATGCACTAGACCGCCGTCATAATAGTGAAGTGCCATTTCTGAAACCGATCATGGCAAGGCGGCAACTTCAATGTGTGTACACTTAGTGTAGCCAATGGGAGTCAAGTTTAATGTACTCATGAGTTAACCGGTTTAGGTGATGTTCTGTATGGAAATGCAGATTACCATGTTCAATGTAGGGAGAGTCTAGTCAACGAGTAGGGGGTTTGACAACTTTCCACTTTGAAAAATTGTAGAATTTTTTGTATAGGGCAAAAAAATATGAAACAACTTGCATTCTTCACGAATCCTTCTTGTCTATCTTGGAAAATTATCTCATGATTGTAAGACTATATCTTCAATGCGAATCACCTTATTTTCACGGGTTATAGTATTTCTACCTTAGACAAGGCCCACACACATTGAGCGGCTTGTGACGGATAATATTTGTTTGGTAATGAGGGCCTCTTTTACACAGACCAAGAGCCATGACCACAAAAATCCTAAGGCTCCTTGAAAATCATCCAGAAGCCATACCATGTGAAATAGAAATCCAATTCTGCAATTGATGGACCCTCAAGTTCAATTTGAAGTGAAAGTGGACCATGTTGAGGGATCGTGACATATGTTCAGGTTAGCGTCCCCACCATGACATATATTATTTCTAGAAACCAATGGCAATGCAATTTGTTGATTGTCACAACCTCTAGTTTTGTGTTAGACCTACTTCTTTTTGATGGACCTAACACAATATTTGGGAGACCATGAAACATTATCCACCTCGGGGAGATCACTCCCTCTTTAATTGATGCATACACGTGCGCTCAGGACCTATTTATCGGGGGGCTATTTACCTTGCAGAAAGGATTTTAAGGTATGGTATTTTTTCAAAATAAAGGTAAATGCTTGTATTTTAATACACCATATCAGTAATTATAAAATTTTGGGGGAATCATTTTAAAATACCCTATTTTACTTATACTGCATTTTTTCCCTTATACCCCAAGTAACCCATTTTTTTGACTTTACCCCAATTTGTTTTTCTCGGAGCCCAACTGTTGTCCATTTTTTTCTTACACCGTATTTTGTCTTACACCCCATTTTTTTTCCAACACACGTTTATATATCACCACCGACAAACCAAAGCATGGCATTTTGGATGCACAAACTTCCTTAATGACCTGAAGTAATCTTAAGTTGTTTTTCATTCCATCAAGTATCCCACAATTTGAATGTATGCCCACAAGCAATCTACAAAAAGCTTGGTCATAAAGCAATAAATTAGCTTCTCCAAACAACTGGCTTTCTATGTCATTTTGAGCACACCCATAAACCGCCATTCACATATTACCATCTAAAAATCAAAGTATGGGACATTGACTACCCAACCTTCCTTAAGGATCTGAAGACCACCCTAAATTTCTCTCTAAACATTTAAGTAACAATCACACTACCATAGCACATACCACTTTTCATCCACTAGCACAGACCCTACCCTACACCGGCTACCCCTAGTAATTGTTTCCATGCTATTTTACAAGTACTGACTAGATAAAAGAGGCCATTATATGTCATGGTATTTTACATGTAAACATGTTTCACTATTTTAAAACCCCCTATATTATATGTACGTTTTTTTGCAAAATTTACCTACAATGAATATATTGGACCTTATTTTTTATCGCACGTTGTTTCTATGATTTTTGCCAGTGATCTCCCCGAGTTATCCACTTGTTGTTGTGTAAGGGCCACTTCACACACAAGCCAAGGGCCATGACCATGTAATAGTGAGGGCCCTTGACTGTCATCCAAAGGCCGTACCATGGGTGTTGGGATAGCCATTTTGTGTAGTCACGGGCCCTCAAGCATAGTGTGAAGTGAGAATGGACCATGTTGAGGGACCATTGCATATTTTATTGGTGGAAAAAGAGGGGCAGCCCTACCCAACTCGTTATATATCTTCATTCTCTCCTTTATCACTCTCTTTTTGAGTTTTACATTGGTGAGGAAGGAAAAAAGAGCATGATGGATCATCTCGAGAAGAGAGAGGATTCTTGTTGCATTGGCTTTATATCAGTGTTTGCACATGATTGTGCAACATATGTTTGATATGCAAGCATTGGCACTCAATGGAGATTGGGAGAATTCCTAGATTTTTAGCATTTGCTTTGAGAGTATGAGGATGAGTGATCAGAGTGTGTGGGCATTTGAGAGATATGTAGGGTTCACCAATAGATTTTTATTGGGTTCTTTCATAAAAAATATGTTCATGCAAAGAACTCATGTATCTCATATTACATTCAAGTTTCTTTATAAGAGGTTAGGTCCGTATTTGCAGAGGAAGAATATACGTATGAGAAAGGAAATTTCAATTGAGAGTAGAGTTACAATGTCATTACCAAGGCTTGGGACTGAAAATATGTTGTGTACTGTAGCAGTAGTATATGGGGTGGCCAAAAGTACAAATTCTAAAATTGTGATAAATTTTTGTAGATTGGTAAGAGTTCATTTGCAATGCACTTTTGTGCAATTTCCAAGTCCAACTCAGTTTAGAGTTTTAGCACAAGAATTTGTGGCATTTTGTGGAATTTCTCATATTATCAGAGCAATTGATGAATCTCATATCCCAATTCTTACACCTGTAATTGTGGGAGAAGATTATTATAGTTGAAAGTCATTCCACTCACAATGTATTGTTGACACAAAATGTATATTTTGGAATTATGAATTTGGGTGGACAGGAAGCATGCACGATTGGAGATCATTTCAACTAACAAAAGTTGGGCGAGATTACATAAAAGGTAAATTCTTACCTTATAAGTTGATCAGAGATTGTGCATATACAATGCGGCCATGGATTTGCAACCCATTCAAAGATCGTCTAAAGAGTTTAAAAGGTTATAAAGTTAGTTGGAATTGTATTCAAAGTTCTACTCGCATGTGCGTAGAACATGCTTTTGGGATTGTAAAGAGAAGATGGAGAATTATTATAAGAAGGGTCGATGTACCTTTACAACAAATGAGTGATATAGTTGCTACATGTATTATTTTATATAATATGTATAAAATTAGAAAAATAAGAATTTGATAGGAATTTGATAGAAAAAGAAAAAATTGCAAAAAATATAAGAGAATAGGCCATTGGAAGAAGATCAAGAAATGAGGGCTAAAATGACAGCTATAGGCAAAGTAAGATATATTATTCGTATATAAAATAGTCTAGAGAGATGTGAGGAGGTTGACCATGAGACTAAAATTTTCTTGATAAAAGAAAATGAAAAATATGAAGATTTATTGTTGAAGGCTACAAAAATGCATAAAACTTAGCCAGATTGTTATGAAAAATGAATCTTTGGAAATAATCAGACATAAAATTATAGGACATGGATATTGAAAATGTCATGAATAAGGGACTAATTACAATTTTGTATTCATACTGTGATATGGGCTAAATATCCACTTAATATCCACTAAATTTTTTATAGTCTGAAAATATGTTACCAAATTAGAAGAATTGTTAACTACTTGTTCCAAAAGGTTTTCATCTTGTCATGAAATTTCTTTTTCTTTTTCTTTTGTAGTACTTGGAGGTAGATTCCTCTAATCTGGATTTTGTTGTGGGTCTTGACTATTTTATTCCTTAATATTCTCTTATGTACTTGCTAGCATTTAATTGACCACACTTACACATTGTCCATTCCACATATCCATATGCTTATAGTACTAACATGCACATCTATCATGTCTTGAAATTTAATTTGAACATTTATCATTTTTGTATTCAATTATAAGTACTTTGTATACTTTATAATTAGGCCAACCACGTCCTTCCAAAATTTTGCAAATTTGAAACCATACGAGCGTAAAGATTAATCCAGATATTTGTTCATGACCACAAACAACCACAAAAAATAGAGTAAACTAGCATTCATTCAGGCCTACATATAATACCAAAAATTATAATAGACAAGCATTGGGTTAAATACAAGTTGTCCAAAACTCTATCAACTTAAAAAAAATGTTTGGTGGTCTAAGCCGTCATAAAGACCTCAACTATGAGCCGCGAGGTTTAGATTTCAATTCTCCACTCGTGCACCAAGCGCTAAGTAGACAATGGAGAAAAAAGGGAGCCCATTGTAAGAGACAATGGCCAATTGGTCTAATCTAAATCTAACATGCTGCATTTTTTCATTTTTTTCATTTTAACAAACTATTGCATATTTTTTTCTTGTTGATTTTTGCAAATTCTTCTTCATCTCAACGTGGATCACAATGAGTTTCAATCTCATAATCTCGGCATTTAATAGGGATCTCCTCTTCATATTCCAAATCGTCCTATTCAATTGTATCATTCTTTGCATTCTTCTTAGATGTTCCTTTTGATTTTGAAATTGATGCCCTATCTTTTTTCTTTTCTTAATATGGTCTCCTTCCTTTGTGACAGTCTTATCCACTTTTTCTCCCATGGTCATATTTTCACTACCTTCGATATTTGGTGGCATTTGGAAACCAATCACTTCTAATTGTACATCATGAAATAATTCAAAATTGCTCAAATTTATATTTATGAATGAGAGTCCATACAATCCGAATTGTGGTTGATTCTAAGAAGAATTCCGGCTCCATTGTTGGGTTTTGGAACCACTACCATCTTGCGAGAAACCTGCCATTGAGGGGAAACAACTCAAGAAAATATTCAATCAAAAAAATGTTTATTACAAACACACACACTAGCAAGCTCCAAAAACTTGGAGTTGGGAGCAGTTGGGAGAGACGACCCTCTGTCTTGTCTTTAACTATCTATCATGGAAACTTTATTGTTGTATAAAAATATCAAAATAACCATGATAGTGAATCACAACTTTTTGACTGTCATGATTTTTCATAATTTGTGTCAGGCCTACCTCTTCAAAGTAGGCCTAACGTGAATTCCAAGAGACCATAAAACATTATCTATAATCTGCCATATAAGACTCCATGTAGACTTTTCATCCATGAAATTTTGTTTGGGCCTTTAGACCTTCACCTTCTAGTGTGAAGTAAACTTGGACAGTCTTTGCCTTTTCGACCAATGAGAGCTGTTGAATTGCAATGGTCACGGACCTTCAATCTTGTGTGTGAAGTGGCCCCAAGACACCATTTAAGATTTTCATCCATTGAAATTTCTTTTGGTCCCTTAAGCCTTCAAGGTCTAGTGGAAAGTGAACTTCGAACCGACGTCCACTTCTTGACCAATCACATAATTTGTATGCCCCGGGTCAAGGGCCCTCAAGCTCTAGTGTAAAGTGGTTGTTAGCTTCGTACACGCAAGTGGATCCCAAATGAAGCCTTCATGGCCCTCTTGTGCCGTCTTCAGGATGTCGGACCAGAAATGACTTGTCTTCATTTCCAAACAAAACGCATGTTATCGTTATCGAACGATCTTCAGGTATACATAGATTCAAACACATTGATTTCAATGGAATGGTCCCTTTCTATGATGGTGGCATTCGCTTCCTCGAGCACCTCAACCTCACCCATCAGACTGGTACGGTTTCGACGGAAGTTTATTCACAAAGCTGAACATAACATTATTCAAACAGTGTTCTGTGGGACTGACAGTATTCTGTGGAATATTCCCCCTATTCATACTGAATGTGGGGAATATTCCATAGAATACTGTCGGTCCTACATAATACTATTATGGATTTGAATAATGTTATGAAGCTTTGCAATGTTTAGAAATATAAATCGGAATTCTCGTAGTTTGTAGCAATTTCCAAAATATCATTCTACGTCTCCTCAGTTTCATGTGCACTATATATGATGGTTTATCACAAGGAAGGTTACTTTATGGTAACCACACCTGATTGTGATACTTACTCAGAAGCTGCGACCTCTGTAGGTTTTCCCCCACATAAACATGATTTGAAATGAGAACTCAAGGTTGGTTTGGACACACTTATAATCAGAATCTTTGAAATGTTGTGGTTTATTTACACATTTGATCACAAATGTTGTGTTAAGTTGTGTTGAGATCTTTTTCCAATTACCAACAAAGATGTAAGATAAAGAATGGAATGTAATACTAGGAATTATCATCGATTACTTGAAATCAACATTATAGGTGTAGTTACCATACTCACTGAGGGGATCGTGTGGTCTTATCGTTGGTTCCTAGCCACTAGTCTAGATTTTTGATCTACAAAATTCATAGGATATCATAACCATCTAGAGGTCACAATTCCATGGTTAGACCACGACATTCATGTAGTAAGTGCAACCCTACTACACTCCCAAAAAATTATGATATGTATAGAATAATAAATAGACTTTGTAGGTAGTTCCTACTTTCTCCTACCTTGCAAGTGGTGGGCAGGCGTTCAACAAACTTGTGAAGCATTTGCGTGGAAGTATTCTTCATATCGCATACATGCCTACGGTCCCTCAATTGAGGAAACTTGCACATGCGTGTGCAAAACGTCTCACATGTGTCCGCGACATGTCTGCCCTTTAAAGTAGAGGCAAATCATTTCACCTTTGCTCCAGCTAAAATACATATACCCAAAACCAACAATGACCCATAACAAACACTATGTACTGGAGTCAGACATTTGAAGCTTCAAATGTACAAGTACGGTACATAGCGTCTGGTGTTGGGTTATGTATGCCTACCTTAGGCCACATCCATGTCGAAACTACCCGTACGCAATGGGCTCTTTGCGGTCGGGTCGGGTCGGGTCGGGTTGGGTCGGGTCGGGCCTCATCATGAACGGCCTTTCCCTCATGCATCCAAGTCATGGTGAATGGAGACCTTGGAATTGAATCCGCTATTCTATGTCGCGGTAGGGCTATTATCAATTGCGTGATCCCGTACAAACTAGGGCCACATGATTCATTGGTGCCCAATGCCATGAAGTTATACCCCATCCAATTCCTCACCATGGACATCGGGGGCCTCGTAGGTAGGGTGGGGCATGATTGACCCAATCTATATATCCCACCTTGACACCTTAAAAGTGGGACTCCAAAAGTGCACCAACAAAGAGGAGATCTTACTCGCCGGCTTAGCTATCATGCAAAGATGCTTAACCAAATGTAGTTTAAAATTTAGGAGTAGTTGGACCGGATCTCCCTATGTAGTCAAATAGGTGCATCCACCAACCTCCAAAAGGCGCTGGGAGCAGTGCTCGGGGAGATTTTTGGGCATAATCGGTTGAGATCCTAGTGTTTGCAAGTCCAACCAGTTACATCATAACACTATTCAGATCCATAACAATGTTCTGTGGGACTGACAATATTCTATGGAATATTCGTCACATTCGATCTAAATGGTGGAATATTCCACAGAATACTATCAGTCCCACAAAACACTATTATGGATCTGAATAATGGTATGATGTTGACATCCTCCGGTTTTCCTTTGTTAAATTGGGGTATATTCTATAAACTCCTCTAAAGTGATCGGTAATTTTCCTGCAGTCTTGAACTTCAACCGGTTCATCTGTAAACAACTGCCGGTTCTCCCTGATCATTGGCCAGGAGTGCAAGATCGGTATAATATGATGAACAGTCATTTTGAGGGGGGGGGGGGTTTGTTTCCTTGTAATTCCATACACTTGGAAGAATCAAGAGAATGGATACACACAGGGCATAGTGTCTTTGTGTAAGATTGTTGAGTTGGTACACCAAATGAACACTCGTCTCTTGCAACTTCATTCAATCGAGGGGAAAAAAATGAAGTCTTTTTGTAGTAAAAATTTCAACAAGTTTCAAAACAATACAATCAATGTCAAAATCTCCATGTTACTAAGTGTACATCAATTTTTACATGGTTGGATGAACCTCATCCTATTACGATTCTCTCATTCGTTCATGGTCGACCTCGTAGCATTTGCTTCGACTTCACACATTTAAGACATTTGACAAGAGCCGTTCGGATGATCATGCCAATACTTCAGACACAAAGATTGTATCATCCACCTACATTCATCCATGCATTTCAAATTTAGGGATAATACGGAAGCCTGTTTTGCTTGCAGCTACGGGGAGCTACTCTCCTCTTGGAAATATATTTTTTCCTCAATAGGCTAACGATGATGATGATGATGATGGTGGTGGCAAGCCAATAGAAGCCAAGCAAGGAAAATATCAAGTGGGGGTGGGGCGGAGACATGGCTCACCACCAATTGATCGCTTTTGTCCAAGCAAGCTTTCAGTTGTGTTAGATGCATTGCTTGCACTTGGAAGGCCGAGGCTTGCAAATTGGATGTGCTTCTTGATTTGTGGTCGGGGAAAATATCGTGGAGTGAGTGGTAGTACATTAGGTAGGAGGGGGTTGTGGGGTGCATGGGTCAACATGTTGCTTGAGCAAAGTTGATGTATGTTATTGGAGCACGGGAATTGGGAATCTACGGTGAGCTTCAAACTTATTTCTATTTCACCCTACTCCTTATGGCATGTGAGATTCATGACCCTCATGCATCATGAATCATGTGGTTGATCCATGTACGTGAGCATTATTGGAAGAGTTTCCAACATATGTGTGTAATGTATTATGGGTTCTTGATACTTTACACCATGGAATCCAGTAGTTTGTGTGCGGTTATAGTTTGTTGTTATTGTTTTTCTTTCGTCGTAGGGTGAAAACGATGATTGATGGTAACACATGAATTGGGGCTAGTGACTGTGGTTTGGTCTATGAAGGTTGTTTTAGGATGGATCAGAAGTAGACTTATAGGAGGCAATTTTTTTACCACATTGCTCATGGTAGGTGCCAGAAAACAAAATCATTGTTATTGTATTCTTAAAGCGTTTGGATACCGCACTTTTATTGGGGGTGCATTTTCATATCTAACTACCTAAATGCCCATAAGAGGACATGACTAGATATCTTGCTTCAATAAGATGGATTCCCGTGTTACTTGAGATGAATTTACCACAACCATATACCTAAGGGCAATTTTAACAAGACTTCCTCAACAACTCCAGTGAGTGTCTACCTCAAAGAGGAAGACAACAAGCCATGTCCCTCGTAAACACACACGTGCACACACACACACACACACACACATCTTCTTCTTCTTCTTCTTCTTCTTTGAACCATCTAATAGAAAAAGAAAGAAAAAAGAATGTTGGCTCCAATGTTGTCACCAACATGAATAATGGTGTTGCTTCAGTTTTTAGTTGGCCTAAGTCTATATGTAACCCTGAAACAACATTACAAGAAATAGAAGGCCCATGCAGACGATTGCCTCCTTTCGAAAGTGAATACCTTGAATGGGTGTGGACAAGCTATCCAACACCAATACATCTAATGTTCCTCATATCAATTTCAAAAACTCACTCTAATTTTGAAACATAAAATTTATGCAACACCAAATTTTAGGTCAATATTGTTAGTAAAGGTTGATTCAACGAGGAGGGCACTTGTGCATTTCCCTTAAGATTAACTTCCTTTGAGGGTAGATTTCCTCCCTCTCTATCCATCTTCCCAAGTATTTGAGGGCGGAGAAGACTCATGTAGCCTTGAGCATGTTAATTACCTAGTTATAGGATGGTAAGGCAAAAGTTATAATACTATGGAATGTTCTAGGAATTTGGCCATTTATTCTTTTTGTGAGATCACTATTTTTAGGTCTCTTACAAAATCCTGTGATTGTGGGTAAAATGGAACGTGGTCCCATTGGCCACACAAGCTTATGGCTTAGGGCAAGAAGAAATGAAGTGTTGAGTTGCAATGCCCACATTATCTTTGAGACTTTGCCACAAGTTGTAGGCTTTACCACAACAATCTGCACACATTGCAAAAACATTGGAGTATCAAACAAAGATGGAAACGACGTGCTTTGACAAAATATCTACTCCGTTACAAAGGTACACTTAGATGTCCTTTTAGCTAGTTGGTGTGGTCCACGCTATTTTCTTGCGCCCACCCTACTTTCTCATTTAGCTCGAGCCACTAAATCTTACACCTACTCGCCACTCGCATGAAATGAAGGAGATATTTCTTGGCAAAATTTCACACACTTGCCTTGAAGACCATCCATCATTTTCAGCGTGCACTAATTACAGCCCGTTACACTACCACTAAATAGGTGTCTACTCCATTTCCAGTTGGCTCATTTAGTTCAATTTTGTAAGGGCTAAGGCAGATGGGTCTTCCGTGTTTCCTTTTTATGACTAAGGTAGAGGGTGCTTGAACCAACACTTTACGTGATTTTAGCCTATTTGTGGGGTCCATTTGGATAAGTGATATGCATGATTGGCGTAGCAAATTGGTTTAAACATAGTAGAAACATAAACAGAATAATTTTTAAACCATATGAATATACTACAAAATTTTGAGGTCACTTACTCCTAGCTTTCAAAATCCATCCCTAGAGCCACACTTTTCCAATGCAAACGGCTTTCAAAAGTGTCCCGACCCTCCCCCAAAATGCTCCTGTTTTTTTGCCCAAACTACCCCCGCATTGAAACCAACGCTCTAGACCCAATAAACAATTTGAGCCCTTACAACTTTTGCATGTTGGATCTTAATAAATTCATATAAGTAGCCCACCGCTAGCTACATTCCAAGGCTTGCCCAAATCAACTTGCTTTCACCTACAGCAACCCCTCGTTCTCCCATAACCACCCCATTTGTCACCCCTATCTGCCCCCACTTTGCATTGGAGACATTCATATGGTTTACGGTGTGTTCCGGCTATGGAATAGGAGGCGAGCATAGGCGTTGGTTTTGGGTGAGTGTTGGTCAAAACACCTTCTACCTTAACCCACTTCTCCAAGGATATGAAACACATAAATAGTATGAGATGGTCAATAAATCCAAATTGAGGCTATAGTCAATTTCCTCATAATTTTCTGACCTCATATGAACAACTTATTTAGTACCAAAGTGAATATCCTCATGCTCATGAAATGGTCATATAGATCTCCTCAATTTTATTGTTGAGCATAGAACGGTGATCATATTTTGAACATGTGATTCAATATCTTTTAAACACATGTCTGAATGTGGGGAATATTTTGCATAATACTGTCAATCCCACAAAACACTATTATGGATCTGAATAATGTTATGGCTGATAACAGCCGCTTCGCATAATAATCATGTAGGCCCACAATGAACCTTCCAAAACCATTCCATTTCTTGATATATATTTCCAACTGCCACTTTGTGGAATAACCCTGTAGGCCGATGTTGTTTATTTCAAACTCTTCTCACATACGGAATATCTCTCATCCAAGTTAAATGCGCCCATAGGTGGTTAGCATTGGTATCCTTCCCAATCATGTTGCATTCTAAATATCTTTACAATAGTTGCTTTGTTGAATAAAACCATCGGCCCATACTAAAATAAAGCGTGCCCCATCCATGTCACTGAGGCGTTGTGAATGGAGGGTGTATGGTTGTGGGCATACCACATCCAAGCCATTCATTCACAGAGCCCCATTCTACAGTCTACGAAACTGCTCGGGCAGTTCGAAAAAAAACTTCCGACAGATGAAAAATCAATGTTTGCAAGATGAAGGGGTTGATTGTTCATACCATCGTATGAGAGCATTTGTGCGGGATTTTGAAGGTTCCCAGAGGGTTCCCTAAGTTCCCAATGGAGTTCGAATGGAGTGAATGGAGGTGGAGATTTCATCCAACATGAAAATTTTCAAGCTCTACCCAAGGGGAAAAAAAGCCAAAAGTTGGGGCAACATAGGAGCCTTGAAATCTGTCGCATTACAATCGACGGCCGAGATCTTCCTAGCCCCCGACCACATGGGAGGCGTCCACAACGCCTCAGTGACGCGGGTGCCCCACCCATGAATTTAAAAGGGTTGTTCCTCCTTAATTTTGCGCATTTATGAACAAACCCCAATATGAAAATCCCCTATTTCACCCTTTCAGGTTCTGCAATAAATTCATCCACTTTGTATGCTCGTGCACACACATCTGAGATCTTTCTATTATATCCCAACGTTATGGATGTAAGCATATAGTAATTATCTACAAACTCCTAGAAATTGAACTGTTCAAGTGTGAAAATGGGTGATATTAAAATGGAAATGAGGATGCTAGTCATGGGCCTTGACAACTATTGCTCGAGTCTTTGTAGAAGTAAAGGAGATGGGATGCACTCCATTAATTATCCCAATTAGTGTGTGTTCTATTCGGAGTTATGCAGTGCAATAACGTCTTGCTCAGGAGTTCAATTTCTACTAACAAAAGTTCAATAGGTTGTTCGGACATAATAGATCATCAACGGCTTTGCTTGGTAAAATACTACAATCTCATTAAATAGTCTTAGCACTGCATACCTCCAAATAGTGACACACACTAATTGGGATACCATAGGCTAACAACAAGTTAGGTTAGGGTTAGGTTAGGTTAGGTTAGCAAAAAGTAACTCAAAATAATTAAGCCTACTTTTCGGAAAATATTGGGCTAGATGGCCTGAATGAAAGACAAATAATCATCAAAATGCGGTGGAACAACTCAATCCAAAGTGAACAACTCATAACTGACAACACAACCTATCACGCGTATTCACACAAAGTCAACTTCACATTCACACATTAGGTACTGAACCTCTCAAGCTTAAGTCAATAAAAAACTTAAGATCACATAAAGTTTGCTAGAGAAGTGTGTGTGTGTGTGTGAGCAAATCTAAAGTGAGGTGTTGCTGTGTGAAGGTCATATGATATGCTATGTGCCTAAATGAATAATATAGACATACATATTTGCCTAAATTTTCATACATGTATTTACAGACCGCCTAAGCCCTTCTCTTGTAATTAGTTCATTATTGGGAAAAATCTGCCCAACTTGCTATCAATCTACAGTAATCAATGTAGCCATTAAGTGAAGAACAACAAGGAGCATGTCATACTTTAGGTGCTTCAAAGGAATGGTTAAGAGAATATACAAACTCGACGAAATGCAAGGTGTATTACAAAAGAAGTTAATGAAGTGTGTAGCCAAGAAATCCTGACGATTTTGTACCAATAACAACTTATGATCTTAGTTGCTTTGGTATTGTGGATTTTCTTATTGCTAAAATGAGGTGTCACTACCAACATATGAGTCCTAGGCAAATCATCCCATGTCGGTGAAAGAACTATGCACATCTATCACTAAGCTAGATTTGCATAATTTGTAGTGACGTAGGATGGGCATAGGACAAGTTTCCAATGACGTATGATAATTATGCATGTAACATATGAATGTGATGTTTGTGTCATCGAGTCATGAAAATAAGCACAAGCATGCAAATTATATGACCATTGTAAGAAGTATTTATTTACCTAGTACCGTAGTACCATAGCAGGTTCGTCCTAAAATAATTCTAAAAATAAAAAACGTAAAAATTAGAAAATTTTGAAGACAAAAAAACGAAAATAGAATAAATTAGTTTTTGAAATATTTTGCTATTTCTAAGCTATTTAGGGTATTTTTACTTATTTTTTGCTAAAAAACGAAAATTGAGAAATTCAGTTTTTGAGAGGCGAACCTTATTTTTTCAAAAAATTTAAATATTCGTTCGCCAGGTGGCAAACCTGCTATGGTGTTACGGTAGTCTTGGATGCTTTGTATATATTACATAAGGGTTGCTCTAATCTTGGAAACACATGAACAACATCAACCTCTAATAGTGTAACACCATGGAGAGTACCTAAGTGATGTGGAGGAAATAATAGTGTGCATGTGGCATGGAGGAGAGGGCCATCATCTATATCCATCTTATTTTGCTACAATATGTTGGATGTAATGAATGTATCATGTTAACATGACCTATCATGTAGCACCAACTGCCCCATGCCATCTTCTTCAGATGTCATGCAACAACGCCAAGATAAGTAACTTAAGTCAGTGATGATGCTTGTTGTGAAGAATGGACACCAAAATGACATGTGCTATGATGAGATTGGACCATATGCTATGACATACTAAGTAATATGGGCTCAATATTAACGCAATTGGGAAAGCCCATTATTTGATCACTCAAAGAGAAGATTAAAAAAAAACTTTGACTTCATCATAACATTAATAAGCATTGTTTGGTAGTTCATTTTTTTAATTAAAAAAATGGACAAATATTATATGGATGGATTAGACCATTGTGCGAGGATGGTGGGCTAGAAGGGGTGGGTGGTAGTCAGTTGCAACGAATTTTGATTGAACCTGAAGTCTTGGTGGACCATCCAAAAAAAATGGCATTTTTCTACAAATACCCAACCCAACGGAAGTCTAATACAGTGTTGAATAATCTGATGGTTTTTTTAACTTATAATAATAATAATGCAGAAGAACGGAAAACAATGAATGACCACTACTGGTGCGTTAAACTAGGAGTAGAATGATTCTTGCGTGGACCCAAAGTGGCTAATTGTAAAGTGGCGGCCTCAAAAGGGTGCAACAAAAGGCTAGATGAAGTGATTGGCCAGATAGGGTCATGTTTCACACCACTTGGATCACTTTGGGTGCCGTTGAGTTGGCCATTTTGTATGCATTCGTGTGCCAAGTAAGATATTTTGATGCTCAAATTAGGAAGATTTTACTACACAAGTAGGGGGTTTGACTTACTTGCCTCTGTGGGGAAGTGTAAACTACTTATCTACATAGAATAAAAATTACAAAACAACTTCCATTCCTCATCATTTCCTCTACTCCATCTCTGAAAAATATTGTGCAAACTCAAAACCGCTCATTATGATTCTCACCGTTTTCCATGTTTCTACCTTACGTAAGAATTGCAAAAGCAACTAACCGGATGGGACGACTCCCAAATCTGATCTAATGATTCCCAAACCTGTATAATATGGAGTTAGAAGCCTCCCACAATAGGTCCACATCCTGCCTCATTTGTGCTATGATCCCAATGAGAACAAATTTTAACAATACTGTATTATGAACAAGCTCCTGCAGCTGGCAGTGAGAGACAGGCAGCCGCTTCAAGGTGGCAGGTGCGGTCCCTCACCAGAAGGGCCAAACGGGTGCCATTGGGTGCAGCCTGCACATAAGTTACGTTCGGTCCCCAATTGAGTGATGTTGAGGACGCGGCATGCAAATGCTGCAAGGCAAGGGCCACAAAAGCCGGGCCTCAAAGAGCGTGACTCTTACCGCTTGTTCACACCTGTCCACCTGTGTACGTGGAATGCCAATCTACTCAACCCCACATCCACACATCCCCACAACCCTAGCTTAAACTTAGCAGCACAAACACATGTACAAATTGTATTCTAGCAGTGTGTATGTTTGACGTTCATCTTCGAATCGAAAGTGTCACATGACGTTTTCAACAACAACAGATGAATGTCAATCGACATCTACTGTTTCTTCTAAAATGTCATCTTAATGTCACATGCCAAGTAGTACATGTTGTCATTTTGATTTCTAATGTGTCAATTGACGTGAGGTTTTTTTTATTCACAAGTCACACTACATGTTAAATTCTAAATTGTGTGTGTCAATTGACGTGCATTTGTTTTTTGGTGCAAGGTTTTGTATGTCAAATGTCAAAAACTTGCAAAAACTTTGTCAAAAATACACACTACATTCTATCCTTTTGGCCCACTCAAGAACTTGGTCCGCATGTTATGAGTTTCGTTTGTTGTTAGTTAGTGTGTTAGTGTGTTCCTTCTTCTTCTTAATTTTCTTTAGGGTGCAATCCCTCACTTACTATTTTTCGGTAACTTTGTAAAACGTGTGAGTTTAGATTGATATTTACTTGTAGAATTGTATTTAGGCCCAACCTGTATTATATGATAAGATTATCCTCCAGGGATGAAACATATTATAGTACTATGGCAACCGAGGGGGTTATATTACATAAACACATACAGGTTTAAAACGCATCCCATGTGTGTGTGTGTGTGTGTGTGTGTGTTTCTTTGAGGGTTTAGACCTTTGGGTGGGCCTTGAGTTCCTATGCCAGATCCTTCCTAGAAGCTAGTTGAAAAGTTGCATGGTTTGTTGGTTCCAAGGACTCCGAAACTTGGATAAACCCATAGTGAGTCCATTCCTGCATCAAATGTGACATGTAATATACTATTGGAATACTCTTAAAAATACGTATATAAAAATGTAGAATGTGCCTCAAATTCAAAGAAATGAATATACACAAAACCCTCAAACTTGTTTCTTGCCTTAATTTTGAGGGATTTGCTACATGGGTGTGGGAACGATGGCAATGGATGTCGCAACCCTTGCTAGCTCCTCATTGCTAACTCGGTCCATTTTTCATTCTAGCAAGAGTTACGAGCACTAACCCTTCGCATACTGCCATGCGAATGGTTAGCTCCCCAATACCACGGACCCATTAGTTCATAGGAGGGAGACCAAACCTCCTACTTGGTTTTTGGGACTCACTGCTTAATCGGTAACCAATTCTTAGATGTGGACTTCCATCCATGGAAGTCCAATCCTATGTTGCACATCGTGTTGCCGGAGCAACACTACAACAACCCGAGCCATACTAGGCAACTATGCCCTCACAATGGGCCAATGCCCATGGAGGCCTTGCCGTTCGGCCTCGGGTGGGTGAGGCCACACCACCTCACCCATATAAGCCTCTAGGACTCTAAGCAGGGCCCCTACCCCACCGTCAAGTAACATTTTGTCTTTCTCCCAACAGTTGGGGCCAAGTAGACATTTTCCCTTAGCCGCTGGGGCTAGAAGCCCCCAGCGGCTTCAGAACCCCATAACTTCCTCATATGGCCTCCGATTCTAACAATCAACCACTCCATCGTCATCTACGTTTCACGTAGATGCCGATGGACTACTCACTTGCCCCATTCGGGCAAGTATCAAGGAAGTTATGCCAGTTCGCAGTCCCGGGAGCCACTCCCAGGCCACTGTTGTTCCAGGGCGCTATCCCGGGACAGCGCCCCACTCAAATTGCCATATCTCCTAGCTTACACCTCTGATTGAGGTGTTCTTGAGCATTCTAGAATTGGCACGCCATAAGCTAAGCATAGCTTATGGCCTCACCCTCATGCCTCCTAGTCTCCATGGGTGGGAGGCGTTCCCAATGCCCGGGGCCCTCACCCACACTAGGATCACTTGGGCCCTCTCACCAACGGCGCCACAAGTCCCGGGTGTCACTCCCGGGTCCCCTTTGTGCCCATGGTGTTTCGGGCAATCCTTACGGAGAGGTACGCGACAATGGATGACAAGAGCGAGACCAAGGTTGAGACAATCCTCGCAAGGTATCAAATTCTTTTAAGTAAGTTCATAAAGATAAGCTAAAAATATTGAGTAAAGATATATAAATATTATTCTGGTATGTGTAATTTGAGATATTTACATTGTATAATCAAAAGTGGTGTATTATCAAAGATCATTTTGCAAAGGCCTATCAAATTTATATTGATTGATTAAGATTATAGTTTCACATGTATATATGGGGCTTATTCATTGCCCTATGAATGCACGTGTGTGAGCCCAAAACGGTGCTCACATGTGGTATTAACCTTTAAGTTCTGTAAAACTTGACTTTGATAGTTCTTCAATTATTCAAAATTATAAAAAGAGTGAAGCTTTTGTGTTTTGATTTAAGATTTAGTTTGAAGTGATGAGCGGGTGTTGTATTGGGATTGGAGTTAGAGGAATTAGTGGGTTGGTTAGTGTGAGCCACTCAAACCGCTCACTGTTTGAGTTTAGGCACACTACTTGCATGAACGAGGAAGTTAGCTAGTAGAGATAGTCAATATATAGATGAATACTAAAACTTGGGACATCCGCCTGTGGATGCGAGTGGTCTAAGAGACTGGTATTAGGTCTGGACCAACCCGGGTTCGAATCCGGGTGGTTACATTGACCGGTGTTATCCCAAAGTTGAGCTAGTGGTAAAGCAGGAATAATCCGTAGGTGGATACCGAGAAGAAGTTACTACGCGCGTGTGCGTAGAACCCTCTCAATTATATTATCTTTTAGAAACATGTTATTATTTATCTTCGTGAATTAACCAAACCACTCGCGGTTGGGTTAAGGTTCGCGCTCTAAGTTGAAGGGAAATTATTGGTTTAGAAATTAGACTTAGTTCAAGTTGTTAGTATGAAGAAACATAGAGAAATGACAGCGAAGGACAGTGAATGACAGTGAATGACAGCGGAGAACAGCGTAGGACATGGTCGAACGAATGCAGAACATCGTCGAACGAATGAAGGACATCGTAGGACATCGTCGGATGGAAAACGACGACGAATGGAGACGAATGGACGACGATGAATGAAGGAAGGACAGCGAATGACAGTGGAGGTTGGTGCACGATAGCGAATGACAGCGGGCGAACGGAGACGAACGGAAGATGATGTCAAGCGGATGAGATTAGGGCGGATGAAGGCCGTTGGATCTAGGATGGCGATCGAAGATCATTGGATCTAGGGGTTGGAGAAAGGTGGCTAGGGTAGTGGCGGCCGTGGATGCCAACCGTTGGATCTAGGAGTATAGATCAAGGGTTAGGGTGGTGACGGCCGTGGATGCCAACCATTAGATGTAGGTGTGACTTGATCTACGGTGGGGAATGCTTGGGGTTGGAAGGGGGTAGTCCCATGGAGGAGAGCACGGAGGCTCATTCTCGCCTCTCTCTCATTCTCTCTCTTGCACTAGGACTTCTCTCATTGGGACCTCTTCCACTAGGACTTCTTGCACTAGGATCTTGCACTAGGATCTCTTCACTTGTTACTTGTGATTTCTCTCCCTCTCCCTCTTTTCTATGTAGTTAGAGCAAAGAAGTTGTAGAAGAATAGGAAGATGACTGTAGGACAAGGGGGTTTATGAACCCTATGAGTGTTGAACAAAAGGGTTTTTGAACCCTAATGAAGAGTTATGTTATTGCTTAAGTCACATTAGCTTTTATATCATGAGTTAGTAGTTGTATGAGTTATTACTTCACCTCTTCTTCCATTAGTTTCAGCCTTAATCCACGCATTAGTCTTTGCATTCCATTCTGCATTAATCCCCTGTCTTAGGCCTTGAACTAGTGTCCTACATCACACTCTGCATTCTATTATGCATTAATCCCCTGTTTTAGGCCCTGAACTAGTGTCCTACATCACACTCTGCATTCTATTCTGCATTAATCCCCTGTTTTAGGCCCTGAACTAGTGTCCTACATCACACTGTGCATTCTATTCTGCATTAATCCCCTGTTTTAGGCCCTGAACTAGTGTCCTTCATTACATTCTGCATTCTAATCTGCATTAATCCCCTGTTTTAGGCCCTGAACTAGTATCCTACATCACACTCTGCATTCTATTCTGCATTAATCCCCTGTTTTAGGCCCTGAACTAGTGTCCTTCATTACATTCTGCATTCCATTCTGCATTCCATTCTGCATTAATCCCCTGTTTTTAGGCCCTGAACTAGTGTCCTACATCACACTCTGCATTCTATTATGCATTAATCCACTGTTTTTAACCCTGAACCAGTGTCCCATATTAAACCATGCATTCCACTCTCCGTTGACCCCCTGTTTGGGCCCTGAACTAGTATTCTGCATTGAACTCGGTATCATGTTCTGCATTTAACTCTGCATCATCCTCTACATAACACTTTATGTTGGTGTTCTACATTAACGTTCTGCATTTTAAAGTCATTGCTTGGAAGACACTAGAATAGTGCACCCATCCGGCCAACTTGTGGGAGTGTTACTTGCTCGGAGTGGCAATCGTCGCCACAGGGTTTCCGATGCTAAGGGATTAGCAAGGACATGTGAGCCATGGACCTCCACCTGGACTACAAACGCAAAGGGGTGGGGGTTTATGGCTGACAACGTGCTAAGAGCAATTTACAAAGAGTGCATCCCCTAGGAGTCATCCCATAGAGTTGCATATGCAATGATGGTTATCAGAATACCAAGAAATGTTTTATTTGATATTCATTACTCATCAATTGATTTTAACATCAAATAATAGTATATTGAAATATTCATCGTATTTCAATATCATAGCATGGAAACAATCATCAAGGGGGCATCAAGGTCTCACATTTCTCCCATGAAACCTAGATAATCAAAATGTATTGACGAATCTCCCCACAAAATTGAGTTATTTCTTTCTCTTGAACACTTTATATTCCATAGGTGCTTATATAAGCTGAAATTGAATCATTTCTTTGCTAAAGACATTTCTATCCCACCCATCATCCAAGGTCACCAAAAGGTTGGTGGTGGGGCCGGGCGTGGTATCATGTGAGCAGTGAGCGATAACACATGAGTAGTGAGGGAAGAAAAATGTTTGGAAATACACCCATTATTATCCTATAGTTGTGGTTTTTTGGCATAATTAATATCATATATTTTATAGGTAAATGAGTGGGGAGTGCAAACAAAAGCCTATTAAGCTTATGAATGCCTAGTTCTATTTTCAAAATGAACATCCGGACAATTGTTGTAGTATGATTTTTTTGGCTATAGCTTGTTCCTACTAGTACCATGAAGCTAATTACTAGAAAATTGATTCGAAAGGATATCCTAAAGCTAAATGTAGTGTAAGTCAGAGGCTATAAGCGGTTGCCAACGGTTGTCAGCTTGTGGGCGGTTGCCGGAGAAGTATAGCTATAAGGAGGGTTGCTTTGACGAGAGAGACATATCATTTTGAATTTAAAAATAATAATATTATAGGTATGAGAGCTAGGGAGAGTTAGCGCATGCTATATGCTAGGTGCGAGAGTTAGAGATAGATCGTAGGATTATAGCTATGGAATCATGTGACACGAGCATAGGCTATAGACGATGCCTTTTGTAGAAAGACAATTAGCTAACCATGATATAGCCTGCTAGCATTGTTGAAACCTTAATCAATTGTAATCCAAATTAGAATGTGAGTTTTTTTAATAGAATGTGATTATATTTAGTGAAAGAGAGGACATAAAAAGCGTGGTCAACGTGATAAAGCGTGAGTGAAATTTGTAGAGAGTAGAGCATTAGATTGCTCGTAGTTAATAGAAATTTAATGGAAGAGGCATGAGAAAGAATAAGGTTAGAATAAGGCTACCATGCTAGTCCGAAGAGGGATAAGACTTATTCCATATTGTTTGTATAAACCAATGAAGAGAAGAAAAGCAATAAAAGGCAAAGCAAGGAGAGCATGAGACCATCTCACTCCAAGCATTGTTCATATGCCTTTGTATAGGTGTCTATGCTTGTGCAATCTTATCTCCTATTGATTCCAATAGGTTATGGGCCCACCATGCAAGTGATGTGCCTAGAGATTTGATTGCATTTGAGTTTGTGGAGTGGATCTTGAGGAGTTGGTACTTCGGAGCGTTGGAGGTGTTCGAAGACGCATTTTGTTGTTGTAAGTATTTCTTTGCTTTTGTTTTTGCTTGAAATGTTTGATGCAAGAGTATGTGATTTGAGTTTCTTGAGTATTGAGAGGTTTATTTGAGAGATTTGGAGGTGTTTAGACTTCAAGCATTTGACTTGAGTGTTCAAGGGTTTTTTGAGAGTTTTGAAGGTGTTTAGACTCCAATAGCATATGATTTGAGAAACTTGAGTGTTGAGAGATTTATTTGAGAGATTTAGAGGTGTTTAGACTTTAAAGCATTTGACTTGAATGTTTTGAGCGTTCAAGAATTTCTTTGAGAGCTTTGAAGGTGTTTAGACTCCAATAACACATGATTGAAAGACTTGAGTGTTGAGAAACTTATTTGAGAGGTTTGGAGGTGTTTAGACTTTAAAACATTTGATTTGAATGTTTTGAGAGTTTAAGAGTTTCTTTGAGAGCTTTGAAGGTGTCCAGACTCCAATAGCACATGACTTGAGAGGCTTGAGTTTTTTGGAAAACCTTATTTGAGAGTGTAAGGTGCATTTGAGGTGAATGAGATCTTATTTGAGTGACTTGAGTGTCTTTCAAACTTTCTTGAGATATAGAAAATCTTATTTCAGAGTGTAAGGCATTTGAGGTGAAGAAGATCTTATTTGAGTAATTTGAATGTCTTTCAAACTCTCTTGAGGTGTAGAAAATCTTATTTGGATGATTTAAGAGTGTAAGGCATTTAAGGTGAAGAAGATCTTATTTGAATAATTTATATGCTTTAAGAACTTTCATGAGGTGTAGAAGGTCTTATTTGAATGATTTGAAGGTGTAAGGCATTTGAGGTGATGAAGATCTTATTTGAGTGAATTGAGCATATATCCGAACGTACGATGGCATCATTTGAAAGCGAGGCCGCTAGAATGGAGGAAAGTTCAACATTTGGAAGTTCAAAATCGAAATGTTGTTGGCATTTATGGATCTTTGGGATATTGTGGACGAATCCGAGGAACCTCCATCTTCAAATGCAGATCCCAAAGTGTTAAAGGAAAGACGCGTCAGGAAGGCCATGTCCATCATTGGCCTCAACGTGACAGACGACCAACTTGCGCACATCAAGAGTTGTAAAGGACCCGCGGAGGCGTGGAAGACTCTTTGCAACATTCACGAGACGAAGAGTTTGTCCAACATCCTCTTCATTCGCCGCAAATTTTTCACGTGCAAAATGCAAGAAGGCGACGATTTGTTGGACCACGTCAACAAGGTCAAGGCACTCGCGGATTAACTCGCTTGTTTGGAGGTACCCGTAAGAGACGAAGACATTGTAATGACCTTATTCAAGAGCTTGCCGGCGTCGTTCAAATATTTGATCACCGCCATGGAGACGATGCCGATGAAGGAACTTACGATGGACTACATGACGGTACATTTGATGCACGAGATGTCGAAGCACAAAGAAAATGAGCCCCAAGACGAGGATGCCACCATGATATTGTGACAAAGAAAAGGCGGCAATTCATTCCACACCAAGGTGCAAAATTTTGTTTTTATTGTGGCAAACGGGGCCACATTGTCCGTTTTTGCTCCAAAGCAAAGAATAAGGAACGAGAACAAGCGAAAAATACGAACGACGATGACGATTACGCATCTGTAATGCGTAACGAAACACATTCAAAGAGCATGTGCAAGTGGATCATGGATTCGGGAGCCTCCAAGCACATGACTTCGCATAGGGCCGCAATTGACACATATGAGGTAATCACTCTACGCAATGTGCATTTGGGTAATAATAGCGTTGTCCAAGCTATCGGAATGAGATCCATTGTCGTGGAAGCAATCTTAGAAGGTAAAATCAACCAAATTCGTATAAAAATGTGCTCCACGTACCCAAATTGCATGTCAATTTGCTCTCGATGAACAAATTTGTGTCAAACGGTATAAATGTCCAATTCAACCTACACGAATGTATTATCAAATTTTGCGATGGTGAAGCCATTGCGATTGCGCCACGCGAATGAAATTTGTACGAAATCAATTTTGTGAAGGTGTACGAAGTGAAAGCGGCCAACTTGGTACAATTTCCAACGGGAGATGGCACATTCGAGTTTTGGCACTACCGTCTTGGCCATTTGAACGTGAAGGATGTTCATACCTTCCAAAACATGGTGAATGGTATGAATTTTGGCAAATTTTCTTATCCCACATCCTCGTTGCTTTGTGAAACATGCAATCGAAGGCAAACAACATAGGGCTGTGTTTCCGAACGAGGGGGGAGGCGAGCGACCAAACCTTTGAAAATTGTGCATTCTGATGTTTGTGGCCCCATGAAGACTATATCCATAAATAATGCAAGGTATTTTGTAACCTTCATTGGTGATTTTTCAAAGAAGGTGTAGTTGTATGTGTTGAAATCTAAAGGGGATTGCTTTGAGAAGTTCAAGGAATTTAAAACACTCGTAGAGAAGCAATTAGAGCACAAAATCAAAACGTTTCAGTCGGACAATGGCGGGGATTTGTTTCCAAGGCATTCAACCAATTTTTAAAGGATCATAGTATCGAGAAACAGATGTCTACCTTGTATACGCCTCAATAAAATGGAGTGGCGGAGCGTACGAATCGTACTATCATGGAGATGACAAGGAGCATGCTTCATGTTTAAAACCTCGACAAATCGTTTTAGACGGAAACGGTGGTCCATGCAGTTTACAAATGAAATCATTGTCTAACAAGGGCGTTGGATTCCATTACGTCGGAGGAAGCGTGGACTAGAAGGAGGCCTTGCATTTTACACATTCGTGTGTTTGGGTGCAATGTATACGCAATGGTATCAGATGGACAAAGGACTAAGCATAATGCAAAGGACGTGCAAAATGTTTATTTTTGGATTATTGTAAGGGGACTAAGGCCTATAGGCTAATGTGTTTACAAACTAAAAAAATCATAAAAAGTAGAGATGTGATATTCATGGAAGATGACATGGACGTCAGAAATGCTTTGGAGATGCATCTAAGTGGGTGAAATGAAGGCCCTACGACAGTTGTTGTGGACGAATCTTCCAAATCATCTTTGTGTGATGATGGTGAGGAGAGCGAAAAACAAGTAGAAGACCATTTGGTTACAAATGAGGAGGCAATCAAAATTCCCGCAAAAAATGACAGCCTCGTTAAGAGATTCGGCAAAGATGGAAGAGTTCCTAAGAGGGAGCGGCATCCGCCCGGAGAGTGGTGGAAGAATCATATTTTACCCCAATATGGTGAAAAACGGGTCAATGTGGCATTGTTGGATGATCCTTTGAATTTGTGCGAAGCGTTGAGATATAAAGATGCAAGCAAGTGAGAGGCCGCAATGCAAAAGGAGTACGACTTGCTCACGGCCAACGGTACGTGGGAATTTACCAACCTTCCAAAAGATCGCAAGAATGTAGGGTGCAAATGAGTATTCCGCACCAAGAAGGATGCATTGGGTGAAATTGTTAGGTATAAAGTACAGTTAGTAGTAAAAGAATATTCTCAATTGGCCGGAGTGGATTTTAATGAAACCTTTGCTCCCGTGGCCAAATTCATCATCATTAGATGCATTCTCGCACTAGGAGCGGCCTTGGATTGGGAGGTCCACCAAATGGATGTAAAAACGACATTTTTTTAATGAAATATTAGAGGTGGACATTTATATATATCAACCGGAGGATTTCGTGCAAAAATAGAAAGAAGATCTTGTGTGCAAACTCACGAAAGCTTTGTATGGGCTCAAACAATCACTGAGGACGTGGTACCACCGTATCGATTCATTCTTCATTAATGAAGGCTTTAATAGGAGCCAAACGAATCATTCGTTGTACGTCAAACAAATGGGCGAATATTTGTTGGTGGCAATCTTCTACGTGGATAATTTGATCATATTGGCAAGCAATGTAATCCAATTCAAGTAGCTCAAATCGGAACTCGAAAATAAATTTGAGATGAGCGATCTTGGAGAATTGCATTATTAGCTAGGAGTAGAATTTGAGAGGATTAGAAAAGCCCGTACTATTATTATGAACCAAAGGAGCTACATCGAAGAGATCATCAAGCGTTTTCACAAACTGAAGAATGCAAAGTTCCTGCGCCTCAGTCTCCCGGTCAGCTTGTGTACGAGTGCGCGCGCGGTCTCCAATGTGCAACCCCCTCGTGGCATTCGATACGTGTTTGATTCAAGTGCAAATGCATGTAGATGCAAAGTCCATGGTTTAATTAAATGTTGGTGACAACCGATTGTGTGGGCAAACATAAGAAATGATCATTGTGCGACACTTGTACATTACTCCCAAAATTGATAGTGAACAAGAATTCACTTATAAACATTTCCAAAATCATGGCATTTTCCGCATTATGTACAATTGAGTATCAAATAATGCCTCCTAGAGTCCTAGTCCAACGCCTATCTCACAAACACTAGCCAACATTCCTAATCCGGCTCCGAATCACTATCCAATGGAAGGGGGGGTCCGCGGCTTGAGCTTGCACCGTTTAGATTTCGTGGCCGTAGTGTCCGGCGCCTCGCCTCACGCCTGCTCTCGGTGCGTTCGGAACTCCGTTCAATGTGAAATCAAAATTGTTAAGACTTTCAGATGAAGAATTTATAAATGTGCAAAGGAAAATGGAAGGTGTTCCATACAAGGCCGGAGTAGGATCTCTCATGTATGCAATGGTAGCCACGAGGGCCGATATTGCATTTATAGTGAGTACGGTGAGTCAATTCATGTCGAAAGCTGGTCCACCGTATTGGATGGCCGTGAAACGCATCATGAGGTATTTGAAGGGCACTTTGGATTTCAAATTATGTCTCGGAGGTAAGGATATTCTCTTGAGAGGTTTTTGTGATACAGATTGGACGGGAGATGTAAATGACCGGCGATCCACCACGGGGTACGTGTTTTTTGTTGGCGTTGGAGTGATTTCGTGGAAATACAAGAAACAACCAACCATTGCATTGTCTACGACGGAGGCGGAGTATATGACTACTAGTTATTGTACTAAGGAAGCGGTTTGACTTAGGCAACTTTTGGCAGATCTGGAATATGTGCAAGAAGGACCGACATCCATCATATGTGACAATCAAAGATGTATAGCACTTGCAAAGAATCCCACACACCATTCTCCCACCAAACATATCGATGTACAACATCACTTCATTAGAGAGAAACTAGAAAATCAAGAGATATGTTTGAAATATTGTCCAAGGGAGAATGTGATAGCGGACGTACTAACCAAACCACTTGCAAAGGATAGGCATCAAACATTAACAAAGGCAATGGGTTTAGAAGCCTTTGACTACTCGCAAAGTGGGAGTGTAGAGAGTAGAGCATTAGATTGCTCGTAGTCAATAGAAATTTAATGGAAGTGGCATGAGAAAGAATAAGGTTAGAATAAAGCTACCATGCTAGTCCGAAGAGGGATAAGACTTATCCCATATTGTTTGTATGAACCTATGAAGAGAAGAAAATCAATAAAAGGCAAAGCAAGGAGAGCATGAGACCATCTTACTCCAAGCATTGTTCATATGCCTTTGTATTGGTGTCTATGCTTGTGCAATCTTATCTCCTATTGATTACAAGAACAACTACATGTATTGACATTGAGAGATTTTGAAGTCTTTAGCCCCAAATCATCACCTAATTGTCATTTTCAACCTGCAATAACATGAAATAACCTTATGGTTTCCCTAAATAAACTTATCTAAGACACCTAGACATAACCAAAATCACCTTGTAAGTCTTGCCTAAGTGTTTTTCAATCCCAAAATCTAAAACTACACTTTCTCTACAGCGTTGCATTCACATTATTCGTCGATTGAGAACCACTATTTCAGTCATCTAGGCCTCATATGAATCATCCTCCGCACCTGAAACAGATCCGTCAAGGAGCTCCCGCAGCTCATATTCCTACTACTAGACGCACTTAAGGGATTTTGGTCATCAACATCTCCTTCATATGAGGTTGATGGTGGTGATTGGGTTTGTGGCACTGCCACAACAGTTGACCACAGTAGGCAAATACACCAACCAATGTTGTTAGCCTTCAACGGAGTAGAAAAATCACAGGGAGAAATGCTGCTCATTACAGATGAACCGGTTGAGTTTCAAAAATAACTGGTTGAAGTTCAAGCCTTCAGAAAAATTTACAATCATTTCAGAAGAATCTATGAAATGTACCTCTAATAAATAGCTAAAATCTGTAAGATCACAATATGTAATCGGTTGGACTTCAAAACACTAGTAGGAATTTGACCGATTAGGCACAAAAATTTATCCAGACACTCCTTCCACCAGTCTCCAAGTTTTGATCAGTTGTCTTTTTTACTCACATGTTCTAACACAGTTTCCTATTAATTCACTCTGAACTCTTGGAGGAAACCAGTCTCTATTGCCAAGATGCAAGTTGGTGTAGGAGCCAGGCAGTTATGGATATGCTGGTATTAGGTACTATGATGTGAGGAGGCATCTTAGAGCATCCCTAATGGGACCCTCAACGGGTCTCGCCAACGGGCCTTGGCGGGCCCGCCGCCAAAACTGGGCCCCAACGGCCACGCCATCACTCCCGGAGTATTTCTGGGGCTCTCCAGATTTGGCCCTCTCTCGCTATTTTTTCGCGTTTTGGAGGGAGACATTTTCTCCTCGCCATCATCAGGTCAACGCCACGATGGCAACGCTGGAGGCGGGAAAGGGGAAGAAAGGCAAAAACTTCAGCGCCGACGAGGAGAGGGCCTTGTGCCGGAGTTTTTTGGCTGTTTCGCAGGATCCTGTGTGTGGCAATGGCCAACGCAACACGGCGTTTTGGGAGCGCATCACAACAAATTACAACGCGAACAAACCAAGATCGTGTCCTATTCGTCCAGCCAGGTCTCTAGAATCGAAGTGGAGTCACATCAAACACGATGTTGCAAAGTTCAGCGGTGTATTCAAGCAAGTCTCAGATTGTAGGGAGTCGGGGGCATCTGCTGAGGATGTTTTAGAGAGGGCGCTTGAGTTTTACAAGGATCGACACCCCAAACAGCAAGGTTTTGTTTTCCTGCATTGTTGGCACCTTTTGAAGGAGGTGCCGAGGTGGTGGCAGTCGGCGCAGGACATCCAGCGCCGAGGTAGCGGAGGAGGGGGGGCTTCGGCGGTTGGAATGGCGGCTGCTGGCGCCGCAGACCAGCAGCCACACGGGAGCGGCGACCTCGGCGATGCAGCCGACGAGGAGGACGTTGGGGCTTCCCAAGCTGCGACAGGGGGAGGAGGAGCCCACACGATTTTCCCTAGCCGGCCAGCACGCCCCCAAGGCAGCAAGGCTGCGAAGGCTGACCTCCACGAGCAGAGCAGGAGGGATGCCATTTTGAAAACCCAGGCATTGGCTGCGGAGCAGATGGCCAAAGCGAATATGCGAAAGGCAGAGGCGATGGGGGACCACGCCGCAATGTCTCTGTTTCGAACGCCCATTGAGGATGTGGATGAGGATGCACGTGAGTACTTCAAGCTGCGACGCAAGGAGGAGCTGGAGCGGATTAAACGACGAATGGAGCAGGAGGAGCGACAGGCAGAGAAGGAAAAGTTGGACCATGCGAAACTGGTGAGGGAGAGGGCCGCGGAGGAGCACCGCAGCAAGCGGCCTCGGCAGCAATCTAAAACCTGTGCGGAAGCGCCGCCCCAATTGCAACCGGAAGCAGATCCCATTCTATCCCCGACACCGAACCGCTCGGAGGCACCGACTCCCGCGACGCCAGGGCCTGTAGCTCCTGCGGAGGACTCCACATTGCACAGAGATCTTGGTGAGTGGTTGAGTTTTTTTTTTTCATTCTTAGGGTTCATTTTTTTCAATTCTTCTGGTTCATTGTTTGGTTGCTGAATTGGGTTTAGGGTTGCTGAATTCATTGTGTGCTTCTAGAATTTGTTTTTTTCTTCCTGAATTGGGTTTAAGGGCCTCTGAAATGGTTTTATGCTTGCTGAATTGGTTTTTTCCTTCCTGAATTGGGTTTAAGGGCCACAGATTTCATTGTTTGGTTCTTTGATTGCTTTTTTTCTTCCTGAATTGGGTTTAAGGGCCACTGATTTCATTGTTTGGTTCTTTGATTGCTTTTTTTCTTCCTGAATTGGGTTTAAGGGCCACTGATTTCATTGTTTGGTTCTTTGATTGGTTTTTTTCTTCCTCAATTGGGTTTGAGGGTTGCTGGATTGGCATTAAGGGTGGCTAAGATGGTTGTTTGCTTTCTGGATTGGGATTAGGGGTGGCTGAGATGGTTGTTTGCTTTCTGGATTGGCATTCGGGGTTCCTGAAATCATTTTTTACTTGCAGGTGATGCACAGGGCGATCATTGGGAAGACTCGCAACCCATCCCGGATACACAGGCGACTGTAGAGTGTCCAGCACCGCAGCTTCGATTTGGAGAGAACAGACCCCCTGTTTTTCAACAACCTGGCTCTATGTTTAGTTTACCGAATGCATTTGGTTTAGAGACACATCACTCACCCATTGTAGAAGGACAAATGTATGGTTTCAGAAATTTTGGGCAAGGTTTGAACCTTAACGCCCGATTCTTTTCACAATAAAGAGTTACAATTGATTGTGCACATCACACTCTTCTCCTTTGCCCTTTGAGCGTCCACAAATGATCTATCAAGTCATTTCTCAATGCATAATGAGACTCTACATTCTCTACCTCTCTAGTAGTGGCCATCAAGTCTCTAAATGAAAATGGAATGGGTGTGGTCTCCACAGGTAGTCCCCAATCTGCAAATGGCTCTAAACTCAGGCCCTTCTCATCTTCCAAAATCATGTTGTGCATAACGATGCAAGCCATCATGATGTTCTCAATAATTCCTAAATCCCATTGGCGTACTGGATTCTTGATAATTTCCCACCTTGCTTGCAGCACCCCAAAAGCCCTTTCGACATCCTTGCGGGCACCCTCTTGGCACTTGGAAAAGTGCTCCTTCATCTCACCCACAGGCTCGTGTATTGGCTGCACGAAACAAGACCATGCTGGGTATATCCCATCCGTCAACAGATAATAGCGGGGGTACACATGCCCATTTACCTCGAAAGTAATGTCGTGACCAGCTCCCCGTAGCATGTTCAAAAGAAAGGGCGAATTGTCGAGGACGTTGATATCGTTGTTGCCTCCAGGTAAGCCAAAAAATGCATGCCATATCCACAAACTCTGGTCAGCAACAGCTTCAAGAATGATGCTCATGTTCTTGTCTTTGTCTTGGAATTGACCTTGCCAGGCCACTGGACAATTCTTCCAAGCCCAATGCATGCAATCCAAACTTCCAAACATCCCTGGAAATCCACGCTTCTCATTGATAGACATGTGCTTCTCTATATCATCTCTTGTAGGTTGTCTCAAATAAGTGGCCTCAAAACAACCTCGAATGGCAACTACAAACCTCTCCATGCACATTTGAGCAGTGGATTCTCCTAATTTGCAATACTCATCACATGCATCAGCAGCCACACCATATGCCAACATACGAATGGCGGCAGTGCATTTTTGCAAGGAAGATAATCCCATACGACCTGTAGCATCAGGACGTTGTTTGAACCACGGGTCGAAGTGGACAACGGCATCAACAATGCTTGTGAACAACTCCCTCCTCATCCTGAAACGTCTCCGGAACTTAACTGGCCCATACGTAGGACTCTCAGAGAAATAATCCTTGTATAGAAGATTATGACAATGCTCCCTATCACGCCACACAAATTCTCTGCCAACCGTACTCCCACCCACCTTGGGCCTGCTGGACGACTCACCGAAGACCTCACTACCAAAAACATCAACCATCTGTAGGAATAGGTCATTCTCAAATTCCTCTTCCATGTCCTCCTCAAACCCTAATCCAATCCCAAGGCTCCTCTCAAGCTCATCCTCCCAACTCTCCATGACTACAGCAAAGAAGAGAACCCAAAAACTAAAAACCCACAACCCTCATACCACACCCCGCAGCAACAGCAACAACGACCAATATTTCCTCGGCAGAGCAGGAGCTTCGGCTGGAGCGACACTGTCGAGCTCTCGGCCACGCACATGCCGAGAGAGGAAGGCCACAAGGGCACCGGGCGGGCCCGCGAACTGCCAGGTAAGCTCGCCAACACTCACTGCCGGGTCCCTTGGCGGGCCACCATTGGGGCCCGGGCTGCTCAAGCTGTGCCCGCGGCTGTGGAGGGGCCACGCCACAGCCCGTTGGCGAGTGGAAATAACGAGTGATGATTGGGGATGCTCTTAGGCGCAGCTTGGCTGCAGTGCCGATGATATTTTCAAAAGAGACACAGAAGTGTGCGGGGAACTTAAGGTGACTCACCGAAAAAATCTTGAAACAAACCACCCAGACAATCAAAGTGTGAACAGTCGAGCGAGGCAAGTGGATCAGCATTTTTAACTACTAACCATACAGTTAAGTAAGGTCAAGTGGGTAGAGACCTTAAGCCTCGTATATATCGCACACATACCAATACATCTATGGCAAGTGACACCTCATTTTTTGTAACCCTGTGAGCCCAAATTGATGTCCACATGTGTTGTTAATACTTGTAAAACATTACAAGTAGTGTTTTGTTGATTTATGATTATTCACAAAAATATAAAAAGAGGGAAGCTTGAAGAAAGCTAAGTTTGAAGCATTAGGCTTGTGTGGAGTGGATTTAAGTAGTATGAGGACATACCTTGGTAAAGTGTGGTAGGTAGAAAGCCAATGTTAGTTAAATGTTTGAATTAGGATCTTTGTTGATCATTTGAGGGAGGAAGGCTTAGGAGATTAGATGAGAGCCTACAAAGTAGGAGGAGATTTCGAAGGCTTATCGAGAGCCTTGTGGATGGGATGAGTCCCTACTTAGAAGGAGAAGGTTAAGGGGTTGTGATTGGAGGCTCTAATCCTCTCACCCTATCCTTGTCTCATGCCCTCTCTCCCTCTCAACTCACTATATAATCCTTCATTCTTCCCTCACTCATCCTCTCTTTCCTTCGTGCTCCTTAAGCACCCCACGGGTTATAAGTGTGGGTGTGTGGGAAGCAAGATAGGAGCACATGTGTGTGCTTAGTTCTTAGGAGAAGAGCCAAGGCTATTTAGCCTTGAAGAGGGATTGACCTCTTGTTAGAAGTAGATTGGGTTTAAGGAATTTGGAGTTTGATTGTAAACTTCAACTTGTTGCATTGAGATTCATATTGAAGTGAGAGAGTTCAAACTTGTTTAAACTTGTGGTATTTAGAGTGACTAGATTGCACTAGGTGCATTACTTGTAGTGTTTTATTAGTTATGAACTTGAGCAGAACTTTATAGTGAGAGATTTGTCAATTATGGATGATCAGAGTGTTCAATGGGTATGAAAATTTGAGGAATTGTTTATTATAAAGTATGGGAGTTGTGGTAAAAATTTGAGAGCTTCAGTTATTGGGATGAAAGAGTTATTAAAAGTTGAAGGGGAGGGTGTCTAGGAACAAAGCAGCAAGGTTTGAAAATATGTATCTCTTAGAGGGTTATAGATATGGATACCAAAATTTGACACTACCTTCTGAACTTATATATCTATCTTGTGTCAAAATTTTAGATTGATTGGACGTAGGAGTTGGAAGTTATTAGAGTTTTAATGACCGGATGTTTTATCACAGCATTCATACTAAGTAGTTAGAGTTAGAATTTCATGCATAACTTTTGCATATGAACTCTGTTTGTGCCAAAATTTGGTGTGGAGATTTTTGATAAGGTACTTAATAAGTGTACCAAATTCCAGTTGAAGAACATAAGTTGGGTGGGAGTTATACTATTATAAAGTTTAGTAGGAAGACATTGATAGAGATTTACATCAAGAAGAACTTAGAGAAGGAAGGGCAAGGATAAGTATATAAGTATTTTTTAATACTTGTATTTAAAGCCTATGTGCTCATGGAATCCACAAGCGAAGTGTCATGTACCAATACGGAATCAACCACGATGACATGTGATAGCACGGAATCAATAAGCGAGAACTCATGTAGTAGTGTGGAGTCGACGGCAAGGACTCGATTCACAAGAGGGATATCTTTGAAGGCATGCGTGGCCAAAGCGGCCGGGTGGACATTAGAAAAGGCTAAGGATATAACCTTGCCCGACATTAAGGAATGTAAAACTACATAGTGTGGTGTTAATCAAGTTGTGTATATTCCAAGGGTAGATTGGAATTATATATTGGGTTACAAAGAGAGAAGTCTCTACATGTCATTATAAACTTTTCCACTCGGGCTAGGACGAAATCGAAGGGTGGAGGATTTTTGGTGACAAACCCCATGTAACCTATGGTGTCTAGAAATCGCCATCCCAAACTTGGAGCTCATCAAAGTTCTCCTCGCCAAAAATCCACATCGTGCTATGTCAAGTATGGGAAGGATCTCTCCCTTATCCATACGCCTGAAAATATAGTGGTCCACACCTACATACCTAGAGTCTCCAAGCACCATCTCGAAGTAGTCGTCCATTTGCTTGAAATAGGTGCACCAATCGGAGTCTATATCCAACTCTCTAAGGCAGGTGACATTGTGAAATGATCCCAGGTGACCAAGGTCAACAGGTATGAAGAATCTGTTGTTGTCAACGATGACCATATTATTTAACAATGGATTTTTATTTTCGTTTTCTCATGTTAAACCAACATGAATGGTCGGGGTTTTATATGGTCTTCGTATCTTGACAAGTGTACCATCTATATTTCCCATAACACCCTCTAGACCTAGAAGGATATCACCAAGAACTTCTCTTTCATACATGTCAAGCCACAAAGATAAATAAATAAAAGTAACATCGGAATTTGGTTTATACTCCGACAACCACAAAGATAACATTGTCATTTAATTTACTCTTGCCCAATTCCATTGGAATGAGTCACAAAAAGATGTGTTATCATGCTTGAGAAACAACAAGAAAGCAAAAACCTGTTGTTCAAGAGAGAGAGTGTGTATAAGGACGACATGTAGGAATTCATAGTTCACCAGTTGTCCTTGAATGCCTCATGATTGTGAAGCATAAATTTACATAAAAGTCCTCAAATTCATCAAAAGCGAAGTTGGTCAAATTTTTGACATCGAAGGTTAGGATTCACGTCTTGAACACCGAAGTTAGGGTTCATGGTAGATTGTCCATGTTCCTCCATCTCATTAGGGTTGAAGAACTCACCACTCTAAGTGCCCATTAGGGCTACATGCATGAGCATTGTAGCTTCTTCATCTAATTGGTCCACCAAATCATCGTTACTACTACTTGTCTCCTCCCAACTACTAGACGAGTCCGGGAATACAACTTTCATTACTCCATACATTATCACAATCATCGGAACTCTATGAAACTCCTAAAGGAACTAGTGATATGTAGAAATGCCTAGACCAATTTGTATGAGCTTGGACACAACTTCGAAAAAGAAAGAATTGAAGTGTACTTAGGCAAAGCCATATGATGCGGTTCATGGAAGAGGAAGGTCCATGTAGAATTATTGAAATGGTCCAACCTCCATTATTGATTGGGAACGATGTGGCATGGTCGTGAACCTATGGGAACATTGGGTTACAACTACAAGGTCTTGAAAATCTTGATGTACTATTGGGAACGATTAGCTCCATATGGAATAAGGTGTTGATAAGCTAAACCACTAGGCCAAGTCATGTGAGCTCATGGGAACACACCGAGCTACATGCGATGAGAAATGTGTTCCCGTAGGCTTTGCTTAGTGGATGTGGGGACATCTCATGGAGGCCCATGTTGCCGGGCTTACAAGTTGTAGTGTACTTATCGCGGGTGCTAAGGTTGGTGCGTCAAGTACCCTTACCCCTAATCAACCCCCATAATACAGTCAAGACTCTATAAATGTTACAGGTCGGGAGTAGCAAAAAAATAACATATATAGAATTATAACAAGTAACACTTATAGAATTCATACCGATGATTAATAACATTTATAGAAATAACACTTAAAATTTCCGAAAATGAAGAACATAACGTTTTATAAAAATAAAAATGAAAGTACTTGACGAGATTCTTCCAACTAAACTAACCGAAAGAAAGAGTCTATAGTAGTATGATGAGAAGCTTCCAAATGATGAGATGAAACTTCCTTTTGGAGCCCTTGAATGCTCCTGATGTGTGATAGGGCATCATTTGGTCTTTGTTCAAAGTATTTCTTCAAAGTCTCTAGAGAACGCTCAACAACACTAAATCCTACAAGTTCTTCTACCACATCAACCATAACCTCATCAACATCAATTTCTTGATGTTATGAGGAATACATATCCAAAAACTCCTCATCGGTAGGTTCATAGGGGTTGTTTAAATCAAACTCCATCTCATAATTGAGGTATTCGCGAGCATTCATCACGTCACCCACCTCACTATCAATGACAACAACGTCAGTTGATGAAGTAGAGTAGCAACTTCATCAACCTCTACCAAGCGCCTAGCTTCCTCTATCTTTCTCTCAATAGAGATTGAAAGAAGACCCGTGTGCCTCCAACAATTTTGAATTGTTTGCAAAGAATATGGGATAAATGTGATTACATGTTTAAAATGTATGCTCTCATATATTATTACCTTGATTTTCTCAAAATTAACACTTATAGAGGTGCAATTAACAAAGAAGGGAGTAGAGCATGTTATAACACTTAACACATAACACTCACTAGTCTTACCAATTGTGTTTTTGTAGGGGAGTAAAATTTTCTTAACATATATGAAATTATAACGCTTACAGGGGTAACACTTATAGAGTCTTGACTGTACACAAAAGAGCCCAGTCACACTTACATTAATAATAGAGAGTATAAAAATTAGAAATCAAGTCCCAAATCAAAACAAACTTTCACCTATTAGATATGAAATTTGTATAAGGATACCATGGTAAGGTCAAATTTGACAATTGTATCTAAATATGACAACCTTTTTTTAAATGCAATGAACTGCAATTGGAATCTTAGATCAATAAAGCTTGTACAAATGCAATAAGAAAATCCATATATATGAAGTGAAATTGAGAATAGACTTCAAGAGATTTAATTCATTACTTGAGCTTAGAATCATTGAAACCAATGATTTTAATTTCAAGTTTTCAAGAGAAGAGCATTGGCTGCAACAATTGGACTTACAAAGCCACATATGGATGGTTACATAAATTTTCATCCAAATATATACACATTCATCCCAAAGTTGGTGATCTCCTCTACTTTTATGATTTTTGGAGATATTTTTGGCTATTTCATCCGCAAGGGTCATAGAATTATCACTTAATATTTCACTTCTACTTTTAGATTCTCAAATCACCAACGCATAGCTAGATTAAAATCACATATTGAGACCATCTTCAAGGTAGAATTGAAGTTTGACCGATGAAATGTCTAAGGCGACTCCTCTTGCGAATAAGGGCTAACTTTTAAGCCACTTGTCTAGGTAAGGTGAGCTCACATCAAGCTCTAATACATTACATGAAGGAAAGGAATTAACCCCTAATGTTATTCGAGAGCACATGGTACTTGAGCATTGAGTTCACATTGTACGGTGAGTCTTGAGCTCATGGTTACTACCCCTAAGTGCACGGTTGGAGGTCCTTTTTGAAAACACTATTTTTTGGGGGAGTGCATAAGGATTGGTTCATAATGGTGTTTTAAAAAGTGGATTTTGGTATAGCATACTATTTATGGTTCTCCACTCACTTAATGGCCATCTACCCGACCGGTTTTCCCAACAAGATTGTTGTATTCATGAAAACTATTCACTTTGAATCCTTTATATGATGTTTTTCTCCATAGAAGAGTTGTTCCAGATAATTTTCTCTATTCATGCATAAAAAATGAAATAATATAAAAATTTGAAAATCTCTAAATAAAAGAATTAATTTTAATCCATCAAAAATGCAAATTGTATCCTTTCCTTTCAAATTTGGTATGTGTGTTCCCAAGATGATTATGTATGCATGATAAAAAAAAACATTTGAAACATAATGGCAAATCTGATGAACCAAATGACAAGTTTTCAATTCTATTAACAAATGTTGTTCAAACTCTATACACATGATAATATTTGTTTATACATTTGTTGTTATAACATGAACATATATGGACAATATCCATGCAAGTATGTGTCATCTTCATTTTATGAAGTTTTTTTTAGGTTTTTGATTTGAAATGCATAATCGAAGCTTATGACCTTATATAAAAGGACCAACCGTGTGGATGTGTTCTTTGACTTTGTGTCAAAAAAATTTGCTTCTTGAATGTTGCATGAAACAATCTTGTAAATCTCACTTTATAACTCAGCTTAAGGATAATATTGGTTAAGGAGCTTTCAAATAGTTTATTAAAAAATAGGTTTTAGCCAATGTCATTCTAGTAACTTCTTTTCTAACACCACTTGGATATCTATAATGAGGATTTCACATATTTGGATACTAGTAGGCTATGGGTGCTTGACGGTATTTTTGTTTCGATACGAATTGGGTCTATAGAACATGCACAAATCTTCATACTTGGGTGAATTTTCCTAATTTCTATATGATTTAGAATATCATTGACCCAAATAATAACTTGGGTATACAAAGATTCTCTCACCTTTGACATATCCACCACATATCAATATGTGACTAGTATTACAATCTTGATACCCACGGGTAGGTTCTTTGATACCATTGTTGATGTTAATTGTTGACACCATGCATTCACCTACCATATAACAAACCTGGTCCAACATTGGTTTTATTTGACTTGAGGATGGTCCATGAATCATCCTCGTTTCATGATGAGACCTTGCAATTTTATTCTTATTTTGGACTCATAACCATGCTTTCTTTCCCAAGCTGGCAAGATGCAACTACTTGATGGAAAACTTGCCAGGTGGTCAACTGCTTCCTATGCTTTGGCGATGGCATGTCGACCTTCTATCTTAGCAAAACAAAAAAAAAGACACTTGTGTAGTGGAATCTTGCCATCCATGCAACCTCGGCAGCTCACGGGTTACCCAACTATTGCAAATCTCCTGTAAGTGCAACACAATATCAATCTATAATCATTACTAATGTCATGGTCAAAATCCAACTTAGCCAAATGTTAGTGACCAAGTTCACAACTAGGTATAGATTGTAAGCATATTGAGGTGCCACAACTATCAATTACAAGAATCAAGCATTCTTGGTTACTAACCGATTAGTGATCAGAAAGAGGGTAGCCCAACATCACAATTATGCGTCGAAGAGAATATCCACTTAGAAAATTCATATTAGTTTGGTTATTGCAAAAAAAATTGAAAATTATGAATTGCTTCTAATTTTCTCTACATGGGAAATTTTCCTATGATCATACCTAAACCAAAAATATGCTCAATTACTTAATTGGTCGGGCATGGGTCAACTACCTTACACCATTGCTAAACTTAGTTACTCCGAGTGCTCCAAGTTCCAACACTTGCAAGAAAACGGGCCCATGCTTTGCATTGAGCAAGTCTATATTTATAGGGTAAACCAAATGAAGCATATCAATATTGGCACTGGTCTTCATAACGTTATTCAGTTGATATCAGCCGTTTCATTATAATAATAACAATTACAGTGCTTCACCCGAGTTTATCATGTTGAATATGCTATGCTAAGATAATAACCATGGGATAGATCCCAACTACTACTTGACATATTCATGGCCCCACCCACCCTCCATGCTCAGTTGGATAATATTGTGTTTAGCCCAAAACCCCAAAAAGAAATGAAGACATACCGCCTAATGGGCTACAACTTCACGATGCTCACATCATGGCAATGTTCTACTCAGGTAGACGTGTGCTACTATTTGGATACTTTTCTCTTTGCACCCACTTCCCGTAGGAAACACGCAATTTGTGCAAGATGGATAGCAAACCAAATTGTGCATGTAGCCATTTGCCTTGGCACAATGTTCGTAGCTCATATAAATGTCTTATTCATTATCAAAGTGAAGAGTCACGTGCTCATTAAGTGACCATATATGCCTCCCCAATCATGTTGGCTACTGAGCCTATAATAGTTAACATATTTTGAGCACGTAGTCCAATTTTTGTTAAACACATACATTATAGTATTTTTTTTCTTAGATCCACACCTAGCCACATGCCATTCAATTATATAGGTGTCCGTTATATTTGTATGTTGGATATAGCTATGTCTACCTTATGGTCTACTCTTTGCTCTCAACAAGTGGGAATTGTTGCATATGATCCTCGGGGAGATCACTGGCGAAAATCGTAGAAACAACGTGCGATAAAAAATAGGGTCCAATATATTCATTGTGGGTAATTTTTGCCAAAACATACATATAATATAAGGGGTTTTAAAATAATGAAACATGTTTACATGTAAAATACCATGACATATAATGGCCTCTTTTATCTAGTCAGTACATGTAAAATAGCATGGAAACAATTACTAGGGGTAGCGGGTGTAGGGTAGGGTCTGTGCTAGTGGATGAAAAGTGGTATGAGTTGTGGTAGTGTGATTGTTATTTAAATGTTCAAAGAGCAATTTAGGGTGGTCTTCATGTCCTTAAGGAAAGTTGGATAGTCAATATCCCATACTTTGATTTCTAGATAGTAATATGTGAATGGCGGTTTTTGAGTGTGCTCAAAATGACATAGAAAGCCAGTTGTTTGGAGAAGCTAATTTATTGCTTTATGACCAAGCTTTTTGTAGATTGCTTGTGGGCATACATTCGAATTATGGGATACTTACTTGATGAAATGAAAAGCAACTTAAGATTATTGCAGGTCATTAAGGAAGTTTGTGCATCCAAAATGCCATGCTTTGGTTTGTAGGTGGTGATATATAAACATGTGTTGGAATCGTGTGTTGGAAAAAAAAATGGGGTGTAAGAAACAAAATACGGTGTAAGAAAAAAATGGACAACAATTGGGCTATGAGGAAAAAAATTTGGGGTAAAGTCAAAAAAATTGATTACTTGCAGTATAAGGAAAAAAAATGCAGTATAAGTAAAATAGGGTATTTTAAAATGATTCCCCCAAAATTTTATAATTATTGATAGGGTGTATTAAAATACAAACATTTACCTTTATTTTGAAAAATATCATACCTTAAAATCTTATCTGGAAGGTAAATAGCCCCCGATAAATAGGTCATGAGCGCACCTGAATGTATCAATTAAAGAGGGAGTGATCTCCCCGAGATATGAGTGTACCTCTTATTCCATCCAACATAAAAACTTGACCTTCAATATGTTTGTGGTTGATTCATCTCAAATGACTTGGATTAGACTAATTTAGGGTCTTTGAAGCTATTATGGAATCAAATAATTTTGTAAATGACTCTTTACCATGCATATTATTAGAGGTTTTTCATGTTGGATGAACAAGATTTACATTTGTATGCAGTGATTCCCACTGTAAGAAATTCAAAGAAAGGAGGCACATGATTGAAGCATCCTTGGAGTTCACTTTGCATTTTGGTCACTCAAATTTCATTTTTCTCAATGGTGTAGAATCTGCAAAATAGATCTTTTGCTCAATCCCAATGGTAACCTAACTTAAACATCTTGTGAAAGGAGTATCGTCAACATAGACTTGGAAATTGATAAGCTGACCCTTTGGCCATAAATCGACCACTTTGTGGTTGCCTAGGATGTTTAGGGCTAACCATATAAAGTGAGGTCCAATTATTAATCTAATTGTGTTAATGTGCTTCATAAATTTGCAAATGCAACACAAATTCCAAGGTGTAATATAATCAATAGAAGATGGAGAACAAGGAAACTAACTAAATTCCACCCGCATACCTTAATTTATGAATGAAGCTGGGCAATAGCCAATCAGCAACATGGCTAAAAACGTTTGAAAAATGGGACGATGATCTCAAGCATGGTTGCAATTAGTTAGCTACAGCTGCATTTGCAGTTTTGAAAACACTAGAAACAATTGAATTGGGCTCCCACGTTAACAATAAGCCCTCTAAATTACGACTTACATTTTCAATAATTCCGCACTTGTCCCATGGCCCTGCTCAATAATCCCGTTTCAAGTTTACATATGAACTCGTGGCTATGCTCCAGTCAACTCTCTCTCTCTCTCTCTCTCTCTCTCTCTCTCTCTCTCTTTGCTCTTGATTTTGCCTTTGAGATATAATAAAATGTAGCATTCTTATAATTTGATTAAAACCTTCTACTAAGGCTAAGACACTTAGTAGAATCTACACCATAGTTAAAACATTAAACTAAACTTAACCATGAGTTAACTTACCATGGTAAAGGAAAGTTACCACGCTCCACGTTTTAGGGTTTCAGTAACCTAAAACGGCCACTATACCTTACTAAACCAATACTTAAGCCCTATGCTCCTCCATGTGAAAACTTTTTACATGCTTGGAGGAGGAAACTCTTGGTTTAGAATGTGGATACAAGACTAGTGTGGGAGTGCATGGTGTTTGGTGTACTAAGGATTGTTACTATTCGAGAAAGTTACACAATATGGCAAAAGAGCAGGTTTGTATACTCATTGTTTTGCAGTGAGTATTGGTGTTTGCAAACATTCAATGGACTTGATAGGTGAGATAAATGTGTGACATGGATTGCAACTGAGCTTAGCTGAAGACACATGACACACGCCTTTCTAACACACAATTGTATGTTTGGGTTGGCACGGGTGCAGGTGAGGCTAGCTCTTCACATTTTCAACACCAACAATAATGCATTACTTATGTTTGGATACTCTTTCACTTTTATGATCTCATATTTGTGAAAGTTACTATGTTATTTTGAACTAGTATCTTGGTATGTACACAAACTCTTGAAAGTAGTTGAGATATTGAAAATACATACAAGTGAGGTATGTTAGTTTTCTTATCACATCTTTGCATTATTACTTGGTTGTAACAATAGTCATCAAGCACAATGCCATTACATACAAGACTATGTTTTGAACTCAGCTGCCATATGTAATGTATTTTTGTGACCATGATACACATCATTACATTTTAGTACTTTATGCCATTATTACACTATGCTGGGTAGAAGCACGCTAGGGTTAGTACACTTTGGGCAAAAATAAAAGTATGTTTTGTACACCAATTTGGAGCAATTCTTTGATATCTCGAAGGAAAAAGCTTTTGTTGCACGAAAATGAAGGAAGCCCACGTAGTGTTCTCTATGTTTTGTATGGGCAAAAGTGAAAATGCATTAAAAAGTTTTGATTTCCTATGTTTTAAGGACTTACAAAAATAACCCCATTTTCTTTCATTAACCGTTGAATGGACTGCAAATGTAGGAATTGTTAAACAAAATATGATTCATAAATATATATTACACATGTCACAAAGGAGTCATAGAAAAATATAACCTAAAACCCACAAAATGAAGTATTTTTCATTAAAAAATATACTGTGTGACAGGAAACCACTAGTATATAAATATACTCACCACGGTCAAACCATGAGGAGTTTATTGATAGAAACTAGAAAAATTATTGCTCATCTATATCTACAACCAAATTATTCCATTTTATCCCTCAAAGAGATGCTACTTTGAAATCTACACCCAATTGAATGCAACATTCCTCTGAAAATGTGCTTTGTGACAACATTTTTGTACTAGTGTAGCGTGCTTACACCCTGCTATCAATTTTTGATTTGAAAGCAAGGAAACATAACAGAGTATCTAACCACTTTGATGAGAGTATATATTCCTTGTTGAAAAGTTCAAGTTACTCAACACAATGTAGAACATAGCACTAAATCCATGGTTACAATGATGGATATTATGTTTTGGGGAGCAAGAGACTTGTGATGAAAGAAAAATCCCACCCACCCACCCTTGCTTTATTTTGATGAAGAATAGAAAGGAAAAGGCCTCTGAAAAGAGGAAGATCAAGCTTTGAAAAAAGACAACTCTCTCTCCTGCTTTGCTCTTGATTTTGCCTTTAAGATAAAATGTAACATTCTTGACAATTTGATTAAAACCTTCTACTAAGGCTAGGACACTTAGTAGAATCTACACCATAGTTAAAACATTAAACTAAACCTAATCATGAGTTAACTAACCATGGTAAAGGAAAGTTACCACGCTCCACGTTTTAGGGTTTCAGTGACCTAAAGCGGCCACTATACCTTACTAAACCAATACTTAAACCCTATGCTCCTCCATGTGAAAACTCTTTTACATGCTTGAAGGAGGAAACTCTTGGCTTAGAATGAGGATACAAGATTAGTGTGGAAGTGCATGGTGTTTGGTGTACTAAGGATTGTTACTATTCAAGAAAGTTACACAATATGGCAAAAGAGCAGGTTTGTATACTCATTGTTTTTTGTAGTGAGTATTGGTGTTTACAAAAATTCAATGGACTTGACAGGTGAGGTAAATGTGTGACATGGATTGCAACTGAGCTTAGCTGAAGACACCTGACACACGCCTTTCTAACACACAATTGTATGTTTGGGTTGGCATGGGTGCAAGTGAGGCTAGCTCTTCACATTTTCAACACCAACAATAGTACATTACTCATGTTTGGATACTCTTTCACTTTTGTGATCTTATACTTGTGAAAGTTATTATGTTACTTTGAACTAGTATCTTGATATGTACACAAATTCTAGAAAGTAGTTGAGACATTGAGAATACATACAAATGAGGTATGTAAGTTTACATATCACATCTTTGACTTATTACTTGGTTGTAACAATAGTTATTGAGCACAATGCAATTACATACTAGACTATATTTTGAACTTAGTTGCCATATGTAATGCATTTTGTGACCATGACACACATCATTACATTTTAGTACATTTTGCCCTTATAACACCATGCTATCAAATTTTGATTTGAAAGCAAGGAAACATTATTAGAGTATCTAACCACTTTGATGAGAATACATATTCCTTGTTGAAAGTTCAAGTTACTTAATATGATGTAGAACATAGCACTAAATGCATGGTTACAATGATGGATACTATGTTTTGGGAAGCAATAGACTTGTGATGAAAGAAAATCCCACCCACCTACTCTTGCTTTACTTTGATGAAGAATAAAAAGGAAAAAGGCCTCTGAAAAGAGGAAGATCAAGCTTTGAGAAAAGCTTTGAAAAAAGACAACTCTCTATGCTCTTGTTATTGCCTTTAAACTATATAAATAGTAAAATGTGATACTCTTGACAATTTGATTAAAACCTCCTACAAAGCCTGGAATACTTAGTAGGATCTACACCAAAGTTAAAACATTACACTATACTTAACCATGAGTTAACTAACCATGGTCAAGGAAGTTACCTCGCTCCACGATTTAGGGTTTCAGTGACCTAAAGCAACCAATATACCTTACTAAACCAATACTTAAACCCTAGACTCTTCCATGTGAAACTCTTTTACATGCTTGGAGGAGAAAACACTTGGCTTAGATTGTTCAATAAGGCTAAGTAGATACGTGATAAGTGTGGAAGCGCAAGCTGTTTGGTGTACAAAAGGTTGTTATTGTTCAAGAAAGTTAGACAATATGGCAAAAGAGCAGGTTTGTATACTCATTGTTTTGTATTGAGTATAAGTGTTTGCAAACATTCAATGGACTTCACAGGCGAGGTAAATGTGTGACATAGATTGCAACTGAGCTGAAGACACTTGACACACGCCTTTCTAACACACAAATGTATGTTTAAGTTGGCACGGGTGGAGGTGAGGCGAGCTCTTCACATTTTCAACACCAACAATAGTGCATTACTCATGTTTGGATGCTCTTTCACTCTTGAAATCTTACACTTGTGAAAATTATTAGGTTACTTTGAATTAGTATCTTGATGTATACATGAATTCCAGAAAGTAGTTGAGACATTGAGAATACATACAAATAAGGTATGTAAGTCTACATATCACATCTTTGCTTTATTACTTGGTTGTTGCAATAACCATCGGGCACAATGTAGTCATATATTAGACTATGTTTTGAACTCAGTTGCCATATGTGATGGATATTTGTTACCATGACACATATCATAACATTCTAGTACTTTATGCCTTTATGACAACCATGCTATTAAACTTTGATTTGAAAGCAAAGAAATATTGCGGAGTATCTAACTACTTTGATAAGCATACATATTCCTAGTTGAAAGTTCAATCAATTTACTATGATGTAAAACATAGCACTAAATCCATAGTTACAATGTTGGATGCTATGTTTAGAGAGGCAATAGACTTGTGATGAAAGAAAATCCCACCCACCCACCCACCCACCCTTGCTTCATTTTGATGAAGAATAAAAAGGAAAAGGCCTTTGAAAAGAGGAAGATCAAGCTTTCAACTTAGGTGTCCATTATATTTCTATGTTGGAAATAGCTATGTCTACCTTATGGTCTACTCTTTGCTCTCAACAAGTGGGAACTATTGCATATGAGCATACCTCTCAATCCATCCAACATAAAAACTTGACCTTCAATATGTTTTGTGGTTGAGGCATCTCAAATGACTTGGATTAGACTAATTCATAGTCTTTGAAGCTATTATGGAATCAAACAATTTTATAAAGGACTCTTTACATTGCATATTATTTAGAGGTTTGCATGTTGGATGAACAAGATTTATGTTTGTCTGCAATGATTCCCATTGTAAGAAATTCAAAGACAGAAGTTATAGGAGGCACATGATTGAAGCATCCTTGGAATTCACTTTGCATTTTGGGCACTCAAATCTTATTTTTCTCAACAGTGTAGAATCTACCAAATAGATTATTTTCTCAGTCCCAACGATAACCTAACTTAAACATCATGTGAAAGGAGTATCTTCAACATAGGCTTGGAAATTGATAAGCTAGCCCTTTGGCCATAAATCGACCACTTTGTGTTGCCTAGGATGTTTAGGGTTAACCATATAAAAGGAGGCCCAATCATTAATCTAATGTGTTAATGTGCTTCATAAATTTGCTAATGCAACACAAATTCCAAGGTGTAATATGATCAGTAGAAGATGGAGAACAAGGAAACTAGTTGAATTACACCCGCATACCTTAAATTTTGAATGAAGTTGGGTAATAGCCAATCAACAACATGGCTAAAAATGTTTGAAAAATGGGACAATGATCTCGAGCATGGTTGCAATTAATTAGCCATAGTTGCATTTGCAGTTCTGAAAACACTAGAAACAATTGAATGGGGCTCTCACGTTAACAACTAGCCCTCTAAATTACAATTTACATTTTTAATAATTTTGCATTGGTCCCATGCTCTGCTTAATAAACATGTTTTAGGTTCACGTATGGGCTCGTGGCTATCCTCCAGTCAATCGTCTCTCTCTCCATGAGGCTTGACTCCCACCTCTTTGAGCTGGATCCCCCACCAACACTACCGAGGTAAAAGAAATATAGTAGAAACATGATACCCATATGTTTGTGGGTAATCCATCTTTAATGGATCCCCCGGCTTTTTCTTTTTTTTCTTTTTGGTGAGGGGAGGGGGGGACAAAGGAGGCATGTGTCCACCTTGCTAGAATAAATATTATATTTAGTGTCATATGGTATTTAATGTCAAATGGGAGCTTTTCGGATGACATTTCTTATGAATAAGTGAACAAATACTATCATGGATGATGGATAAGTTCATCCATTAGCCAAAACCCTACCTTCTCTTGTCAACAACTTGTGATGAAATATTGTCATGGATTATTGAAATTTGGCTGAAATCCACTTGGCAAGTGATAGTAATTGCAACACTATAAATCTTTAATCCCCCAAAAATTTTACAAGGAATGACAAATAATGTTGGGTTAACATTTAGTGTTGGTGACACTATATTGTGGTTTACAATTAGTATTGAGCAAGACCTTACAATTGGTGACACTAAATATCATATTTAGTGTAGTTTTTCCTTCAAATAGGGAGAGCATCTCATAGACAGGAATTGAACTACCAATCACTTCATTTTGGTTTTGGGTATCTCTCCACTATCATCCAATACTTTAGGGCCATTTTGGACCACCAATGGATCTAGTTAAACTACACTATTATGTCTAATTAATGTGGGTTACCATTTGAAGTTACACATTGCTATGATTTTGCATGAAGAGTATCATGACATGCGATACTAAGTAAATTACGGGGTCAAATCATCTTTGAAAAAAAGCATAGAAACTATCATATAATTGACTGTGTTTTCACCTTGCGTAATGTTAACAGGGCCCAGCTCAAAAAGGTGGGTGTCCAGCCGTAATATGCTTGAGTCATTTAAGTATGGGAGCGCTGATCTGGCAGTAGAATTGGCCAGGAGGATCTCCGACCGCCGCAGCCCAAGACGCTGACTACCGCAGCACGCTCATTGGCACACGCAGATTCCTGGTGGGGCCGCTGCCAGGTGGCGGACTCCAAGGCAAGCCCATAACTCTCCTCTTCTTGTTATGTGTTCCGCTGGGGGCCCCACTTGAATCTGGCGTGCAAATCACAGAACAGCAAGCTTATCCCCTCGTTGCAATTTGCAAGGGAACCCAAACTCTCAGTGCATGTCTTACCACTATTTGTTGTGCAAAGATAACACATAAACCGAGCATTAAACCCAAACCCCAACACCGAACTTAAACTTAACACAATGTACCACAATCATACATATTTTGGGATCCATGTGTGTGACAATGTTACCTAGCCGTGGTTTAGGGTATGTCTATCTCAAAGGTCGTCTTGGGGACTGAAAACAAGGCACTTTCTATGTTGTCCTCATCCAACAATCTTACCACTATTTGTAGCGAACCTAAACCCAATGTTGAATCTAAAGCCAATATCATGGCACCACAATCATACGATCGAATTCGCATATATGATAATGTCACGTAGTCTTGGTTTTGGGTATGCCTACCTTTACAACTCACCTCGGGGACTGGAAACGAGGCACTCCTTACAGTGTCCTCATCCAACAATCTTACCGCTACTATGAAAGGTGCGCATATCCAAAAGCAATATTGAACCTAGAACCAACACTATGTACCACCATTGTACATTTGGAGGCTTGAAATGTTTGACGATGATCTTAGTTTTGGGTAATGCCTATCTTAAAGCCCGCCTCGGGGATCGGGATCAGCACACTCCCCACAACCCCCATCTGACCAATGAATACTGCAACGCTAAGGTGTCCCATGCCATTTCAATGCATGTCATCTATTTGCTTGCAGGGTCATTTAGTAGAGTGATCAATCTTGATGAGACTAACTAGCCTTTATCCCCTTACGGTAGCTCGACCTAGCGGCACCACCAACAACAACAACACTACAACACTACAACCTCTAAAACGAAAAAGGTCCTTCACTTTAATATGCAAATCTTAGGACCTCCAAGGATATCTTATTTACGATTTGCATTCTAAAATGAAGCCCTCCCGATCATTTGGGTGATCATAGGTTTGGTGTTGGTGGGATGTTGGTGTTGGGTTGAGCAACTACCTTATGCTTACTTTCTGCAGCCATGCAACTGGAATGAGTCGAATCTCTTCATATATATATATATATATATACCTCTGCAAATTGCATCACTTCTGATTTCAGTGAGTTTGTGTGCAGATGATGGATTAACTTAGAAGAGCAAGTCTTGTCAAAAGGATGCTTATAAGTTCTCAAACATGACCACATTCTCGAACCGATAAATTTAGTTGCGGTTTGTGCAAAAAAGTCGCTGGCGAGGTCCCAATTAGCGATCATTCGAGAGTGATGATGGTGTTGACGAGGTCCTTGCCACTACATGCTTGGCTTGCACGAAGAGCCACGGCTAGTAGTGAGCTTGTGCAGTGTGTGGTGAAGCAGATTGTACTCTTTGCCTGTTCACTGAACTTGGCACAAGTTTGCTAATAATAGCATAAGTTTTCCTGCAAGGAAGTTCTACTTGCACAAGAATATAGTTGGGCTTGACTATTTTGTAAACGCACGTCGCCATATTTTGTAAACACAATCGGGGTGAGAGGGAATTATCGCATACGAGGGGTATAATAAAATAGAATAAAATCAACATGAGTACTTCGATTTGTATTGACGTGAATGGGAGCCCGTTCTGCCTTGCCTTGATCATCTTTTACCAAGCGTCTAGGTAAGGGAATTTCTTTCCTTTCAGAAAGTGGGTTCCATGTAAATAAGATGTGTGTTAAGTTGGAGAGGTGGTGTTATTAAATTTGGTTGGGGTGCTTTGTTTAGGTGTGCGTGTGTGTGCAGATTTATGGGAGGGCCTCAAGGGGATCTATCGGTTTTTGGTTATTGTCAAGTTTTCTTTTGTTAAGTTTTAGGTATGTGAGGTATTTGATGGCGGTTTGATGGATGTGTTTCATAAGTTTTTTGACTTTTTTTAGGTGTTTGGAGATTTTCTAGTATTTCTTAAGGTTGTTTGTGGATAGCACCATACAATCCTATTGTTGGTGTTAAGTGGGTTGACCTTCCATCTTGGTGGGTTTTAGTGTTTGGATAAGGGGGTTGTTTTTGTTGAATTTTTCTCTTATGGCTGTGTTGGGGAATCTGTCGTGGCAATATGTGAATTCTAAGAGTTGTATGATGTTTGGTGGGGTTGGGGTTATGGGGGTTGGCTATCCGTTGGGGTACCGAGGATACATAGAATGTTAAGGCATAGCCAAACTAGACAAGTACATGGGTTAGTGGGGCACGTGCATTGTAACAACCATTTGGGGATGGTGATGTCTTAGGGCAGGGAGTGTTGGTTTCATGTGTTTTTGAGTGCATAACATCTTGTGTGTGTTTTTGTTTGAAGTGTGCGGGCTATTTGGTGGATGATTTAATTATGTTGGAGTATGTGTAGGCCTTTTATGTGGGGTTTGTGCACATGGATAGGAGGTGTGGCCATGTGTCGATTTCGCAATCTTAGCATGGTGTACAATTTGCATTTGGGTGGGTGGTTTGCCAGAATATGTTTTCCGGAGGTTTCCATGTATTGAGTGTATCATAATTTTTGTATATGTGTTATTTGTGCATATGAGATACCTTTGGCTTTCCATGAGTGGTTTGATAGTTTGTGATGAATTTGGTCATTAGAGACCCATTTGTCATCGCATATAAATTTGTTTCTATGCAATTATGAATTCTTGTTCACGACGGGATTTGTATATGTAGGTTTAAAAGTTGTGTATTTTACCTTTGTGTTCATCAGTTGGCACTCCATTGAGCTGATAGGATATGGTGTGTGCGTTGTGTGTGTGTGTGTGTGGGGGGGGGGGGGTTGTTGTGGGTAGCTCCTTTGTTTGTAAGTTGGTCCACAATTTCATTGCCTGTAATTCCAATATGTGCTCTAACTTTCGGTATTGTTATGTTGCGTTTGGTCCATAAAATTTGATGAACTATGGTTGAGATGAGCAGTTTGTCGGGGTGGTTGTGTTGGGATGATGGGTGTCTTATGTGGTTGCCAATGAGGTATATGTTGTTGAGGCTATCAGTAAATATCAATGGTTGGTTTCTTGTAGTTGTGAGAGCAATGACGAGGGCGTATAGTTTTGCCTACAAGATGTTTGGGAGGCCAAGAGTATTTATGCAACACGGAGGTCATCCTTTTGGGCTATACACGCCAGAGCCTGATATGTGGCCTTGCCATGTTTGTTTGGTGGTATAAATGAACCGTCAGGTAGAGATACATTGTTGAGGGCTATATTTGGAGGCCGGGTTTATGTGATAAAATGTATTATGTAGTGGGCTTAATTCACAGTTAGGGGGGTTGGTGTGGTTTTCGGAATTGTGTGCCACAGTTTTGTAAATTTGACTTTGTATTCTATGGGTGTCCTTTGGATGACATTGGTTCCCACATGAGGGAAGCTATCATGTGAGAAGTTAGCGGCAAGTGATGAGCGGTGACTTGTGACAAATCATCCAACGATTACAATTTCAAGCAATAAGTGCAATACATTGGAGTTATAAATGTTGGATATAATATGTTTGAGAGATAATAAATATTGAATTGGACCCTATTACCATGGATTATAGGGTGAATGGTGGTACATAGTTATGGATACTTTACTAAAATAACAAACATGCATAGGGAATTTCAAGTGCCTTATTATAGCGAACAACTAAACAATTTTAGCATCAATGTGCACTACATTTTCTTAGGACAAACGTATATGTTTATATATCTTAAAACTATGTTTCCATGGCCTTCATTATCACTGAACTAAGCTTGATCCGTGACACCCGTGAGCTCAAGAAGATGCAACACCTCGTAGCTGAATTTGGGTGCAAAAATAAACTTGTTGGTGGCATAGTTAACTTTGCACAAATACCTAAATATATAGTACAAATGTTTGCAGGAAACCCACCGGCCCTTCTTCCCCACTGCCATTGATGACATTTTTGCAAAGTCAGGACAAATGCATTGTGGGTTATTTGCAATGGACACGAGGTAAGTCCTCTCGACCTTGGAGACTATGGTTATGATGTAACCAAATCTAGGTTATGAGATTGTAGTCATTCCCACCACATAATAACCATCCTTATGGAATTCACTCTCCCATTTATTTATGTGCTCCAACAATGGCGCTGCATATTACAATGAACTACCTTGGAAAACCGTGTGATACAGTGAGCATGTGGACTTGCTGGAACACAAAAATATGATTGAGGGATGGGAAGGTTAGGCATTGTACCTAAATGACGACGTGGTGACATGGCCTCCCGTGGTTGAAGTTGAAAACCAACGCAAAAACCTCCTCATGTGTAAGGTTAGTCCCAATCTTCACCAGCCACACAATCAGAGGATTTGGCCAATCAAGCACCCACTTCTTTTTGCTACCCTTCATACAATGGTTAATGTCATCTACACATAACCAAACTTATGTAGGTACGTGGTTGTTGGAACAAAACTTCTTCAAACATCTGTAAGTTGGTGCGGGTGTACCATGTTTATTCTTCCCCAATTTGGCCTATATTGATAGTGCCAAAATCTCAACCACTCTGACAAGTTGTACACGCCATCCTCTGTGGTTGGTCATGATGACAACCACCAAGCTCGTATCACATGGTATTTGACATCCGGATCCTTCATACTTTTGGTGTCCTTGTATCCCATGCAAAGTTGTTTGTGTTTATGTTGCAATGAAGATCATATATGTTTTTGTGTTATTTTATCGAGATTGGTGGAACAGTGGAATAGACATATGCATTCGCGCCCCTCTAGAGGAAGGTTGGATCACCATCACGGTAGACCTTCCTCACAACATTCCAATTTGCATGTGCATTTGTCCACCATGAAGCCTTTGAAATCCACCATGGGGACTCCATTTTTGATAGGCAATATAAAACGGGAGTGGTGTGCAAAAGATGCCAAAAACCCCAGATACTATATGCAAGAATGTCAAATGAAACAATGCACTAATTGCAATAGTCTTGCCCATAACACCAATGAGTGTGTGTGTATGAGAGACATGAGGCTTAGAAACCTCAAGCAAGAAAATATGGTGTGAATCAAATACAACCTCAACTAAACAATAAGAAGAGAGAATCTCTTAATAGAAAAGAATTGGAGGATGCGCGTCCAAGATCACCTCCAACATTAGAGTATAGGAGGGATGAGAGATCCCCATACCAAGAAACCGATTACTGACGGGAGGTGGAGCCCCTATTGAATATCACAAGGATGAAAGTCCCTACCCTTACAATGGCCAATACTATAGAGCCAGTGACGGTTAACGCAATGATTATAAGAGGGATGCATCATACCCCCACCGAGACCAAGATTACCAGAGAGAAAATGGTTATCTCTACCGAGGAGGTCTAGGAGGACCTATCAATCACATGCAACCTCAATATCCCCGACATGTGATGGATGGTACTAACACCAAGGTAGTGCCAACAACCGGGTATTCTAGTTTACTACGGCGGGATGCCAACACTGACAAATGTTACTATTGTCATCAAAAAGGGGACATGAAGCCAAATGCCAACTCTTTATTAGACATCAACAAGAAGCGGAGGATATACCAACACCAACACGAAACCCACTATAGGGGTGAACGTAGTGACCCTAGCGTGTGTGTGGTGATAAGAGTGCAAAAGGCGGCGACCAGAGAACAATGAGAGAAGACAACATGTCAGATAGTAGTGATAGCGAAACAAACTCTAATGACAAAGAGAAGCAATAAGGTAGTAACTCGGGTAGCAATGAAAAGCTCCCATTTGAAGAAGAAGATGAACAAATGAGTAAGGTAGATAAGAGACTGGGCAAGGACTTTATCAAAGAGTGTGAGTGGCAAAGAGGAAGGAAAATACACCGGAAGGTGAGCCAAGCCTTCTAAGAGACGCAAAGAAAAGAGGTCGTAGATCTACTGATGCCATAGGAGTTCGTACCTTTGTACCAACAACCACTGAAAGGAAGATTAAAGACATTGTAGAGAAGATGATGGCTAAAAGCAAGGGCCGCATAGAGAAGGCCGTAAGAGTGGACAAGATTATAAGGGAAGTGTTAAAGCAAACAAAGGTCAACATCTTTGTAAGGCAACTATTGAAGCCCCCTATTGTAGAAAAAGAGTTATGGCCGCATTATGGAAGGAGGAAGAGGAGAGTGTGGAGAAGCTTTCTCACTCCTATTATGTGAAAGCTCAAGATTACAACAAAGAGGTGTCAATGGTTATGGTAGTTACAAAGAATAGAAGGGTACCAAATGTATTAATTGATGGAGGATGAGGAATTAACATTATGATGAATGCACCAAGGAAAAGACTGGACTTTACCAACATAGAGGTTGCTCCCTTTACAATCAAGATGGCGGACCAATGGAAAGTGATGTTGTGAGGGTTAATTGAAAATTTGAAGATAAATGTAGGAGGAGAAAAGAAGACGATGACATTCACGGTTATAGATTTACCGCTAGTGGACAATGATTATAAGAAGATGCTAGGGAATACATGGTTGAAACAAGCTCAATTGAAGCATGATTTGGGTTCTGACAAAATCACCCTTCAAGATGGAAAGGAAAAAGTAGTAGTAAATGTGCAACAAACCGTGGTTCTACATATCTCTAAAGGGGCATTGGCATGGGAAGACTACAATTGGGAGTTTGGATTATCTGATGAAGAAGGGGCTACAATGAATGAAGCCTTTCCGGAATTCCAGCCCATAGCTATGGTAGATTTATGTGGGCTCAAGGAGTTGTACGATGGAGGATGCCATGTCATAATTGCAGTTGAAAAAACGAGTGTAAATTTTGATAACCCAAAATAGGAAGAGAAGAACAAGAACATATGTAAACCTAGGAATAGCCCAAGGCCGCTCAATATCCTAGACCTTTGAAGATCACTAAGAAAGAAGAAGCCGACATGGAAGAGAAGCCGGTATATCCCGCTCAATTCTACAAAATGAAAGAAGGAAAGTTGTGATAGATAGGACCTTGGCTTCGGACATAACATTATTCAGATCCATAACAGTGTTCTGTGGGACTGACAGTATTTTGCTGAATATTCCATCATTTAGGCTGAATGTGAGGAATATTACGCATAATATTGTCAGTCCCACATAACACTGTTATGGATCTGAATAATGTTATGGAAGTCGTGAAAGGAAAACAAATTGCGGGATGGTCAAAGAAGTTAACTTAGGAATTGAAGAAGACCCGAAGATGGTGAAAATAGGAAAAAATGTAGAGGAAAGATATGAGAAGAAGTTGAGTAAGCTTCTAAAGAGTTGCATTGATGCATACACATGCAAGACCTATGAAGACATGAAAGGAATAGCCCGATGCCAAAGTGGTCAAACAAAGTAGGTACCAAATGAATCCAACCTATACAACTTAGGTGAAGGAAGAAATCAACAAGTTGGTGACACTAAATGCCATACACGGTGTAGTACTAATGAATTTAATTAGAAGGGTCAAAAATCACATATAAGGGAATATATATATATATATATATATGGAACGTCAATGGTTTTCAATTAACACGCAATGTCCGTTCGCCACTCCTCTTCCATATCCGCGTGGACATGGGTGTGGGTGTGGGGGGCAACTTAATACATATTCTCGCATGTGGACTGTGAGTTGGTGTTAGTTGCTTACTATACTTCAACATTATGTGTTAGGGGGCTTTAGTCCATTGGTATTGGGCGTTGGTTCTTTTCTAGTTTACTTTTGTTAAGAATGATATGTGTTAAATATCTTATGGCAATTTGTGAAAATGTTTCCATTAAATTGTGGATTTTGGGGTTGGATGTATGGACATTTTGGAGGCACTTGATAGTTGTTGTGTGTATGATACCTTTCATGCTTGCAATAATTATAATGGGCGGTAGGACTTCCCATCCTTGTTGGGATAGGAGGTGTTGGAGGATGTCATATTTGTCTATTTTGCAAGTAATGGCCTATGCGGGGGATCTATCGTCACAATATTTGAATTCTAATATTTGTACTTTGAGGTTTGGGTTGGGTATGAAATGTGAATTAGTTGTAGGTGGAGCTCCAAGGATAGATGATATATATGGTCTTAATCAGGCATGGCATTTACATCTTGGGTGTTTGGCCATTTACTTTATTGGCGTTTATTAAGGTCAAACATCTTGTTGTAGGGTGGGCTAGTAATGTGTTTGCTAGTGCATGAACTGCTTTATTATACCGATTGGTTTGTAGGTTGTTTATGTGTTTATTTGAGCACCATGATAATAGGAAGAGGCACGTGTCATTTTGATGGGATGTGCACATGTTATATATCGGGGATATCTCTTGGTTGGAGATGTTTTTTTGTAGTAGTTACCTAAGCATCTTCTGTATTGAAATTTGAGGAGTTGTGTGATTTTCGTATTGATAATCCAGGGGGCATCTTTGAATAAATTGCCAATTTGAGTTGGAGATTGGGATTGGAGAGCTACTTGTTGACATAGGGAATTGTTTTGTGCATTGGATATGAGTGCACTTTCATGCTATTTTTCAATATATCTTTTTAGGTTGTGAGCAAATCCATTGTAGTATGTAGAGGTCAGGGGGATTGATGGCTAGAACAAGGTCTGGTGACAAATGAGATGGAAGGGAGTGATCATGACACATGGCTCATATGGCCTGTAAAATTACATACAACACAAGCTACACTGTTTTTTGCATTTAGTGTTGTAAACAGTAATTACGAACCACAACACTAAATGCCATGTTCAGATTTTTACATGTCCACAATTAGTGTTATAATACTTTTTTATGTTTTTTGTTTTGTTGCCACATGGTTGCACCATCTCCACTACTAGAAGGTGGCAGCATAAGAAACACTATTTGTCGAGTGGTTGGTCAAGAATGTTGCAGGTAAATGACTAGTAACAACATTAAATGCCACACAACACTAAATGCAAAAAACAGTGTAGCTCTTCCCAATAGGCCAAAGATATGATGAATTAACTTGGTAGAAATACCCAATTTGAACACCTATTTTGTGCTTTCCACCAAGTCTCTAGATTTCTTTTACAATTCCTAATGATATTGTTCTAGCATTACAAAACCGCAACTCATTGGTTGAGAGAGACATAAAAAAATGATCATGGCACTATTGGCTTTTTGGGGGTGGGGAGGCCGATGGGAGGGGGAGGAGAGGGTGACTAAGGTAGATGAGTCTTAAGTGGCTCGTTTTCTTAATCAGACCCCTAGATTTGATTGGTATGTGGTTTGGTGAGGACCAAAGAGCAAACGTCACAAGTACAGTTTAAAAGAGATTGAGCCACATCTTCAAATGTTAATAACTACACTACACTCAATAATGAACACGATTGGGAGACCTATGTATCCAATTGAGTAATCAACAAACATGCGTATCCAGTAATCATAACTAAATCAAGGGAAATCCAATTTTCCATCCGGTTTTTGCGGATGTTTCATCATAGATTTGCTAATGCAACACGAGTTTTGTTGTGTAAATCCAATCGATAGAAGTTGGAGAACACGAAAAACGAACCAAACAACACCCCCATACCTCATGCAACCAGTTCAGATCTTGAAGTAACCTTCACTTTCAATATAAATATTCAACTCACACGATGTCAGAATATGAGATGCTCGATTGCATCCAACCTTATGCAGTAATTTGCTTCTCTTTTGCCTTGAGATTTTCATGCATGGTGAGGGTGTCGTCACTAGGCTGGGGCGAACCAACCCCTATATTGGTACCTTACCGGGGAGGGCGAACGGCTGGGGATTCGTGGCACTCACTTAAAATCAACCATCCTACATATCGTGGATGAAGTGGCTCCAATACAAAAAGATCCCCTATGGGGTTGAGGGCCGATTCATTCGAATGTGACATCACTAGACATCCGGTAAGGTACCAATGTATGGGTCGGTTCACCCTAGCCGTCGTCACTACTAGCATATGAGTCCTACGCAATCGTCCTACGTCAATGAAAGAACAATGCAAATCTACCATTGTGCTAGATTTGCAAATGTTCCAGTTACATAGGACAAGTTTCTAGTGACGTAGGTCAGTTGCCTAGGACTCATGTGCTTGTAGTGCGTTCATCAGTGCTCCAAGGGTCCCATTATAGATTCTACCTAAATTTAGAGTTTTACACCCCTCCTAGAAAACGGGTTGTGGCTTGCAGGTGTTGAAAGGGCATCACAAGGTGTAAAGGTCGATGGCAGGTCACGGGTGCTCCCAAAATAGGCAGTGGATTGTTCCAAAACAGCAACAATAAGTACATCTCAAGTTGTATATTGGCGAGGGGGTAGTCTCCCAGTACATAGTTGCGCATGTTTGGCCCCCAAAAGACCAATCGATGTCAACGACTTACTTTAAAAAGGTGGAAAAAATCTTGCAAAGTCAAACTGATGGCTTCGTTGTTATTGGAACACAGATTCTTTGATGGCACCAGGTTTTGAAGATTGAAGATGCAGATTCAATGACAGCAGTGGTTGTTCGCACATAAATATAGGAAGTTCGGGGGCACTTATTTGGGGAAGTTGAATCTGGAGAGGAATCTGCTCGCTCACTCAAGCTCCTCCTCACTGATTGTTTGAATCTCCAGTGGGTCGGTAAGTTAGCTGAAGGGCGGCCCCACACGGGGCGGGAGACTGGCAGTTTCCCCACTGAATCCACTGTCCCCAGGTTGTACACAACTAAAATGAATACGGTGGTGTATTTGTTAGGTAGTCGACTTTGAGGTGAGTGCCGGCAAGTAAGTTTCTCATGTTTATTCAATGTTGTAAAGAAGCCTTATGTAACTCTAGAAGTCACATATGTCATTAAATAACATAAATGGCAGCTCATTTGCACATGTTGTGTGATCGCAAATTTCAAAACATCCGGTTTCTCCTCTCCGGTCCGAGGGGTTGATCACACCGGCCAGTCCTGACACCATCTGTCGGCATGTCCGGCTGTAATAGTGTGAAAAGTGATGGGCCAACATCTATTTCTGAACATGATCCCTAGCAATTTCACGGCTAAGGTAGAAATATCCAAACCGGTGAACTACCCCCTACCTGTGCAGTAGACTTCCGTCAAAATAATGAAGTGCCATTTGAACTTATGGCGAGACACCAGTGTCCCACATAAATCAGAGCCAAAAAAATGCATTAATTATTTATTTTAGGATAGGGGATGTCTCCTATAGAGAGAGAGGGGGAAGGTGTTGGCACCTGCATCATTTGCAATGACGTCGAAAAAGACCGAGGAAGAGTGTAGTCAAGAGCTAAACGAGAGAATGGCACGCCCTCATCGGTTATTGTGAGGAGGATTGGAACCAACGTTCGGTGTCCAAATTTCAAATTGCCGTGGACGAGATCGAGAAGTTTCAAGTGATCTACGATTCAAACTTTATAGCGACACGCTAGGAGCAACAAATCTTAGAATTCATTAGGGTTGTTTTTGATCTCACCCAAGTATCTCGCGTATTACCCTACAATCCCATTGGGTTCACAGAGCAGAGCGATCTGGTACCGTTGGCCCCAACTCGCTCGAAGAAAAGATAGGTCGAGGCGATTGCCACGATGGTGATTGATGATCCAATTGTTGGTCCACCCAAGGCCAAAGTGGGTCGCCCCAAGAAGATCATGATGATTGTTGATGCCAAAAGTTCCAGCCAAAAGTCGATCCTAGCATTCTTGAGCAAGCGTACATAGGCGCTAGTTGCTCAACAACCTCCTTAATAATCGGTTTTGTGGTTGTTAGTGATCGAAAAAAAAAAACCAACTTTGAACATCACATTGTGTACATGACATCGAGATAAGCTCAATGCCGCTTTGATCGCCTTCAACCAACCATTTTTGACGTCAACATGGGCTTTATGCGAGAACCGGTGCATTATGGACACCGGGGTCCCTCCATAAGGTTCAATTTTGAAACCGATCATTACAAGGCTAGCAACTTGAATGCATGTACAATTAGTTTAGCCAAATTTAGTCATGTTTAATGTGCTTGTGAGTTAACTGGGTTAGGCGATGTTCTGTGTGGAAATGAGGATTACCATGTTCGGTGTAAGGAGAATCTAGTGAACAAGTAGAGGGTTTGACAAACTTTCCACTTTGAAAATTTTTAGAATTTCTTTTACATGGAATAAAAATGTGAAACAACTTGCATTCTTCATGAATCCTTATCTTCTATCTTGGAAAATTATCTCATGATTGTAAGACCATATCTTCAATGCGAATCACCTTATTTTCATGGTTTATGGTATCTCTACCTTAGAACCGGACAGAAAGTTTGGTGTGATTGGGCCATGAGACGGCTTTGGGTGGAAACCTCCGGTTTTGAGCGTGTGGGGCCTCCACTTGATGTAAGTTATAAGACAGCCTTCTCACGCGCCCTCCAAGGACAAACACTATTGATGACATTCTTTCCCCAAATAATTTGAGATGGCTATTTTGCAGTACATAACATTGTTCAAATCCATAACAATGTTATGTGGGACTGACAATATTTGGTGGAATATTCCTCACATTCAGCCTGAATGATGGAATATTTTGCATAATACTATCAGTCCCACAGAACATTGTTATGGATTTGAATAATGTTATGTACGTTACAGGAAGACCTTTATAATCTAAAAAGGCCTACGCCTTCTTACTGGCAACTAAACTCAAAATACAATAGTACTTACTTATACAAGTGATATGTGCAATTAGGTTGTCTTTGTGAATAGGTTGCCTCTTCACCCATGCAAATTACCTTGGGTCAATATCAAATTACATAAACTTATAACTATGTTCATCATCCGAATAGCAACCACATTATTATAAATACAAAATTGAGTTTGTTATTGTGGAACTTAATATTCAAAAAAATGTTCAATGTCGATAAATTAGTGTGGGGCAACCCAATTACACACATCAGTGTACTACAACAACCACATTTTAAGTTTTTCATCAGTTTGAGAAAATTCAACCACATAATTTGGTGGTCATTGATAACATAGGAGTCACCTCTTTATGTCATGTGACACCCTCCCCAATAGCCACTTAAGACAAGTAATGTGGTTCAATGAATAATACTGTGGACCACACTAAATCAGAAGTTTGGTGTGCTTAGTAATTTTTCTCAACTTATGCACTTAGGGTTTTCTCATATTTTCTCAATTTATTTTCTCAAATTCCGGTTATCTCCTCACATATATTTTTACCATTGTTTTGTCAATATAGAGGAAGATGCAAAAAATATAATTCTAATTCCCTTGGATTGGAAACTTCACTTCATAATTAAGGATGCCCCATTCAAAAAAATTCCAACAACAAAATGTGAGTGAACTATCATGTTGACTTGTGCTCATCATTGGCTTTTCTTTCTTTTCTTTCTTTTTCTAATTAGCATGTCACACATGAAGGAAAACAAAGCAACCCATCACAAAAGTTTGAAGGTCTTGTCAAATTCCAATCCTAGTAATTGATAACATTAGAGTTGCTTCTTTTTCTTTCTCTTTCTTACAAGATTCCGTATAATTGCTAAGCTCCATTTGCCACTTGCCCTACACATGAGCATAATTTGGCTGAGGACCAAGAAATATATATATATATATATATGGCAGCTTCAGTCGTAGTTTTTAGGCGAGGTCCCCATTAAGTTATGTGTGTTAGCTAATTTTGTTGGAGTAGTCTAAGTGGCAATCATCAACAAAGAAATTTTCCATGGAAGTGATTGGATAGAATGTGGTATTCATCCATATGAGATAGTTTCATCCATCTACATTTGGAAAAAATCACTAGCAAAAGTAATCCATTTAAACATATGAGATCACAATTTTGCCAATTTTTTTCATATTAGCATACATTGATCATCACGTAGCACATCATCTCTTATAATTGTGATGGATGAGGGAGCATGAGGTTTAGTAATATAATCTCTAGGAAATATATTGAATAAATGAAAATGTAGTGTATGATGATAAAACCATTGATAATAAGTTCCGAGCCTAGTGAATGGAGCATATACAGTGTATTTGTACTTCTCAATGGATCTATTCTTTAAAAAAATACAAAAATACAAAAATCAAGGATTTCACTATATTGATCATGGTAAATATTTTGAGCCATATAAATAACAAGGATCCAAACTAAAACCATATTGTGGGTGGACACTATTTACCAACACATATTATATAACATCATATGGATAAGAAATAAGTGATGACATCCCCCTTCAAATCTCACTAATTTTCCACATACAAGAAATCTACTCTATACAACTTCTTGAGCTCTTCCTAAAGACACCAACTGCCTTTTCACTCTTAGCCATTTGTCCATAATAACCAATCAAAGACCATCTGCATATGCCTTTAAGAAACACCTTGATTCTTGAATTTAGGAAGTCAGTTTATTATCTTTGAATTTTGATTTTGATTTTCAAATGCTTTCAATTGGTACTTGCTCACAATTAGTAGTGACTGAATGAGAATAAAGTGGGTGGTAAGTGTAACTAATGTTGCATGCTATAATCATATGCGATGATGTATAATGTGGGCCACATTGGCTCGGGTTTCATCTAGAAGTCCAAGACAACGGACTTTCATCTTTGTGAAACGCAGTATATTTATGTGGTTCTAAGACAATTTGTATCTTAAAGTAATGCAGAATATCACTTGGTGTAAGACAATCTCTTGTTTAAGGGACCTTATTTTTATCATGACTAAAATCAAGACTAATAGGTTGTTGACTTTGTATCTATATGTTTAGCTACCCATCACTAACATGGCCCCGGGCTAGATCACATCTGCCCAAGGCTGGGCCCCACCCCAGGCACACCTCCTTCACTGCCCGGATGAAGCCCATGCTCCATGCCCGCTCTGCCCGACTTCGGAAAATAAAATTGCCCTTGCATTCTTGAAGGCCACTTATCCATGTAACCCATATTGAGTGCACTTCATCTTCAAGGCCCAAAATCAAATATACATGTTCACTTCCATTGAGTAAATAAGCAATTGATTGGGATTTCATTTTCGAAGTGAAACCGTCAATAAATCATGTAATTAACTTGGAAGTAATTTTTTTTACAAAACCCTCATTAGCACTGAGGTTATAATTTGACTTACCATTGAAACGGTCTTTGTCATTCTAATTAAGTGTGATTGAATGTAATTAAATCTTGGATGTTATTAAAATGCTAAAGGGTACTACCATACAAAATTTCAACCTAATCCATCTAGATCTACTATGAAATCAGTACATGACAAATTAAACCACAAAAAATTGCCTAGCCTAGAGTGCCATTGATTTAGTGAGGTGTCACCACACAATTTATTGATGTGTGGATTGGTGCCATTTCGGGCACACAATCTAACCAACGGTGCAACCCCCTTCCCACATTAAAAATTCCCTAAGCCACTAATTATATATTTATTTCATATTGAGGGGGCTGCAAGCATGGTCAAGTATACAGGAAAAGTGCTCTGGTATACTAAAATCATAATGTTTTTGGTCAAACACTTGAAAGTAGTAGCAAACTGTTGCTTAATTTGGATTTTTTTCATGGTGCCCTCTGTTGTTGTGTTAGGTACTCAAATATAAAAATATCAAGATGAGATCTTCAAAACTTATCATTAAAAGTATTGCTCAAAAGGTATGGCTAAATCTAGTTTTGGACGTAGATTTCATGACCTTAAATATTTTGAAGTTGGATTTTTTTCATATTCATTGAATTTATTATAAACTTGAGGGCAACATTACAAAATTTTGTAGAAATTCATCAATTTAATGTAATTTTATCATGTTTAAAACAGATTTTAGACAATTACGTGTTCAGTAAATCTACTTGCACACTACTTGTACCATCTTCTAAAATATGTATTTGACTATGCTTGTGCCCAGGGAGGGGGAGGGGGCAAAATATGCTTCATTACTAGTCTACCTTGTGATCAAATTTCATGTTATTTATGATAGACTAAGCATATGAAAATGAAGTGTAATGTTTGGGGTTGTATATGAGCCCAAAAGCATTTAGGGGTTAATGCCATCAAATATAACCATGATATACAAAATTTACAATCTCTTGAATCAATGCTCATTTTGTGAGGGCCTAATAAACAAAATTGGTGATGCCTCGGACATGCTTTACAGTGTGCATACTAGCTTCTTCAAAATGCTTTGTCACGGGGGGTTCACTCCATGTCAAGTTGAACACCACGTGCGGCCAAAGTTTGCTACCCCTATATTACATGGAATAGATAAATTTAAAAGTTATGATATTTTTTCTACATATACATAACTATTGATAGTATCTTTTGTATATTTTTTTGAAATTTTTAGTCATCTTCATTTTTGTAATAATTATTTTAGTTCAATTTTGCGTCATTCTAGTTAGAAATCGTATGTTTTATTAAAAAAACATATCATCAAATTTGGTTACCATTTTTTACTATGTAATAGATACCGTGTATATCTACCCATGAAAAAAAATTGATAAAATTTTGACCCATTTTGGTGATGCAACTTACCAAAAGTAGATTTTTTTTGGCCGCACGTGGTCTTCAACTTGACAATGGAGTGACCCCCCCGTGTGCTTTGTAGGCAACAATCTAGGGGTGGGCACTTGCAAAAATGTAGAAAACCACGTGCGAGAAAATGTAGGGTGGACTTTATTCAAGACGCATAATTTTTACATTTAACTTAGATATACAATAGCGTCCACTAAATGTGAATTTGGGAATTATATATAATGCACAGTGTGGTTTAAGTTGCACTATTTTTTTTAAAATTAGATGTAAAGTAGCATAAACGGAATTAAGTTTGAGTTTTTATTATTTATAGCTTCAACATAAATCATCTACCATTAGTGGCATTGGATGAGAAATAGGCAAAATGTATGTGGACATGTGGATGGATTTATTGAAATGGTCACATTTGGATGAAAAGTACCGTCATTCGGCGATGGAAGGGTTGGTTGGCTTATTTGAGGTTTCCTGGGGGGTTTAAGAACCATACGTAGTATGCTAAAGTTTATAGTATGATGGTTGTATGTGTGTAATGTGCAGAGTAATACATGTGCAATGTAATGTACGCATAGTGTAATGTATGCGTAATGTATGTGCAAATTGTTTACACGGAATTTCTACTACTTATAAATAAGATAAGGTGATTATAATTATTTGATTCCAAAATTTATTTATAATGATAGGGTATTAGAAAATACCATCCAGTAGAAATTTAGCTACTTATAGGGTGGAAAATATTCAACAAAGGAAGGTAAATACCCCCATGTTAAATAGGGGGTTCTCGCATGTGTATACTCAAATCAAGTGTAGGTGCACCCCCAATGGCAACAATAGAGCTTAAAAGAAAAACTTAGGTATTAGAAGGGGACGTATTAAAAGAAATATATAGAAAATTACTTTTAATATTATAAAAGATGCTTAGTGGACCACAATTGGGGTGGGGGGGAACTTGCTCAGATGCTATTTATGAGTGGATGGGCAGGCTACATACGATGGTGGACCACAAACCTTCTATGCCAACAAAAACTAAAGGATATCATGAAGCACCTCATAAAAGTCAAACATCACCAAGAACAACCTACCCGTTACCTTCAATTGTCCCACGTGTTTCACTATGCTCACAATACTTTGTAGATTCTTTACAAATATCATACTCATTTGTAACTTTAGGTTTCTTGTCCTCACATAACGCCAAACTTATGTTGATGTTTTGTTGTGCTAGATGGGATATTGATGCCCAAGTAATTAGTCCTCATGTTCTTATGAAATGATACTTTCTTGACTTCATTATCATTAACCAACTTAGTTGTAGTATATTCTATCGAGTGCATACCTCTTTCGTAACCATTAATGTGCTTCAATATATTGCACACACTACTCTAATAGCAGTTCAATGCTCAAGCACTTGGTTTCATGCCGCATTTTTTTGTGTCACCAAAAAGAAATTTCCACTTACTATATCATGTTGATGGTTCTTAGTCTCCTACAATAAACACTTAAGTGTGGGTCTCCCTGTGAGGCCAAACCCACCACCCTTAAGCGTCCTAGTCCGGGTCATGGGTTTGGAGATCACATGTGTAACATAAAAACTTGTAGTAACATGGAATGTACGTTCTACCTTGATGGACTTACAACTTACTTCAAGTCATGACATTTTATTAGTGTGACTCTCTTGCATAGGTACATCATTGGCTTTCTCAAGAGTCCACCCCACCGTCTTTGCCACGCATGCCCTCAAAGATTTCCCTCTTGCAAACTTGGTCCTGGCTGACGATTCTTCACTAGTGCATGACACCTTGCTGAGGCTATGGCTTGTTGATTCCATGAGGCACATAAGTCTTTAATACAAGTGTTGAAAAATACTTATATAACTTATCATCGCCTCCTCTTCCACAAGTCCCTCACAACAACTTCCCAAGTTCACACCTTAATGCAACTATGAATCTAAATATCGCAAGTTTAAATACTATGAGAGTAAATACTATAAGAGTAAGTACTATAAGTCTAAATACTATAATTCCCAACACTAGAAGTCTAAATTCTAGAAGTCTAAATACTAGAGCTATGCACTTGTTTCTAAATGCTTTTAATCTAACACTACATCTAGCAATGCAAAGCTAACTTCAAGACTAATTGACCTTGGCTCTTCACCTTAAAACCTTGTACACACACGTGCCCCTCTCTTGCTTTCCACACACCCACACTTATAACACATGGGGTGCCAATTATTAATGCTAGTCTCTTGAATAGGTAGAGCATTGGCCTTCAAGTCTCTACAAGTATCTTCAAGTCCCTACAAGTCTCTATGAATTCTACTAATTCCACTAACCTTCTATTAATTCCCACACAACTCTAACTCTAACACTCAATTCTATGAGAGGAACAACAAGAGGGAGAGAGAGAGAAGGAGAGGGGAAGGGAGAGGGTGAGCACCCCTCAAAGGGGTGCCAAAGAAGCACGAAGGAAAAAGAGAGTGAATAGGAATACAAGTGAGTGAAGAAGGTGAGAGAGAGGAATATATAGGGGGAGGGAAGGGGTGAGCACCCCTCAAAGCTCAAGATAAGCCCCTCGATCCTCTCCTACTTTGTAGGCTCTCATCCTATTTTTTAAGCCTTCAACTCTTAAACCAACAACATAGATCCTAATTCAAACGGGGGAGGGAAGGGGTGAGCACCCCTCAAAGCTCAAGATAAGTCCCTCGATCCTCTTCTACTTTGTAGGCTCTCATCCTATTTTTTAAGCCTTCAACTCTTAAACCAACAACATAGATCCTAATTCAAACGGGGGAGGGAAGGGGTGAGCACCCCTCAAAGCTCAAGATAAGTCCCTCGATCCTCTTCTACTTTGTAGGCTCTCATCCTATCTTTTAAGCCTTCAACTCTTAAACCAACAACATAGATCCTAATTCAAACGGGGGAGGGAAGGGGTGAGCACCCCTCAAAGCTCAAGATAAGCCCCTCGATCCTCTCCTACTTTGTAGGCTCTCATCCTATCCTTTAAGCCTTCAACTCTTAAACCAACAACATAGATCCTAATTCAAACGGGGGAGGGAGAGAGAGAGAGAGAGAGGGAGGGAGGATATATGAGAGAAGAAGGAGAGAAAGAGGATAGGAGAGAAGGGGAGGAGAGGGCATCCAACCACAACCCTTTAAACTTTCTCCTACTTAGTAGGACCTTATCCTATCCACTAACTCCTCACCCTCTAAACCAACAAGAACATATTCTAATTCAAACATTTAAACCCAAGGCCCTTCCCCTTGCCTCATCAAACACTACTCCTCTAATCAAAACACTCCCTAATGCCACTAATCCTCTACTTAACCACACAAAATGACTTAAGGCCTAAACCTAAATCCACACTAAGCCTCACTCTTTTTATACTTTTGATTGTTTCAATAACACTCCAATTGCAATTCTAAGTAGATCCTAAACATAAAACAAATATGAGCAACCATTTTGGGCTCATACTCCCACATGTGAATTGGTCCTTACATGCTTACAAAAGGGGCAAGGTCACAAGGCTATGAACACCTTAAAAGAGGTAAAGTCTAGAAATTTGGCATAATTTTGATGTGACATTGATCATGCCCATGTTGGATACAACCAATGTTCATTTGGAGATATTTTGATGTTGTAATGAGGAAGCACTTTGTCACGGTATGCAGCGTCGGTGACCACACCGCATCCGGAGGGATTTCATCCATCCATATCTAAATGGATGAAATCCCTCCGGATGTTGTGAAGGTGTGTTTTGTATGTGTATATTGGTTATATTTTAGTGTTATTTGTTAGTGGTGGTTGGTACTCGAGCTGCAGTGACACACGATCGTTATTTACACGACAACTTGTCAAATTCACTTGCCGTCGTTGAGGGTTGCTTTGCGGCATATGTAATCATGGATACTAGTTCCTTGCATGCATTACTAATGGCAATATGAATAATACATGAGCAAGGAGGAGTATGAGCATGGAATGAGAGATTCAAATTGTGTCACAATCACTTCTTATATTATTGAACATTCTCTTGAACTTCATATTGCACATTCTCTTGGCCTTCACATTGCACATTTTTTAAGGTTGTTCTTTCATGGGCCATGTATTGCTTGCTGATTGGGTTGGGTTGTGGGTGCAAAATATTCTTCCCAACAATGGGTTGGGTCCTCTTAGTGACATAATTTCAAAACCCTCATATGTGAATCATTCCTTTTTACTTATGACATTATGCCAATTCAATACTCTAAATCATTGGAACCAACAAAATCAATAGGGACAAAATATTTCCATCGAGAACAAGTTGTAACCAATTGTGTTACAAACCAATGTATATTAAACTACAAATTCAATCAAAATCTACAAAATTTGGCACATATTTCAACCAACTTGGTTTTTTGATCAACGTCAAGTGGGGCATGTTGCCTAATAGGTTTCACCATACAATTAATCTTGAAATACAAGTGTAGCATTATTCAACTTAATATAATCTTATGTTTTCCAACTAAAAACTGCCTAATTTATTCAATGCAGCAACTTGTTTTGACAATTATCAACCATCATGTGGGAATTGTGTGACAACGACCGTTGTATTGGGATCGACTGGCAACGTAGTTTCATGTATTAATTAAACTAGATGAGGTGATTCATTGGGAGATAACAATGACACAAGATGATTCAATATAGATCTACCATGGGAAACAAGAATTTGTCATGTTGAAATATGCAAAGGGGGTTATGTGATGGTATTGATGAAAATGCTCAGACAATGATTAAGAAAGTCAAGATGCTCAATGTTCTTAATGTTTACAAAGGCACATGCAAAGCACACACTATAAAACATTGCATATTTGCTTAGTGTGAACGATTAAGTTACAATTTCTACCCTTAAAATGGCACGACAAGCACCCATTTGAGATGAATAGTTGCTCATTTACCGGGCCAACATTTGGGGGTTTCGATTAAGGTAAGTGACCAAATATGATCCACATACCTTAGTGTACGTTTCCATGCTTTGTGGCGGCCAAGTCCTAGAATGTTTGGTTTGTGAGGAGGATGCCTTCCATTCCAAAATGTGTTTGCTCAAGGACAAAGGGCACTATTTGTTTGCATGCAAAGTACATACAATGCATGAGAGCTTTGTATCTTGGAAGTCAAGTGGCCTTTGTACTTCCATTAAAAATGCCCCAATATCTCCACCCGACCAAAAGGGTGATGGAATGTTGGAGCTTCTTTAAAGCAATAATATGGGTCGATGTTGGAAGGGGTCACATAAGTTATCGGGCTCATAGCTATGGTGTTCACTCAAAAGCGGTCACCTATCCCATTTATAGGATTTGTTGTGGGCGGAAATGTTAGTGGGTGTCATTGTATTTTCAATTTCGTGTCATTCAACTAGTTGGACAACCTTGAAAGTTTCAACAGTTTGCAAAGTCCCTGTGCAGCATGCACAATAATTTCATTTGAATTTTTGATGTGGGTTGCACTAAATATCATATCATAGCATTCTAGTTTATTAATCTCTGCCACCTACCAGGTTTTGTTCCAAGAATTTCATCTTTTATGCCTAAAAATGCAAGTTAAAAAGAATTAATGATGATTATCAAGAAAAAGAAAGAAAGAAGCAACATTAGAGTTATCTTTTAATTCAACGAGATTTTACACTCTTATAAATGTTAGAAACCAAAACTCTAGACCCCAAGATTTTTAATTTTTTTTAAAAATTATGGAATGGTTACTAGAATACACATGCATGGCTAGAGTAAGACCAGACATCCTATGTGTATTTGGAGCCCCCAATGATAGCCAACTCCCACTAACCTCAACTTACCAAATACACTTCATAGAACTCACATTTTGCAAGAACATATACACCTAGCATTGTCAACAGAGGAAAATACAACAAATACACCCACTCATACAAACATTTAGAATTGCAAGATGGAAAGTCAACCCCCTTATCACTATCATTATAGGCGTAAGAGGAGCCACCTCAAACACTCAATTCAAGAACCATAACACCTCAAAATACCCCCAAACAAGACTTTAAAAAAAATCTTGAAACACATACATCAAATAGCCATAGAATACATCACATACTTAAGTCTAAACAAAAGAAAATTAGACAACAAGCAAGCCTCTGTGGACCCATCACTAGGAGGACAACCCCTCCCTGTTCATTTTTACATTGCGCACGCTTACTAGTGGGTGTGGCCAGTGAACGATCAAACTCTGCTCATTAGCTTACTCAAACTCAAACTTTGCTTACTAGTAAGTGTGGGTGTGAATATCTTATCGGTTGCCTCCTCTTCTCCAGAAAATTGCATAAATAAACCTTATGGCGGGACACCGGTGTCCCAAATAAATCAGAGCCTCCTTAATGATTGGTTTTGTGATTATAAGTGATCAAAAATAAAAACCAACTTTGAACATCAGAGCGTGTACATGATGTTGAGATGATCTCAACATTGCTCTGATCGCCTTCAACTGATCATTTTTTACGTCGACACGGGCTTTAGGGTTTAACCGGTGTATTATGGGATGCCGCTGTCCCGCCATAAGGTTCATGCCGGCTGGGTCGAAACAACCTGTACACTGGTTCCTTCGAGGCAAGGGTTTAGGCATCCAACAAGGAACGAGTGTATGGATTGGTTCGCCCAAATCGTTCATGCCATACCTCTATCTATAAGAATCACCCAAGGTACTTTACATGATGATAGTAGGTTTGGGGTTAGGCTGGAATTTACTTTTCAACTAATGAACAGGAGAACCGGCTACTACACTAAACATTGTATTTAGGGTCACTGGTCCTATTTGTGTTGCTTAGGGCCGGTTTACACTATGGACCATGAAGTTGGACCAAGGCTCTGCAAGGCAACTGATTGGCTACTGAAGTTGTCCCAGGACAATGTCGGTTTACACTAAGGAAAAAATGTTAGAGGGACCTTGGAGGTCGAGGTCCCCAAAATATAATTTTTAAGGCCTAATAAATGCATTGACATGGTCCAACGGGTTTTGCGGTGAGAGAGGCAAGAGAGGTGGTCTAGTAGGAAAAGGCAAGGCCCCATGGCAGAGAAATGTTGTTTTAATAAAATTTTAATGAATCTACCCTCTATGTGCCTTAATCATATCATAGCCCATGAGACATACCATTACTACCTTGCCCTACCCCTTAAACCGGCTCCCACGTGTTTCACCAAACAATGTGGGACATCTAGAACTCAAGAATTTGAGTGCATATTTGTTTTTTTGGTCTACCAACTGCAATTTTTGGAATTTGGGGGCTTGTAATATACCGTTGGAAAGGTCTTGAAAATGCCTTTCCAACGGCATATTATACGCCCCGAAACTTTTTTAAATTACAGTTGCAAAACGAAAAAGAAAAATCTGTAGTCGTTTAGTGACTGTAGATCAGGGTGGTCAAAAGAACCGCAATGGGAAATCTTCTAACACTAATTATCGAAGAACTGAACTTTAGTGTTGAGCAAGGTAGGGTGGTAACAACATTAAATATAATCAAACACTAAATATCCTATTTAGTGTAGTGACAACACAAGGTACATGTCACATATATTACATTGAACATGTATAAATTAAATCGCTCATTTTTTTTGTAAAAATTGTTGTGAGAAGATTTGCAAGCCACATCTTCGACACATTTAACAAGAAGTGAAGACAAGTGAAGCCCAAGAGAAGACAAGAGAATGGTCAAACTTGATTTTTTTTTTAAATTGCCCTTTTTGAGCATGTATTAAAAAAATCAGCACCTTCACTTTTTGGTGCATGGTCATTCTTCTTGGTCCACATTCGGTTTACACCTAGTGAGGGACCCAAGGCTCTCAAAACTAATTTTTTATGAAGTCGGACCATGGAAGTCGGACCATGAACTCGGACCATTGACAAAGGCCGTCTTCCATGGTCCGACTTCATGGTCCATAGTGTAAACCGGCTCTCAATATAATGTTTAACCTTATAGTAGTGTATGACCTTATGTCCTTGGGGTTCACATTTGAGTATGCAATTATGATAAAGGGTTAAGCATCTCCCATTCTTGTCAACCTAAAGTTGGCGTCATCTCTCTCATGCACGAGCTTGACAATGCAATAACAATGCATCGTGTTTAGGATAGGATATCTAGGTCGAGATTAAAAAATTGTGCATGAGCATAACTCTCATCCATCCAATAACATTGTCATAAAATAGTACGCAACATGATTGTTGATTATTGGAGACCAAATCAATGTAGTAGGGGACATTTGAGATGAATTGCCTTTGTACTATAGGGGTTGAATTTTTTTCGAATGGATAGATGAAAAGTAAACTCATGTAGGATGATGGCTTCAAACATAATAAGGTGTACCAATAACTAAATAGAAAGAGATCCTTACATTTCATAAGGACTCATGTAGGAGGCAATATTACCGATTAAAATTACAAACCTTTAATCAAATGTGATGATGATATTTGGAATTACATGTTTGAAGTCTTGACTGCTAACTTATTTTGAATCACAAAATAAAAACATAATAACTATTCAAAGGAGTGTCAAAAACTGTGGGAAAAGGGTGATGCGTGACAAAAGTTTGGTACACCTTATCATGGTTGACCTTAATACCTCTTGTCCACATGGAGACCAAACAAGGTGCATGGTATATGGACATTCCTACTTGTGTCACATTTGTCCTCATAGCTCACAAACACATAGACTGAAGTCTATAGATACGGAGAATTTTTGAATTTAAAAAACATAAAATATTGAATACCTTGGTTGGAAGAATCTTCGGGTTGAAAATGCATGGATTTCAAATCCCCCCCCCCGCCCAATGGTGTTCCTTCATGTCTGAGTGGGTCTAAGGGCCACTTCACACACAAGGTTGAAGGCCCATGACCATGGCAATGTAAGAGCTCTCATTGGTTGAAAAGGCGGAGACCGTCCAAGTTCACTTCACACTAGGAGGTGAAGGCCTCAAGGCTCAAAGAAAGTTTGTGGATGAAAAGTCTACATGGAGTCATGCATGGTAGGTTGTGGATAAGAGTGCATGGTCTACCAGAAGTTGCGTCAAGCCCACCTCCAACAGGTGGACCTGACGCAAATTCCGGGAGACCATGATTTTTTAAATATTTTTTCCAACATGACATATTTCAGGACAGATTCCAAAACAGATTCCAAGATAGATTCTATGACAAACAAACACCACCAAGTAATTCTCTTAAATTGATAGAGTTTGAGATATTATATTAAACCAAATCCTTCCCTCTTTTTCCGCCATCAAAATATGCAATGGTCCCGCAACATGGTCCATTCTCACTTCACACTATGCTTGAGGGCCCGTGACTACATAAAACGGCTTTCCCAACACCCATGGTACGGCCTTTGGATGAGAGTCAAGGGTCCTCACCATTACAAGGTCACGACTCTTGGCTCATGTGTGAAGTGGCCCTAAGTTTGTGTGTAATTCCAGTTTGGGCATCATGGGAAATAGAGGGGCCCAAAGACTAGTAACTCTTCACTAGTCAAGGTGAAGACCTTGAACTTTGAATATTGGATGCACTTAGGTTGAAAAATGAAAATGTAGTTTATGAAGAGCTTGCCTCACATGCACCCATGAGAAATGACAACAAAAATGGCAATAAATCTCGTCAGTCGAGTATTTTCAACAAACCTCGATTGTTCTTCATGTCACACAATCCAACACACCACTCGTTAACCAAAGCAAAATATGGTAAGAATGGGAAATAATATACTAACCAAGGTATCACATGAGTTGACATTATTTTTATTGTGTTCTATTGCTTTCATAGCATTGTCCATATCCATAACAATGTTAGGTGGGACTGACAATATTCCACGTAGTATTCCTAGATATTGGGGGATATCCAGGAATACTACGTGGAATACTATTAGTCCCACATAACACTGTTATGGATCCGAATAATGTTATGTTGAAGCACACTCACTTTTGTATTTGTCAAAGTTTATCTCTGCTCTCACAACATGTAATCAACATCAAGGTAAAAGAGAAGCTGCTACACTACACCAAATATGATATTTAGTGTGACTTACTATTTGGATTACACGGTGCTATATATTTTTACTATTGAAATAATTTTTTACCAAGTAAAGTTGTCAATGTTCTATAATGTCCAAACTACCAATTTAACATTTGTTGGTAAAATATGAGATGCACAGTAGACAACTATAGCATTGCGTAATTCCAAATAGTAAGTCACACTCAATATCATATTTAGTGTAGATATGATATTCAGTGTCACCAATTCTAATTGTCTTGATCCATACTAATTGTAAATTGCGATATAATGTCACCAAACACTAAATCTTAACCCAACATTATTTCTCATTCCTTGTGAGTTTTTTGGGGGATTAAAGAATTATAATGTTGCACTTACTGTCACTGACCAAATGATTTTCATTCAAATTTCATTCATCCATGACAACATTTCATCACAAGTTGCTGACACAAGAAGGTAGGGTTTTGGTCAATGGATGAACTCATCCATCATCCATGACAATATTTGTTCACTTATTTATAAGAAGTGTCATCCGAAAAGTTACCATGGTGACCTAAAATACCATATGACACTAGATAAAGATCATCTGCACTAGGTTGGGGCATTTCATGGTTATATTCTCAAGCCCCACATGGACGAACACACTTTGCTTGATAATGTTATGTTATTTTTGCTTTCATCGCAAACAAATACACTAGAGCTTCACTTAAAATGGTAGTTATGACATTGAGAATATTGTCTCTTCACTGAACTTCAACAACATGTGACACAAAGATTTACAGTGAGCAACCCATGAGTATTGTGATACTCTATCACATGAAACATTGCACCTCCACAACACATATGATCCACCTATGAGAATAGGTATTAAACCACTCCCGATACGTTCCCACGTTGGGAACGGATACCGCACCCCAATCTACAAAAACATTGACGTTCCTTTTCTTTCCACAGATTAGCGTGACCATAACATTATTCAGATCCATAATAGTGTTCTGTGGGACTGACATTATTCTATGGAATATACCCAACATACAAATCTGAATATGGGGAATATTCCGCAAAATATTGTCAGTCCCACAGAACACTATTATGGATCTGAATAATGTTATGACTGCCGACATGAAAACTTAATGGAAAAGAAGTAAAGGTCACAGGTGTCAGCTCCTTCTTGTGAAGTAGATACTTGATCTAACTTAGGGCATGACTATCAGTTGTTTGTAAACTAGACACTAATCTCAGTGGGTGTTAAATCTGGTAACTTTAGGCCCGTTTTACTCACATGACCAAGACCATGAAAAAAAATGATTTAAGAAATTCTCATGCTCACAGCCCTTGGTCTGGAGCCATGACTAAGAGAAATCCTCATTTGGTCACATGATATATTGTAAAGCGGACTTCGACCAATAAAAAGAGCGCACAATTCTTTGATCATATAAAATGGGGTGGTTTATTAATATAAAATAAATTATTCCAAATTTTGGGTCACTTTAGGCTTTGCACCGTTTCTTGTAGGGTATGAAACACACGATTAATGTGAGATGATTGCCAATTCCAACTTATGACCGTAGCCATTTGTCTCATCATTTTTGGAGCTCATATGAATATCTTACTGTCAAAGTGAATATTTTTGTGGACATTCACTAGTTGTATTAATTTCCCATATTATATTGACTATTGCGCCTAGAATAACATATTTTGAGCACATCATGGAGGGTAAACTAGATTTCGTACTCGTAGCATGTGGGTGCACACTAGGGGTATTATTTGTGACTATGGTCTATAAAATCTAGAGAGAGAGAGAGAGAGAGAGAAGCCACAAACTTATTTGGGATCCTGAAACAAGTTTACGGAGCAAGGCTAAGTGCTGCTAACTCCTATAAGAAGTGGTCCTTTTTGGCATTTGGATAGAGAAGGGGACTCCTGAAGGGCCCTTTGGTGGCCAAGGGTTGTATATTGTGTGTTATGTGTTTATACAGATATCATGGGGGTGGGTGTTAATATGGTGGCAAACTGTATTTATTGATTTCAATATTTCTTGAGTTCAATTCCTGGGGGCCAACCTAGGGTGGTTGTCTACCCCCGTAACTAAGCTAATTGAGTTGGTTTGGGCATCTTGTTGTAGGATTCAACATTGTGAATATGGTACTTGGGTATATGGCTTTTGGTGTTGCATTTGGGTGGGTAATATAAGGAGTTAGTGGTTAGATGGAGCAATATGCCTTGGGTTGCTTGTAGAAACTCAATGCCAAGGAATTTTTGCATAAGACCTAAGTTGGTCATCTTGTAAAGGGTTTGAAGTTGTGTTTTCAAGTTGTGGATGCCTTGTGTGTACGATCCTATGATATATAGGTTGTCAACGTAAAGAATAAGAATGAGGATTTGACCTTGATGTTGTTGGAAATAAACGTTAGAGTCAGCATAGGTTTTTTGAAGCCCCCATCGGTGGAGATCGGTGTTGATTTTTAATTACCATGTGCGCGGGCTCTAGCGCAACCCATAAAATGATCGCCTGAGTTTACAAATGAGACATTCGGTGCCCAAGCGGACGCAACTTGGTGGTTGGACATAAAAACAACCTCCCTTAGCCAACCATTCAAGAAAGATGTAGTAACATCCATATGACGAATAATTCGCCATGGTGAGCAACAATGGCAGTGATGATGCGAATAGACTCCCAAAGGTTAGTTGGAGCAAAGGTCTCTTGAAAATCCACGCCATGGACCTGTTGAAAGCCTCGTGCCAGAATACAGGTTTTATATTGTGTCGGTTTGCCATTGAGACTAGATTTGGTTTTATAGATCCATCATGCGGTGATGGGTTTAATGCCTGGGCATTGGGGAACCAGGCTCCAAGTATCATTTGCAAGTATGGCTCAATATTCAATTGCCATTGCTTTAACCTAGCGAGGGTCCTTGACTGCCTGGTCATAACTAAAAGGTTCTCCGCCTTCTTCTATTGAGCCAATGAAAGCGTCGATGCGGATGTAAACGTCATGCGCGGTGGATGACGAGGACGGGTAGACCGGCGAGGTTCATGGGAGGGGAGCTCGGTCCCAGCAGGATCACCAAGTGGCGGCATGTGAGAGGCCGGATCGGAGACTGGCAGGGTTGGTGATGCAAGTGAGGGCTGGGGCGAACCAACCCCTATATTCGTACCTTACCGGGGAGGGCGAACGGCTAGGGATTCGTGGCACTCACTTAAAATCACCCATCCTACATATCGTGGATGAAGTGGCTCCAATACAGAAAGACCCCCTATGAGGTTGAGGGCCGATTCATTCAAATGTGACATCACTAGACATCCGGTAAGGTACCAATGTATGGGTCGGTTCGCCTTGGCCTGCAAGTGAGGCCACCCTTATTTTATATGTGAGTGAAACCCCAACCACACCGGGAGGTCCAGTTGGTGCCCAACTAGCCTGGCCGGTGCAAGGCTGCCCATCCAAGGCAGATGGGATAGTGTCCCAAAGAGCCAGTTGTGAGTGTTCGGAGTGCCATGGTCTCCCAGTTTTGTGTTAGGCCTACCTCCAAGAGGTGGTTTTTGAAAATAGTCCAAGTGACCATGAAACATGATCCATTGGATGCCATATAGGAATCCATGTAGACTTTACATCCATCTTGCATTCACATACTCAGTTGGTCCCTCAAGTGTAGTGTGAAGCGAATTTGGACCGGCTCCACCTTTTCTACCAATGAGAGTGCTTGAAGTGTACTGGTCACGGGCTCTCAGTCCCGTGCGTGAGGTGGCCCTTAGCCGCTGGCGACGGAGGCACAGATGGCAAGAGGATTGGTTCTTAAATGGGTGACCACAGTGAAGGCTCAATGGTGGTTGGCAACGGCCAGGTTGACAACATTGAGTTAACTGTATCTAGGAAAGCTGTGGGGATGCCGGAGAGCTATACACCAGACGCTCAATTTGGTGTTGAAGGTATGGCAAAAGGCAGAGAATTTTCCACAAACCATATGTCTTTTGTAAGGGTAACCCGGTTAGTGACAGGGTCGAAGCACGGAAAGCCTTGGTATTAGTGTCAGGGCTTAAGTAAAGGCACTTGTGGGATCGAGCATCTAGCTTCTCATGACCAGGATTGGTATTGGCAACAAAGACAGGGGTTTCAAAAATACGAGGTTGGGAAATAGCAGGTTTGATTCCAAAAATCTTGTGTCCTAGACGAGTAAGTGTTCATAGTTGAGCTAGAAGCTGATCTAGTAGTCGAAGTAGGGATCGGGTTGTCCCGTTTGAGCTGACTATGGGCGAGAGTCATGGTGAAACTGTTGTGGATCGATCTAATCACGAAGGTTTGTGTGGCAGGAGTGTTTTCTCCACTACCCTGATCTACAGTATATCAGCACTTTCGCTCTCGATCTCTGAGTCTGAGTCTGCGCTCATAGTGTGAGTAACTATACATCGAGTAAGACTCACAGATCTAGAGAGGATCATGCTCTAACACAATCTTGACCAAGAGATGGAACTGGGTGTGGGTTTCGCAGATCTGTATATGAAGTCATACCTTTATCAACGCAACAGGGATCTCGCGAAGGAGTTGAGCGTTCCAAAGCCCAGCTCCAAGAATTTGACGCTCAACAAGGGGCTGCTTGAGATTCAAGACATAGAGGTTGGCGGTGTACTCGTTGCGGGGTCGACTCCAGAGCCCAAAAGTGCATCCTCTGGCAATCCAACGAGCGCCATCACTTGCGTTACAAATCCTTCCAAATCTTTCTCCATTAAAGTTGAAGATGACAACCAGGAGGAACATGTACGTCATGAGACCTGGTTATTACTCTGGGTGCATTGTATGGTACGACATTTTGATCTGCTTCAACAATGCAGATACAGTTCAAGCTATGGTCAGCATTGAGCGAACAATTCACTCCAGAGAGAAGGTAGCTGGGGTGCCGGCTCTGATACCATGTTGAATGCTATGCGACTAAACTAAACCTGTAGTTAAAAATGAATATTGATAAAGAGGTCGGAGCCTCAACTACATACATCAAGAGAATCCCGGAAACGCTCAAGGAAGAGTACATGGTTCTCGTCCCCATGTCTTCGGTGACACTGGGAACAACTAACCTTAAACCTAAACTTAAGAGCAACTTCCAACAATCCCCAACATCGACAAGGTTGCCGATTGTCACACTGACACCCCATCGTGCACAAAATACTCTGCTTCATTCATGTCATTAACTTGTTTTGCAACCGCATCAATGCTCCAAGGCATCAGTCTCTAAACCCTTCCACCCTGCCAACAGATGTGAAGATTGCTCATAGTCAGCCCAAATCCCATCAATACATGAAATACAAAACACAATAACGCATGAGTTCGGAGTAGAGTAGGGTAGGTCATCGAGAAACCCACCATAGAGTATAGACTCTTTGAGCCAAGCATAGTGTCGCACTTCAAACTATTATCTGCATTATTCACCTTCTTCTCCCCAATGTACCAAAACATTTGGAAAGAGAAAGTATCTTCGACTGAGCATTCGAACTAATAACACACTCCGTGTACTTCTCCTCCAAGAAATGCACCACTTGTCCAACATTTTGCAATGGGCATGAGGGATTTTTGGATTTGTGGAGGTAATGATGTGGCTATGTCACCAGTAGTTTGGAATTTGATGAGTTTAGCAACAATATTCAATCGTATGATAGAATAGGTTATGGCATGTTGGAGGTTCAAATGTTTTAAGATATCATTAGGAATGCCATCCGGGCTTGACGTTTTCCCATTATTGAGTTGGCGGAGGCATGTGCTTCTCTATGGAAGAGGTTTTTGAATAAAAAATTGGGTTGGGGCGCCAGTGGTTGAATTTCAAGTATGAATCCTTTGAGATCATGCCAAGGATATTGTTTGATGACCACGTGCGTGCATGCTTGGGGGTATGAGTGAAGTAGTGTGGATAATGGCATGTGATGTTTGAAATTTGCAAGATCTTGGTTAAGATTTCTTGAGGGATATTGTTTGTAAATGGATGTGCCTCTAACGGAGTGGGTGACCAAAATGTGATTTTGAGTTGTTGTTTTTAGAAATTCTTTGTATTTAAAACAATTCTTTACTAAATGTTCCCCTTCATACCATGTATTAAAACTTGTATATTTTTTCTTTTCAGTTTTAATAAATGGATGACATAATGGATGACATAATGGACAGAATGGGTTGTATACAGTTGAAATAGGTACATACATGTGAGATTTTGAATATCCAAGTCTGGAGTTCATATGCCTTTTCTAAGAGGAATCTTTCCCTTCATGATTAATCCCTTTGACCAAGGCAACAATTTGTATTTTTATTTTATTTTCTTGGAAGCTTGTTAGACCAAGATCTATAAAACAAGTAAGATTTCATTTATATGCTTTTAGCCATTTGTGAACACTAAACCTTATTAATATAGTTCTCAAAAATCCCAACATCTAGAATTGACATTACAGTGTCCAAGAAGATTCTTGGACATAATTCGTTGACATCCTAGTGTTTCGAAGTCCAACCAGTTGCATGTTGACATGTTTCGGTTTTTCTTTATTCATTTGAGGTAGATTCTAAGAAATCCACTAAAATGATCAGTAATTATCTTGAAGTCTTGAAATCCAACCAGTTTTTTTTCCAAACTCAACCGGCTCATCTGTAACTAGCGGTCGGTTCTCCCCGTTGTGACACTCTGTGTAGTCTGAATTGCACATATATAGCATTTGGACACATGTGTTAAATTTGACATAAAGGACGTACGACATGTTCACTTTTACGAGCAATTTGTACATGAAGGATTGTGAAGATATAACATGTCAGTTCATGAAGCCTCCAGGTACTCTCACCTTGGTCCAAACAACTTGATTCTCCAATCCTTTTGCTTCTGAAACAGGAGAATCTCATCAAATGCATTCATTCGTCAGTGGTGTTGAAGATTCATGGTAAAGGGTGCAAATGCGGTGGCACTCTTGTCCATAGCCTCCGAGAATCATGGCGGCCCATCGCAGAACTTTGCCCTTGACCTTAGGTGGTGACGACCCACCTCAATGTTCAAGATTGAAGCCCTCATATGAGTTTCATTTTGAAGGGCTCTCAAATTTCAGCCCTTCGGTTAAAGAGCTGGTTCAAATCTAAGACGTCAATCTAAGAATATAGAAATGAAATACAAAACTCATATTAAACTTGTGCATGAATTATATGGTACATGTTTTCAGTACAGTGTGAAGAATTAAGAATCAACCATCTAACTCCACTTCTTGTAGTGACAATGCCCTACGCTTGTTGGTTCTTGTGGTGGGCAGATTATATTGCGGACTTCAAGTGACGTCTTCATTTTCAATTTGGGGTTGTGTTTTGAAGGGCCAAATCACGTTTGAAGGGCATTGAAGACTTCAATCTTGAACATTGGTGACGACCAGTGTTCAAGATTGAAGCCCTCATATGAGTTTCATTTTGAAGGGTTCTTAAATTTCAACCCTTCCGTTGAAGGGCTGGTTCAAATCTAAGACGTCAATCTAAGAATATAGGAATGAAATACAAAACTCATATTAAACTTGTGCATGAATTATATGGTACATGTTTTCAGTACAGTGTGAAGAATTAAGAATCAACCATCTAACTCTACTTCTTGTAGTGACAATGCCCTATGCTTGTTGGTTCTTGTGGTGGGCAGATTATATTGAGGACTTCAAGTGATATCTTCATTTTCAATTTGGGGTTGCGTTTTGATGGGTTGTTTTGAGAGAGGTATATTTTGAAGCGCCAAATTGCGTTTGAAGGGCATTGAAGACTTCAATCTTGAACACTGGTGATGACCCTCCTGCCCATTCATCCGATTTTTCGATAATAATGCCCTCTTCCCACTTGACTTTAGCTAAGCCTAAAAGTTGGTTCTAAAAACACGGCCTTCACACCATCGACACTATCTAGTCCCGAGCCTAGTTGGCCAATGATGTGGCATGGTTTAAAAGTGGAGGTTTTAAGCCTCAAGTACCGACCCTCCCATCGGTACCTAGACATGAGGCAAGAATGTAGGACCTTTAAAAGTGTCACTTCCCGCCCTTGTGATTGGTTGCTTTTAGTCTTAGCTATGAGGACACAAGGAGCTCCATTAACAAAAACTGATGGTAAGATATAGCCCACCCACACTTACTAGTGCGGGCCACTAGTGAACGGTGAGTACCAACACTGGGTTGCAAGCAGTGGCTCTCACTGGCTAAACTAGCTCTAAAAGTGGCCTCTACTAGTAGGAATCATTCACTAGTGGCCCGCACCAATAAGCATGGGTGGGCTAATAGATGAGCAGTATGGCATTTGGGGATGGGACAAAAACTATCCAACATTCATTGCTTGGTAGATAAAACAATGAACATGTGTGAAAATCACTTAGCTAAAACCTACTCGACAATCTCCAGAGCAAGTTCTTGTAGGTGCATTGGGATATCCAGATGCCTCCGCTATAACCGAGAGAGCTTTACCCGGTTTTTAGGAAAGACTTTGGGTATTTGGCAAAGTCAGGTGGGAAGGGGGAATAAGCATGTCTAATTTCTATAGAAATGTTCAAAGTCACAAACTTCATTTGACCCTTTTTGGTAGCTAAAGGCCTGAAAAGTGAATAATGTTGAACAAAAGGCATTGGAATTGGAAATGAGGTCATTGATGGAACTAGGCACCTGGATCTTATTTGGACTATGGGGCACTTGAGTGATCCCAGAAGAGAACAACATAAATTAGAACATAGAATTAGTGCATGCTATATGTTGTTGGAATCCATTTGCAATTCGCTCATAAGTGCACTAGGTAGTTCTAAGTCATACCGGTAGAAAGATTTGGACCCAAAATCATACTTTGTAAGAGCAGTAAGATTTGTGAATGTTATTAGGTAAGTTTTTCTTGTTCTCCATATTTCAATAATCATATTTACATCTTGGCATATGTATTGCTTTAGCAAATCTATGATGAAATATCAACAAAATTTGGATTTCTTATGATTTAGTTATGCATTTGTGTTTCTCTAAATGAATACATAGGTCCCGTCCAAATACATTGACTAAAAGTAACGTGTAGAGCACTTAACAAAATTTGAGGATAGAGTCCAATCTCTTAGAAATATGTGTTTATGGAGTTTCTTCTTAGATCTACACATGACCACACACCACTTAAATATTGGTATTTGATAGAAAAGTAACCGAATAACACCCATATGCCTTTATGTGATAGTACATCTATCACATATACTTTATGCTATTCTACTACTACTTCCATTCACCCTATACACACACACACACAAGACTACTACACTAAATATGATATTTAGTGTCATATGGTAACTTTACAGATGACACTTCTTATGAATAAGTGAACAAATGTTGTCATGGATGATGGATGAGTCCATCCATTGGCAAAAATCCTACCTTCTCTTGTCAACATCTTGTGATGAAATATTGTCATGGATGATTGAAATTTGGATGAAAAATCACTTGGTAAGTGACAGTTTTTGCAACACTATAAATGCATAATTCCCCCAAAAAAATTACAAGGAATGACAAATAATGTTGGGTTAACACTTAGTGTTGGTGACACTATATTGCGGTTTACAATTAGTATTGAGCAAGACAATTAGAATTGGTGACACTAAATATCTTATTTAGTGTAGATGATACACAAACATTATGGTATCAGGAAGCAAAACTTCAATTTCCATTATTGAAAGTTATATGAGTGTCTTACAGAATTTTGAACCACCAAGGCCACATTCTTATGTTGAAGGAGTAGGAGGACCCATAATGAATAGGCTGAAGAAGGTGTCAAGTCACGGTTGTCGACTTTGATTTTTTTTCACCAATGAACTTAAATTGCTTTATGTCATAACATTATTCAGATCCATAACAATGTTATGTGGGACTGACAATATTATGCAGAATATTCTATCATTCAGGCTGAATGTGAGGAATATTCCGCGGAATATTGTCAATCCCACATAACATTGTTATGGATCTGAATAATGTTATGGTCCTTAGAACACATAATAAACATTTGATTTTGTGGGCTTCAAGGTAGGAGCACTTCCTACCTTTCATAAGGTCAGCTCCATGGAAAAGTATTTTCAATTTTGTTGGTTTGGTATTTTGGTCTTTTGGTGTGATTGTTTGTGTTGTTGAGCTTTAGGGGGGTGGGTTGACTAGAGCTTGGTTGTTGTCAAGTTTTCTTTTATTTAGGATGAGGTATGTGAGGTATTTTATGGCTATTTGATGTATTATATGTTAAAAATAAGGTAGGTGGGGTTAATGTAGGGCGGAAATCATCCATCAACCATAAAATGGTTAAGCTAGCCATATCACAAACTTAACCCCTAACTTCCCAAGCAATCAATTTCTAGTTCATGGATGATCTCTTCCCTACATTGACCCCACCTAACTCGTTCATCCGCAATCAAAATAACTATAAACATCAAGCCAACATGGACATCTATGCATAGTCGCATGAGCTGTGCAATTTGTAGATGATTAGAATGTGTAAAAATATGTCAAAGTGGGAAGCAATCATGTTTTAGTTGTGTTGGGAGCTCATGTGAGGGTGTTGACTCCAATCAATGACTGCCACTTCAATGTAAATTGTGCATAAACATCAATGATGTTTGTTTTGGTAATATTGATTTTTTTTATATCCATGTAAAACAAACATTTATGCTCACATCAACCGCTTAGTTTGACGTTTGGACATTGTCTAATTTTTAAGGAATCCTTTGCATATATGTGGTTAGAAATATGGGACAATTTACATACTCCAAATGCAAGGTGGCTAGCCTATTGTGATTTGCACATTTTGACATGAGAAATTGTGAAGAAGATCAATGATTGAGTTATTTCCCATCAAACTAGTGGATCACACAAGCTTTCTGCTCGTTTTCCAGGTGAACGGTCTTCTTTCGGGGATAAAAACATGGCATTTCATTGTGCATCATTTCCTTCAATTGTTATAATCTTAGAATATCAAAAGTTATTCTTGCCCATTTTTTCCGTTGTTATAGTTCATCTCCCATGTTTCAAGATTCTACAAACAAGAAAACGGTAGAACCGTGAGGCTCTGTCCTTTCTTATGAAAGATTATAATTGTAACTGTACAATTTGCTCATGCCAGTCCATGGCTATTTACTATACCTATAACCAACTATAGTCAATTAGATTTTTTTTCAATACATTTTAGGGAACAACTATAGTTAACTAGTTATATATAACTATAGTTAACTAGATTTTAGAACAACTATAGTTAACTACATTTTTTGGCAGGTCAAATCGTGAACAACTATAGTTACGAAAGGCAACTAGTTAACTAATAGTTGAATTAGTTGGTTAGTTGTCCAAGGCATGCAAGCTTTCACCATCCACGTTAAATATACTGGACCAAACATAGCAGGAACAAGTAACGTCCAAGTGTGAACGCAAAGTGGTTAGGAAATTTTCTCTTGAAACATAGAAGTCGATGCATAGTCTATGTCCTATATACAGAGCCAACAAATCTCATTGTAACCTCAAAACCTATCCATGAAAATTCCACAACCAACATCGAGTGAAATGCACTCAACAATTCTTGCATGGGCTTCGGAAGTTAAGGATTAACCTCTCAGTTGCAATCGCATTGGGAATCATTCCTGGAATCTTTTGAGGACCTTTTCACATGGTTGTTCGTTTGTTCGTGCAGCAGCTTAAGCTGTTAGGAAACTGCTCGTGTGCGGGTATTTATTAAATCCCTTATATCTATGACCTTTTCTGATCTCCCTGCTTGGGTCAGTTTCAGGCACACCTAAGTTAGGGTGGGTTGGTCCGAGATGACCCTAAACTACCGGATGATGGTGGAGAGATACCCAAATCTCAAGGAAGAGGTTGGCGGTTCGAATCCCGGCTGTGAAATCTCCTCTATACCTGACGGAAAACTTGCCAGGTGGTCAACTGCCTCCTGTGCTTTGGCGTTGGCCTGTCGGCCTTCTGTCTCAAAAAAAGAGTTAGGGTGGGTTTATATTGTCCTGACTGTCCCAATTAGTGTGTGTTACTATTCGGAGTTACGCAATGCTATAACTATTTAATGAGAATGTAATATTTTACCAAGCAAAGTCATTCATGTTCTATAATGTCCAAACAACCTATTGAACGTCTGTTAGCAAGAATTGAACTCTTGAGTAAGACGTTATTACACTACATAAATTCAAATAGTACACACAATAATTGGGGTAATCAGTGAGTGTCCTAGACAAGAGAAATACCAAAATTTGTTGTCAAGAGCAAGATTGTGGGCCTAATGAGCTTAAACTAGGGTCCAAACCCAATCTATTGAGCGTTGGCGTGAGAGGGGGGGGGGTAACTGTAACATTAAGATGCTTGAGAATTGCAAGGTGGTTGTGGAGAGGGAGAGAGATGTTGCCACTAGCGTAAATAACGATGTTGCTTCATCTTCAAGCCTCATTCTATATGTAATTCCAAAACATGCATCACGAGAATTTGAGGCTCTCAACAATTATTGCCTCCATTCAAAGATAAACACCTTGAACGGGCACATTGGATGCACCTATCTCTCCCAAAGGCAAGCCCTTGGATTTCTACACGGTTCATTGAAAATATCCAGCTTCACATGCATTCCCCTAATATTGGTAGCATTTGCAACGGAATATATGAAGTGTTAGGAAGGTTACTCATCCAAGCACCATTCCGGCCTTAGGTGGGTCAACCTCAGAGTTCTCATGGGATCCATGTTGAGGCCTTGGGTTCAAGTAACCCTTGTTCGCATCAAAAAGATCTATGTTGTGCATTTTGAGCCATATGCCAACCTTTGTCATGACACGTGCCCCTTGTCTTGCGGAATATCCTTCGAAAAACAAACTTAATTGGAGAGGGTTATAGTGCTAATGAATCAAGTTCCGAAAGGGACTTAGAACATATTCGTGCAAAGATTAAGGGTGCAAGATCGAAATGTTAATGGCATCAAGAATCTATGTAACAACTTTTCCCTCACGAGTTATAGTTTTGAATAAAGCTTATACCCCTTCCACCTTGTAGCATGGGGTTTACAATGCGGAACACTGAAGGTTGGGCTATGAACATCTTATAAATACACCACCTACTTGGAAAAGTGGTACCAAAATTATATGATTGTTCTATTTACGATTCCCAATGGAAGCACACCTAACTCACAATAGGGGCCATTCACGGTTGGGGTACTACTTTTGGGTGTCTAACGGTTTAAGGACTTTTTTTGATAACTTCACATACTTGGTATAATTGGATTTGTATTGTGGAGCATATTTTGGATCATACCTACATTTCATCCTCCATATTGAGTACAACGACAAAGTTAATTTAGAAGGAATAGGGTCATCTATGATATCCATTTGATTCCTTAAAGGACATTCAGGAGTGTTGTCTTACTTCCTGACCTTAGGATCAAGGAACGAAAAGGACAACAAGAATTAATCGAAATGATCCCAATTTTTTTCCTCACAATTATCGTTCAAGTGTGTACCAATAGAACCAAATATGTATTGAATAGCAATTGCCCAACTTTACATGTGGCACCAAACATGTCCAAATATACATATACTCACGGCCACACGTAAAAGGAACGTCTAGTATTAGAATTGGACAAAAAAATTTATATGAATGGACACATGACACTTTTACCAAGGTACCAAGATACATAACATGAAATAATTGACCACCAATGCACCAAATAGCAAAAAAATGCCACTGATGTGGCCTAGGGTTTAGGGTTTAGGGTTTAGGGTGATTATTAAATAATAATAAAAATCTTTCTTGATAAAGCTTATGAACTATCTACTTATTAATGTAAAATTTATTGATCAAATAATAATAAATCATGATAAAAACCAAGATCAATGCGACAAAGTCCTTAAGTCCTTTGTCCCAAAAGTAGTACCCCAACCGTGAATGCCCCCAATATCCTCTTTTATGGTTTTGTGAACCTGCTATGGGTTCACATATGAGCTTGCAACAATAATCAAAGGTGAAGTGTTCCTTGTTCATGCCAACCATGGGGTGATGTTGTGTCTCTCTCCTCTCTTATGTGCCTCAATCTCAATTGCATAATTTGGTTGGTCTTCCAATTGTTACCCAAGTAATTATAAGGTTGTGATCTACTAAGTTAGACAAGATTGTGTTCTTTTTTCTTCTTTTTTGGGCACAAATTAAAAAAATCAATTGCAAAGGTAACCCAAAATACAACCAACCCCGGCGAGCCAACGCAACCCGAGTGGAATCAAGAAATAATGCTCATCTGAGGTCTATCCATCCAAATGACAACTAAGTTACTCCGAGTCACAATAAGGTTCTTGACCCCCCACGTAGAGTCGAATTCTTTGAGGATGTCTTGATAGACCACATCCGGGGCCTCTTCCAAATCCTTGAGCGTCCAGTTCCACGCAATCCTACCATAGTCCTGCAAGGCGTCCCAAACGATTTGTCGTGTTTTCTCAACGGGCCACTATAAATTGTTGAATACCATATCATTTCGTTGGCAAGATTGTGTTCTTGGGATCGTGGGAATGCGGGGGTCTTGGAGCCCACCTTTGGAAGAAAGAAGGAATCCCTTGTGGAAATCTACATTGAATTGCCATGATATGTTGCACAACCCCATATTGTAGTTGTTTTCTATGTCAAGAAGCTTGACTTGCACCTACATGCAAGACACATGTTTACACCCAAAGCAAAGGGACTAAGGGCATATCCGTTTATCCCTCGTGAAGTTCGAGTACATGACATGAATGTGTCAAAGTGTCAACAAGTAAGTTGTCATGAACGATAGGACTTTGTTTTGTGGATTCCAAATCAAGGAACCCAATTGGACTAGGGGGTATTTATGGAAGGCTCGACGAATCACCCCAATTAGTGTGGAATGTACAAATCATGAAACGTGATGAAGAGGGCCCCATGATCCTTCTATGCGGATAAATCCAATGGCATACGGAATGTTGATGTCTCCTTTGCATCTCTCATAACACAAAAAGGAAGACAAAATCAATGCAAAAGTATTGGTATGACAGTACTAGCACTGACATTTCTTTCATTTATTTATGAGAGTATTGGCACCCACATAGGAGACAGTTAGTAGTTAGCGGAATTATTTTCCCACGAACATGTGACGGTTTAACAGAATAGATTGTGATAGTTTGTGAGTTTGAATCAGATACGAGTCTTATCTCGAACTTAAAGGTTATCTTCCACCGTGGCCAACTTCGCTACCATCTTCTCGAATCCTCCCTTATTATCAATTATAAACCATGCCATATGGTACTATATTTAAGAGACCTAATGAGTGATCCGAGATGACCTTAAACTACTGGATGATGGTGGAGATATACCCAAATCTCACGGAAGAGGTTGGCAGTTCGATTTCCGGCTGTGAAATCTCCTCTCTACTTGACAGAAACTTGCCAGGTGGTCAACTGCCTCCTATGCTTTGGCACTGGCATGTCGGCCTTCTGTCTCCAAAAAAAAAAAAAAAAAAAAAACCTAATGAAAGGATTCTAAAGCATCCCAACTAGTGTTGCTTTGGTATATAGGTGAATGCAAAGAATCAATAATGAACATCAATAATGGTATCAAAGAATCTATCCATGAATATCAATATTGTAAGAGTAACTCAATATTCATATTTGGGGGGTATGTCAAGGTGAGAGAATTTTTTGTATACCCGAGTTATTATTTGGGTCAATATCATTCTAAACCATATTGATATAAGGGCAATTTCTCCTAGGTGTGAAGGTTCTTGCTTGATATATAGACTCATGTGGTACCAAAAACAAAATATTGTGAAACCATACTCTATTAATATCAAAATATGTGAAACCTCATAGAAACCCAAGCAATATTAAACAAAAGAACACAATAGAAGACCAACATTGGTGCCAACTATTTTATTTTATTTTTAGCACAAATTGAAAAATCAATTGCAAAGAGAAACCAACAACAACCACCTCGGGAGAACCATCGCAACTTGAGGGGAAATCAAGAAATAAAGCCCGTCTTAGGCCCAACCTTCCAGGGAACCACTAAGTTGCTACGAGTCACAATAAGACCTTTGACCCACCAGATCGAATCAACATTGGTCCCAACTAATGTGATAATAACATGTGACAAAGTCCCCCCACCCCAAAGAAGAAGAAGAAAAAGAAAAAGAAGAAAACGATTCTTATCAAAACTACAATATTTAAAGAGAAAGGAATCGTCAACTTATAGGGCTCTCTATTATGACAAAAGATATTGACTTCTCCTTGAGTCTTACAATGTTTCATTCATACATTTGTGTTGGAGTGTCCCACATTAGAAATAAGTTTTCATCACTATTTGAGAATGTACTATTAGGGAGCCTCAAGTCTATCTTTCAATTGGACCAACAAGTTGACATTGGCCTCTATCTCACGGAGGCTACCGCACTCCGCCACTCTAGGGAATTAGCCGGTTTGAAACCATCTTGATGTGCTTTCAGACCCATTAGCATTTTGGCTTTACGGACTTTGAAATCAACTTCATTTCATTTCATACATTGATTGGACCCACTTGAACTCCATGTGATTGTTAGTAATGATGAACAAAGCAACCCTCCATGGTACAAGAGTTTCAACTTTAGTGACATCAACCATTAGAGACAGTTATTATATGTTCAAGATTTGAAGGGTTGTGACTTTTGGTTATGGCTTCATGACAAGTATCAACATCACTAAACCCGTTTTAAATGGCGTAATATAAACCCATTCCATAGCAATTAATAATAGCAATAAAAACATTGGTTTTCATTAGGAAGTGAAATTATGGTGTTATTTATCTGTTTGTTCTTTTGTTCACTTGTTTGTACAAAGGATTAATATGGGCCAAGTTGTTTTTTCTTTTCTAGTCCAAACGACTTCTTAGATGTAGAATGCATGCGGATTGTTACATCCCACCACATAATGCACAATTTTATGTGCTTTCCATGGGATAAAGTGTTTCAACATACCGTCTTTAAAATCTCCGAATGTGTTGTGATGATTAGATACAAGCACTGCAAGCTTCGTAAGGAAATGATTTTAGAACACTCACGTTATTCCATGCCGTTAGAAATTCGTGAAACCAAAAATAGATTGTTGGTTGCTATTCATCCAAAAATGACAATCAAAAACCTCCAGTTGCTAATCAAAATGATTTATATATATACATATTCTCGTTGTGAGTTGCAATGGACATGTGTTCTTCTAGTGGACCTAGATTGAGGATATAGAAAGGTGAGGCTTATGTTGTGGAGAAACACAAAACAAAAATTGGAAAACCACAACCGCCAATACTCCCCACCTAAGCAAGCACCAAAACCACCACATAAAAACAAGCAAAATTTCAAGAATGATATTTACAAGATGTTGTCTAAACCCACTCAATTAGCTCATATATAGGGATAGGCAACCTCCTGGAGACAACCCTAAAATCAAACCCAACTCATACTACAACAAGTTCATATTCCATGCCCTTGTAACACCCACCCTTGAGATACACAACATTGCCTGAAACAGGCCTACAATGCCCCCCTGTCATTGGTTACTAATAAGGACCACCTCCGACATGAGGCAGTAGCACTTGTATCATGGCATGCTTAGCGAACCCACTCCATATTCACATACAAGCTTGCGGCTCTGATCAAGGTGAAGTGTCTCTTATTCACACCAACCGAACGGCTGGCATCATCTCCCTCTCTCAAGAAAACATCCTCTTCGCCAATCATGAATACCACCTCATACATAAAAATAGTTATGTTGTGTTGAACACAACACGTGACACATATGGGTAACTTCACAAGCATAGGTAAACAAACAAAAAAGACATATATGAACACAAAAGCATGCCATTCAAAGTCACAATGGTATGGCGGATTTCACAAAGTAGGAAAAATGGCCCCAAAGCCAAAAGTCGATGAAAGGGCAGCAAGAGAATTTTGGGAAGGATTTTTGGCAGCCCGCTTGAGCTGGGACCAAGGCACGTTCACAAGCTTCATGTGAACGACCCACCTACCTAGAGGGTGTCACGATTAGTGAGAGAGAGACCCTTAGACTAGTCATAGCCCCACTAACTTCCTTTGTGGGTTAGAGTCTTTATGTGTTTCCTCCTCAGCACGAGCCGAATGTGAGGGTAGACCAGGCTATGGTAGCCAGTCAACCGATGCTTGAAGGCACGTATATTCAACATTGGAACTAACCCTAAACCCAACAACATGCATAAACGATCATCAGTTTGGGGTCTTCCAATGTATGGTAGTGGTACGTTATATTGGTTCTAAGTCATGTCTTCGTTGTAAGTCATGTCTTGGTAATGGGGGAGCCTACCTTCATCCTCAAATCTCATCCTAATGCATGCTTCATAAAATTAGGCGTTCACACAAATTAAATATATTAGCTTAATTTATGCACTTTGTGCCCCCAAGGCACCTAAAATAGGCATTTTTCAAGAAATGGCTGGAAAGTGCTCGGAATTGGACAATTGGAGTGTGTTTTGTATGGCGTTGTGTTTGGTGTGTTTTATTGTGTTGACAATGAGAAGGCTATGATCAACGCGGACGACCATCAGGAGCACAAACTATGTGTCGGACTACGCAGACTCGTTGTCAAGATGCGCCTTGGGCATTTTCATAATGTTATTTTTTCTTAATTTATGCGTGCTGCTCTAAATTTTCTTATGTGTTTTATGCGTCTATTTATAGAACGCCTAATTCAATGAGGCATGTCCTAATGTGAAGGTTTATTGCATGGATCACGGGTCGTTGTCATGGTTTTTTGTGACTACAAAATAGATTTTGGACATTCATATCTATTGCCCTAGTAGAATTGAATATCTAAATTCGATCATGTAGTAGGAAAAAAACCCAATGGTGACGACCCGTAATCCGTGTAGTAATTTAATGGTGGGTCAAGCAAGGGTCTTCACGAATTAATCATTTTGTTGGGCTCCATTGTTTGGTCCATCACATGGCATGTAGTACCATTATCGGCTTAGAATATCCATCAAAGTAGTGCCCGTGGACTCCTTCCTCATTCCTTGTTTCTCCACCTACACCGAATTTCTTAAAGTGGTGTGGGCCATGCTACATCAAATATCACTACATGTGTTACTTACTAGGTATTTGGAGTTACCTAATGCTACGAATTTTTTTCTTATAAGGCAATTTGTTACCAAGCAATGTCTTTCATGTTCCATATTGTTCAAACTAAACATTTCTACTTTGTTTGTAAACAATACAATATGGTCATTCAACACCACATAACTCCAAATAGTAAGTAACATTAATCTTCATATTCAATGCACATAGCTATATTAACCCTACATCAAATGTATTTGACTTATTAATTTGTTGGTCATGTCGATCTGGACAACTCCTCCAAAATACAAGGCACATTAAGGTAGGAGCGCCTTAAACCAAGAAGTTAAGGTATTTGGGATACATGTGGCAACATATGAACCAAAATAAATAAAATTTCCAGGTAAGAAAAAAAAAACCTAGTATATTGCAAACTACCCCTAACTTACATATGGTTATTGGAAATGTGTTGTTGTTCATTCGTTAACTAAATACATAGGTCCCCCCCATATAATCACTATTGAATGGAGTAGTTAATAAAACCTAAAGACGTAATCCAATCCCTTTTAAGCACATGTCTTAATGTGTGCTCATTCATTGTCACCTAACTATGCACCAATCAAATGTAGGTGTCCGATTAAGAAAACTAATTGAATAGCACATGCATAGCTTAGTAGTGTGAATTACCAAGGAAATAAAGTATGCAAGTGGAAATATATTATTCAATACTTTTCTTAATTGGACATCTATACTTGATCAGTGTGTGGTTCAGGGAGGATCAAAGAACAAATACCATACAAACACATATTTAAAGGAGATTGGACTACGTCTTCAAATTTCATGGACTACTCCACACTCAATAATGAACACACTTGGGAGGACCTATGTATTCAATTGAGAAATCAACAAACATGCGCTTCCGATAAGCACATCTACATAAAGGAAGGTTCAATTTTCAACCGGATTTTTGTTGATGCTTCATCATAGATTTGCTAATGCAACACAAGTTTTGTTGTGTGAATCTAGAGGGTAGAAGTTGGAGAACATGTAAAATGTACTAAATAACACCTACATACCTGATGGGGGCCTCTTGGGTGCCAAAATAATCATTCTTCTAGAAAGCAAGCAAACATGACATTATTTAGTTGAATGACTAGGTTAGGTGGGGCCGGGAAATGGTCATGTAAGGTGTTAGAATTATACCTTACGGATGTTTGTCAATAAGTAGATTCCACCAGAAAACGAGTGAGATTTAGGTGAAGCATTGTCACTTGATATGATTGTAATGAAATGGAAAATAGTAATTAACTAATATTATGAATGAAACACCTTGGATATATATATACACACACACATACATAGAAAGTTTATTGTGCCAAAAAACAAGATTTGAACAGACATTGAAATGGGATTATGGGCCCATTGAAACAAAAGGTTGAAACTTTTGATATAAATGGTGAACCAGTACGCTACATCAGGTCAAGGTTTTCATGCCGTGAATGATATGTTTGGCGTCATCGATTTGTTCCCAAAAAAGAAAAAGAAAAAGAAGAAAAAATAAAGTTTGGCATCATGCAATCACAACATTGATGAGATAAATCTTATGGTCCACATAGTATAAATGCATCACTTACATATGTTTTGGTTAATAATTGATGCAATATTGTTCTAAAGATATGCGGGTATTAAGTGGCTTGTTTTCTTGATTCTTCATCTTTTATTGATCATCATCTTTACCTCTTGAAGTTTGTGTTCCGTTAGCAAATGTATGATGAAATGTCAACAACATCTGGACTGAAAATCGGACCTCCGTATATTTAGTTATCGTTATCAAAAAATCATGTGTGTTGATTCCTTGAGTGAAGACATAGACTCTCCTAACTGTGTTGACTATTGAGTGTAGAATAGTCAATAAAATTTGAAGACATTGTCCAATTACTTTCAATCAAGTTTCTTTATGGTGTTTGTTCTTAGTTCCATGCCCAACCACACACCATTCAAATGTAGGTTTGCATAAGAGAAGTAACCGAATAACACCAGCACACCTTAAGGTACACCATAAGGTACCTATGTGGTTACCCTTTTTGACTTGACATCTATAAATGAATGGTATTTGTGTTGCTTGAGGTCGATTGCCTTGAATAACATTATTCTCTCTTCTCTCCTACAAGTGAGCGGTATTTTGACAATATTTGTAGTTAAGAACAAACACTATAAATAGTTGTATTACAACGAGATTGGATTATGTGCTTAGAATTTGTTCTTCATTTTAGGATGAATCTTCAATGTAATGAGGAGGGCTTGTGCGGTCACTTAAAGAGGAAGATAATATGCAATGTGAATGCCTATAAATGCCACATTTTGACTTCAATTATAAAAATTAAAATGACAATCTTCATGATTTGCAATTGTTAACCAAATGAGACAAATCCAAATATGATCTAATGACTAAGATTGGAAGTGTGGGCACAACATGGCCGCATACCTTAAGGTGTGATATAAGGATTGTGGCCCTATTGCGGCCACATGCAACTTCATATACAATTATGGTTGTTGGATCATATCAAATATTGTCTCATTTTGTCAGCAATTATGAATCTCGGAGATCGTCATTTCAAATTTCAGAATCATAGTGGAGATGCAAAAATCAAACAAAAAAATCTTTCACTTCAAGTGGTCAAAATAGGCCCTCACAACTGTATTAACTATTGGATCTAGAATGTTGTCTATATTCTCATTTTCGAAATTGCGGTTCCTTACCAATGGTTCTCTTGCACTATATGGGGTTTGAAATATATGATTATGAATTGGAAATCTCCTATTGGAGGAGTTAAAAAAAACCCTTTAGTGGAAGAGAAGTAGTAGTAAGGAACTGCAATCCCTGTGATCTTTGAGCACTTTTTCGAATCTCATAGTAACACATGTTATTTGGGTGTTCACCCTTAACCACAATCCTTGCCACATACCCCTCAATCATAAATGTTTGATTAAGGTATGCGGGTGTTATTCGATACCTTTCTTAAACAAACCCCTTAATTCAATTGATTTGCAGTGAGGATCAAAGAACAAACACCATAAAGACACATGTTGAAAAGAAATTCGACTGTGTCTTTACAATTTATCAACTACTCCCACACGCAATAGCGAACACAATTGAGAGAACATGTGTATTCAATTACCAACAAACATGTACTTTTGATAGCCATGCCTAAATCAGTGGAGCTATGATTCTCAATCTAATTGATGATAATGCTTCATTGTAAATTTGCTAACACAACACAAATTTTGTCATGCAAATATAGTTGGGAGAACATGAAATCCAAACCAAATAACACCCACACACCTTAAGAAGAGTGACCACATAAGGTGACATAAAGTTTGCTCCAACCAACCTGATGTTGCCCGGTGAACTTTAACACATAACCCAAGGCAACTAAATTAGCATACATCCACAATTGACACCAATGGTAGATCAATTCCATGGAGAATGCTTACCACAGTGTAGGAGATTATCATAATCGGATGCCACATGAACATCCATCATTTTCCTCCCCCAAACATGCATTTGGGGGATGCTCACTAAATTTTCTCGGGCCACATTAGCAAGTGTGGTTGGCTATCATGTAAATCAATGTGCCATCAAGAACTAAAGGCAATCGGTATGAGACGACCCTAAACTATTGGATGATGGTGGAGAGATACCCAAATCTTAAGGAAGAGGTTGGCGGTTCGATTCCCGACTGTGAAATCTCCTCTCTACTTGACATAAACTTGTCAGGTGGTGAACTGCCTCCTGTGCTTTGGCGCTGGCTTATCGGCCTTCTGTCTTAAAAAAAGAAAAAAAAGAAAAAAAACTAAAGGCGATTTTCAATGGTAGGCAGTCAAAAAACGGCTCCCAAACCAAACATTGGTAGCCAAAACCATGAAACCCAGTGCCCGGGAAGTTTTTGGGCATAGTCGGTCGAGATCCTAGTGATTCTAAATCCAACCAGTTACATGTTGACATCTTCCGGTTCTGCTTTATTCATTTGCGGCATATTCTATAGATTCTTCTAAAATGATCGGTAAATTTCCTGAAGTCTTGAACTTCAACCGGTAATTCTCAAACTCAACCGGTTCATCTGCAACTAACTGCCGGTTCTTCCTGGGACAGAAGGTGAAAACATACACGATTTCTCCTAGTGACGCATGCCTTAAACCTCGACTCCAATTGTACACACGAGTACTTCAAACGTTGACATGTAAATATCTGACACACAAGAATCCCGTCCCCAAATGGTACCCATGGGGTCCTCTTTCGAACCTTCTCCCAAAGTCCTGCCCGGCCAGCTGCCAGCAGAATGCTTATGGCTTCGGTGAGCTCCGGTCCCAGTCTGTCCTTAGCGTTGCTATGAAGGGAATGCATCACAACACATGTAATTGGAACATGTGCATTTCAAGTAGTGGGCAACGACTAGTCTAACCGTCCCTTCCATACCCGTGCCTTTGCTTTAGACATGTCGGCCCTGTCGTATAGAAACGTATAAGATAATATATGCATGTGTCGCATCCTCTCTATCAATCTACCCCCACTCTCAATGTCACTTATATCTTGTTACACTCATGTCTTTGTCTAATTAGTGTGGGTTACCATTCGGAGTTACGTATTGCTATAAGTTTTTACCAACATCATCATTGTTTACCAACTAAGTTGAATCATATTCTTTTTTTTCTTTTTTTTTTGAGACAGAAGGCTGACAGGCCAACGCCAAAGCACAGGAGGCAGTTGATCACTTGGCAAGTTTTTGTCAAGTAGAGAGGAGATTTCACAGTTGGGAATCGAACCGCCAACCTCTTCCTTGAGATTTGGGTATCTCTCCACCATCATCCAGTAGTTTAGGGTCGTCTTGGACCAGTTGAATCATATTCTTTGATGTGCACAGTTAACTACTTATGTTATTTGGATGCAAAATGATACTCTCAATAAAAATTTATAGCAATGCGTAGCTCCAAATGGTTAAGTGACATTAATAAGACAAAAGAATGTAGTTCTAACTGTGACTTTCTTATTTGTGGTATCGTAGCTTAGACATGTCAACTCGTCACACAAAAATTTACAAGGTATTGTAAGCATCCGATTTGTCCCACTCAATGTCGTTTAAGATATTTGGTGCATTTTTCTTATTCTTCATCATATATTGATCAAAACTACATCTTCAAATGTGTATTGCATTAGCAAACTATTGATGAAACATTGACAAATACCATATTAAAAATCAGACCTCCCCTTATATAAGGTTATTAGAAGTGTATAACCATATGCCTCATGATTTGATTCCATTGTAGCAAGAGAATTATCACATACAAGCATACCTACCTGTCAATCATCGAACACAAAACCCCTTAAATAATAAGTAGTCCAGAGTTTACTTTTTTAGAGTTCATTTAACACCATAATTAATTTTCAAACGATCATGAATGAGTAAAGTGAATCATATTTGAAATGAATTAGTCACAAACCTATAGGAGTTAAAGGTTTCAACATAGATAGAAGGGGTACACCCACATGCAACAAATATCTTGGTCTTCATTGCCGCTTCAAGCGACATCCATGTACAATAATTGGCATGATAAAGTCTAACTTCAATGTGTGAAGTTTATGGTAACGACATCTATGATAGTATTTTTATGCATATGGTCATACTCATTGTTATTGAATTGCATTAGATTTTGTTGGGTCTAGTTGGCAATTGAATGGGGATCTCAACACATCTAGTCCATAATTTATTTTTTATTGACATCTTATAAAACTTTGTGAAATTTTAAAGTGTTTACTTTATGTGCCTAAAACCAACTTTGGCTTGCAAACTATACATATGGGAGGAATATTGTTCCACATAGTTCTATACAAATAACTAGGGTGCCATGCATTTTGGCAAATTGTGCCTTGAGGCCTCTTTCTAGCTTTCTCATAAGAGGAGCATATTTTATCCATACACCTTATACCCCCAAAAGTTCACATGTGCTAATTCATAAGGCAATACTTGTCCCCCCCCTCAGGCATCATATTTCAATGATATTGTCACTACATAGTGATCTATGAGCAAATATCTAAGGATTAAAAAAGAAAGAAAGCTAGTTGCTTATATTTTGTATACATAACAAGGCATTTTACTCTAGAGTTCAAACTTTTTGTATACATATATGAGATTATTAAATAGTCTATGAATTGTATATATAGTCTCATTTTTGTTGTTAAAATTTTGTATATAGGGGGTCTTAATGAGGGGTCCCCCATGCACATGGTTCCAACTCTCAACCCCCCCCCCCCAAAAAAAAATCTAACCATATGAACTTAACATAGACATAACTAGAAAGGAGGGGAGAACCTATATGACCATTTAATGAGCACAATAATACTTCCATTGATAATGAATGAGATATCACATGAGCTCCAAAAACTATGAAGCAAATGGCTACAGGCACATTTGGTTTGACTACACTAAATATGATATTTAGTGTCACCAAATTTAATTGTCTTACTCGATACTAATTGTAAACCGCAGTATAGTGTCACCAACACTATGTTAACCCAACATTATTTGTCATATTTTGAATTTTTCCGAGGGGGATTATAGATTTACACTGTTGCAATTAATTTCACTTACCAAGTGATATTTCATCACAAGTTGCTGACAAGAGAAGGTAGGGTTTTGGCCGATGGATGAACTCATCCATCATCCATGACAACATTTGTTCACTTATTCATAAGAAGTGTCATCTGAAAAGTTACCATAGTGACATAAAATACTATATGACACTAAATATCATATTTAGTGTACTTATCTCGCACTAATTGCGTGTTTCATATCCTAAGAGAAGTGGGTGCATAGAGAAAATCCTCCAAATATCACATGTCTAGGTCTTGTTTAGTAGGACTCACATTATTATTTAGTAGGAATCACAATAAATGATTTTTCACATAGGTGCTATGTATTTTCTTAAAGTTTCATCAAATACAATTTATGCTTAGCGCACTTGCCTAAGTTTGATATCTATAATAAATGTATACCTATATAGAAAGGTAAGGATAATATACCAAGGAATATAATTTAACATAATTTAATATAATTCTATGAAATGTGGACATCAAGGCAGGATGGTCCATGAAGGACAAGTTTAGTAATTTATGATAGTAATTCCAATGAAATTTTGGATGAAATTCATGTCAATTGTTGAAACAAAGTTGGTGTCATGTTCCTCTTTTACACAAGAATGACACAAGCATGAATGCACATTAGACACCAATGTTGAGAATTTTCAAACTTTGAACATCACAAAAAGCTTTACAACTTAATCACAGTATTGTGATTGTTATGAGCTCGAACCACCCGACCATAAGAGAGACACAAGATGCTTCTCTCTCCTCAGTTAGTAAACCTATAACATCCAACTTCTTTCTTAACAAGGCATGACAAATAATGTTAGGTTTACATGTAGAGTGTGTGACACTACACGGACGGTTTACAATTAGTATTGAGCAAGACAAATACAATCGGTGACACTAAATAAAATATTTATGGTAGACTTCCCTTCAAATTAGTTGCACACTTTACAACAAGGGCGAAGCCAGGATTTTGACCCAGGGGGGGCTGACATCAGAATATGGAAATATCCAATGTATATTTTATTTTCAAATTTCAGTAGGTGGTCGAATTTGATTATTTATTGAGAGATTTGGACTCATTGAGCTGACATCCTCATAATTTTTTTGATAATGTCGTTAATATCCAAAGCTTTGGCAATGGTCTTTTCGATATAGATGATCATCAGATCGACCATCCAATCATCGCCAATAGACATTGCCAATAGTAAGCATATGCCTGACTTTCCTTCAATGCACTCGAGGAAAACATTGTGAAAAAGAAACCACTGTCGATTTCCCATTGCGGTTCTTTTGACCAGCCTGCTCTGCAGTCGCTAAACAACTGCAGATTTTTTTTGGTTTTATCAATTGAAATTTTAGGAATTTGGGGGCTTGTAATATACCGTTGGAGACCTTTCCAACGGTGTATTACACATCCCGACATTTTTAACATTGCAGTCGCAAAAGAAAAAAGAAAAATATGCACTACTGATCTCAGGGGGGCTAAGCCCCCCCAGCCCTTCCTGGCTCCGCCCCTGCTTTACAATACTCAACACATCATCAAGAGTTATTATGATAAATTATGCTTGATACCGTATGAAATTACATTTCACTAGTCACCTACCTATACAGTTTCACATCTCATTAGACTCACTAATTGCCAAACCACCACCAACACCACATAAGGTAGAGGGTGCTTAAACCAACACTTTAAGCTATTGCACATACATATGGCTATGTGGTTGATATAAAAAATATATATTCATATTAGCCTTTGGGCTAAACATAGGTATCAAGAAAGAAAAAATATTTTTAGTTTCAATTGAATATTTGATGAATATTCAAAGTCAAAACTACTAGCTTCCTTAAACCAATCCATAGGCCCCGTGTATGGCAACCTTGCATATGATGAGGACCCCCACCTTCATTGCCTAGAACCAACACAACGTAGTTGGGTACTAGACCCAAACTACATCAAAGTCCAAGTAGTAATGGAATGCAAAGCCACACGGCTACCTCCATGATCCCACCCGGTTCGCTTGCAAAACCATCACCTGGGAACCGGCCCCCTTGCATCCCGGGAACCAACCCCCTTGCATCCCGGGGAATGACCCTTTTGTGCTTTGTGAGCCTACCTCCTTGGCGTTGTGAATAGAATGGCTAGAATAGGCATTGACAAGCCACCCTAATCCCACCTTGAACCAACCCGAGATAGAGTGGAGCCCGTTACCCACCCTACGTGAAAGTAGTGGAGGCCGCTATGAGGTGGCACCACTAATGGCACCTAAAACCGTCACTCCGTGGGCCCATACACTCCTACACCGCCGGGTAACGGTTCGAGGTTGTAGAGTGTTGGCAATTGGGAGGCGTTTATAGGTGTTGGTTTTGGATGGGGTGTTGGTTTTAGCACCCTCTACCTTAACTGAACTCCACGAATACTCAACCCCATACCAAAGGGCACGAGCACGGTCCAGTACACAATTCCATTACCCTGCACAAGTTTAAGTGAAACTGTTCCAAAACTATATACTAACTTTGAAATTTATGAAGGAAAAAATCATAAGCATTTGAAGAACACGTTGATCTTCAAAGCCAAACAATTTATGTTGAAAAAAAGAGTTCAAGAAAAGTCTAGATATTTTAGAAGACAATGCAAGTAGTGTGCAAGTAGATATATTGAACATGCGATTGTCTAAACATTGTTTAAAACATGATAAAATTTCATCAATTGATTTTTTTTCTTCTATATATTTTTGTAATGGTGCCCTCAAGTTCATAATGAAGTCAAGGAATATGAAAAAAATCCAACTTCAAAATATTTAAGGTCATGAAATCTACATCCAAAACCAGATTTAGCCACTACATTTTGAGTGGTACTTTTAATGATAAGTTTTGAAGATCTCATTTTGATATTATATATTTGAGTACCTAATACAACAATAAAGGGCAACATGAAAAATATCCAATTTAAACAACACGTTGCTACTACTTTTAGGCGTTTCACCAAAAAAATTATGGTTTTAGGATACTAGAGCATTATTCCTATATACTTGACCATGCTTCCTTCCCAAAAGAAAACCTTGAAGCCTTCTACACACATTTTTTTAAAACCAACTCAACTCAAATTAACAAATTTACACACCTACTAGAAACAATATTCAATTAACATCATAACAATGGCAAACAACTTGCACCTTACTTGACATACTTATCTCTAACATCTCAAATATAGTCCTCAATACTTGTAGTGCATTGCCAACCCCTACACTTCCAAATAGAATTGCCAACCAAGGGGGTTACCTGTGCAAAAAAAAACTCAAAAAATTTGGAAAAACATGTTTCAACTTACCATCTCATTCAATATATATATATATATATATATATATCACTAAAGACAACTTGAATTGGCACAACCACCCCATTATTCGAGAAATTCATAACCACACTCAAACTATTATACCCCCAACCCCCGCCTCACCCCCGCCTTGACACATGGATAGAAGAAATAGCCAAGAAAGTAAAAGAGGCCAAACATGAAGCCCGTAAGATCACCACAACATATTCATTGAAACAATTTTATGTTTATTTTTAAAAAAAACCTATATCAAAATGTCAACATCTCTATGATAAGAGCTCCAAGAAAATCAACCAAAAAGTCTTCAAAAACAATGACAACCCACCACTGGATTGTCTATACAAGAAATACAAGAAAATCCTCACCAACCCAGAAGATATCGCACAAGAAATACATACCCAACAATCAATTAGCAACATTCCAACATTATCAACATGCCACTACCAACCATAGCAATGCACATGTGGTGTCAGACGATACCCATAGCATAATCCAGATGGTTACACCATAGACAAACGAGGGGAGCCCCTCATTCCATTCTACATCTATTTTGACTAAGAACCATGTGACATGTCCTTAAAAACTTAGCCAATTGTAAAACCCATGGACCAAACAAAATATCCAACTCTATACTAAAAAACATGCCAACACGATTCCACAAACTTTTGCTGCTATTTTTTTACGCATTGCTATAAACAAAAACAAATCCCAACGTCGTGGACAACAAGTCTCCCCATCTTCCTATATAAAAAAAGGTAACCCATATTACCTCACCAACCATAGACCTATAGCCCCCTCCAACACAATATACAAACTATTCACTAGCACATTTACTTGCAATTTTTCCAACTAAGGGGAATGACACCAAATTCTAAATGATAGCCAATAAGGATTTAGAGTTGAACGGTGCACGTCATGCCAACAACAAAACCTAATCTCAACACTAGAAGGTGCTAGATTCACAAACCGAGACATCTGCATATTATATATAGACTTCAAAAATGCCTTTGGCTCTATTGAGCATGCTAGATTGCTTGTCATCATAGAACACCTGGGCTACCCAGATGATGCCGTACCCCTAGTGGGTAACATCTACTCACAATTCACTACACAATACACTGGTGAATATTTTGGCCAAACACAACCTATCCCCATACAACAAGGAACCATACAAAGAGATACACTAAGTCCATACTTTTATATCATCTTCTTGGAACCACTCCTTAGATGGCTACAAAGGGAGAACAATGGATACACCTTCAAAACCTCATATACCACAGTAAACTCTATAGCCTATGCGAATGATCTAGTTATTATAGCCAATAAACTTGATAAATTTTGTGAATGGGTAGGGATGGACCTTGGCATCCCCAAATGCATAGTTACTAGATGCCCCAACAAATCAAAGCTAGACCCACAAGCCTTCAAAACATATATGCAAGTCACAAATATCAATTGTAGAGGCCAACTAATCCCTATACTTAGCCAACATGAACCATATGTCTACCTTGGTATCAACTTAGTTCCCTCGTTACAATAGAAAATACAAACCCACGTGACCACAACCAAACTCATAAAACAATGTAAACTTCTTATCACAAGCCCAACCACCACGAAACATAAAATAAATATGGTTGATACAGTCATAAGAGCCATCATTGCCTACAATTTCTACGCCATCCCATACTCGCTTTTGGCCATCAAGAATTTGGATAGGAAAGTGATAGCCCTACATAAAACCATATGTGGCCTTCCAAAATCAATGTCAAATGTAGTCACACAACTTCCACATGATATGTTCGGCATAGAAACGTTCTCACCAAAAAAACACATACATCAATTGCAATGAAGAACAACTCATCAATGCCTTCAATGACAAAGGTAGACTCAGAAGATTATACAAGGGAATATTACAACATATATTGGCTAGACATGGTGGAGCGCAAAACCTAACAAGAACCTCATGCCATGATTGTATAAGATCACCAATCACTTGAACTCTCTACCTACTTAGAACTAATAGGGGAACCCACCTCATCAACACACTCAATGAATTCCTCCTCCTTCCCATGCCACTAGAAACACAATGGTTGCTTCAAACCATAAATATACCAATACTAACCCCCACACTATCCCTAAAATATATACACAAATTGATATTACACAACATGTTCGAACTCAAACACATAACTAACTCTAGTGGAACATGCCTAATAACTAACAAAGAATGCCAACACTACTACTCCACACCCACTAAAGTAAAACAGATCACCTTAAACTACACCATACTACTCTTATGTGAGCCCTCATGCCAAAATCAATGTGCCGATCCATGCCTAACACACACACCATCAAACACCCTAAAGAACAAATATAGGATACCTAACCATCACATCCACCCCAGACCACAAGCATGCACTAATCACCCTTACCCCCATCACACTAGAATTCCCAAAACCTCCTCCATGTATCCTCAAATACCCCACACTCTTCCCAATACACACCATACTAAAAGACTACCCTAGCAAATATAAAGATAAATACAAAAATACAAAACATTCACATCTGATTTATGCCAATGGACACTCCCAAATGAAGTAGTATACAACAAATGGATGTCACAAAGATACCTCTTCCCTTGAAACAACCAAAACGCCATAAACCATAACATCTTACTACTAACACAATACTACACCTACAAACAACATCAACACTATACCAACATATTACAAATTGACTTCAACCATGAACAAATAAGGGACACTAGATACATCCCCTCACCACAAACTATACCTTTATGCCACATACACACCAATGAATGCAATCTTGAAAACGAAAGCCCACACACAAATACTTTCCAAATCCAACATGATGTAACACACATGTATGACGGCACTAGCTGACACATGATCACCATCCCAAAGTCGAGTCTCCAATGGCTTTGGAAACAATACCATGCAACACTAACTAGATCACGCAACCTTGAACCTCCTAGTCAATCATTCGAAACAAAGTTAATATGGCTATACCAATGGTATAAATACAAAATCCCCAAAAAAGATCCCTTGAAACTCTTGCAATATACACTCCCAACCAAAATCCTAGAACACATCACAAACTCGTTCCAAATCACCCATTCTTACTTTTCATCACCAATGACATGCCTCCCCAAACAATTATACTCACCATTTTCCAAAGATGCAGTATTTGGATCACTCGGAACAACCTTGCAATATAAATGGCAAATGGATATGCCCACACACACACAAAGAAAAACACACAACAAACCCTCCATTGGGCACACCTCGCAACAAAAAAAAAACCCATATTCTGTTATAATACTAGTCTTACCAAACCAAAATTGGTGCCATAACCCCAACCCCCACGAAGGATTCTTTCCAGACTCCCATATCATCACTCACTTCAAAGTTGACACCATCATCTACAAAAAAACAACAGTCCCACCATAATTACAAATCAAACCTATAGCATAGAATCATGCCATCCAAGTACTTTGCATACACCATAAGAACACATTCATTGGATTTGACAAACATACACATCAAATAAACACTATTGCTAACACCCCTACAAATCCCCACAATATTTACACAAGTTGCACCACCTACACCTTTAAACGCCCCAATGAATTACAATACAAAATGGTCCAAATCGTATACACCCCCCCTCCACCAACCACCCAAATCCCAACTACCCCACCAATTATCCACCTTGAAAGATGTCTCCCCTTCAAATACCCGTCATTTTTTTTATTACACATATGGGTCATTCAAATCACCAAAAGAAACAACTCGAGGTCACTGGAAACACAAAAAATAGGTTACGGTATGATCCACAACCCCATCAAAGACCTCAACATCGCTGGAAGATTACCAGGCTACAAAACATCCTACAAGCATAAATGACAGTTGTACACCCCAACTCTTCTACTCCATGCTACCACATACCGGGATGAACCAACACATCTTCACAAACGGCCTAAACATTTTGTACCTACTAAACACCCAAATCAAACACCCCACTCTACACAATATCCACCTTGATAAAATTATCCTTGAATGCATAGTTTGAATGCTACGAGCCCATACACAAACCACATCACTACACAAGATTAGAGCCCACACAAATATAAATGGCAACAAACAAGCGGATGCACTAGCCAAAAGGGGATGCAAATTGACCCATAGGCATGCTATTGTGCCATATGAACACACATCCTATACCACACTACCTCCAAAAAGATTGGTGCCACTCAATGCTAGACACACCAAACAAAGGCCACATTAGACACCTCGAAAAACATATCCTCAAATATGACAAAAGACACAACTTAGAAACAATAGTTGATCAAACCCATCAATTACAAAAATGGGTTAAAAACAAATATATAGACAAATCCTTATCGAATGACTTTTGGAAAATTCCCACTATCACAAACAAACATAAAGCATGCCTAATTAAATTCCAAACTAGACAAATGTTCTTGGTAGAGAAACCTACTTATCACACACATGCCCTATATGCGATTCAATGGATGTAGATACATGGCTACATGTACTCCTCAAATGCAAACAACAATGATTTTTCAATTTGTGCCCAAAAAAGAAAACAAATGTAAACAACAAATGTAAACATCTATGCGTTAATAACCAAAAGACACAACAAATCGGTATGGGAACTACGAAAGCTTCTTATATCAAATAAAATATCTAGACACTACACACTCATGAATGCAGGAACTCATAATGGGCGATCCCAAGAGAACATGGTACCAACATCGCTATTTCCATGTACTTGCCAAACCTAAGGATGCTACCGTAATGCCATGCAAACCTGACTTACTTTGTGTCATAGGCCACCCATACAAGCACCCCCTACCAAAAAAACCCTGCACCAAATCTCATCATGCAATTTATCAAATTTACATACTGCAATGATAGATTCACCATAAAAGCCCTCAAGAGGAAAGCCGCAAAATACCAACCATTCATCAACAACATCGCAATAAGAGGATGGAATGTAGCCCTAGTCATAGTCTTAGTTGCAGGAACTATAGCCATCTCACATATTCCGTCAAAGAAAAGTTTGGAATCTAGACTAAAACTCTTTGTCACAAAAAAACAAATGCACGTTTAAACAAATCAACACAATAGCCACACAATACACACACTCCATACTACAATAATCTCCCGGTTAAGTACGCACTTTGAACTGGAGCCGTTGGTGCGCACTGAGTTGGTAGGTGCGTACTTTACTCATATCGCTTTCTAAACCGTTTGATTCAATGAATTGCAATGGGAAATAAATGAAACATGAGGCAACCCGCTTGACCAAAGTCCAACAATGTGAAATCATTGCAAAGTTGAGCAAGCCGAACACGCCGAGCAAGCGGGCGTTGGGGCGGGAGTATGAAGTCAGTGAAGGCACCATCCGGAAAGTCTGGGACAATTGGGAGAACATACTGCAATGAACGGCGCTAATGTCTAATGATGCCAAAACCCATAAACGAAGTTGGACATATGTATGATGAATTGTGACGATCGTTTGAGACATTTCAGCGAAGGGTTAACAAATTGACATTGAATGTCAAGCGTAAAAAATTCATGCATTCGTGGCAAATGACTCTGCATGACATGCTCAAACAATAAATTATGAACCCTAACTTTTGTCCAAAAAATTTGCACACTTAACCAGGATGCGTACTTAAATGGGTGCGTACTTAAGCGGGAGATTACTGTAGTCCACAAAATAACACTATAAAATAGACAATCCATCGCAGACCTCCACGACCCACAATAGACCAAACCATCCACGACTTGAACACCATAATTCAAATCCTCCAACTTAGCAAATGAGTAATGTGCATCCCACTACCAAACCCCCCCCCCACGTCCCATTGCAAATCCACACAAGAATAAAAGATTGGTAGTGGCACAAACTACTTTTAGCTCAACTAGAAATTGCTTAGGGATAGGCCATTGGCTGATACACATTTTCTACCTACATTCATATTTAGCAGTACCAAGTCACTTCACACCCATATCCACTCAAACGAGTTCCCATGAATCGAACTTGAACAAGATATAGAGCACAAACACTCACTTCCAACCAATATGATGCCAATGACGTGGTGCCCATCCTCTCCCAACATACACTTTGTATCCTACTCCCCAATGTGGATACGCCCTTGGACAAATATTCACCCACAACAATCACAAACTACTGATCAATATTAATGATTATTGGCTACTAATATAATGTCTACTCCGTGCAAAGGGTGAAGTTTGAATGCGGGGAATCTCCGGAATATTTTGTGAATTACTGACAGTCCCATAAAACACTGTTATGGATCTGAATAATGTTATGTAGATCTTATGGTGACACTAATTTCATAGCGTAAAGAAAGTAAGTATCACCTTCACTAATTTCCCACACGCACTATTAGCCCACCCTCACTAAATATAATGTAGTACATAGGTGCAAGCATTTGATATGCAAATTGGAGCGACAGAATTCTGCCTATCATAATTCACAAAACAATAAAAGGACTTCCATTTTAGTTATTAGCTTAGGGAAGCCTAGGCTCACGATGCGGAGCCTGGGTGGCAGTAACTAGAAGGGGATGGTTTACTGTATGGTTTTTCCTTAATGTACGTACAAAATGCAGGCCACTTGACCACAAAAACCCGCACCCAATATCCTTGCCATGTCACCTCACCCCCATATCCTTGATTTTGTCACATACATTATACATGGAAATAGTAACACCCATATTCTACTAAGTCGGATCAGTCGAATAGATAGATAGATAGATAGATAGACAGATACGCCGGCTCTCTATGGAGGCCAGCATTAACATAGAGTTATGTCTGCATAATTATGTCAGTCCCACAAAACACTGTTATGGATGTGAATAATGTTATGCACCTCTCGGTGGTGTACTCTTTGATTGGGATTGACACAAAATGCAACTGTGCATGGTAAGCCGGATGGCACGGACATGGTGGGTGCCTGTATCATATAGAGGATGGGGGATGGATCAACTCAAGATAAATAACCTCCCTAAATGCCTAGCTACCGTTATCCACATTCATAGAGCAATTTGCAAAATCATGCTTCTTGGTTTTAACCCATGTGCCTAAAGAAGCCATGAAAGGTATTGTGAGTTTTGTTTCAAATGTATATTTCCCTATGATGATTTGTTTCTAGTTATTTGTTTATCTTAGTTTATAAATAAGATAACCGCCTCCCTTGTCCCCTTTCCACTCGGAACTACACTAAACATATCATTCAAAGTGCTCATCTAACTTTTGACGACCTCCCATTGGCCGTCATCATGCAAGCATCAAGTTTAGCTATTGTCGCCTCAAAAGCTCCCAACACTTATTATACTCCTTGCATGTAGTTTAAAACAAACAACATGCGTGCACAAGTCAGTTATTTTAAACCCTAATATAACATTATTGAGCACTGTACGTTCGTTCATGTGGGCCTCGAGAATATAACCAGGGGATGCTGCAACTAGTGCAGATTCATGCCATGGTTATATTCTCGGGGTCCACATGAACGAACGCACATTGCCTAATAATGTTATGTTGATATGCATGTTCTAGGCTACTTTGTTAGCTCCAAACCTAGCTCCGGAATGGGATGTCATTTTTTAATCAAATATGGCCGCTTTTACTCAAGGTCAGGTGGGAAAAGGCCTTAAAAATTTGAACCTTGAAGAATGAAGAACTATTATGTGCTCAACGGCGGCATACTACATAGTAGGGCACACCCTAAATTATTAGTTGAGCCTACATATATTTAGGTGACCGAGACAAACCGACACCAAATTTTGGGCTTGTAACTTATGACGCAAAATATCTATCCTACTTCCAAGCTGCTAACACCAGGGGTGCAGTCTTGTAATAAAACTGGAAGTTGACCCTGGAGGGGTTAATGTTAAGTTATGTCCTTGAAAGGTTGCCACGGGGGCCCAATCTTCCCACCTGCGACTTACTAGTCACTTACTAGTCAGTACCCCACTCACCAGTTACTTAGACTATAAGAGATGGCCCTGCCTGCCTGCCTGCTTGCCAAGGAAAGGAAAGAATGCCCATCTTTCTCCACCTCTTTCTCTTTCTTTTCTATTGTACTCGAAATCTCGGCGATGGCGGCTTCTTTACCCAAGTAGCCAGCTTAGCTAACTCGAAAAGAAGACAGATTCTTCTCCACCAAGGTGTCGATAGATTCAGCCACACACTCGGAGGTTTTGAGCTCGGAGAAGAGGCGTGGTGGAGTTTGCAAGAGGTGGCGAGATCATCACCATCATCACCATCATCACCAGAAGGTGAACTTGAAGTTTGAGCTTGGCAAAATTGTAAATTTCAGGTGTTTTTCTTGTGTTGCAGGGCGAAACACGTGGAAAAGGTGGGAATTGGTGGGAGAGAGAGAGATAGAGAGAGAGAGAGAGCTGGGGATTGTTGAGTGTGGGGATGGTATGCTGGATATGTTGGACATGTCGGATGTGTGAGTTGTGTGCAGTGTTTGTTCGAGGTTTGGTTTTCTTCACTTCTGGGATGGTTGTAGGGTGTTTGTTAACCAAAAGGGATATGTATGCATGTTGTGTGATGTGCAACTCGTTCGAGAGACATGCAAATTGGTGGGGCTCTGAAGTAACTCTGCTTAATTGTATGTGCCTGTTGAGTGTGGAGATCCTGGGGGGTTCGGTGGGGTGTGTGTAGGGATTCAAGGGGTCGAGTGGTAGTGAACGATAGGATGTTATGGGAGGGGAACAATAGGTTTATGTGTGTTGGGTTGAGAGAGACTCTGAATCTGAGTCTGTGTGGCTAGCTCTCCCTTGGGAGATCTCTCCAGGGTAAGCTTTGAATGTCAAGTTACCCTTGTAATTGAAGGTAGGTGTGGAGGTGGGGGAGCGACACATTCAGGAAAACCGAGAAATCAGCGCACGGAGTCTGTTCCGGTAACTTAGAGTGAAATCCAATCTGAATCGGTAACTTTGCAATTTGTTGAGCAAACTCAAGCAGCAGGAGGATTCGGAAGGCCAGAGAAACAAAGAGCTCTGGAGTGCCGGGGATGACGGAGCAGCGAGTTTGCAGTTCTGTGCACTGTTGCGTTGCTTCGAGTAGCACGCTTATCCTGTCAAGTCAAGTGCTGAACCTGAAGTTCCAACACTCGACATTGCCCAGATTTCTCACATGATTGCTCCTGAAAATGTAGGAATCTTGTAGTTTGAGTCTCTTTGGGGTCGGAGCAGCAAGTTTCTTTGAACTCCAATGCGTTCCGAAGTTCGTGTGTCTTGTCTGAGAGCGAATGGGTTCATGTGGGCTTGAGTCGAACTTAGTGTATCCATGAAGAATCTCCAGTGTCGCGTTCAGCTTTCGAAGTTTGAACTGCAGTGTTGCGTTGTGTTTTGTTATTATTGACATGAAGAAAGTTGTGTCCACTTGTGTAGGTTTGCAGGTGATACTGGATTCTCACTGATGTCCGTCAGCTTGGTGCTTGACAGCGAGCCTCGGAACGTCGACACAAGCATGGTGTGCTGAAAGCCGCCGAGAGCGTGATGTTTCTGAAGCAGGAGGGTCCCTGTAAGGTCTATTCAATAGGTGCATATTTAACTTTACCCCAAAATTTGTCACTTGTTTCACACCAACTGTGTTGAGCAGCATTATTGCCGTAGCTCCGAGCTTGCAGGCCTCTTTGAAGCAGCGGGCACAAGTAGTTCGCTCCATCTGTCTCTATGAGATGCTGTTGTGGGATCTGTATCATAGTTCCTCTGCAATTGAGTTCCTTTATGTTCCTCAGTTTGGCCTTTACTGGAGCGGTTACAAAATTCTGAAGCTCATTATAAAGATATGTGTGGATAGAATACAGTCATTATAATATCCTTTTGGTTAAGTGTGTAGATCTTGAGTGTTTGAGCTGAACCAAATGTTGCGGACTCCTGCTCAATTCTAGAAGCATCAGGCTTATTATACATATTATTAAATGGATGATCGAGTGTTGTCTTATGGTGCATTTTATGGTGTATTGAAGGTTTGAGTGTGCGGTTGTTTCCCTGAAGTATTGAGCTTTTGTTGTTCTTTTTTGAAGCTTGGTAGGTCTATCATGGCGAATTAGCATGGGCGTGGTCGAATGCAACGATTAGGAAGGAAGCATGGGTTGACGGACGATTCCACTGTTCTCTGGCAAGCAAGGGGTCATCATCACGAGAGGATCAGCTCATCAAGTTGCTTCTTCTACTCCGGAGGATCCTTACCTTCTTCATCATCATCATCATTATTATTATTGCAGGAGTGATTCGAGTTGTTGTTCTCGGGGAGTCTAGTTTCGGAGAAGATTGCCAAAGGCTAGGAAAGATTGTGCTCATGAGGCTGGATGGCAATGGCACTGCGGTTGCATCCCCGGCTTCCGACAGCGCGCTGTGGCGGGTGGGGCCGTTGCAATCCCAGTCTCGCGATAGATCGCCAATTCCATTGCCCCTCGTGAGGAGCAGCGAGCGAGACCGAGAGGAGGCACGGAGGAGAGAGGAGAGCAGACGTCGTGAGGAGGAAAGCGAACGAGAGCAAGGGCGCAAGAGGGAGGGCAAGCTTTACATTCGAGATGTTCGGTCGCAGTCCATTCCTCCCGTCATCGCCATAACTCCACCTCTTCTTCCTTCTCCGAATTTCACCGTCGGATATGCCCTCACTTCCAAGAAGATCAAGAGTTTCATGCAACCCAAGCTCGAGGTCTACGCAAGGTACAGGAACAGACATAGACTCATAATCTTGTAGTATTGCAATCTCATTTGGTGCTGATTGATTGGGTTAACCCCTTTAATTCAGTGATACTACTCTTGTCAGTCTACCATCCAACTTCATGCAATTTCTCCCAAGAAGCGACTTTTGGTGTCCACATGATTATTAACTCATACTGAGTCTTGATGAAGTCTTTGGAATTGCATGCTTCAGTTCTTTTTTTCAATTTGTGTCGATGACTTTGCCACCATGTGTTACTTCCAGGAGGCAAGCTGATCAAAGAGAGACGATGATGATGTTTCTGAATGTATGGATGTGGATGTATCTCATAAACTTTGGTTGATCAGATCAAAAGGAATCTCGCTGGTGGCAATAGATTGCAACAAACCTTTGACAGAACAAGGGCCATTTGACGTTCTTCTGCACAAGGTTAGTCGTCTTTTTCCTCTCCTCTTGTCACAAGTGTGTGTAGTAGGATGGGTTCGGTAAGGTAGCAGGGGCATTTAGGTTTATCACTGCCAGAAGTAAGTCCAGTCCATCTAGTAGTGACAACCTATATATCTGAGCCAAGAACAACGCTGTGTGTGAGTAGATGGAGTTGTGTGAGGGTGATGGAGTCGTGCCGCTCTTGATGTTGTGGTGCTGAGAACCTACATTGCTGCTGGGCATTCGGCAAGCTCCTAGTAAGTAGGTGGATATGTAATGGAGTTAAGTCAATGTCACTACTTATAGTCGTATATATACGTGTCTTTCTTCTTGTCATGGTAAGACTTGTCATTGACGTGGTGCTGAAGATGTTAGGGTTGAAGGTTTTGAGTGTTGTTTCAGGTAATCGTGTGCCTTGAGAAGTTTAGCTGGACAAACAGTCAGTCAAGTCTGTCTGTTTATCTCTACTGTCTTTGGCATCTTTGTGGTTCTAACAAGTGCATTGGCTTTGCATATGAACCATTTGCGCAGTTTACAGGAACGGAGTGGAGCCGATTGCTGGAGGTGAGAGTTAAAGATCTGAGGGAGAAGGGAGGGAGCTTGGTTGCCTATCTCTTCTCGCTTCTGCTTAGCCAGCCTTAGGCTCTTTGGAAGGTCCAAAGATTGTTAGACCACTGTGGTAACTAGCTCTATCCACGGTAACTAGCTTGCTGCTGATTCATCAGTGGCCTCAGCAAGGCTCTGGTGCAGGAACTTGTCCACTAATGTGGGATTTCATATGAAGAAATAAAATAGGAAAGTGATGACCTCCTACTAAGAAAAAACACTCTGGTAGTGTATTGCATGGTCCAATGCTAGAGTTCTTCTGGGTGTCTGACACTCTTCTTTCCCATCTGCAGGATTATAAGGCCAAGTACCCAGAAGTGATTGTGCTCGATCCCCCTGAAGCTATTCTGCAGCTACGCAACCGTCAATCCATGCTTCAAGACGTTGCACAATTGAACTTGTGTCACTTTGGAGGTGAGCTTTTTGTCCTTTGGAACTCGTAGTTGTGGATGTTTACTAGGTGCATTGTACTTTGTGGACATCGGTGAGAATGGATTTGTTTTCAAATCATTTATTTTTGCGTTTTTATCATCTGTTTGCAGGCTATGAATGAAAATCATCAAACTCCCAAATGCTATGATGTCGGGTAGGTTGCTTACACCTCCTACTCAAGCCCCTACCACTGTTGTTTGTTTGTACTTGTTCAACCTATTTTTCTGACGTATGGCTTTTCGGTTCATTTCAGGACATGTTGGTGTTCCCAAACAGCTGGTTGTCACTGAAAATGCGGCGTCTATACCTGCTCTAGTAGCTGCAGCAGGGCTGAGGCTACCATTAGGTCAGTCATAGTAAAGATCAGAAAGCAGTAGCTCTTATTGCCTGCTTGCAGTTTACTCATTTCTTTTATTTCGATATTCTGAGTCATTCATTCAGCTGACCTACTGGTGGGTTTCATCACAACTCTAGGCTTCTAATGCCTTTTATTATTATGTACTGTGTGCAGTGGCAAAGCCGCTGGTGGCAGATGGTTCCGACAAGTCGCATGCTATGTCTCTTGCCTACGACACGAACTGCTTACGTGAATTAGACCCGCCACTAGTGTTGCAGGAGTTTGTAAACCATGGTAAGCAATCTCCCATTTACAGGCATTGATGATGCGAGTAACTAGTGCAAGTACAAAATAAGGTAGGCATACTCCAAAACCGACACATAACCTTAAACTAACACTATGTACCATTGGCATATATGTGAAGGCCCCAAATGTATGATTGTGGTACATGGTGTTGGTTTTTGGTTAGGTGTTGGTTTTAGGTTAAATGTTGGCTTTGGGAATATGTACTAAAAGCTTGATTTGGTGTTGAACATCTGCTAACTGTCTCTTGGAGATGAATCAGCATTAACATTTGTTTGAGGTTGGTGTTGACAGGTGGAGTTCTCTTTAAGGTGTACATTGTGGGGGACTTCGTTCGTGTAGTGCGAAGGTACTCGTTGCCAGATTTGCAAGAAGGAGAGTCAACAGTTAGCAATGGCATCATGCCTTTCCCACGAGTTTCATGTGCAGCTGCAACTATATCTGATTTAGATCCTAAAGCTGCAGGTAGATATCTTGCATACTTCTAATTTTTTACAGTTGTTTTGCCTTACCATCTGTACTCCTTAATTTCATACCGCAAGTAAGCCCCAAATTTTTTTCCATGTCATTGACCATCTTAGTATTTTATTGCAGAGCTTCCACCCCGTGAGCTATTGGACTGTCTCTCCAAAGAGCTTCGACACAGGCTGGTAAGGTTTTTCAGCAGGGAATACTGCAAAATTTATGCATATCTGGACATATTACTCTAGACAAATTATTGTCTCCCATGTTGTCTACTGTAGCTGATGACCAAATTTCAGTACCTATTTATGTGTCACAAATGCCCCTGTTTCTGTAACAAATTTTTCATTCAACCTTGCTCCGAGTGAAGCGCAAACTTATGGAAATAGCCACTTTGTGTGTTGATGAATCCTGCAGGGCTTGCACCTTTTCAACCTGGACATCATCAGAGAGGGAGGAGTTGGCAATAACTATTATGTGATTGACATCAACTATTTTCCTGGTACCAGCCGCATGCTCATAATAGATCACTTCAGTGAGATTGCTAATCATGAGAACAATTTTTTTGAAAGTTACTTGCAACTAACAACTATTTACATAGCAGATTGGACGAGTTTGTTGTGTGACCAGCCCTAATGAATGAATGCAGGATATGGGAAAATGCCCGACTATGAGATGGTGTTCACCGACTTTCTGTTAACTTTGTCGACTACCAAAAATGAGAAGGCGGCAATAAAGAGAGCAGAGCTCAATATTTTGTCGTCCAGTGCCACCACTGAGAATACCATTCCAAAAGAGGAGTCGAGTATACCCACAGACAAGATTAATGCAATTGTAACAACGACGGAGGAGTTAGTTATGTTGTCTAGCAAGGAGGAGACAACAGCAGCAAGAAGTGAAGAAATTCTGTGAGGAGACATGACACATACATTTGACTGCCAGGGCTATAACTTGTTGACTTAGAATACCTCATTTAATTCCTGCTCAGTGGGTCAGCCTCACGCAGTTGTCATCTTGACGATCCTGTAGTAGGTTTTGTTCCGCACCACATCGAACAGACAATAAACAACTTTTGTAGATAGCCTAAAATCTGTGGGGCAGCTCACCTCAGCTCACCTCAGCTTGTTGGCAAAGTGGTAGTCACATTCACGGACATTATTGGCACTCTCTGGGATAGAAGAAACAAGTTGTAGCTCTGATCCCAACTTCTATGTTCCTCAGTGTTTTAGATGGAGGATTGTCCCTCCCCATGTGTACGGTTTGTTGGCTTGTATGAAAGCATTTGATTAACCCTGTAAATTGATCACAATGCAAATTGATTCTGCTGGCTAGGTTTTAGTATAAATTGTAAGATTGAGTAGTAGCTGCTTCATGTATTTGTCAAATGTAAAAAGAGTATTGTCACTCTTGGTTTCTCCTATGTAGTTGTAGTGCGACTTTGGAATGCCATCTGAATCTATACAAGATTCTTTTGTAAGTTGAGTATTAGCTTTGTCACTACATAGCTCTTCTGTGCAACATCTTGTGTTGCCTCCAATGAATCACTTCTACACTCAGTTGCCTTTTGCTAATGTTGTTGCACTTTGCTTCACTTCTTGCAGGAGTTAGGATTCATGAGGGACTTAAGCATTGACATATATGTTTTGGAGTGTAGATGAGTAGCTTTGAATTACTACACTGAATATGGTATTTAGTGGCACTTACTATTTGGAGTTTTTTTTTTTTGAGACAGAAGGCCGACAGGCCAACGCCAAAGCACAGGAGGTTTTTCCGTTAGGTAGAGAGGAGATTTCACAGCCGGGATTCAAACCGCCAACCTCTTCCTTGAGATTTGGGTATCCCTCCACCATCATCCGGTAGTTTAGGGTCATCTCGGACCATACTATTTGGAGTTACATGTGCTATATCTTTTGGTTATTTATGTAATTTGTACCATGTAAAGTGGTTAATGTTCTATAATGTTCAAACGCCAATTTGACATTTGTTGTTAAAATATGAGCTATACAGTATATGGATATAGCATTGTGTAATTCCAATAGTATGTGACCCTAATTACAACTTAGTGAAGTGACGTTTGTAGATTTCCTGAAATGGATTTGCTTTTGGATATGGATATTTCAAACTTGGATATGTACACATCAAGAAATTGCTTAAGTCCAACCATTTATGATATTTGTTGTCACATTCATTGTTTGCAGAGGGCTTAAACTAGATGCCTAAAGGTCTCAAGTGTCTTGTCCACTAATTACCAATATGATAGTATTTGTCAACATCAAAAACTTTTTAAAGTGAGAAATTTTGTACATCATTACATTCAACATAGCATATTGGAATGCTTTGAGATTATCAAGTTTGCATATTAGTATGCAAGGGGGAAGAATTTATTGAGCACACTAATGGTAATGTCAAGGAGGCTTTTCTTGCTAAAGAGTGGAACTCTTTCCATCTCTTGGGGAAGAAGATAGATTATCTCCACCTCAAGGATTTTCTCATATGAATGTGAATTATACTTGAAGCAATCATTGACACCACCGCAACGCAAGATCATTACTACTTACCACACCTTGAATCATAGACTTGCCATTGAAACTAGACAAAAGTTGACTATCCTATCTTTAGATAAAATACATTATTCCACTTCTGCTCTTATAGTGTAGTTGAAAATGAGGCACGCTTTGGTCTGAGATGACCCTAAACTACCGCATGATAATGGAGAGGTGCCCAAAATTGAATGGAGTGGTTGGCAATTCGATTCCCGGTTGTGAAATCTTCTCTCTACTTGACGGAAAAACTAGCTAGGTGGCCATGCACCTCATGTGTTCCCAAAACGAAGAAAATGAGGCACACTTTGTGCTAGAGTGTCCCTTGTACAACTCTATTAGAGATAAGTTTCAATCACTATTTAAGAATGTCATAAGTCTTTATTCTAGTTTGACCAACAAGTAGACATTAGCCTCTATCTCACAAGGGCTACCACACTTTGCCACTCTAGGGAATTAACTAGTTCGACACCATCCTAATGCACTTTTAGTGACATAAGCCTTTTGGCTTCCTGGATTCTAAAATCAATTTCATTTCTTTGGCAAGTGTCATGTGTTTTTAGCATGTAAGTTATTCTTGAGCATACTATTGGCAAGTGTCACTTGTGTACACTTTAGTCAACTTGTACACCATTGTATAACATAGGCATACACCTCATAACACTATTGAACATACTCAAACCAAAATATTAGGAAGCGCACTTGAACACCAAGTGCCATGAGGTGACACTAATGAAGAATTTGTTGATAACGAGTGTAACCTGGCACATGTCGAAATAGGGTAAGTGCCATTGTTATGCATGTGACACTAAATATCATAAACAATGTGGTGTTTGAATAGGTATGTCTATATTAGGCACAAATGTCTATATATAATGTCTTTGAATCTATTCATAACGGCTAGGGCTAGGTGCCCACCACTTTTACCAAGGTAAAAGGGGTCTAATAAAAGCATAACTCCATAGGTTTGTTGTTTATTCATCTCATGTGGGTCCCCACCTAGACTAATTTAGAGCCTCTAATACTAATTTCAGGATCAAATTTCCCCAAAAAATTACATCTATATCCTATGATAAAATTTCCTTCTGATTTCACCTTGGTAATAGTAGTAAGGGCCCAACTTAGAAAGATGGGTGTCTAGCCCTGGCCGTTCATAACCTTTTGACATTTCTTAGTTACCCAGTGATATAACGTCTGCAGTTTAAGTAGGCTAATGTGAAACATGAAGTGGTCTGTGGCAATTACTCTGTTTCCATTCTTTTATAAAAATACCACTTTTTCCTTTCATCTTGAGTGAGGAAAATGCAGTGGGTGGAATGCTTGTGATAGTAAGTGACATTACTCTTCTGTGCCACAACTTGCGTCTGTTGCCTTCAGCCCTATTCACAAACTCTTTACAGCCACTGGAGAATACTCATCCTTTTTGTGTCTGCATTGTAGATGTGGCATGCACAGGCTGACACATGCTATCTAACTTACATACAATCTGCTTCGATCAGTGCTCATTGCCCTTTCCACATTATAAAAGTTACTTTTAGAACTGAATCCGTAGTACTCCCGTGTCAAGATGTTTTGTAGGTCGTGCTTTTGAAGATATTCTCACATGTGCCAATATCTTAGGAATAGTTCGAGGATGATGTTGCAGAATCTTGAACTTACTTGATGAATATCAAAGAGCAAGTAAACTATAAGTAGCAGGAATTGTGCTCCATTATCTCCACACCATTTATGGTAGGGCATTTCGTGTCTCTTGCTATTTGGTAAAAGTTATAGTAAGTTAATAGATCTATAATGAGATCTATAATGAGATCTATAACTTTTATTATGGATCTCATTTTTTTAACCAACAAATATTGAATACGTTGTATGGACATTGTATAACATAAATGATTTTACTTGATTTTGAATAGTAAGTGACATTAAATACCATGAATGATGTATTGTTGTTTGGTCATTTAGTGGCCAAGGCTAGATGTCTTCTTCTTTAAGTTGCCCTCATCAATCTTACCAAGGTCAGCCTGTATAGATCTAAGTTGGGCTAAGAGCTATTCATGTTTCAACATTTATTTCTTGATACTGAAACTTATTCTATTTGGTTTCAACTTTGAGGATGTTTTCTCAAATTGGTGGTAAAGGTAATCAAGGAAAGGAAGGCAAACACCAAGAAATGTATTCAAGGAAGGCAAACACCAAGGCAAATATCAATTTAATGTATTTGTTGGGTTCTCCATCCTCTTCTTGGAGCTCCAAACAACATAAATTTGCCACATCTTTTCCATTCTTCAAGGGTTAATCTTGAGGAGTCTTTGATAAAATGAATATTGACTTTGATACACATGACACTAGTACCAACATATGAGTCTTAGGCAATCATCATGCATTGGTGTTAGAAATATACAAATCTATCATTATGATATATTTGTAGGTTTTTCAATGACATAGGACAATTTTTCAATGACTCATATGCTTGTAATATGAAGTTGCTGGAGGTGGTTGATGCCTAACAAGAATTGAGGGAAGGAGAAGGGGGGGGGGGGGTCCTAAAGGCATTAGAGGTTTGATGCTTGTCATGAGTTTGTTTGAGTTTTGGCACAGTTATTAGTTGTAACCACTCTTAAAACTCTGCTTACTGCAAGGATACCTCCATTACTGGGGAGTTTGTCATTTTTCAAATGGGCAGGCAACAAAAATGGCACATGCAAGCAAATATAGCTAGAGAACTGGCTTGAAATTGTCACATGTATGAAACTTCTGTATTTTGCAGTTATGGAGACCAACCTTTGATGTTAGATGTGGATGATTTGCACATCCTTAGAATTTTGGGGACACCTATTAACCCACCTCTCAATGGCGAGTATGGTGCTGATACATAAGATTTGCAGCTTTGGAGTTTTGAATGCCATCTCTATTGAGTCCAAGGACGAGATTTTGGTACTGGTGTTAAAGTCCCATGTATTCTCACTGCTCATAAAGGAAGCAACTGATTGTAACCTTGAGCAACATTTGATAGTCTATGTTTGTTATTAATCTCAAGGAGGATTAGAGCACTACCAGCATACATGGATCGCGTCACTAAAAGAAATAACTAGAGTTGTAGTGCTGATGGATGAACTTAACTGTGTGTTGCCATAGACACAGTTAACTAGGGCGGTCGATGAGGGTTTGAATTTAATGCTGACAAAAACACTTTTCTGCGGGGCATGGTCTGGCGTACCTCGCAAGATAAGACAGGAACAGCATACCATAGCCACTATCACATGTGCAACAGTCATCGCATTGAAATCGCAAAATGACCTACAATTGCCCATCGTTTAGTCACAACCCCTAGGTAATTTACCTAGGCCGGACAAGGTCACCCTGGGATCAGTGATCGGGGAGATTTTTGGGCATAATCGGTTGAGATCCTAGTGTTTGTAAGTCCAACTGGTTACATGTTGACATCCTTCGGTTTTCCTATATTAATTTGAGGCATATTCCATAAATTCCTCTAAAGTGATCGGCAATTCTCCTGAAGTCTTGAACTTCAACCGGTTATTTCTCAAACTCAACCAGTTCATCTGTAACTAGCTGTCGGTTCTCCCCGATCATTGCCCGGGATTCAAGCCTGAGACATTTCGGTCCACAAAGGGGGGGTGCTGTAATATCAAGGGCTTGATGGGTTAGCCAACTCCGGCTCATATTCTAATCAAATGTATTTGTTTTATACAATTCATTATATCACACTTGGAACATGCCATTTTTGCAAATTGAATATGTGCTTTGGAGTTGAAAGTTGTGATTAAGAACCCTAAGGAATGTCTGTCAAGGATTCCTAATGGTCATTAGATCCCTTCGTGTGGTCTTTGTTAGTTCTTTCACATGAGTTAGAGGTGTCTTGTTGTTTACGATACCTTGCATGGATGCATTTCCATATATGTGTGACTTTTTCTAGGAGGGATTTGTGTTCATGTTATGATTATCCTTTATGGTGTTCAAACTGGATGCTTTGAGTGAAGTTGCAATTAGTTTGTTATGTGAACTTGGTTGAATGTGTGATGATAGTCATTGCATGTGCCAATTTAGTAAGCGAGGACATATTATGATGAACTTACGATTGTGCAATAGAATTTTTTCATGTTTTCACGAGTGCGGTAACCACAATGACGTGCATGTCATTGGAATATGACCACTGGAATTGATTCATTGCCGTTTTTTAATGGTCCTATCTTCGGTCAGTGGAGATCCCTTGTTTGTGGTCCTTCCAATTACATCGTCAACCCCTAGTTGCATTGTACGTTGCTCCAGGTCACATATGCTAGTAGTGGACCTTCTAGTAACAAAATTTGTGGAATTTTGAATATTGAAGGAGCCACATGGGAGAATATGCACAAAGTGGTTAATGCTTTGTTCATAAAAAAACCTCGGATTTATCAAAGTTAGTGGCCATAGCAACAGATGGTGCTTCATCAATGACATGTATTCTATCCGGCTTGGGGCTCCAAGCAATGTGAAGTGGTCCACAAAGTGGGGCTGGCAATTTATTCAATTCTTATTTTTCAATTTCATTTAAGAGCACAGAAGTGGTGCAAATTCAACCATTACTTCAATAAACAAATTATGGTGTCCTCAATTACATTCTAATGAATATAGTTTCGAATTTGAAGTTAAAACTAATACGTATAATATATGGAAAGTACATTTGAATGTAACTACTAGACTTTCATTTGGGTGTATTTTTCATTACACAAAATATATACAAAATACAATAAGACTCTAGAATAATGAAGTCTATGATTGTATTTTGGGCACCAATTTACATTAATCATTATAATTTTAATATCATTAGCATTACTATTCAATCACTTGCATATTTTATGTGTGTATTGTTCTCCTTAAGTTTTTTTTTGCCAATTTTCAATTGGTCACTATCAAGTGTAGCATCTTCTATCTCTTGGTGAGAAAGAAAGTCAATCTACATTTTAGTGTACACATAGGTTCACATGAACCTTATCTATATATCTATCTATCTACTATGTATCTATATGTGTGCGTGTGAACATATCAATATATTTTAATTATAGAAATTTTATATTATCAAAAATTTCAAGTACCTAGTACACTACACTATGGGACAAGAGGGAATCATTGCATACAAATGTACCTCTCAATGTTCACCAAACAAACACGTCATGAATATACGGATAGAATACATGTCATTGATGAAGCACCATCTGTTGCTATGGCCACTAACTTTTATGAATCCGAGTTTTTTTAATGAACAAAGCAGTAACGTTACCGCTTTGTGCATATTCTCCCATGTGGCTCCTTCAATATTCAAAATTCCACAAATTTTGTATTCACCCAACAAACACACCAATGACATGTACATAGGCTGGGGATTACTTTATCTAGATATGACATTAAAATTACCTTCAAAATTCAAAAAAGTAGCCTAGAGAGAGGGATTTGAAAATGAATTATTAGGAATTTATGGAGAATGAATTTTAACATGAATGGATGAGAGATATGCTTGAATGCAACATTTCATTTCACCGTACTAGGTGGTGTTAATTCCAGTATATGAGAGCTCATCTTGCAATTAGTTATTGTTCTCCCTCTTTAATATGACACATTTGGTCATGCAAGAAAGTGTCGTATTATCTTAACGTCGTATTTTGCATAATATGATATTTTGGCCTCAAATGTCATATTATTGAGGTTAGTCAAGAAAATGGCCTATTTCAATGTAAAATGTCATATTGTATACACAATGAAGATACATAGGTATGAAAGAACATTTGTATTAAAGGAATATGCTCACACGTCACATAATATGGAGTTTAAAAAAAAACAGTCCCATGATGATGACTTCACCTATCACACACTACAAAAGTAAGAATGTATTGCCTTCTAATGATGTCTGTTGATGTTGAAAATTGACATCTTCTTCAATTTATCCATAAAAGATTGCATGTTCATCACATCTATAGCTGAAAACTTTGAAAGATGCTCCACTACAAAATTTGATAGAAATTGGGCATACTCACGGGCTTGAAGAAGCTTGACTATTGGTGTTGGTTGGTCATCCACATCATTGCCCTCCATTGGCTCTTCTTTCAAATCTAAACCCAAATCCAAACCAAAATGGATTTCTCTACCCCATGCCAAATCCACCAACTCAGCCATGTTGTACTTTACATCAACAATTTTCTCTCCTGCCAATTGCACATATTCTTCAATAAGCATTTCTTCACTTGCAAAATTCAAAGAGAAAATGAGACTTGCCAATTCATTGGCTGCTTCTTTCATTCTTTCATTCTCAAGTTCATCATCCATGACAAAATTGGCATTCCGAGTCTACAAATAAAATCTTGGACATCCTTCAATTGTTTCGTGTGATTTGGGGATTCATCTCTCTCCACACTTGAGAGCACCATATAATAACCTACCTTACATTAGGCACTATTTTCTTCAAGTCATGTTGTGTAGTAGAAGAATAAATCTGAGAGAGAACCCATTCAAAAAACCTCTTCTTATACTGAACTTTGAATGAAGTAATTATTCCTGGATCCAAGGGTTGTACCACTTGTAACATTAGGTGGTAAGAAAAAATAAGTAATATTGCTCAACTGCAAGGTTGACAAACCAAATGATTCACCCCTACCAACTTGCATAAGGGAACGAGTAACGTATTTGTTCACAACTAAAAATACCTTCCGCTTTTGAATTTTGAAATGTACATTGATCTCAACATCCAATTCTCAAATACATTTGATGTCATCAAGGCCGTTTGGTTTGCAAACCACCACATATGATTATCTGCCAACCACCTTCCAAAGCACCTTGGGCATAGAGATTTGTAAATAATCACAGGTTCCAACTTGTCAGTGCATGTTGTATTTACAGCAAGTGCCAGAGTGAGACAATCCTTCTGAACTTTGCGTCCATGAACTTTTCCTTGCGTAAGTGTCTTGTTTGGTTGGGCATGATAAAATTAACTAGTCTCATCCATATTGTAAACATCCGGTGGTCTAACCAATGGGGAGGAGGTTAGTGCTTACCAAATTGTATGCAAGTTGTTTTGTGTGTAGACGTGGTCATCAATGACAAAATAGTTGAAATTATGTGAGATTCATGTGAGAGGACAAATTTCGAACAAAGAAGAGGAATCAACAACTTCAAAATTCTAGTCTACAAATCTAGCAATCCCTAAACCCTTTTAACCTCCACCGAAGCTGGAAGACTCAAAAGTGCAATATATGTTTTGAAACCAAGGTTTAAAATAATTACCTTAAGTTAAGTTAAGTTAACACATTGATGAATTCGCCATGTACTCCCTACTCCCAAGGCAAACCCTAGTGTGGGTCCCACCTTATGTGTGCATTAATCACCTCTATTATATGACAAATTGGACCTAAAAAACGTCGTATTATGAGCGTTGTAGTCATACTATCAGGGTAAATTAACACTAAAAAGTTTTGGTTGACGAGAAATGGGTTGTATAATCGAGTGTTATACTACCGGTTTTAGACTGCACATTGCAATGTATATTGACAAATTCTATCGTCATTATTTTATGTACTTTATATCAAGGTGGGTTTAGAAGCACTAATTATCCATGACATGGGTGGACACCATGGAGGCTTTGACGATGGCAGACTCAAATTCCTCATAGTGATGCATGTCAATTGTTAATGCATTCAACTCCAATTATTATTGTGAAAATAACTTTAATTATTGCAATAATATTGACATATGTCAGCCTGATGTCGAGTGTGATGTGATGGTGTCACGTGACAACAAACGTGACATGATGGCCAAAGGCCATATCACATCATAATGGCCACTGCCTTAGAGAGTGATGCATCTAGAACTCTTGAAATGCTAGTATTTGATGGAGTTGCAAACAAGGTGTACACTTTGGTGAGCTAAAGTGTTAATTGACACATGAAGCTTTGAGAGTTGATGGAAGGATTTCTTGAAGACATTGTCTTAAATTGATGAGCTGGTTGTCATGTGTCTCTCTCAAGACTCTACCACTGCATGTCAACAATTACTTGAAGCTTTCAAGATGAAGAATGTGAATGGTTTACAAAGTTCAATTCGTGCTGTAATTGTTGGTGGATGTGCTAAATGAGCTAAGAAACTCCATGTCAAATTTTAGTATGATAATGTGGACAGTCCTAGCATTAGTGCTAGTCTAGTTTGCACATTTGCAATTTGCGTAGCAATTTCTTCAAGAAAGAGGCATAATGTTTGATGTGGCTCCCTTTATTACACCCCTATCATCAACTTGAAATAATAAGAAACTTGCAGTATTACCACAACCCTATTCTTTTTTTTAATCTAAAGACTACCTTTTTCATAAAATTGGTACCTTATATATATAATTACGAACAAAACTGAGTAAGTTGACGTACACAAACTCAACTTTGGCTCCCATTGTCAGCCGATTCAAATAAGAAAACAAAGTGATGAGGTGATCAAAACAAGAGTCCAAGCAATCAATTGCATAAATGTGAAACCAAAAAGTGAAATGAGCTTAGGGTTTCTAAAATAGGAAATGTTGAAGTGGTTAGGGTTGCAGTACTTGCTTTTGTTTGCCGCCACTCTTCCAACATCGACATCTCTGTGTGCATTGCATAGTTGAGAACGTCATGAGATTTCTTGTGCATTGTGTAGCCTTAGTTCCATAGTACGTGAGGTGCAATTTGTAGAATCGTTTGTAGCTGTATGCCTCTGTTGTCTGAAGAACAAAAGCACCAAGCTTTGGTGCAACTTAGAAGCGGTGTTTCTACTCACAAAGTTGCCACTTTAGTGGGCATGAGTCAATCTTTTGTAGCGCATCTAAGGAAGGATGTAGGGGACGAGATTTGAGAGACAAAGAGGAGGGCGTCCAAAGCTTCTTGCAAACTAAGAGAAGAGACATCGTATCACTTTTGTTACTCAAGGTCGACTTGGAACTGCATATGCGACAACAAAACAACTTCGATATGAAATAAGTAAATTGTTGTTTGACATCACGGTGAGGTGTGCTTTGAGAGAGGCTGGATTGGGTGCAAAAGTGCAGCAAAGGAAGCCATTTTTGAGTTGTAAACATGTTCTCACACACTTGAGGTTTGCTCAAAGGTATGAGAATTGGACCATTGATGATTGGAAACACGTCATTTTCAGTGACAAGACAAAGACAAATAGGTTTAACTCAGATGGTAGGTCATGATGTTGGATTGGAGATGAAGAACGCGTTGGACCTCAACATGTCCATCTGACTGTGAAGCATAGTGGTGGGTCAGTGATGATTTTGGAATGCATAACGGTTTTTGGGCTAGGAGCATGGTACATAATTGAAGGTAGGATGGATAGGCATCTGTACAAATTTATTTTAGAAAATTTCTTGTGGTCCACTATACAGAATTGCAATTTGGATTGAAGTAGGTTGGTCTTTCAGCAGGATAATGATCCCAAGCATACAAGCAAGATCGTGCAAGAATGGTTAGCATCAAAACCATTTCAACTTCTTCAATGGCCTACACAATCTCCGGATTTGAATGAGATGTTGAATGAGGTTGTGGGGATGGACTATCTTATGAACCTATTTATAGATAGGTTTTGAGTTTATTATCTTTTAGGTTTGTTATCAGTGCCTATAGTACACAATCACTCTCATAACATGCATGATTCTCTTGTACATAATTTTTCACATTCATGGTTCTTATTTTGTTGTGAATCCATTAGCTATTGACTCTTGATATTATGTTCACAAATGGTGTTCCATTTAAAGGCTAGGTTATTGATGATGCCATTAAGGTAGTACGAAGGTACTATTTGCTAGATGTTGAAGAAGGGGAACATCTAGGCTATGGCTTTAAGTGTTTGTCAATAGTTTCTTGCTCAACGACAACTGCTAAAGATTGTGACGCTGATCTGTACCAAGATCATGGGTACATAACCACTCCATTATTATGGCCTTTTGAACTTATTTTCAATATTATCTATGTTTCTTTATAATATGGTTACAAGGTATATATGTTGATATTAGTTTGCACAATGGTTTAATCTGCATGAGAAATGTAATGGTAAGCTTAAGTGCCTATAAAGGATGACTTTATTTTATTGAAAGGATCCATAACATATCCAAATTTTCACTATGTTTTCTTCACAAAGAACAACATACCAAACTTAGTACAATATACCAACTTGTGCATGAATGTGCTACAAGTTATAAGTCGCTAGGCTTGGACATGAGAATAGAACATTTGCAAGATAGACAAAAAAAAAGGAAAAAGAGAAAAATTGGGTGGAGAACAGAGAAGGAAAGATCATTAATATTTCTTGAGGAATTGTTTTCAATTGGATCTCCCAAGTATGGAGCCTTCAGTATTGGAGGTACCAATATTCTTGATTTGTCTACAACTCTCAACATATTATGAGCAATGACAGGAAATATCCTTGATGGGATTGGTTTTTCTCTTTTGAACTGTACATAGTAAGTCTTTATGTAGGTTGATTAATTATGTGTTTTAGGCTGTAGAGCGGTGAGCTACCTATTATTTATTGTAGTCATTGTCCTTCTACACACTATCGAATGTAGCCGCTGAGACAAGTGGCAAGCCACAAAGTGGTAGCCAAAGTTGTAGATATGTTTGCAGGGATGCTCCTAACTAAGCTCCTGAGAACCAATCAAGAGCCGGCGAGGTGACGAGCCACCTTGTCTCAACTGCTACATTCTATGTGGTCCTTGTTGATAAAGGACCACTACAATTTTCTTCATAATAATAGAGATGAATATATCAAGAATTGTTGACTTTCCCATAAAAAAACGTGGTGTACGTGACAGATTAATCGCAGCACAATGTGCTCAACTGCATGCTGTGCTCTTGGAATCTCCTTACCAAGAGAGGGTAAGAAGGACGCCACATGGAAATTCTAACCACATGGTCCAAGCGACACAGGCAGGTGGCCAACTCTTTGAATTCTTTTTGTATGTCTACTTATTTGTCAGAGTGGTAGAGGTGTCTTGGTAGAAGATTACTACTTGCAGAGTTTCCAAGTTTTAGTTGAGTACTGTAGTACGTCACATATGGTCGGCGGCCACACAAGACATGCACCTAATCGCAACCTTGAACCTATGCCATGTCACGCACAATTAAATCTTTTCACTTTAGACGACCATCCCTAGAGTCGTTTCTAGAAATTACCTACTCAACATGAGGTTTATAGGTTACTGGTTGTGCACACTAGCACTGGAAAGCAAACCACCGAAAAAAATCAAATCAAAACGAACTGAGTCCTCACAAGAGCACACTGTGCATGTGCACCTGGCTGATTCTCAGTAGCTAACTTCCAAAATGTACCCGAATTAGATTCAGATTCAGATCCAGATCCAAATGCAGATTCAAGATTCAAAGATTCAGGAATCAGGATTCAAGACTCAAGGTCTTTGAAAAGGTCTCCATGGACTCTTTGAGTGATTTGGGCCACTCTTGTAGAAATGATTGGTGTACAATGTTTTAGAGGCTGTGGGGACCATCAATCATACTCTCAAAACTCTGCCTCACCAACTGATCCAGTGGGGTTGGCAAAAGATGCGACATGCATCAGGTGGCAGTAGCAGGGTAGTACAGAAGTTAATTAATTACGCCAACATTTACTAATTATTTCTCCTTAACTATTCTCTTCGACATATGTATATAAATGGCATCCACTTATACTTCCCTCTTGTTCTTGCGCTGTGTTCATAGTTGTGGACTCCGTGCTAGCTCACAATTAGCATATTCATGTGCATGTGCACCTTGATAATTCTCTCTGTAGCTAACTTTTGACTTTTTGGAACTGAGTGATTGGAAGATTCAAGATTCAGATTCAGATCCAGATCCACATGTAGATTCAAGATTCAATCTTTTTGAAAAGGTCTCTGCTGAGTAGTCCCTCTTCTTTCGTGCCCATCGCTATATAAAATGCATGTTTGGCGTGGAATGTGTCTGGCCGTGGGGACCATCAATCCACTTAACTCTCGAACCCATGCCTCAGCAGATCATCTCCCAAATGGTGAACTTGGAAAAAGGAGGTGCGACCTGCTTACATCAGGTTGAATAAATAAATTAATTAGTACATACTTCCACAACAAAGTTTAATTCTGCAAATTCATCTCTTAAAAACTTTTCTTTGACGACATCCTGCATTTTGACATGACCTGTCTTCGCACCTAATTCCTCAACTGTGTTCTTCTAGTTGAGTATCTCTCAGGACTCACTGTCCTTGCTTGAGAGGATTGAAGTTGCAGACGCACAGATTGACAAAAAATTCTTATGTAAATGAAATTTTCTCTAGCAGTGATGATGGTAGTAGGTTGGCTGGATGTTTATATGAGCAGTTTAATTTACATTTGCAAGAATCTAACCTCGAACAGAACAGTGAGCCAACCCGGCCGGCGGAGAATTGTAGGTAAATCAGCTTAGAAAACTAAAAAGTAGAAATAATGCAGATTCACCCCAAAATCCTGGCCACAAGCACATTGTAGTAATGTATATGTGGATCTCAATAATTCAACGGCAGGCACTGTTACAGCTAAGTTCCAAAATGATTGACAGCCACATTCATAAACACGCCATCGTCTTTGATTCCTTCTCTGCCACTATTGTAGAGATCTCTGGCTGTAGGGCCGGACCATTGATCGGGAGTTTCGAGCAGAGTCCACACAGGCCTCACCTCATCAGCACCTAAGAACGATGTTGTTTGTTACCATGGTGAAAACGGTACACACATGCACCAATCTCTGCAGACCTTCCTTTTTCTTGGAGAAGACATGCTGATGAGAACATAGGGAGTCGGATCGAACTTCTTGTCCAACCCTGTTCCTGTGCTTTGTTTAACTGGTGCTTGCAGCAATTGCTCGAGCGAGCGAATTGGAATTCGTGCAGAGAGATTGTGTGTAAATGTTTCCTAATTTCTTCGGAGCACTATGTAGGCGTGGTCGGTACGGTTGATGGACAGATCACATGTATTTCAGCGTCCTCTTTTTTTCTTTTCTTTTTCTTTCTCTTTTTCTTGTTTTCCCCTTTTTTTCTTTCCTTGCATCAATTGGCAGGGTCCATGTGTCAAACATATAATGACTCGATGTGCACAAAAGGGATCGCAGATGCCAGAAATTGTCGGACTAGCTGGAGCACTGGTTAACCAAGATAATGATGAGAGGTTGAGTGGCTCTCCAAATTTAGCTCACACAAATAATGATTTTCCTGCGCAGTACCCTCCTTCAAAATTTGGGGTGCCCTTCAAGGTGTTGCCAGGGGTGATCACACTTTGTCTTTGATGTCAAAAATAGCTTCTCAAATTTCTGTAGAAACAATCCTGTCGCAAGGTCCAGCAGGCTTTGTTTGATTGTCCAAACCTTTTGCTGTTTCCATATGGATCCATCCAAATTTTAAGCTTCATCATCATTATTTCTCATTGCAGGACAATTTACTCAATGATTCTTGAGAGATGATCTCACAAAGCCACATGGATTTCTGCAGATCTTCGTGTGCCCACTTTTTAGCGATCACGTCATGCACCAGCAACTCATGTGAAGCGGTTCAAGGGAATCCATTTTGGAACTACTCATAGTAAGTTACGACTACTTCGTCACCAAGATCCCAACTTCCATGAGATAATCATCATCCACATTATGAGCAAGGTTCTTGTGCAGTGTGTCGTTTACATCGACTGCAAAGCTAGGCTGTGTGCCCCCAAAAAACAGATACTAACCAAATTAAATTACATGGTGGAGAATGCGTATGGTACTGCATTGGACTCCATGTATGTACATGTTCGTCATATGTCATGTCATCCCTCACTGCTGGAAGCACTGGATTGGACAACTGGATTCTCTGTGCTGCACTTTCTCCGAGGAATCTGTGTTGATAATTCCAGTGCTCCCGGGACAAGGTAGATTATTTTATTACATTCTAAATTCCAATCCATTTCTTAATCTTTTTTTTGTTTAAGTTAAGTGGGATGTGAAAGCTTGAAACTTGCACTAGGTACAGTGTAGTAACCCCAGATAATAAGAAAGTGTGAAATGATGATGGTAAACAGTTGGACGATCTTATCACAATTTGACTCTTGAAGCTTATTTATAATCTTGTCCGCTCTATAAGGATCATTGTCCAAAGCTTGAGTCAGTGTGGCACTTCAGTTTCGCGGAATCATATGTATGTCTGTCTGTCTACTTACACACTAACTTTGTTGTTCTTCCTAAGCCGATTCGATGCTGCACCACAATCTTCGGAGCATCAAGATGCAAGTTGTTCACTCTGCACCGAGCATGCCGCGCTCGATTCCTGTGCAGATTAATGCATAAGTGCCTGGGGCATGCCCTTCTCCTGCGCACCTGCCATGTTGATTGAGGAGAAGTGCTGGCGAATATGCAACCTACCCGGCCCACCGGCTGAGTTCAGGCTCTTCTGTCACTTCTCCTCGATTAACATGGCGCCTGCGCTGAAGAAAGAAATGTCCAAGACACATGTGCACAAGTTCGGTGATTCTGACACTTTCATTGCAGTCATCACTGCATCTCTGCCTTGCCTTGCAGAAAAAAACCTAACCTTCTCTACCGTGTGCAGGTTGCCGGGCACAAAAGTTACTGAGCATCACAGATGCTTGCGGAACCTCTGACATCACCACCTGTTAGATGGAGAGAGAGAGAGAGAGAGAGAGAGAGAGAGAGGCTCTGCACCCGACCTTAGAGTACTTAGGAAGTCACCGTATGAGTTGATGATCTTCCTCTCACCCCGAGCCTCGAGCTACCTCTTTTACTCATATGGAGGTTAAGTACACTTGAAGTGTCTTGGCACCTGATGTGAAGATGACACCTCTTTGCAGTGATCGCTGCGTTTCTTCCAAGTTGCCTTGCAGAAAAACCCAACCTTCTCTACCGTGTGCAGTTTGCTTGAAACAAAAGTTACTGAGCATCGTAACTGGTTGCGGAACCTCTGATATCACCACCTATTACATATACGGAGAGAGAGAGAGAGTCTCCACCCAAACTGGGAGTAGGAAGTCATTGTACGAGTTGATAATTTTCCTCTGACCCCGAGCCTCTTTTATTTGATATTTACACTTGAAGTTTCTTGACTCTTCATGTCAAGAGTCTAGAACACCACTCACTTGGTTGTTTTTCTACTCTAAAGCTTAATAAGTTCCTCATTTAGAATGCATAAGGTTACTCAAGACCTTCTGGTGATTGAGATAACTTGGACTCTTCGAATGGCAACACAACCTACCTGGGAAGTCGCCGTCTAAGTAGAGTAGGATGCTCTCCACCCAACCTTAGAGTAGGAAGTTACCGTATGAGTTGATGATCTTCCTCTCACGCCGAGCCTCTTTTATTCATGTGTAGGTTTACACTTGAAGTCTCGTCATATGTCAAGAGTCTAGCACAGCACTCACTTGGTTGTTCATCTACTCCAAAGCTTAAGTTCCTCATGTAGAATGCATAAGGTTACTTGAGACCTTTTGGTTATTGAGATAACTAAGACTCTTCGAATTGCAACACTATCTACCTGGAAATTAGTATACCATCTATGCAGACTATCTCATGCGCTACCGTCAACAATCCAGACTATGCCTTCAGAATCTGTAGGGTAGAACGCCAGCCGGCTTGTGTGCGCAAGCTACGATGAATCACTCAGTAGATATGCTCAAAGGTGATTCACTCAAAACTTGGCAGACAACTGAAACGACGCCTAATTGTAGGACAACCCCTGGGATAGCCCTAGCATAGGTGTGGCCTGATGCATGTTTAACTCCTTTGCAACCTTAGAAAGAGAGCATGGAACCACCGGTATAAACATATTCTACCGATTTGCAACCTCCCGAGCAGAGCAGACTGGACACATGGGTGCAAGTAGGTAGAGGGACACCACTCCCTCATAAATACGTGTGCTGTACATTTCGAGTTGTCCTGTAAGGAATTAGCCTTAGTCTAGTCCAAGTGGGGTTCAGGAATAAGATCGATCACAGTTTCAAGATACCTTCAATACGACAGATGCCAGGTACGGAGAACAGAAAACCTAATTCAGTCTTGTCCCTTGGCTGGGTGAAGGTGGTATTCAGGCGAGTGACCCACATCTATACTCCTGGCCGGGTCATATCATAAACCGTAACTGCCTCTCTTGAAATTACTCTCTTGACCAGCCGATGAAATGAAATATTAAAAGTCCGGATCACAGTGGGTTTGGAGTTGGTGGCCAATTGCTGTGTGGTGAGTTTGCCGATCTACCCGAATCAACAGAACTTGAACTCAAATATCGATAGGGGGATCAGATACATAAAAAAAATTCAAAGTGCGCTCAAAGGTAGATCGGCACCTCCTGATTACGTTTTGTCTATGTCTGCTAGCCAATTTGATTGCATGGGGAGGCTGGCTGATAGATTCCATTGCGTTGAGTTTGGCAGAGAGATATATCAGGTCCTATGCTTGCAGCTAATGGCCCTTCCACGCTTGTCTTCGAAGGAATTTATAGTAGTTCCAAAAGTTTACAGCATGAGAGTTCTAGTAGGGAGCAGGTCGTCTAATTGATCTTTTCGTTCATGTCATCTGTGAGTGATAATAGATTCCTGTACGTGTTAAGCAGGAGAAATTATTTATCTAGTCCCTTTGTTCATCTTGTACCTTGAAGATCTTGGTGATTAAAAGGGTTACAGCGCATGTTTTCTGCCTTCCAATATTAGGTTCACTGAGAAATATTCTAGTGCCAACAACAGTCTTTTGTCTGGATCCCGGGAGATCCATTCAAGTTGTCTATTGCAGTTGATTCAGGTGAAGCACACGATATTTAGAACAACTTTGGCAAGATTTTTTTGCAGGTTTATCTCCAAATATTCACGACCAGATATTCAAGTACCGGTTGCATGTTGTCCTGATAGAGATTTACCTCGAGAGTTATCAATGACAAGCCTCGCTCAACAGGTAAAGAGGTTGATTGAAAGGCTGAAGGGTGATGATCAAGGGTAAGCTCCACATACCCGGATTGTATTGCTCCGTATCGAGGACCCGGCCTATTTCTAAATCGCTACTAATGCTTCTAGCTACTACTGAATCGAGGATATTTTTTTCACGAAGAGCCAGCATGCTTGGAAAGAGGGTATCAAGAGGAATCCATTGATATCAATTTGTGTATGAACTAGATCACACTTTCAAAATGATCGTTTTTAGGATTAATTACAAGCATTTTTCTATAGTAGGGGTCACCATCCGGATCCAAAGGTATTTGTTTTCACTGCTTTAAAAAAATCATAACATCTCTTATAATTTAGAGTCTTACAAATTTTTTATAATACGAAAACAACTGTTCAAAATTAGTGCTTCTTAAAAATGTCTGAGCAACTCCAAAATCAGGTTTGCGTCCTGCTGGTGCTTCAGAGAGTTGCTACTTAGGTCATGTGTGAATCGGACTCATTCAAGTCATACTACAACCTAGTTTATCTCCAGTATGACTGGACATCGTGAGGAGATCGTGATCAAACCGCTAGTCACCGAGAATACCTCCGAACATTGAGGGATCGGTGACAGTATAGGAAGGCACATGGCCTGCATCGCATCCCACCTAGGAAAATATCGCAAACCTAAGTTGTCAATAAGACAGTCAAAACACGTTATCGAGAATAACATCATGTGAGCCCAGTCTCGTGCTGCTTACGGAAGATTTAGGTGATCAATCCAAACTTAGTTTAGTGCTGCCAATTACCATAGTTACATAGTACACAATAAGGTATGTAGGTGTTAGTCGGTTCGTTTTTGAATTCTCCAACTTCTACTGACTAGATTTGCACAACGAACTTATGTTGCATTAGCAAATCTGCGATCAACTATCGGCAAAAATCGGATCGAGAGTCAGATCTCCCCTGATTTAGTTACGGTTATCGGAAGTGCATGTTTGTTATTCCTTAACTGAATTATTAGGTCCTCCAAATTGTGTTCACTACTGAATGTGGAGTAGCTAAATTTTTTTGAAGACATAGTCCAATCTCTGTCAGACATATGTCTTTATGGTGTTTAATCTTTATTCCTCACCCAACCACACACCAATCAAATATAGGGGGACTCCGGTTAAGGAAATTAAACCAAAGAGCACCCGCATACCTTAGTTCCTGTTACTTTAGCCCCTCGATGATGATCAGGGCACTCACTTCGAACTCGGAACTCCTAAGCTCCATGTTTTACTGTATTTGTCCCAGAGTTAGTATTTGTGACGATTCCCAGAAGATCCGCAGGTGTGGAATCAGTGTCTTGTTAGAACTCTGACTTGAACTGCATGTTTGATATCTGATGTCAGACTGAGGACTGAAGCACCTTTTCTCAAGCACTGAACATTGAAGTGAAGATCCCCGTATATAATCTCAAGCAGGGTACAAACATATCACCCTCAAACAATCGACCAGGCCACCCACCTGTCCGGAACGCATGCACTTGAGAAAGGGAGGGTTCGCACAGAATTACGTAAATTGCTGAAGTACCTAATCGTTGGATCATGAGTGTGTGGGGTGCTTGACGATCAGCAAACCAAGGTAATACAGTGCGAAATTTCATCATCTACAACTTATTTCATGCTAAATATGTCTTGATTGTAGAGAAAATGAAAATATGTTCAAGTTGACTCAGTAGATTTGGAAATGAATTGAAGTTGAACCTCAAGATTTGCACAAAAACCTATCAAAGGATTCATGAGACTTGAGTGATAATGAGAGGATACACTGTAGGTCAATATCATGTCACTGCAGCTTGTATCCATGAATCTTGGTGACCGTCATATTATTAAGACGTTTTTTAATAGGGTAGGTGTTGGCTATAAATTAAAGTATCAATTAAGATTAAACTTGAGCACGTACTATATGTCATAAGCAAGTAGCGATTTCTTGAGGAATTGTGGACTTTCAACATTTTCAACATCTTCACTAAAGTTTTGATATTCATGCATATTTGTTGTCATTTTATAAATTTGAAGGTGGTTGGATGGCAATGAGTTAGCGTTAACTTGTTTGCTAGAACAACTTGAATAAGTTGCAAAGTGACAATTAATATGCATGAATATCAATATTCCAGTGAAAATGTTGAAAATGTTGAAAGTCCAAATTTCTTTTAGAAATCACTACTAGTTACTAGCTCATATATAACTTAAGTGCTCAAATTTAAACCTAATTCATATCCTAATCTATATTCAACATTTAGTATCCTACAAAAAATTCTTAATGGTATTGTGATATATCCTCAGGGAGATCACTTCATTATCAAGTTGAATATCACGTGCGAACAAAGTTTGCTACCCCCATATTACATGTCATAGATAATTTTAAATTTTATGATATTTTCTACATATACATAACCATTGATAGAATTTTTGATTTTTTTAAAAAATTTAGCCATCTTCATTTTTGTAGTAATATTTTTAATTCAATTCTACGTCATTTTAGTTAGAAACGGTATGTTTTATTTTAAAAAACAAATCATCAAATTGAGTTACCATTTTTTACTATGTAATAGGTACCGTGTATATCTACTCATAAAAAAATTGATAAAATTTTAACCCATTTTGGTGATGCTTTATGTACATTTTTTACATGTAAAATGATCTCATGTGGTTGTTCAACTTTATAATGGAATGATCTCCCTGTGGATATATCCAGATTAAAAGATTTAATGTTGGATTATGCAAGAAATAAAATATACTAAACATATTTTGCTACACTTAATATATGAGTAGATGATGTTTGGAGCCCGGGTACGCAACTCCCGTATTATATGGCCCTGATTATAATCACTTATAATGCATTTTAGTCCAATCTCAAGTGATATATCATATAATTTGTTTCAATGTAGGAAATTCTTGTAGCCCTTCTAACAAGGAATCCAAAAATGTAATTATATATAGGAAATGATTATTCCTTGAAGCATAAAATTTCATTAAGATTTGTTTATTACAAATTAGGTTTAGGTTTATTATAAAGTTGGGTAGTTTGACCTATGAATTAGGTTTAAGATTTGTTTATTATAAATAAAACATTGCCAATGACTTTTAATTTTAATTGGAGGCAACTACTCGTGAGGATCTTTCAAATTTATGCATATGCATAGGCTAAAAATAGATGTTTCAATTTTTTATATACGTTGTGGAGTTTTTAATAAATTAATTAATATGCAACCCAACTTTTTCTACATCTCATTTTATTTAATTTGGTCTTCACCCAACTTTTTGGTCCTTTTAATTTTGTATAATTTGATATAATTTTTACAAAAGCTGTCTTCTAAGCCGTTTTTAATCCGATGCCCCCTGCGTATAATATGGGAGTTGCGTACCCGGGGTTTGGAGTCAAAAAACTTCAAAAAAAAATTAGGTCATGCAACCCAAGAGAGAATGGCGCACAAGAGCTAGACAACCCATGAAGGAATTTTGAATGGGAGTTAGTTATCTTCCAATCAAAGTTCTTTGCATTTGAATTAGACTTCTTCTTTTGAAAGATCTTTGTGTTGGAGATAGAGAACTCCACCTAGAAGATATATATTGAAATTAAATAATTCTTAGCAGATGGATGTTATTCATTGAAGCTAGACAACTAGAATGGATGAATAAATCATCAAGTTAGAATTTAAACAATCTAAATTAGAAGAATGGATGATTGGATCAAGTTGAAATTAGACAGTTCCAACTCGAAGAATAGATGAATGTATCAAAAATTGAGATTTAAGTATATTTGGATTTTTGTGTTATTTTTGGATAATTTCAATTGACGTCATGGCCTAAACGACACCGAAACCAGACACGTATGGTACACTATGGTTCTACATAAATGGTAAGTTGTAGTTCTATGATTCTTATGTCACCCACATAAACCCTCATATCACGCATGAATTATGACATTCAAAGTTTTATAATATGATGTAGTGGCGTTGGACATTATTATTTACAACCAATATACATTTACATAATGTTATATGGGCATAAAAAACATACATGTAATTTCCATGGATAATAGATAAATTAATGTTGCATTCGTTATCGGAGTTGCCACTGATAGGTGTGTATGAACATTGGACAAGTTTATGAATTGCAAACTGATGTCTATATACCTAGCATAGGCAAACAAACATATGAATACGGAGATTTCAAAAATGATGTTTTCATTACAGAGAACTTTGACATGTCAACTCTATATCTTGAATAGCAAAAGATATCAGAGGTCCCATCGATATATTTTACTACATATTTACTGCATTAACCTTGTCCCCTCAAATAGAATGCTTCAACCATGTCCGTGTCTACCACACCAAATTTTATGTACCTTTCGGTATTGAAGGTGTTGTCGATATCCAAAACATGGAACATTGCACACCCTAGAAATCCCCACCCATTGGAATGAATATGATTTGAAGCTCGGGTCTACTCCACATTATGTCACTCCATGTCCACTTTTGCTTTGTATACAAGTGGGACATCATCATAGGTGCATTAAGCTCCATGTTCGAGCCCTACCACATTGGCTCAATCAAGTGCTTCTATGGCAGCCATGATGGCCCTTTGAGACATAACATGTGTTATACTATTTGTTTTTGGGATCTCTCAATGTACACAACATTGTTGCAATCAATATACTCTGGCATTGTGGTTGTCATTGTTTGATTCAGCAATCTTTGTACTAGTTTTTTCTCTTTATTAGTGGAGAGGACACCAACTCCTACCATTCGATTTTTAACTTCATGTACATTGCACTTAGTTCATTGTTATCAATTGTTGTAATTGCCCTCCCAAACCACACAAGTTCCAAACCCATGCACTTCTTAATTGTGTCTAGTCTAACCATGACATAATCTCCAACAACGATATCCATCCAAGGGTTGAACACCTGAGGTGGTCTTTCATGACTTGGAGCATAATATGGAAAGGTCTCCTCCTCCTCTGGTGTTTTGTCTATTGTGTCTACTTGTGCATGTCCCCCCTTCTGGATGGTACACTGTCCAATCCGAACATGGCCAAAATCATTCCAACAATGTGTGCGGTTATAATGGGAGAAGATTTTGTATTTTTTGCAAGATGCACCGCCAAATTTGCACGTATATGGTGATTGTCGCCACGTATGTTATGATACTAATTTTTTCCTTTCTCCTAACACAAATAGGATTTCAGTGAGAATAGGATTTTATATGAGCTAGAATTTCGTAATTCAGCATGTGAAAATAGGCCATGGTCCCGAGATATCATAAAATAGCACTAGTAGAAAATATGGTAAAAAAGAACCGCAGTCGTTTTCCCATTGCGGTTCTTTTGACCACCCTGATCTGCAGTCACTAAACGACTGCATATTTGTTTTTATGGTTTATCGATTGAAATTTTCAGAATTTGGGGCTTGTAATACCGTTGGAAAGGTCTTCAAAATACCTTTCCAATGGTGTATTACACGCCCTGAAATTTTTAAAATTTCAGTCGGTAAACCAAGAAAACAAATCTGCAGTCGCTTAGTGACTGCAGATCAAGGTGGTCAAAAGAACCGCAATGGGAAAACGAATGCGGTTCTTTTTTACCATGTTTTCTACTAGTGTAGGGATTGTAAGGGCCATAGTCTAGTAGAAATGGGCAAGTACCTTCATATCTACATGTGTGTTGAAAAAGGCATATAAGGCCAGTAGTTTTAGTAGGTGAGGGGGGCTTGGATTGTAATCTTGACACCACCAAAACTCTGTCAGATTTTTAAACTTTTGAGTTAAAACATTTGTCAAGTGTAAAGTATGTCTTGAAGCATATATGAGTGATTCGTACATTATAACATAGAATAACATTCCTTAAGAGAATTGTCATTTGAGAGAACTTATGAAGCATCATTATTCTATGGAATATTCCATCATTCAAGCTGGATATGGGGAATATTCTGCAAAATATTGTCAGTCCCACATAACATTGTTATGGATCTGAATAATGTTATGATGGAACCGGTTCATATTATTGGAAACACTAGGACCTAGACCAAATTATGCCCAAAAATTGCCCTGGACACTGGTACTACTTTGTCATAAAATATAGACATCCTCTTATTCTAGTGGCCATATAGATTGATATATGACGTTGTATTAATAAGCTTTTGTGATAGTACATTAAATTTGTCAAACTCATGAGTCCACATTCTTTTAATGCGGTTATGGTGTATATTGTGGGCCACACTGTAGTGAATCGAAGGCTCATACTAAGTCTCACTATAAGACTATGGCCACTTCACACACAAGACTGAAGGCTTGTGACCATTGCAATCTAAGAGCTCTCATTGGTCGAAAGGGCAGAGACTGTCCAAGTTCACTTCACACACGAAGGTGAAGGCCTAAAGGCCCAAAGAAGACTTCATGGATGGAAAGTCTACATGGAGTCCTACATGGCAGACTATGGATAAGGTTTCATGGTCTCCCGGAATTTTTGTCGGGCCCACCTCCAAGAGGTGGGCATGACATAAATTCCGGGAGACCATGACTTTTTAAATGATTTTTCAAGCAAGACAAATTGCAGGGCATATTTCAAAACAAATTCCAAGATAGACAAACACCACCAAGTAATTCTCTTAAATTGATAGAGTTTGAGGCATATTATATTAAACCAAATCCTCCCCTCTTTTTCCGCCAACAAAATATGCAATGATCCCGTAACATGGTCCATTCTCACTTCACACTATGCTTGCGGGCCCGTGACTACTTAAAACGGCTTTCCCAACACCCATGGTACGGCCTTTGGATGAGAGTCAAGTGTCCTCACCATTACAAGGTCACGGCTCTTGGTTCATGTGTGAAGTGGCCCTTATGCCAACATTATTATCTATTGTGGGTTAAATTTAGCATGGCCCACATTAATTATCTTTCATGACATTGAATGTGGGCTCTATTAAATTAACGTGAGGACAACCCTATTCACTAGGAATTCTCCTTTGCACTATATAATTTATGCTATTTATTGTCACATACATCATCTAGGCATGATATTTGGGCATGACTATGCCAACTTATATGTACTTATATATGAAGATATTTTAATTACTAGTATCTAAGTGCTAATATCTTGGCATGATTATGTTCAATAACATTATGAGGTGCACTATTATGCTACAGAATGCTCGAATACATGGTATTGACTAATTTAAGCATGCACAAATGGCACTTGGCATTAGTGTGCTCAAAATAATCTTCCTATTACACACTACAATGTAAACACATGACATTTGCCATTGTAACTATGTTGAATGCATACTAAAAACACAAATTTACTTCCATACCAAGTATCCCAAAGACATGCTAATCAAGGACTGAGTAGAGAACCCCTCATCGAGAACTAAGTACACTTATACATACGTGCAATTACAATTGCCTTTGCAAACAATTGCATGTTCACCCATGCACGTTGCCTCGGGTCAAAAGCATATCACAAAATTGTATAACTTTGTTTCTTTGTTTCTATAGCCATAAAATAATAGTACTATATGTTCAACATAGTGTTAATGTCAATAAATTAGCGTGGGCGACTTGATTGTACATTTTACTATAGTAAATTGCAAATGTAGCAACTAAAATGATTAAGTGTGGGTTTACAATGTTCGTTGGAGTCCAACTCCAAGAACCATGGGGACCAAACCACCCCTTCATACATCGAGCCTTTATATTTTTTGGTGGAGAGGGAATTGTGACATATTGTATGAGCATACCTCTCATCAATCCAACTCCCAAACTTGAGCCTTATAGGTTCTCATGACATAAATATGCTTTCATTATTGTTTCATAAAGCACAATTGCAATCTTGCAAATTTACGCATATTCAAATTTTATTTTTTGAAGATGCGTAAACCCTAAACCCTAAACCCAGGGGGTGGACTCTTCATACCACCCACAAACTAACATGAGGCACTAGCATACATAATATCCCAAGTATCCCACTAACATACTTTCATCTCAAGTATCCCATTGTGCTCCGCTAAATATCATTTCTCATGTAAAACAATTACTTAATATTATGATGTTGAATGGTATTATTATGATGTTGAATGGTATTATTATGATGTTGAATGGTATTATTATGATGTTGAATGGTATCATTATGATATTATCAATTAGCGGACTTGAAACTTTGAGGCCTCTAGTCATCTAGTTTACGCCCTTCGTTATATAAATTCAGTTAGTACATATTACAGTCCAGACCTAGCCATGTCACACGCATGAATCATATAATTTGGTGCATGTTGAACAAAGGTGGTTATTACAAAATTATGATCATAAATTATATGGAACGTCATAATGACCAATATGTTAAGTAAATAATGATTCGGTTGCATAGGTAATTAGAATTTAAGCACCGATGCCTATTGAGTTATACCAATCTTATCATAATATTCTTTAGAAGCCATGATGATCGGAAAATTTGTAAAATGGTATAGTTAGGACATTTAACATTATTGGTCTTGAGATTTTTCAATCTCCATGCCGTGAGTTTATTCATGCCCATGTTATTCCTTAAGTGTAGGCCCCTCATTTATGTTGCAAGTAATTTAATCTATGACTTGATTTTAATAATTCAACTTATGACTCAATTGGATACAAATCTAGGAGATAATGTATGACATAATCTATGCCACAATTTATATAATGTGCACATGAATTTGTGGCAAGCCTACATGTAATTATCACATGGTAAGGTAGAAATACCATAACCCGTGAAATATGGTCTTACAATCACGAGATAATTTTCCAAGATAGACGAGAAGGATTCATGAAGAATGCAAGTTGTTTCATATTTTTTTGCCTGTACAAAAAATGCTACAATTTTTCAAAGTGGAAAGTTGTCAAACCCCCTACTCGTTCACTAGATTCTCCCTGCACCGAACACGGTAATCCGCATTTGCATACAGAACATCACCTAAATCAGCTACCTCATGAGTCCATTAAACTTGACTCCCATTGGCTACACTAAGTGTACACGCATTGAAGTTGCCGCCTCACCATGATCGGTTTCAGAAATGGCGCTTCACTATTATAACAGCGGTCTAGTGCACGGGTAGAGGGTGGTTAACCGCTTTGGGTATTTCTACCTTAGTGCTATGGACGGGCCACGATGATACGAAACGAGACCCAAAAGAACAAAGTACTACAATCCGCCTTGGGGCAAGAACAATATACCCCCCGTACTTCAAAGGCATGTACTAAATATCGTAAACAACGTAACACATGTAACGTTACAATGTTACCTTTGTACCTTGGTTGAGATACTTGAACTTTTCCTTGAGGCTTTTTTAAGAGATTGGAGAACTTGATTACTTGACACATTATATAAAAAAAATCAGAAGAACTTGGGTACTTGAGACTCTTAGATAAACTTTCAGAAGTACTTAACTTTTAAATGCTCAAGCAACCCGAAATGGGTTGCCATTGAATTTGCGACCCATCAGGGTAAAAATCACATATAAAAACCTACTCTAAGCATGTAGGATTTTTTTATTAGGCTGGCATTGTTGGTTTTGGGGGCGGTTCCATGTGTTGCTCAAATGCAGGAGACAAATTCAGGAGCCAATATCTTTCACATATGATGCCCAATTTGGGTGGGGTTTTTTTGGTTCTTTTTTCCCCTTAGGACAAGGTGATGGTTGTGCTCAACTTGACTAAGTTAGATGGAGCTAGAAAAAACTTAGTGCACAGGTTGCTTGCTCCATGAAAAAGGGAAATCTCCCAAAATGACCTCATGTGGCCCTTCCAACTTGAGGGTGACGGACTTCATCTAAATTTGCTCAAAAAAACCCAAATTTTTGGGAGTAGCTCATTTTTCATCCACATAACATATTTTTGACAAAGTCACCAACTTTCTAAATTTTGCGGCATGACCAAAATGGTCATGAAACGAAAAATTTCAAAGTTTTCTCTAGTTGCCCCCCTTGGATGAAGACTATGATCATATGTCAGTCTGACCTAGCAAATGTGGCCTGATTGACTTAAATATTCACTACATGAACATATGATGTTTTTGTTCACATCAGTACAGTTGGAAGGCAACATAGCCTATTTTTCTACATAACATAAATTGCCAATATGATTTCATTTGTCAACATTATTAAGTAATTTTTTTAGTGAAAATATATCTTCATTATGACATTTAGAGCAACACCATGGGGCACTTTAGATCATAGTCTTGCATTTTGAGTATGCAAGGGGAAGATATTTTTGAGCTTACTAATGACAAGTGTCATGCATTTACATTTTATAATTGAGGAGGAAGATATTTATGGCAAGACTTGTCAATTGTGTACACTTTAGTCAACTTGCAAACCATTGTGTGACATAGGCGTGCACCTCATAACAATACTGAACGTACTCATGCCAAGATATTAGTAAGCGCACTTGAACGCTAGCGAGTGCCAAAAGTTGACACCTATGATGAAGTTGTTAATCATCAATATAAGCTACTAGCATATTACGCTTTAAAACATGGTAAGTGACACCTCAACAATAGGGTGCACCTCAAGATAGAAACCCTGCTACAATCACTTTTCTTATCGGGACACCTATATTTGAGTGGTATGTGATTTTGGTTTGGCTACAAGAATAGATACCCAAAAGACAATGATGAGTTTCACCATCAGACTAGGTTCAGTAGTCAACATAATTGAGGTGGGGGATTTATATGACCATTTAATGGGCACAAAAATCTTCAATTTGACAATGAATAAGATATTCGTATGAGCTCTAAAAACTATGAGGAAAGTCGGTGACGGCTACGGTCTTGATTTGCTAGCCATGTTGTACTCTCGGGGAGATCACTGGCGAAAATCGTAGAAACAACGTGCGATAAAAAATAGGGTCCAATATATTCATTGTAGATAAATTTTGCAAAAAACGTACATATAATATAGGGTGTTTTAAAATAGTGAAATATGTTTACGTGTAAAATACCATGACATATAATGGCCTCTTTTATCTAGTCAGTACATGTAAAATATCGTGGAAACAATTATTAGGGGTGTAAGAAAAAAATGGACAACAGTTGGGCTATGAGAAAAAAAAATTGAGGTAAAGTCAAAAATATTGGTTACTTGGGGTATAAGGGGAAAAAATGTAGTATAAGTAAAATAGGGTATTTTTAAACGATTCCCCCAAAAATTATAATTAATGATAGGGTGTATTAAAATACAAGCATTTACCTTTATTTTGAAAAATACCATACCTTAAATCTTTTTTGCAAGGTAAATAGCCCCCCTATAAATAGGTCCTGAGCGCACGTGTATGCATCAATTAAAGAGGGAGTGATCTCCCCGAGGTTGTACTAATTGTGTGTGTTCATATCCTAGGACAAGTGGGCTAGTCGGAAGACGGGAGTCCCACATGCATTCATACAATCTACCCTCTATATTAAGTGTTATCTCTTGGTAGTTCACTCTAAGCTTGTAATATCAACTTCCAAGTTAATGGCACTCCTTCTCTTATATCCCAAAACCGCAAGGAATATAATCATGTTCTCAATTTAAATCTCCTTATTGTCATGTTTCCTTGGACCCATAATATATCACGGGTTTTGACATGAAAATAAACCATCAAAGAATTCAAACGACATGCTTGCACACATGACCTTGTCATCATTGTAATTACAATGTCCATTATTTTAATGTTGACTTTGAGTTTTTCCACAATGTCACATGATACACTAATTCTCTATAATTATCATGCATCCATGCTAACACTACATAACTTCTTAATTCCAATGTGCACTTTGGTTGCCACAAGCGTGACAACCACAGAGGTGACATCAATGATGAAGTTGTTGGTTATTAGTGTAGTCTAGCATATGCCTCAAAATAGGGTAAGCGACATTATTACACATGTGACACTAAATACCATAAACAATGTAGTACCTTGAGCAAGGCAATTGAAGCAACAGAAGACAACGGAACTTAAGTGACTATGTGTTGAATTCTTGAATTGAAACTTGTAGATGACCTATAATGGTTTTGTTTCATATATGTACAATTCAAAATTGGCTCAAAAGTTGTCTTTTTTTGGGGGGGGCACAAATTGAAAAAACGATTGCAAGAAGGAATCAAAATACAACCACCCCAAGAGAGCCAATGCAACTTGATGGGAAATCAAGAGGCTCAAAAGTTGTTGTTACATTCATTTTGAGTCTTTGGTCACAATTTACATTCAAAGATGTCCTGATTGCATATGAGCATGACTCGCAATTACATTAAGGTAATGAACCAACCTAATTGTGCACTAACCTTAACTCTAAACTTCTTTTTCCGCTTGAGTTTTTCTTTACTGAGTTTTCCTTTGTGATTCCACAAAGACAAAGTTATTGTGGTTGCCAGCGGAGCGAGCCGAAGGCACCAGGAGAGAGTGAGTCAATGACCCTAACCATAAGTTTAATAAAGGGGGCATTAACACTTGATTATTAGTCATATCTTGAATAAGAGATACTTATTGAAGTAGCTTCATTCTACAAATGACATTCTTCAATAGAAGAAATGAGTTTAAATGGGGGTGCAAATGTGGTCAAGCACGTGAAGGATATAAGATAGAACATTTGGTATTTTGTGCCATTATTTCTACTCCTTGTATATAGTTTTAGAATCTTTCAACCTATGTCACATAAAAGTTAGTATTTTTAGAGCCTTGGAGTGACATAAATTCATTATGTGACCTTTTTATTTATTTATAGATATTCACAATCAAAATCTTGTATGTAGTATTTTGCATGTATCATCATGTCACTTAGAATCACCACCAAGGTGTGTCAACACATCGAGGTTCTAATCAAACAAATGATGGTAAATTTTTTTTAAAGAGTACAAAAAAAATTCATCTAATACAAATAATGACATTTTTGCATTGCCCCAAGTTGGCGGATTTACCAGAGTAAAATATAAGCATCTATATAATGTGCACAATGATCAATATAACAAGTATTTGTTGATTATATGACGGTAATATTAACATTGAGATTGGACTATGTCCTCAAACTAGAAACATCATTTGAGGTTTATCAATTAACATAATTCGGAGGACTTGGGTGATCATTTAAAGAGGAAGTGAACCCTTCAATTTGGTCTTGCTATAAATTATGCATCTCAACTTTATTTATAAAATTTTGAAATGACAACCTCAATGATTCTCAATTTTTGAGCCACTCCAACAACTATGACTGTATGTGGAGTTGGAAGTGCCTACAAGAAGGCCACGTTACCTTAGATTGAGTTGCCTTAGCTACAAGTTGTTTGAAACTTGGAACTTGACAATGTTGTGAGTAACTACTTAACCCCAAAAGGACCAGGCGTCCAATTTTGGACGTTTTCGGTAGTTTTGTGTAGGCTAGAACTCAGAGATCTGCACCGATGTGAATGAAAATAATTGCAATGGATGCGCAATGGACAAAGAAATGTAGCCCAGAAAAAAATTCAAAAAAACGATAATTTGGTGTTTGTAAATGTGATGTAAATGTTCAAAATGCACTATTTGGCACTATACAACTGCCCAAAACTGTTCAAAGTATCCAATGAACTTGCGGCATGGTCGAATCTTAGGCAACCTTTATGTGGCCCCATTTTTTATTATGTAAAGGGTGCGATGTATGGGGGGAGGGGGGGCACGTACATAGAGGGGGTATATAATGACACCATAGCCATGAAAGAGGGTGGTATGGGGCATGCAATATTGAGAATGAAATATATAAATGGTTGTGGGCCACGGTACGAAAGGGTGGGATAAGAATCTCCATTGTCCACACCCTTTTTCCTTGTGTGCCCGCCATCCACAACTTCCTAAGTAGTTTAAATTGCATTTAAATTCAAGAATGACATCATAAATTTGCAAAAAAAATTGCATACCCTTATTGGTTTTTGTTGCATACATCCACCGTACGGATTTCAGTGCAGTTTTATACATGTATATTATTTAAACAATCGCAATATTTTCATTATTTTGTAGTTGTATATAAAGCAAGGCCCATATAGCCAGCAATTAGATTGAAATGACGGTTTGTCAGCACTAATAGTTGCCCAAGTCCGCGACTTTCAGTGTCGTTGCAAAATGTTGCCTAAAAAAGAATATAATAATGGCAAGACATGTTCAAAGTGGTCAGGCAATGTTCGGGCAACTCAAGAATACCATCGAACCGTCAAAAGACATATCAATCTTAATGGACGAAATTTACATAAAGGGATGGATATTTTTCCCTATCGTACTTGATAAAGCTAACAACCATTCCATAAGGTTGGAAACCATCAAATGTTTGCCACGCTCTATGCACCATCCCATACATGACAGTGGCTCGAATTTCCTTCAGATCCGTCCAAATCATGCTTGGTCCTTTAGGGGTTAAAGTAGAGATGTTTAATTTGATTGATTATCTTAATCAAACACCTATAAATTTTGAGTGATGTGTAATTAAGTATGACTCCAAGAACTGATATCAAAAAGTCACGTGTTAAAAAATGAATGAGCATTAATCGTGTGTTTCATAGCCTATGGCTAACCGGGAAAAAATAACCATTTAAGACCCTTTTACGTAAAAGCTTATGGCAAGCTGGCAAGCTATGTGGGAAGTTGGAGCCCAAGCGTTGGGGGTTTAGGGTTTAGGGGAGCTTCTGATCACGAGGGAAGCCGAGAGCAAAACTTTTGAGAAGACTTGAAGAAGTTCGATTGCGGAGCGAGGCACGCAACAACAGGGCTCACGAATTCTATCAGAGAAGAAGCGCCACTTGTTCACGTTGTCTCTCACAGTGGATTCTCCTCTCTCTTCGCCATTTTGGCACCTCCGACTGCACCTCATCCAAGTAGGTAAGCTTCTGCAACAATTCACTCATGTTATGCCTGCTTCTGGAATTGGCGAAACTGCATGCCGTGTTAGAGTTTTCATAAATGTGAGCGGACAATTTACGACGTTCCTTAGATCAAGATTGTAAGAAACGGAGAATCTCCTGTTATCTTGTATGGACACAGGGATTGCTGATGAGATCATTCCATCTGAGATTTCAGAGAGAATTCCCCTTCTACATCTTTCAGGTGCCTCGAGTGGTATAGAAAGAGGCCCTGTGAGAATTAGGGTTGAGGGTTGAATGACAGAGGGTTTAGCGATTCCTGTATAGGCTAAACTTGGTGTTCTTGATGATGGCCTCTAGTTATTACAGGTATGGAAGATGATGCAGGAATAAGACCATCTCCGAAGGCAATTTTTACATGCAGTGGAGGATTTCAGCTGCGCTAAACTCTTAGCTACCAGTTACTGGTTCCTGCCATAAATGTTGTGCTGAGTTTGTTTCTCTTAATTGTGGCCTGAGATCAGAGCTCCATGGCTTTGAAGCAATGGCATCAGCAACTTTGTGAGTCGTTGAAGGAACAACTGGAAGATGACGAAGCAGAAGAGCTCTTTCTGCAAGTGCTCATCACTAACCTAGAGCAGGCGGTTGAAGGCACCAAGCACGGGGGTTCTCGCCCAGGTCGTGCTCCGAATCTGCATAGAGAGAGAGAATTAGGGCACCAACAGATTGTGCGAGACTACTTCTCTGAACAACCTGTATATGATGACAGTTGCTTCCGCAAGCGGTACAGGATGCGCCGGAGCTTGTTTCTCAGGGTCCTCGATAAAGTGTGTGCACATGATCGGTACTTCTTGCAAAAGAGAGATGCTACGGGCGCTCTTGGCTTGAGCTCACTTCAAAAGTCGACTGCTGCACTGCGAATGCTCACATGTGGAGTTGCAAATGATGAGTATTGCAGACTGGGTGAAAGCACAGCACAAGAATGTCTGAAGCGCTTTGTGCGTGCAATTAGGGAGCTTTTTGAGAGGAGGTACTTGAGGCAGCCCACTCGCAAGGACATCTTGAAGCAGCTGGAAAACAATATGCAGAGGGGGTTTCCAGGTATGTTTGCTTCACTGGATTGTATGCACTACAGGTGGAAAAACTGGGAGGCCCAATTCCAAGACAAAGACACGAACCGCTCCATCATTTTTGAGGCCATAGCGGATCAATCGCTTTGGATTTGGCATGCCTACTTCAAGCTACCAGAGTGGAAGGACGATTTGAGCGTCCTGGACAGATCTCCTCTTGTTGCGAAGCTGCTCAAGGGTGAAGCTGCGGACATCAATTATGTACTAAATGGCAAGACGTACCCACAATACTATCTGCTCACCGATAGCACCTACCCAAGATGGCCGATATTTGTGCAGACTACAAATGAATTACATGAAATCCAGGATGAGAAAGTAGAACATTTTGCAAAGAAGCAAGAGGCGGTAATGAAGGACGTAGAGACAGCCTTAGCTGTTCTCCAGGCTCGCTTCACAGCCATTCAGAATCCATGTCGGAAATGGAGTAGAGACACAATCAAGGACATCTTTCTGGCTTGTGTCATTCTACATAATATGATTATCGAGGACGAGGCTGGTTTAAATCTAGAGTTTTTATTTGATAACAGGATTGGTACAAACCTGAGGCGAGGCCCGAGTCTCGATGCCTACAAGCAAGGTACAGAAGAGATGGAAAATACAGACACCTATTTCATATTCAGGAATGACCTGTTGGAACATTTATGGGCTGTCAAGGGCAAGAGGAAGGCACCCTCCTCTTGATTGGGGCTACAGGACAGCAAAAGATGCAAGTTGAAACCCAATCGATGTCTGCAGACAATGGACCTTATGTAAGTTAATAAAAGCCTGAGTTGAATACAACCTCACTCACTCAATTCAACCGCACTTTATTTCACTTATGTGCATTTCACAATTGCTTTTCCAGTGAGTCCTCTTATACCTAGTCTTCTATTGGTTTTCCAACTGTTGTACTCTTTGGCTGCAGCACTAGGGTTTGTCTGATGCGGAGGTTCTGGAGCTCCTCATTACTCAGCAAAAGTTAAGTATAAGGTTACTTACAAGTGGCATTCCATTCTCCAGCAATTTTAAGCAGTCCCCAACACTGAGGACCCTGACACAGGCATTGGTGCATTGGGCGATTTCTCAGAATCATTACTTGTGGAAATGCAGGCAGAGTAAGGTTATCAAGCTTTTCCTTCGGCAAATTTCAAGATCGTGCCTATCTCTATGCTCCATGCAACCATGTGCAGGAGACAAAGGCTTGAGAAGAATTCTCCTGATATAGCATGCTAAGCTTCTTTGTTCTTTATTATGCTTAGAAATAGCAAACAATGATGAACATAGGCCGTCTTTCTCTTTCCTTTTTTGTAAGAGACAATGGTCCAGTTTTTCTAGCTCTAGGTAACACCAACGGATTTCTGCTGTGGCAACTCAACATTGTGGGAATTAAAATTGAACAAATCAGTTGAATAAAATCTGCATTCCTGTGACCTCGTGATGATGATGCTCATTTTTGGCGAGTGATTCTCACTCAGGGAAGACTCTTCATGTTCATGCTTTCACCAAGATTCTGAAGTGATGGTGGTGACCTGTGTGGAAAAGATGAATGAATTTGCAGTCTCTTGCTGCCTCATGTTTCTGCTAGCATTTTTCTTTTGAAGGGTTCAAATGCATCATCAATCCCTGTTCCTCAGCATGTTGGTCCATGGGATACTAGAGTGAACTTCCATTGCAAATACACGTTCCAGCTGCTCTTTGAACTTAGCAGTAGACATCACAGGAGATAAGATGCCCAACACCTTTGCCAGCATTCAATGAGTGCTCACTTGATCCTGTAATACCATTGTTCTCCTCAGTTTTAAATGATTGAATCCTCTGATGTCGCTATTGCAAATATATATCACCTCCAAAAGCTTGATTCATGAATCATTATCCTCTAAGGTAGATGAGTCTTCTATGATTACTTTTCCGACTAGCTGCCATCTCCTAGGATATGAAACACATGATTAGCATGAGATGGATAGCAAATCTAGAGGAGGCCATAGCCACTTTCCTCATAATTTCTGGAGCTCATATGAATACCTCATTCATTATCAAAGTGAAGATTTCTCATGCTCATTAAGTGGTCATATAGGTCCCTCCAATTATGTTGACTATTGAGTCTAGCATGGTAATTATGTTTTGAGCACATAGTCCAATCCCTTTTAACCACATGTCTTGTTGGTATCATGTTCTCAAAGCCACACCTATACCACACCTATACCACACCTATACCACACCTATACCACACCAATACCACACCTATACCACACCACTCAAATAGAGATGGTCATTTAAGAGAAGTAACGAAATTAGGCATCATGAAGTGTTCACATCTCAAGGGACATCGCAATTCTCTCATCAAAACAATGAGATTTATGATTATGATGATTTTTATTTGATTTTAGCTACTGATTTTATTGTGGAAGGACTTTAATATTATTTTTGTCTTTCGAATTGCACCAATGTTATCTTTTGATGGCTCCGCACAACTTCTCATTCATGATATTTCACAAGAACCCACAAATTTATATTATTTTATGTGTCTTGGCAAATGGCCCATCATTGTCAAGTTTGACTTGGTGTCTAAGAACCTCATAACTCCAACCGTTGGTCCACATCTTAATCTAAGTTTGATTGTGTTTACATTTTCTAGGACATCTTTTACACTACAAAGGTTGAGAGTTTGAGGGCTTGAAGGAAATTAGCCTTTCCATTGGGGGGAGCCTCTTGCTCCCAAGTCGCACTTGAGCATTCAACTTGATAGTTACAAGTTTATACTAAGGTTTTGAAGGCCTAACTCCAATAAGAGCTTGAAGACTAGTTAAACTTCTATGTAATGATTTAGTATAGTGAATGGTGCAAGTGGGTCATTGAACACCATGACTTTGAAAACTCATATATAATTCGTCTTAGGTCAGAAAATGGTGATCTAAGTTGCTCTGGCATACTGAAGATTTGCAAATCACACTGGTGTCGAGAGATCAAGCAAAAGGTCGGAAAACTTCGCTAGAAGGAGGGGTCGAACCTCCGACCTTGTGGTTAACAGCCACACGCTCTAACCAACTGAGCTATTCCAGCTTCCTCGGATATTCCGAGGGTGCGTCTGCCGGGAGTCGAACCCGGGTCTATTGCTTGGAAGGCAATTATCCTAACCGTTGGACTACAAACGCGGAGATGTTTGACTAGAGGCTGTTTATTTCTATATTGTTTTTTCAAGTTGTGCTGGAAGCATGATAGAATCCTAGTGTTGCAAGAACACGATGGGTTTTATGTGCCAAAGTTGAAATGATAGAACCACATTCTCGAGATGCATTCCGAATATATGGGCCGACACAAGTAGTCAATATCAAGGCATTGCAAAGCAGCTTGCAGTGGTGACATTGCTGTATGCGAATGACTAGACCTCTGCAGGCCTTGGGGGTAGAGCACTTTCTAAAATGGCAGCATTTCAAAGGGCTTCCTGAGAACTGTCACGAAGGAGAAGTTGTGAGACACCAAAGTTTGCTGAAAAGTTAGCAGCAACATATGGCCTGGAAGTGATCAAACTGTCAAAATGCACATAATGTATAATAAGAGATGAGGACTGCAGCAAGTGTAAAGGCTCACCAATTATAAAACTGATTGATAAAAAAATTTAGAGGTGATAGCTAATTCCATACACTACGTCTGGAAGGAAACAAATTTACTCGAGAATTGCTTCGAGCAAAATCGCCAGCATGATTTAAGAATGCTGAAGATATCATTCCTGCAATGCAATCCTACAGGTAATGATTTGGATATGATTTATCTTCATTAACATTATGTATTTGTAACAGGGCACTTGTCGAAAGATGTGGCGACGGGCTGTTCCAGAAATGTTCAATTTGTCGGTGATTGGCCCGTCATTCAGATATTCAATGTGTACATATCACGGTTCTAGGACGTTTACATTCTCCCGCAACAATTTGGCGTTCTTTTTTTATCCCCTAGACCTACTTTCTACACTTGAATGGTGAAACAGTCTGTTAAAACTGACAAGAATTCAGAGGTCCAAGCAATTCCAATATCTGAAGTGGAACATGAACCAGTTGTTTGGGCGGAACATTCACGAATGGGTACAAATAAGATAAACAATAAAGGGGACAGTAGTGGATAAATTACAAGGATCATCAACGAGTGACAGGCCTTTAAGCACCTGCCATCTTCAGGAGTTCTCTGTACTTTAGTACGCCAAAGTCAGCCATCCCTGGGAGCAGGCTCCCTCCGGCTTACGCAAAGACAGAGTCTCGGTCTCAGCTCTAGGTGCCAAATAGAGGCTTACCTAAACTTTAATTATCTACCAGCTGAGTAAAACCTCTCTCCATCCTCACCCCTCCTTTGAATGAAGGAAAATATAAATCTATTGTGAATGATTTTATCTCGTACATGTTGCGCACATTCGTGAAAGAAACACGAACAACACGAAACATATTGGAGGAGCAAAACTACAGAATTTGATGCGAAATTCAAGAATTTTTCATGTTGTTATGACATATTTAGATAATTTGCTCATGATTACCTAACCAAAGCCTACTGTGGCGTGAATTATCGCCATAATAGCTCAAATACCACTTCACAAACTTCTTCAATCCTGTGTCCAAATTTGTGACAGGCTTGTAGCGTAGCTGGGTCTGGGCAGAGGAGATGTTGGCATGTGTGAAGGGGACATCACCATTGCGAGGCATCTTGATAATATCCCTCTTTGCTTTCACATTTAAATACTTCTCAAGAATATCAACCAATGTCGGCACTGTCACTGGTGAAGTGTTTCCAAGATTAAACACACGGAGCTGAGCTGGACCGTTCTTCTTTCCGCCGCTGCCAGTGCTCTTCTCAGCAGTGTCGAGTGAAGCAAGGCATCCCTTCACAATGTCGTCAATGTAAGTGAAATCACGGGCAAGGTCCTTGCCTCCACTCCCCTGGTAAACGCTGATAGGCTTTCCCTTAAGGATGTCCCTGGTGAATGAAAAGTAGGCCATGTCTGGTCTACCCCAAGGTCCATACACAGTGAAGAAACGAAGTCCGGTGATGGAAAGACCATAGATATGGTTGTATGTGTGGGCTATTTCTTCTCCTGCCTTTTTAGTTGCAGCATACAAACTCGCCGGGTTATCAGTCCTGTCACTTTCAGAAAATGGAACCTGCACACAGAACATTCCTATTAAGAGATATATCCGCTGCCACAAAAGTTCATCTAGGACAAAAGAGACACTTATCAACATAGGACAGTGCCGAGTAGCATTTGCACCAACATGAAATTAGCAAAGCCAAGAAACATAATTAGATGTACAAATGTCACAAAATTTAGTTATAAAAAAAAGCTCATGGAACACCATCAAAAACAATCCATATACCTATCACTCAATGGTATCTACAACATCCATTCACAGAACTGCGGCAATGAGTTATTTGAATATCTTCTGCTCCACATCCACAATAGACTGGAATAAAGTGGCATACCTTTGTATTCAATCCATACACAGAGCTGGATGAAGCCCATACGATAGATGGCTGAGGATTGGCGGCCTTGCAAACCTCAAAGATGTTGACCAACCCTGCTATATTACTATGAATATATGAACCAGGGTTCTGCATGGCATACCGCACACCAGCTTGCGCAGCCAAATGCATCACATGTGTGAACCCTACTAGATCAAATAGACTTTCAAGGAGTACTTTGTCATTGATGTCTCCCTCAACAACAAACACACCATGCTTTGCAAGCATGTCCTGTCTTGCCCTTTTCAAAGAAATCTCATAGTAGGTATTGAAGTTGTCAAGCCCCACAACACCATCACCTCTCTTTTTCAGGGCAAGTGAAACATGGGTTCCTACAAACCCTGCCGCGCCAGTCACCAAAACCACAAGAGCATTTTCCTCCTTGGCACCGCTAGGGAGACAGGACTGCCTAACCTGCTTCTCCCACTGGTGACTAGGTTTAAATACCTGCACTGTACTAATATAGCCATTCCCAACGCCTGAAGAACTCATCCCTAGGAATACGAAAAGGCTCAGTGTTAGTAGAAGCGCTGAGCAGCATAGAAGCCTTGCTGAGGCTGTTGAATGCCATCTTGACGCAACTCGGCCGAAGTAGTTACTTCTCTCCATTTTAACCTGAACAGCCCCACAGGAACTTCAATTGTAATCACCACAAAGGTTTCCATTTCTGAAATGCAAGCAACGTTGTGAACTGAGCATGTCACAAGCCTGCCACTACGACTGCCACATCTACCTCAGCCCCATCCACACCACCAATTCAGCCATTTAACGACAGCAATGATAGCTACACATGAGAAATAAGTTCTTAAATCTTGCGGTCTCACATCCCTCTTAGCACACGATCACTCTTAACCTCATCACTCGAAGACCTCGTGATTTGGTTAACTTGAAACAAGATTGTACGCACCTTGCCAGGTGTGGAAGGAAAGTTGTCCTGAAGGGAAGGTGACATTTTCAAAAGAGGATTTTGTAGGGATTGCGTGGGGGAGTCGTACATCGGGAGCCCCCCGCCCCGCTTTTCACAGATAGCTGGGGCCCTCCCCTCCTGGTTCACCACCCAGCAGTGAACCTCAAATCGGTCTTCCAGAATTCCTCCTTCTTATGACCTAATCCATGAACAACGGGGTAACGGTTGAATAACAGGTATTCAAAAGGACAAGTTGTACCCTACCGAAATTGAAGTAGGCAGTTCATTTACATCACTTGGTTATGGATACACATGAGTTGTTACAATGTACTCACGCCAATGTAATTACTTCGGAAGCAATGAAAGCATCAACATCGTTAGATCGTGTTCAAGGTCCACTGTGGCCATCTACTTCAGATCCAAACCCAACATCATGTGAAAGCGGCTGAATGAAAGCCACCAGAAAATAACCTAATTTTCTGCTGAAACATCCCCTACTGCCATCCAACAAAAACTGCCTGTACCTATAACGAACTTTAACAGACTTTCCAGCACAGCATCACTGCCTGCGTATGTGATTTTAATAACTTGAATTCAAATATCAAGTCACTGCGCACACAACTTTCATAGAAGATTTCCTACCGAGAATGAGATCACAGCGAGTTTTGAGACCAACCTGATCTCTTGGATTGACGGAGCGCAGGATTGCGCTCTTGAAAGAGAAATTTAAAATCAACAAGATTCATCGCAATCCATTTTGATGAAAGTAGAGTCTGCACATGGCACGCCCTGCTGTCAACAACATGCATGTGCGAAATGTAGCCACATGTACCATCCGTTTTATTGAGTCACATGAATTATGGATTCATGGCACAGACCTCCTCAACTAGGTTATAAGGTCATCTATATAATCCTGCTGGTCCTCAAATGATGAAACCACAAAATAACCGACAGTCGACTCCCACGTTTAAATCCAAAAGAACTCTTCGATGGCAACATACTCTCAATGGCAGACAAATAGCCGACACCGTAGAACGTATGGACTCAACTCATAGGTAAATGAGCACCAATCACCACTTTAAAACCACCAGAAAGAGGATATCTTACAGAAACCATGGTTGATCTAGGGAATGACAAGTGCCGAAGAATGGATCTCTTCAGAAATCAGACTAGCTGAAAGGGTTCTCCTACGGAACACTCAAAGAAGCACATCCACCACTGCATTCAAGCAACTTTGGATGCCGGCACGTCGAATAAGGACGTGCAGAATGTAGAATGTCGAAGTAGAATGCCGACTTACTGTAGGGTCACGTACATAGACCATAGCAAAAAAATGGATCACAACAAGATGCATGGCTTCCAGATCCAGAACAGGAAGGACGTGAAAGACATTTTTACCACACACGGTGAACACATGTTCGTCGCATTCCATGAAAATGCATTTAAAAACTGCTACAAACATTCTCCATCCTCGCAGATCATCACAAATCTGGCGACATCGGAGACAATGTAACTACATAAACATAAACCACCACACACTCTACCCGCCACAGCGGAATGTCCCAAAACCGAAAAACCTAGTGGCCAAAAACCAAAAATAAATTTCAATAATACTCATCCACAATCACCACCTTTGCAATAAAGCATGCTCCCAAAGCTTCCCCAGAGCTTGCACAAGAGCATGCCGCCCACAGATTCCTCCCTCCACTCAGATCTCCACTTTGCAGGAAGTCACCAATGCAACCACTCATCACACCCAAAAAATAAAAATAAAAAAACCTCCCTACCTATCCTCCTCCCCCAAAAAAATTAACCATCCCATCCAAAGAGATTCCTCCTCAAAAAAGTCCACACAAAATTCCAAACCATCTCTCCACACCACACCTCACCTCACCTCATCTCACCTCCCATCCCCCAAACCAAAAATGAGGAACAACACAAAAATAACAAAAATAAAAACAACTACAAACAGACAAACAAACACGCCCCAATAAAAATCCACCGCACACACAAGAGCGTAAGAATAGCAGAAGAGAGCTCACATACGACCACCGACAGAGACAGATTCCGCAGCTCCAAAAAGCCGGCGATGAGTCCACACTGAGTCGATCGCACCTTCCTCCCAGATCTATTCCGCTCCGTTCTCCTCTTGCTGCTCCTGGAGGCGCACCACCGCAGCTTAGCGCAGTGAGTAGTGGCGGAGAGCGCGTTTCCCTGTTGCTGATGCTGTGAGGTGATGGTGATGATGGGTGTAGATCTGTGTTCGTGTGTGTGTGGTGTGGTGTGGTGTGTTGCGGTAATGGTGACAAATAATGGTGCGCACGGAATGCGCGCTTACAGCTGGGGTAAGAGGAGAGGGGATTGGGGTAGGATGGGAATGGAATGGAATGGAGGGTGGGAAGATGGGATGACGGAAGACCTAGCCAGAATGGAGTGAGGAGGGGCAGAGAGAGCGAGCGAGGGAGGGAGGAGGGGAGAGGGAGATGGAGGGAGGCTGCTGGTGCTGGCAACGGAGCAGGCTTGCAGGAGCGAGTAAGTAGGGCGCCACCTCCCGCGTTCCCCGCCTCCGTGAATGATTGAGCCGTGGCTCCGTCGTCTTGTTAAGTAGACACCCCACTCTACTATGTTCATGTATGTTATTAAGTCATGTTTAAGCTACGGGATCATTTTAACTAACTTCTTACTAACCTCCCTTGCCTTTTGCGCCTTCCTCTCTCCCTCCTCTCGGCCCCCACTTGCCACCCCCCTCCCTCCCCCCGGCAAGTTATGTAGTGTAAGGGCCGCTTCACACTATGGCCGTCCAAGTCGAGAGGCCGTGGGATTGAGCAGCCAAACTTCATAACGTAACAGTGTTCTGTGGGACTGATGGTATCCTACCGAATATTCTCCACATTCATATTGAATGTGGGAATATTTTGCATAATATTGTCGGTCCCACAGAACATTGTTGTGGATCTGAATAATGTTATGTTTGTTGAGAGTCCAAAGAAATGGGCTGAAAATACATAGCCAATAAAATATAATAATTGGCGCCTTCGGCCGGGCATAGTGTGAAGCCTCCAAAGGCCAAGCCCAAAGTCCAGACCCAAAGGAGCATCCCATTTTATTCCTTGCCCAAAACAACCCCTCCAATCTAACAGCCAAGATCTTGTCAATGATTGAATTTTTTAATGAAAAAAAACCAATGGCCTCTCGACCATAGTTTGGGTTTCTATTCCCGTCCGACCCAAACTTCCTTCGAGAGTTCGTCGCCTCCATCAAAAAGTAAGCATTTCAAAGTGACGGCCTTTGGACTTTGGCCTTAGTGTGAAGGGTCGAGAGGCCGAACTCTTGGTTTCTTGCAGTCTGATTGGTGGAAATCGACGGCCTCTCGACCTTCGGCCATAGTGTGAAGCGCCCCTAACTTAATAGGTGAGGCCCGAGAGACAAGGCATTATCAGAAAGAGGACCCCCTAAGGGCAAGAGCCCGAGCAGGCAGGGGACCTTATTTCCAATGATGTCTTGTCTCAAGGGCCTTACTGCACATAAATGCATGGTCCTATTTTCTGGAAGCTTTCACGTCTTTGAAGGTGGCAGCAACAAGACCTTCCATGGTGAGCGGGAGTTGTGGGAAAACATAATGTCCTCTGGGAAAGCCGGAGGGAGATTACGTAAAGTGAGATGTCCTATAAAAAAAACAGAAAGAAAAATAAGACCATGTCGTATGTAATAAGTGAGGCCCGAGAGACAAGGCATTGTCAGAGATAAGGAGCACCCAAGGGTGGGAGCTTGATTGAGGCCTTACATCCTGATAATGCCTTGTCTCTCAAGCCTCACCGCACATAAAGACATGGTCACAGGGGGTTCACTCCATGTCAAGTTGAACACCACGTGCGGCCAAAGTTTGCTACCCCTATATTACATGGAATAGATAAATTTAAAAATTATGACATTTTTTCTACATATACATAACCATTGATAATATCTTTTGTATATATATTTTGAAATTTTTAGTCATCTTCATTTTTGTAGTAATTATTTTAGTTCAATTCTGTGTCATTCTAGTTAGAAACGGTATGTTTTATTAAAAAAAACAGATCATCAAATTTGATTACCATTTTTTACTATGTAATAGATACCGTGTATATCTACCCATGAAAAAAAATTGATAAAATTTTGACCCATTTTGGTGATGCAACTTACCAAAAGTAGATTTTTTTTGACCGCACGTGGTGTTGAACTTGACAATGGAGTGACCCCCCGTGGACATGGTCGTATTTTTTTGAAACCTTCTAGGCCAGCATGACCTTGTACGCGTCCTTGAAGGCGGCGGTGGCAGGACTTTCCACGCGATTCAATGGTGAGCAGGAGTTTTGAGAAAACATAATGTTCTCCAGGAAAGCCGGATGGAGATTACGTATTGTGAGGTGCCCTAGAAAAACAAAGTGAAAATAAGACCAAGAATTGACATAAAAGGTGAGGCCCTAGGGATGGGGCCTTTGTGAATAAGGGCCCATATAAGGGTGGGAGCCCAACAGTTGGCATATTTTGTAAATTTCGCCTACTATATTCAAGAGGCAATGGACGGTTTTGACGACGTTACACATGAAGCCCTGACGTCATCCCTAGCATGCATGTAAGGATCTTACTAATTCCAAATAGAATTTTGTGGTAGGGCTTTACATAAGCAAGCAAGTGTGAAGCCCCTCTTCATATTTTTGCACCTTCATGAGAAGTAAAGAAAGAGAATTATCGCAAACAAGAGTATATCTCAATCATCCAACATAAAAATCTTGAAGTAGCATATAATCTAGAGGTTTTTTTTAACGAGTGCTTAACATCAAAGTTAGCTTCAAGTTTTTCAAAGTAGTTTAGTTAAAGTTTGTTGAGATGAATCAACCATAAATCTATAGGATTTTATGTTAGATGGATGAAAAGCATGTTCGTATGCAATAATTTCCTCTCGGCATTATATGTGAGTCCGTTATAACATGTTAAAGTTCTATCGGAAGATCATTTGTAGTACTCAAAAAGGTCCTCTCACGTGGTGTTCCACAAACAAAGGTCGTCCCTCGGTGTCTACCCTTGGGAGAGCATTTGGCTTGGGCTCTATCTACCACCTTACCTCCATGTTAGTATCTACATAAGTAATATATGATTGGATTGAACTAGATTAGACTTTATCCTCTAGGGGAAGGGGAATCGATGGGGATTGTTGTCTCATCCATCCACACTACATTCATATTCCATGTATGTTTGTAGTAAGTTCGTCGTCTATTTGTTTTTGCAAAATATTGTCAAACCCCTCCCCCATTTTTTTAATTTTTTTTAATTTTTTTTGGGGGGGGGCTTTTTTACTACACCTATGTCATTCAGAATGACTTGGATAATTATTTGAAACTACATAGTGCTATAGTCATCATATAAATGTCATTTTTATCAAAGAAAATTTCTTATATATACAATCATGGATGCACTATCTAAAATAGGTTTCTCATTAAATAAAAATGATGGTCACAACAAAAAGTTATAGCACCTTGTGACTCCGAACAATAATATCACTTCCCATAGATGGTGTTGATAACCACCGCCTTGTACTCAATCATTATGCAAATTGTGTTTCTCAACAAATATATGGACATCATTGTGCTAGATTTGCAAATTATGACTTAGAACAATTTCTTAGTATCGTAGGTCAATTGCCCAAGATCTGTACACATGTAGTGATTGATCAAAACTTTAAAACATGAAAGAACCACATGTGTGAAAACGACTACCTAAGATGTTAAGTGGATAAATGTATATTTGCATCAGGAAACCACCACATTTGTATGTGCAATTAGTTTGCCCCCACGCTAATTTATCCACATTCCACACTATTTTGGATATGTATAACTACAATATAAAAATAAAATATTATTTTGTAATGTGGTTGATGTACGGATGAACAAAGAAAGTTATAATTTTTTAATTATAATTTGATCCAAGGTAAGTTGCATGGGTTAAGAGGCAACATATTTGCAAAGGCAACCTAATGGTTGGTATGTAAATAACCTTATACTCATGTTTGTATGGATGAATATTATACCACTTTAGCCAGTAAGTTAGTGAGCATAACATTATTCAAATGCATAACAATGTTATGTGGGACTGCCAATATTTTGAGGAATATTCCCCATATTAACACATGAATAGCCGAATATTCCGTGGAATATTCTCAGTCCCACATAACATTGTTATGCATCTGAATAATGTTATGAGGTTGACCTGACTAGCATGGTAATAGGCTTCTTTGATGCTCCGACCAGCCCTTCCCGCACCATTTGTTGACCCATCAATGGATATACAATAAGATTGATAACTACTCTCAAAATTGTATTTAGAGTCACATGGTAATTTATGTGACTGTGGTAACTTTTCTAATGACACTTCTTATGAATAATCTCACAAGTATTGTCACCCAACTTTATAAGTACATATGGCATCTTCTACGTTGTAACATTTTTATAATAAAAATATAGTCATGGATGATTGAGATTTGCATGAAAAGCCACTTAGTAAGTGACAATATTTGCAACATTGTAAATCTACAATGCCCATCTGTTTTTACAAAGAATGACAAATAATGTGAGGTTTACATTTAGCACTGGCGACACTACATGGGCGGTTTACAATCAATATTAGAGTTATCCGTCAAGTCCCTCAAAGAGGGACGAAACCATGGGTTTCATCTTTTTGTAATAAAGCTTTCTATTAAGAGCTCGTGAGCTTGTCATGTATTGGAGTCTATTTTGAAAGATGAGTGAAATTTTTGGGACCTCCTCTTTCCACCTCTCAAGCTTTGAGAGAAATTTAGGATCTAGAATAGGATATGCGCACGGGATCCGTTGTTCTAAATCATGTATTTGTCTACGCAAGGCTAGCTTGGCCTACCAATCCTAGTAGAACAAGCTAGAAAACCGGTTTTTAATAGTCCAATACCATTTTTTGAGTATGTTAATCTAAGCATTTGGGTGAGTTTGTGTTAATCCTCATAAGCCCATGGTTTCATCTACTTTACTTTACAAATGACTCTATTGAACAAGACAAATAGAATCATAACATTGTTCAACTGATATTAGCCATTCCATTCCAAAAATATCATTACATTGTGTGCCTTGATTTTTTCAGCATGAATTTGCAAGTGCAACGCTCTACTACAAAAATAAATAAAACAGAGTTCCAAATAGAATTTGACTTCTTCCTGGCTCCACTCAATGTAGAAACTCAGTTGAATAATGTTATGGTGACACTAAATACAATATTTACTGTAGTCCGCCTTAGTACAGTAATCTCCTGCTTAAGTACGCACTTTGAACCGGAGCCATTGGTGCGCACTTAGTTGGTAGGTGCGTATTTTACTCATATCGCCAGTGTTCCAGATTGGACTAGTCAGACAAAAAAATAATTGTTTATTACCCATCTAACTTACCCTTGAAGAATACATATTAGGGTGCTCATGAAGCCGCTGGTTTTGTTCGATCTCCTTCCCATCGAGGATTGATGTTGACGGACAAGCTTTGACAACCTCAATAGAAGAACCACCTATCGATGATGAAATCCAACCTATCGAGACATTTGTTGAATCTTAAAGTGCTACCGACTTCAAAGGCTTTGAAGCTCTACACAACAATGTCCTCGACATTGACAACCAATTGCTTTGCTACGATGTTCAAACGGAAGTTGGACAAATGTATAATGAACTGCGACAATCGTTTGAGGCGTTTTAGCAAAACGTTAACAAACTGACATTGAATGTCAAGCGTAAAAAATTCATGCATTCGTGACAAATGACTCTGCATGACATGTTCAAACAATAATATATGAACCCTAATTTTTGTCAAAAAATAAATTGCGCACTTAACTGGGATGCGTACTTAAACGGGTGCGTACTTAAGCGGGAGATTACTGTACATATACATAGGTGCCAGCTAGTGAAGGCTCAGAAATCCCAAGCCTGTCGGTTCCTAGTTGGTTTTACCCCCTTGACTTGCTTCCCTCCACTGCAATAGCCATAATGTAGCGGTCCCACTAAGTTAGCCCTTCCCCACCTGCCCCTTCCCAAGTTGCACATATCTGTAGGTTCACTTACTAAAACATATCCACGTGTAGTATTAAGGTTAGGTGTCGCCAAAGGCTCACTGCCCAACCCTAATTTAGCTCCAGCCATTGGCCTCTAAGTTAGTGACTAAGGTAGAAATACCATAACCCGTGAAAATAAGGTGATTCGCATTGAAGATATGGTCTTACAATCATGAGATAATTTTCCAAGATAGATGAGAAGGATTCATGAAGAATGCAAGTTGTTTCGTATTTTTCTGCCTTGTACAAAAAATTCTACAATTTTTCAAAGTGGAAAGTTGTCAAACTCCCTACTCGTTCATTCTCCCTACACCGAACACGGTAATCCGCATTTCCCTACAGAACATTACCTAAACCGGTTAACTCATGAGTACATTAAACTTGACTCCCATTGGCTACACTAAGTGTACACGCATTGTAGTTGCCGCCTTGCCATGATTGGTTTCAGAAATGGCACTTCACTATTATGACAGCGATCTAGTGCATGGGTAGAGGGTGGTTAACCGGTTTGGGTATTTCTACCTTAATTGAGCAATCCCTAGTTGCACAACAACGATTTGGGTGAACCAACCCATACACTCGTTCCTTGTTGGATGCCTAAACCCTTGCCTCCAAGGAACCGATGTATGGGTTGTTTCACCCGAGCCCACAACAACCCTCCCATCTTAACCCCCCCCCCTTACACTAGAGTTACGGGGAGATGGATTTTATCGCACTCGAGTGTACCTCGCATTCATCCAATGTAAAATCCCATGAAGCAATATGCAAACTGGAGGTTACTATTTGAAGTTGATTTGAGACCGGAATTAATCTAGTCCAAGTCATTTGAGATGAATAAGTCACAAACCTATAAGGGTCAACTTTTTAAGTTGTACATTCGTATGCAATAATTATCTCTCTCCAAAGGTGCTCTTAACATGTTAGATAAAGTGTGAAATATAACACAAAATAATCATGAAGGTCTTACAATAAACATGGGTTCGAAGAGTTTTTCCTCCTATTATAGGCCTCCTTGGACTTTGATCATGAGTTTGATTGTTTTCCCTTGGGGACATGTAAATTGAGCTTGGGAACTTCTTGGGAGTCATGAGGTTGGTGGGCCTTGCATGAACTCTATATCCAGAGTCACTCGTTGAAATCGAAGGGATTCCGGCTTACACACCAAAGACAAGATGCACCTCCAACACCGGATGGTGGTGATCGTTCCTAACCCTTTAACAACAACTTTGCCAACTTATAGAGGTTGTGAGCTCGATCGTTAAGAGCTTGAAGAAACAAGCATTTTTCTCATTGCTTGGAGGGAGCCTCTTATTTTAACTCTACTTTTCCATCTTGAGCTTTCATCCCAATAGCTTTAACTTTTTACCACTCTTAGGTGGCACCTTGATGGATCCTTTGCAAAACGTCCATAACAAACTTACACTCAAAAATCTTGAGCCATCTCATGTGTTTTATTTTATTTGAAGAACAAAGCATGGATTGAACAAGCTTGACAACAAGTTTATCGTCTTGCACTAGCAAAACCTCAAAACCAATTCACACATGTTTGAATAACTAAGGACATGAACAAGCATGATTGAATATTGTGTTGAGTTATTCAAAGCCATGGTGGAAATTGCTTATGAATGTCAATTTTCTAATCTCTCATTTTGTGGATCCCAAACCCAATGAACTTTCAAGCTTTATTTAGCTTGCAATAATGAATGCTCCTTTGTTTGATATCACCACACACCTCTCCCCCCTCCGGATCCTCCTTTGTTATTTCATTATGAGCATGACGTGTTTACACTTACTCTTGAAATTACTAAGAGCTTGAGGAATGGTCAAGCTCTCAATAGGGTTGAGCTTTGGATGAAAACTTGTCTAAACCAAGCATGAAACTCCCCAAAATTGCATGTATGAGTTCTCACCTCATGCTCTAGTGTGAATGGGGACTTAAGATTCTAGCGTTCATCCACAATTGAAGGTGCCTTGGGAAAGCCCCTCCATGGTCCGTAATATCTCGCCCCTTATATAGCAGCATTCTCACCCTTTATATGGATGTTTCAATACGATCCTCCTTATATGCATACTCAGTTGGGCACGAAGTTACTATTTCTTGCACCGTGGACATGTCTACAAATTCCAAGGTATGGTCCGACAAGATGATGGTGGAGAGATATCCAAATCTCAAGGAAGGGGTTGGCGGTTCGATTCTTGGCTGTGAAATCTCCTCTCTACTTGACAGAAAACTTGCCAGGTGGTCAACTGCCTCCTGTGCTTTGGCGTTGGCATGTTGGTCTTCTGTCTAATTTTTTTTTAAATCCAAATTCCAAGGCCTGCGAGAATTTCCTCAGCGAACAATTTCTTCTAAGTAACCCACCCCCTTGATCAAGTTCAATGTCGGGGAGATTGTTGGGCATAATCAGTCAAGATCCTAGTGTTTCCAAAGTCCAACTGGTTACTTGTTGACATCTTTCTCAGTTGCTTATGCCCCCTCCCCACCTGACTTTAGCTAAGCCTAAAAGTTGGTTTTAAAAACACGGCCTTCACACCATCGACATTATCTAGTGCCGAGCCTAGTTAGCAAATGATGTGGCATGATTTAAAAGTGGAGGTTTTAAGCCTCAAGCACTGACCCTCCCGTCGGTACCTAGACATGAGGCAAGAGTGTAGGACCTTCAAAGTGTCGTCTCCTGCCCTTGTGATCAGTTGCTTTTAGCCTTAGCTATGAGGGCACGAGGAGTTGCATTAACCAAAAACCGATGGTAAGATAGATGAGTAGTAAGGCATTTGGGGATGGGACAAAAACTATCCAACATGTCATTGCTTGGTAGATAAAACAATGAACATGTGTGAAAGCTACTGAACTAAAACCTACTCGACAATCTCCGGAGCAAGTTCTTGTAGGTGCATTGGGATAGCCGGACGCCTCCGCTATAACCGAGGGAGCTTTACCTGGGTTTTAGGAAAGACTTTGGTTATTTGGTAAAGTCAGGTAAGGAGGGGGCATTAATCACTTTGAGGGATATTCTCTAGATTCTTCTAAAATGATTATGGGTAATTTTCCCAAAGTCTTGAACTTCAACCAGTCATTTCTCAAGCTCAACCGGTTCATCAATAACAAGCGGTCGGTTCGCCCTGTTTATTGATTCAAGTGCACCCCACTCCACTAGGTACCCAATAAGTAGCGGGCATGCCATCTACAGAAATAGGACCTTCCAGTTGCTTTATGGCTGTTGTCTTCTCTACATGGTGTACTCTATCTAAAGCTCATCCACAAATGTACCTACGAATGTAGGTGCTTTAGGAACCCACCACCTCAATCTATAAGTTTCCTCATTGGTTTAATACCCTACGAATGCCACGTGTCATCATCTGACTGGTTGGGATTTAAAATGTTATATGCTATTTTATAATAGGGTTCGGATCCAAGCAATGGACAAAATGGAGCGGCACTTATGATTATCCCGTAAAGTCCTTCAAAGAGGGACGAGAATGTGAGTTTATTCCTTCTTTGAGAAAAATTTCTTCAAAGGTTTTTCTTTCTTGTTAGCTCGTCATGTTTCGGAGTCTATTTTGAATGTCGTGTGAGACTTTTGGGACCTCTTCTTGCCATCCCATGAACTTGAGAGGACTTTAAATTTTAAAATATGGTATGCCCGTAGGACTTGCCATCCTAAATCTTGGATTGGCTTATCCAAGGCGAGCTTGACCCACCCGTTCAAGTAGGATAAGCTATAAAGCTTATTTTTAATAGCTCGACACCACTCTTTCATTATAGTAAATGAAGCATTGATGACTTTATGCATAAGCTCTCAAACTCACATCTATCCAACTCAACAGGAGTTTGATGCCAAGAATCTACAAATAACTTTAATGTGAGGCCAAATTTTTGTCGATTCTCGGCAGTCCCCACTCCAAAACACACTCCTAGTTTGAAAAACCAATATCCAAGCTTGGATCCAATTTTAAGTCAGAAACTAAAGTCTGTTAAGGGGTGTTTTTGAATAACCCCCCCTCCTTGGTTTATAGAACCCAAACCGTAATGTAAACCCACCCTTAGGTGATCACTTTCCCGAGTCTATATACCTATTTCAATTTATGCCATGCTTTTCAAACTCAGGGTTCGTGGCGTCTACATAAACTCATCCATCATGGAGGAAGGGGCTGCAATAAAAACATGTCCCACGCAAAAAAAGTCGAGGACTTATTCAATCCAATTCATCCACTGGACTTCTTCGAGGCGTATGATGCCATTTCCAAAGTCAACTCATCTACAAATACTTGTTTTCATCTACGGTTCCTTGCGATTTCACCTTGGTAATGGCGAGTTTATGTAGTCGCCGGGAATCCCTAGCCAGCTTTTCACACAAAATACAAAGTCATTCATATCCGCTTTCATGAATGATAGGGTGTTGTGAGGGCAATGCACACACAACACATGTGATCGAATGAGGTTGCAGCGGAGTGTGTTTGTTTCAGGTGTTGGAAAATAATGCACAATTATTGTCCGCATACTATCCAAAGCTCATCCAGCGATCGAGGTGGCCAAGGCAACCCTGTACTTAAGCTGAGCTGGGTCCTCGGTCCCCTTGAAGCTTCCTTATTCGCAAATGCAGAATCTCATGGTGATGCGGATAGGTTAAGTTCGGTCAGGTGGCATCGGTCGCTACAGTGGGTATGTGAGAATATTAGTGGGTGGTTATTCTCTCAAATCTAGGGATTTTAGCTGGTAGCTAGCCGACACTTACTGGTGCGGGCCACGTTGAACAATTTATACCAGCACTAGTTACGTCCAGTAGCTCTCACTGGTCAAATTGGAGCTAAAAGTGGTCCTTGCTAGTGGGAGCCATTCGTTGGTGGTCCACACCAGTAAATGCGGGTGGGTTGTGAGTCATTTGTCCATACTATTGTTTCAAAATGGACAGTCGCACCATTGTCTAATTTCCATCTTCAAATAACGGTGCTTTGACAATTGGATGGAAATGGAGTTTGCATCTAAACAAACACATTATCTCTTTGCACCCACCTTGTAGGATATGAACCCCGCAATTCATGTGAGATGAGTAGCTTAGCAAATCCAAGTCGTGGCCGTAGCCACTTTCGTTCGGAGCGAGCATGTATGAGCACTGTATCCATGGTCAAAGTGTAGATTCTTTGAGTCATCAAATGATCATATAGGTCCTCTTGGGCTGGGGATTCGTGGCACTCACTAAGGAACATCCATCCAAGATATCGTGGATGAAGTGGCTCCAATAAAAAAAAGCCCCCCTATAGGGTTGAGGGCCGATTCATTCGAATGTGACGTCACCAGACTAATTCGGGGTCTTTGACTCTATTTCCGGAATCAAATTGCCTAAAAACACTCATTTAGATGATTCCTGCGTTTTTTTCATCCGCATGGATGATTTTACTTGAGTGCCACGAATCCCCGGCCGTTCTCTTGGTTATGTTGATAGTTGCGTCTAGAATGGATAATAGATTTTGAGCATGTAGTCCGATCTCTTCTCGGTACATGTCTTTTGGTGATTGTTCTTAGACCCACACCCAACCATTCATCAATCAAATGTAGGTGCCCACACTATCTATCATGAATGAATGTATTGCAAATCAAAAAAATCTTTTTGAAGAAGACTCCTCTATTACATGTATGAACATAACCACCTTCCATTTTCTCAAGCATTTAAGTGTTTTGATGACTAAGACCACTTGATAGCCAACGTCCATTCTCGACATCCAATTGTTGCGGTGACAAACCTACTAAGTCGGTGGTCACCTTCCATTCTCAATCATCCAAGCGTTCCGGGGTGAGTAATAACATGCTTGAAAGTTACTTTTTCCTACTTGCTATGGACAACTATGTAAGTATCGACATGTTAATTGAAGTGACATGGTTCACACGACTAACAAGAGATTATTTTCCTTCTCCACTTCACAATAAATGAAAATAAAAACCATCTCACATCAAGTTTGTTTGTAGGTCACCTTTCCGATGCCTACACTGATATGTGCAATTACGTTGCCTTCGTGAATAGGTTGCCTCTTTTACCCATGCAAAATACCTCGGACTTAAAATCATATCACAAAAACTAATAACTTGGTTTATACATCAGTGTAGCAACCACAATAATAACACGTTACACATACTCTGTTATTGTGAAACTAAATACTGAAAATAGCGTGAAACGTCGATACATTAGTGTACATTGCGCAAGAACTTCGTGATCTAGAAGGCCTCCACTGAGGTAGGTATGTATGCAAACAAACACCGTTGCTGCGACTCATATACTGGAAGAACATCTCGTGGGTTATCTTCTCCAAGTGATCTAGTCGTCTTCCAGTTGCTGCAGTGTCTGTTTGTGATGAGGAGTCTTCTTGCAAAAATTTCTCGTAGCAGCCAAAGGCCAACTGAATGATTTTGTCGCTAATTTTAGAGTGCTTGAGGATAAATTTGATAGGCGGAGTGGACTCGGTATTTCGCAGTCAGAAATAATGCAGCATTATTGTGTCTCCGAGAGTAGGTAACTCGTGTTGATGCCAGAGGATTACCCTCTTCTCGTGCTCATTGTTCTGGAGTTCGCAGGTTACAATCTCAATGTTTTGATGAGGATCGTTCTCTGGGAGCCAAGTAGCCACTCGAATTGGATCTATTGGAATTTGTAACTCTTGGAATCGAGGTTTTTGATTTTTAACTGTATAAGGAGGGGGGATAGTTCTTGAATCTTCCCCTTGAGCTCGTGAACAAACTCCAAAATGTATGTGCTTAGAAATCATTCATGGAATATCCAATGCCATTTGAAGTTGAAATTATGTCTTGTGTGCATTTGAATATTGTGCAAAAAGTTTGAAAGTCCGAAATCTTTAAACTCGTAGTGGACAGTGTTGGACAAATTTTGGACCCTAGTAAGTTTGTCGATGAGTTGTGTGTGTGTGTGATCCTTAAAGTTTGGATGTCCGACTTTAAACAAGGAGTACCACAAAAGAGTTAAACATGATGAAGGGTTAATCTTGTCTTCTATTATAGTCATAATGCATCGTAGCCTCCAAGATGGCTACCATTAAACGATCATTACAAGACAACATAATCGAATTCAGATTGTTTGTATTCTCCACTAAACAAAAGATATTCCCTTATGTGTACTCCAAGGATTGCACTTTATCTCAACATGCAACATCATTCTCCTACAAGCATTCAATTTTTGACAAAGTTTTTGCACTTCACAAGCCATTTGACACACATATACCCAAAAAAAGGGTTGCATGTCAATTGACAATATTTAAAATAAAAGACTCAGTATGTGTTGCTTCAACTCTAAGAATATGTGTATATATATATATATGGTTGCTATTTAATAATTTATTCATGTATGATCAACCAATCTCCTATTTTGGACACGAACAAACAATCTCCTATTTAACAATCTATTGTGATGTTTTTAAAACAAATCGAGGTTATTAAGTAACAAGTCAAGGGCAATTAAATTGTATGCTTGAAGTACATATTCACTTTTCTACATAGACATTCATATGAAAACACATATACTCTCGAACCCAATAAACTATGTAACTAACACATGTAGCTTGACATCATGTATGTCTTCTATGTTCAACATATATATTGTACAAACTCTTGGGTCTCAAATTTGATCAATTTTAGTTATAGTGATGTGTAGATCATCCCAATTTCTTCAAGGGTTGTGTCATATATAAATAAAATTATACCTAGTGGTGCATATTGTAGTTATGTTATAATAGAATCATTAATCTTTTGTAATTGTGTGTTTTGTAGCAACATAAAGTGGTACATATCAAAAGAAAACAAGCGACTACATACGATTATTATGTTGATGTCATTTATGAGTTTAAAGCTTCATTTCAACATTCTATTGGACCTACATGATGATGTTGCCTCATGAAGTTTATGATGATAAGGTAATTAACCCCAACATCCACTACCCTGTAAGGCTTGGTGATGTATGATAATCGAAGATTTTCATTTCCCAATCCCTAGAGATAAAAAAGATTAGTATGACATTATAATGTGCTTGAAAAGTACATATGTAAAAGTACAATATGTATGTCAGTCACTGTAAGTTTCCATCTCGTCATGAGATTGTAGAATAATAATCTTTGAGTATCACAATTGTCTTTGGTAACCATTGGCCAATGCATCTTCAAATCACAACAATTCCTTCATTAAGTGGTCAATGTTAATTTCAATACAAGACAAATTGTTTATTCTTAAATTCCAAGATTTAATCATTACTTACAATTTATGGAACTAACAACAATATCAGGGTCAAGCTATAGTCTTAGTTGCCATGCACAACCTGCAACAACAACAACCAAGGTAACACACAAGACAATAGTTGATATGGTTAGCTTGCACTTTCATACTCAAAGATCAAGTCTCTAGCCTATGTAATCATATAAAAACTCTAATTGAATCTAGGACAACTTATGCCCTAAATCTCCTTTATAATCCAAAGTTTGCCCTATTTCAAAATTACTTAAGCAATCTTAACTTCTCAAATCCACCGCTAATCAACTATTCAGAATCTTTTCTCATCACATCAGTTCATCGGGGGTTCTCTCATTAAACTAACTTGACACGCTTTACCTCTACCAACCTATAGTGTTTACTTTAACTATAATCACACACGGCTGAACAATTTAATCATTCATTTCTCACTGTCTCTCATAGGCTCAACAATAGGCTATCGTTTCACTCATAGGATGACGCTTGGCCTTTCTACTCCCTCTCTCAGGTTTTTTGCCTCTCACAGGACTTATCCCTCAACGGACTCTCTCTCTCTCTCTCTCTCTCTCGTCACTCTCGATTCACCCTCTCACAGGGAGACAATAGTTTCACTAAACTATTGGCTTCAACTAGGTTTCAGCTCTCACAGCCAATTTCTCAATGTGCCTTGGTCACTCGGGTCTCTGCTCTTCGACGACAACAACCTATAGTTCCACTCGCTTCACTCGGAGGTAATTGTTCTCTCACTTTCCCTCCTTTCTACCGCCTTCTTCGGCCAAAGGTATTACATAAGCTCTAATTCCAATTGGACTTTTGTTCAACGTTTGACTCAGTTTCTCCTCATCGACGTTCCTATCCTCTGGTATCTATCTCTAGGACTAAAGTAACTTTTCACTCAAACAATAATTTTCTTCTACAACAATTTTCATCCTATTGGTTCACCATTTCAGTTTGCTCAACTATATTCAAGAGTTCACGTTCATATAGTAGTTACACAATGTTCAATGTCTTGCAACAATAGTCTTCACTCCTGAATTCACTCGTTGGTCCCTCATACATCTCTAATTTCTCAATGCTCGCTCACTTCCTCATTGATTATTCTTCATTCTTATTCATATCCTCTTTCACTCAAGGGTTGATCAATTCTTTTTTAATCTCACATTGCTCTCCACAATTTGAACTCGCTCGATTCCACTCACAATTTAGGACTCAGTCAATTGCAATCTCAACAATAGATTATGGTTTTCTAATTTTGCACTTACGCAATCAGAAACAGAAGATAGTTCGACCACACACGGCCATTCAATACAACTCTGAGTTTAAAACAACAATGCACTTCAGTAGAATTCGGTAACCTGCAATCACTGCAGTGTTTACTCGATTTAAACATAAAATAGTTCAACTATTATCCTCGCCCGCTTTCGGTGTTGAGGGAGACAAGCCTATTAGTTTAACTATACGCTCAATAATGTTAAGAGAATGTTTGCTTTCCTCTCGGCTGCTAGCCCTTTTGGCTCGGCAGAGACGATAGTTGCTGTAACCAACTATGGGTGCCTAAGCCCACGCCTATTGTTGTAACTACCGTCCTAGCCTATAGTTCAACTATTTTCATCAAGTTGGATGAAACTCCATCCAACTCTTCCTATCTGCCCATAGTTTAACTATTTGGCCAAAAAATTAGCTCACAAGGCACATTTTGTGTTGGAATGTCCCCGCCACGACCCCATTAGAGGTAGATTCCCACCCTATTTAAATATGTATTACTAGGTAGACTCAAGTCTTTCTACCAAGTGGATCATCATGTTGATACATGTTGTTTTCTCATAGGGTTCACTGCAAGTATTTGTTATTGTAAGAAATTAGCTTCTCCGACTTTAGAACCAATTTGTTGTCAAATCCATGGCCTCCCCCCTCCCCCGTCCAAATAGCTTGATATTAGGGGTTAAAGATGTGATGTGAGACAAATTCACACTTATTTTGCCATGATCTTAGAACACAATGCATGCATGTGCGTGTGAGAGAGAGAGAGAGAGAGAGAGAGAGAGAGAGAGAGAGCTCATAGTTTTTGGCAACCACAAGTAGAACCTACCCTAAAGAGTTATTGTTGATTACCCTTAAAATCAATCTTACTTGATTGATTCATGGTCTTTGATGCCACTGTTGGGGTTAAATATGCTATGTAAAAATTCAAGCTTTGAGGGGCTCCAATATTTCTGCTTCAACTTCCATGGTTGGCCACTAACTGCAACCACTACATAGTTTCCATATCTATTAGAATAGTATATTCTAATTCCAATTAGTGGCCACATACATAACATTACTCAACTGATGAGTTGTGTTCAATCACCTTGACTTCAATTTTAATATGAAGTAGTGGGATTCTGGCCTCTAGAGTCTTTATTCTCGAATCTAATGTTGGGACCACGAACACAACTCATCAACTGAGTAATGTTATGTAACAATGGTTTGTCTATGTGATCCACACACGATTGTTGAAAAGTGACATCTAACATGGACGTAGATTCACATGAGGATAACACCGTGCTTGTTGTCAAAGCACTTAGGGCCACTTCACACATGAGCCAAGAGCCGTGACCTTGTAATGGTGAGGACCCTTGACTCTCATCCAAAGGCCTACCGTGGGTGTTGGGAAAGCCGTTTTATGTAGCCACGGGCCCTCAAGCATAGCATGAAGTGAGAATGGACCATGTTGCAGGACCATTGCATATTTTGTTGGCAGAAAAAGAGGAGAGGATTTGGTTTAATATAATATGTCTCAAACTTTATCAATTTAAGAGAATTACTTGGTGGTGTTTGTTTGTCTTGGAATCTGTTATGGAATCTATTCTAGAATCTGCCCTGCAATTTGTCTTGTTGGAAAAACATATTAAAAAGTCATGGTCTCCTGGAATTTGCGTCAGGCCCACCTCTTGGAGGTGGGCCTGACGCAAATTCCGATAGACCATGCACCCTTATCCACAACCTGCCATGTAGGACTCCATGTAGACTTTTCATCCACGAACTTTTCTTTGGGCCTTAGGGCTTCGCCTCCTAGTGTGAAGTGAACTTGGACAGTCTCCGCCTTTTTGACCAATGAGAGCTCTTACATTGCCATGGTCAGAGGCCTTCAGCCTTGTGTGAAGTGGCCCTTACTCTTTAACACCTTAATATTATGATACACTTTCCATGATATACAATCAAGACTCTATAAATGTTACAGGTCGGGAGTAGGAAAAAATAACATATATAGAATTATAACAAGTAACACTTATAGAATTCATACCGATGATTAATAACATTTATAGAAATAACACTTAAAATTTCCGAAAATGAAGAACATAATGTTTTATAAAAATAAAAAATGAAAGTACAAATGATAATACATAATTCAACTAAACTAATTGAAAGAAATAATCTATATAGTAGTAACTTGACGAGATTCTTCCAACTAAACTAACCGAAAGAAAGAGTCTATAATAGTATGATGAGAAGCTTCCAAATGATGAGATGAAACTTCCTTCTGGAGTCCTTGAATGCTCCTGATGTGTGATAGGGCATCATTTGGTCTTTGTTCAAAGTCTCTAGAGAACGCGCAACAACACTAAATCCTACAACTTCTTCTACCACGTCAACCATAACCTCATTAACATCAATTTCTTGATGTTATGAGGAATACATATCCAAGAACTCCTCATCGGTAGGTTCATAGGGGTTGTTTAAATCAAACTCCATCTCATAATTGAGGTATTCATGAGCATTCATCATGTCACCCACCTCACTATCAGATGACAACAACGTCAGTTGATGAAGTAGAGTAGCAACTTCATCAACCTCTACCAAGTGCCTAGCTTCCTCTATCTCCCTCTCAATAGAGATCGAAAGAACACCCATGTGCCTCCAATAATTTTGAAAGAATATGGGATAAATGTGATTACATGTTTAAAATGTATGCTCTCATATATTATTACCTTGATTTTCTCAAAATTAACACTTATAGAGGTGCAATTAACAAAGAAGGGAGTAGAGCATGTTATAACACTTAACACATAACACTCACTAGTCTTACCAATTGTGTTTTTGTAGGGGAGTAAAATTTTCTTAACATATATGAGATTATAACGCTTATAGGGGTAACACTTATAGAGTCTTGACTGTATGTGGTAGTTTATACAAACTCCCAAAATAAGTGTACCATTCACATTCTACTAGGTCTATGATATTCAAGCTATACTCACCACCACCCACTACAAAAAAACAAGTGTAAATATGGTCGAACATATCATTGATAAGATGCACGTGATTTGTTTTTGAATCAAGGTCGTTTATACAAAACACATACCTTGATATTTGTCTTACCATATATGAGTGTTCCGATTGAAAAAGCGTGATTCCTAAATGGGATAATTTTAGGTGAGCCCATTTTTCACACTTATACTTAAAATAGAAAAAATCACTTTGAAAAAACCTCCATATGTTTGTCTTGAGGCCGGAAAGGACCTTTTTGTACCTTTAAGCTTTTTGTTTTGGGTTTTTGAATGGGTGAGCCAGAGTTTTAATGTTTTTTAAAATTTACGTAAGTTACTCACTAGGCACATGAAGCGGCTTTATTACCAAGGGTCAACTCTAACGTCCAGAGATAGGAAACACTGGAAGCTTCAGGTGACTCCGAGTCATCAATGGCCAGGGCCTAGATACCCACCTCTTTCAGCCGGGCCTCCAGGAATCGGGGAGAACCAACCGCTAGTTACAGATGAATCGGTCGAGTTTGCAAAATTACCGATCATTTTAGAAGAATGATCAGTGATTCAACCGGTTATTTTTCAAACTCAATAAGTCAGTTCATCTGTAACTACACTAAATAGGATATTCAGTGTTTCATACACTAAATATGAACGCATACACTAAATATCAATAACCCTATGAAAGTAAGTAACATTAAATGTAAACTCAAACATGGTCCGAGACGACCCTAAACTACTGGATGATGGTGGAGAGATACCCAAATCTTAAGGAAGAGGTTGGCGGTTTGATTCTCGGACGTGAAATCTCCTCTCTACTTGACAGAAATTTGCCAGGTGGTTAACTGCCTCCTATGCTTTGGCGCTGGCTTGTCGGCTTTCTGTCTCCAACAAAAAAAAAAAAAAAACTCAAACACTAAATATCAACTATGGTAATATGTGGGAGTTACATGTTTGAATTTAGTGTTAGTAAGGATATGCAAAAAAAAAAACAATGATAAAAGGAGAATACCAACATATCTTCTAGCATATCTTCTAACGTTGATTGTCAAAAAATTGAAATTAGTGTTGAGCAGGGTAGGGTGGTAACAACATTAAATATAATCAAACACTAAATATCCTATTTAGTGTAGTAGTAAGTTCTCCACTTTCATGGCCTCCACCACTATTACGCATGTGAAGGGGGTTTAGTAAAAGCTTGACCCTCATAAACTGTAGTAAATTCATCTCTCTTGAACACTTTTGAACTAAGGGGGTTATTCACATCATGGACCATGAAGTCATCCTTTGCTCCTCTAAAATATGTGATGGGCCGTTGAACTCATCCAGAGACCACTTTGGTTTACATTAAGAAGAAGAAAAAAAATGTAAGAGTGACCATGGAACTTGAGGTCCCCAAAAGGCCTATTTTGAGGCCTACATTGTCCATTGTCATGGTCCAAAGGGTTTTGCAGTGGGACATGCAAAAGAGGTTCTGGCTACAAATGTCAAGGGACCATGGCATAGAAATGCCATTTTAATAGATTTTAATGGTTTAAAAAAGTAAAAAAAATTAGATGAACATTTCCATGGTTTCGAAGAAAGAAGGAAAGAAGAAGGGGGAGAAGGTCAAACACGAAGAAAATTCCCAAAACTGCCCTTTTTGATATATATATATATATATATATACACACACAAAAAAACCCAACACATCCAATTTTTTGGTGCATGGTCACTTCTCTTGGTCCACGTTTGGTTTACACGCTAGTCAGGGGCCCAAAGGCTTTCAAAATACATTTTTTAGAAACCGGACCATGAAAGTGTGACCGTGGAAAAATGCCCCTCTTACATAGGACAACTTTGTGGTCCATGATGTAAACAACCCCTCATTCAGGACCTCTGATGCGAATTCCCGAACAAATTGACTCAACAGAGAACACTATAAGCAATGACATATTTGACTGCATTTTTCATCTTGGGTAATTAATAGTGAAAGAGGTGGGGTTACTTCTAACTGTGGCCGTCACATGTTTATTGAAGCCTATTAATGTGAATACTTACAAAAGTGATGATTCGGAGACTCCGATTAAAGAAAAAGAGGATCGGAGTGGGAATATTCTTGTTCCTATTTAAAGTCCTGAATGTGACAGTGTGGACCCTTTCCCACCAGTACCTACTGCATGATATTTCGGTGTTTTCCCTAAACTACCGGATGATGGTGGAGAGATACTCAAATCTTAAGGAAGAGGTTGGCGGTTCGATTCCCAACTATGAAATCTCCTCTCTACTTGACAGAAAACTTGCCATGTGGTCAACTGCCTCCTGTGCTTTGGCGCTGGCCTGTCAACCTTCTGTCTCAAAAAAAAAATCGGTGTTTTAAATAGTTATGTAGTACAATCTAACCTCGTTAATACGACACTCGTTTATACAACACCCTCGATATTACGACACATTTTTGTGCGACCAAACTTTTTAGTTCAAAACTCCGTCTTTTATACGACTACGACACTCGATAATGCGACATTTAGAATCTCCGTTTTGTCATATTAAAGAGGCAGTTAATGTTAAAATTTCTTTCATCCATGTTATGTACATCTAAAATACATTCATTTTCACTTGGGAACTACTTGGGAACTTCACTTATCATTGGGAACTTAGTGCTAATCAAGTTTACTAGTGTAGAATGGACATGGTTAGGGTTAGAGTGGCCTCTTGCCTAGTATGTTGCCTTGTACTCATGATGTTGCTCCACCTACAATAAAGCTTAGCGATGCTAAACGTCATGCATCATTGTTGTCTAATTTCTTATGAGACAACTCTTTATATTTTGGTGTTAATGAAATTATTAGTTTTCAAAAGTTAGCAGGGAATTTAGAGTAGATGACAATTGCTAACTTGGGTAGGCAACACCAGAGATCTTTGGACTCGTATTTCAAGAGGTCTTGAGAATATTTGTATTTGTTTGGAGTTATAAGTTATTATTGCATACTATCTATATTGCAATAGTACGACAATTTTATGCCATTTGTCATGTTAACGAGAGTACAACACCTCGACAATACGACATTTTTTGTGTTTCCCAAAGGTGTCATACTAAAGAGGGAGAACAGCATTTCTCAAACTCAACTGGTTCACCTTGTAACAAGCGGTCGGTTCTCCCCGTTCATTGGGCCGTAAGGAAGGAAGTAGCTGCTGGTATTGATTCAAGCATGTGGATGCTGTCAGTGTTGCAAATACGTGGGTATAGTAGTATTCACCAAGTGATGATGATGACTGAGGACGATGCTCGGCAGGAGTTTCCAAAAGCTGGGACTAAGTTAGGATATAGAGACACGTCGGCCATCTTGATTCAATCAGACATGCAACACTCTCCTCTGTTCTGCAACACAACCAGAACCAGATCAGGAACAGAGCAGTGGTTGGCAAAATTAAACCTGCGGGTTCAGATTGTTCCAAAATCCAAGAGAAGAGAAGCGAAGCGAAGCATGCATGATATTCGTGCAGAGTTACGATGTAACTTATATTAGGTTTGTCCCTTCCCCTGCATCATTGTTGATCGCTGTTGCACACACGTTGAAATGTGAGATTGAATGACCAATACGTAAGTACCTAACTGTAGGTATTTGGAGAGATCGATTGCGGAGTTGCATGTACTTTATGGTTTCTGTGTATGTAGTTAATCACGATGTCAAAAAAACAAAAAAACTTTTTCATTTCTTCCATGAATCTAAAAGAGGCAAAACCACCAATCAATCCGGTGCAGCGAGGGACCGTCCTTGGAATTTTTTTAAAAATAGATTTTAATACAGCTTCCATTGGAGGTGAGAGAGATTACCCTTGCAAAGCACCTCACTGGTGCATCTAATTGTAAGGGTCGTTTTACACATGTGATCAAAGGCCAAAAGGGAGAATGATTTAGGATTTCTTGTGGTCATGGTCGGCGGTTCGAGGATCATGACCAAGAGAAATCCACGTCACTTTTAAAAGTCTTGGTCACGTAACATAATGTAAAGTGGACTTGGTCTGGGATGTAGTGTTTTTTAATGGAAATAGTAAAAACATTTAAAACGAGGTTTGTTAAAGTTCAAATTTACTAAAAAAAATTTACCAAAAATGTGCATTGTGACATGGCCGCCTTCATTTTTGTTGAGACAATCTATTCGGGATTCTCTCTACAAAATCTGGGTGTCAAGTAAACATTTCTGGACAAGTAGGACTCCATGTCACTTTCTCATCCATTCGTTGACATGGTCACTTTTATTTACGATGACTTTGTGTAAAACGAAGTGGGATTGCCGCTCGTTTCTCAACTATATAGAGACTTTAGAGACCCGTGGTCATGGTTAAAAGCCACTAGTGTAAACATGCCCTAACATATCCAACATCAAGAGTTGCTTGATTCTAACACCTTTAAGTTCTACAAATTTCACAAATTGGACTTGTGGCCAACCTTGCATGAATGGTGTCAATTCAAACGATATGACAAGTTTGCTCAATGCTCATGTCTTTATTGTGGAAAATTTTCCTTTGTCTAAATTGGAAGATGAAGCAACACAATAAGGCGTGCATGTGGCAACATTCGAGTCATCTCTTCTTCTCTCCTCCTACATCTAGCGCCCCATATGTGCCACGTGGTGGCTCCTCTAAGCATTTTCCAAGCAAACTCGTGATGTTTAATGTTGATTCTGTAACTACAAATACGACGGACAATGGGGCGATACCAATGGTAATTTTCTTCTAAGAGATGTGCTCTTGGGCATCTATGACATTGATGTTCTTAGAATTCATTAATAAATAGGGCAATCCTATTATGCATTAGTTTAAATATTTGAAGCTCTTAAGAATAAATTTGACAATGACTACATTGATTATGGTAAATATTGTGGGTCACGCTCATAACAAAATATCCACACTAAGAACATTGGGGACAATGTTGTAAGGCAAAGGCCTAAGGACCCAAAGAAATCATCATGGATGAATAGTGTACATGGATCCCTACATTGCACACTATAATTAATGCTTCGTGGTGTGCCGGAATTTGTGTCAGGCCCACCTCCAAGAGGTAGGCCTAGCACAAATTCCGGCACACCGTGTCAGTGGTACGACTTTTGGATGAGAATCAAGGCCCCCCCCCCAACACACACACACAATTACATGATCATGGCCTTTGGCTTGTGTGTGAACTGGCCCTAAGCTTGAGGGTTCATCAATTGCAATGGCAATTTAATATTTCTAGGAGCCAATGGCAATTTAATTCATTGCTGCAACCCTTACTTTTGCGTTAGACCCATCTTTTATTTATGGACCTAAGGCAATATCCCGGTAGACCATGAAACATTATCCATGTACCGCCATGTAGGACACCAAGTTAACTTTGGTCCCTCACGCATGCAAGACCTCCTATCCCCTAGCCATGTTGGATGGAGTGAAACTTCAAAGATTAGTTGCTATTCATGTTGATTTTTTTAAATTTTTTTTTCTGTCCATTCTTGAACTTAGGAAGTGAGTTTACACTCTATGGGTTCACATTCTTAGTAGCTTATAATTTATACATTATCCATACCTAGAAGGTTAAGAACGGTGATTGGTTGTAGATTTAAGTATAACTAGCGTTGCATGCCATTCTCATGACAATGGTGTATATTGTGGGCCAAACTATAGAGTTGCAAACAAGTATATGATACATATGATTGCACTATTTACCATTATCAAATGCACTTACTTTATGAGTTGTTCAAAGTTCCAACACTTACAGTCTAAACCTTCTACACCTATTATTGTGGCCCACTATAATTTTGTCATATAACTATAATTTTTGTCAATGTGTCTTTTCTTAACCCACAACAAGTTTGAGCTCATATTATTATAGGCTCAAAACTAAGAGTATGGAATCAATATTTTAACACAAACATGAACTATTGTGGGTTGGAAAATAAAAGACAATAATTTACCAAAATATCAATATTTTGTTAATATTTATCATTATATACTTGAATTTTAGTATATCATTAATCTACAAGCCACCCTAATTTTCAACCCTCACATAAATTATAGCAAGAAACGTTAATTCTACCCACTATGACTTTCGTCCCATAGTAATAGGTGTAAAAGGTGTAGTGTGTAAGATACTTTGTTTTATCCTTTTATTTGATTTTTCTCCCTATCAATGACATGCACTAAATGTTGTGGTTACTCTGGATTATTATATTCCATTGATGACCTAAAGTCCGAAAGTGTGACAGATGCCCAAATCACACAAACATTAAAATTCAGATATGCACAATACATGGGCAATCACATGAAAAATATCTTCTGGCCCCTCACACACCCAAACTCCAACTGTACACTATGCCATAACAATGACAGAGACACATGGCCCCACCTGTTATCAACATGCGAACACCCATACCTAAAAGGCCTAAGAATTGCAAGACACAACAAAGCGGTCCACCTTATCGCCCAAACACTACAAGCCAACAAAAATACACGATTCTACACGTTAACCAACGCAGGAAAAACCAACAATATATCACCTGAACAAACAGTACCAGAATGGCTCCTTAAATGCACATGCCCACAGACAACCTGCCAATGTCAAGCCAAACTAAGACCAGATATCCTATGCATACTTGGAGCCCCAAACCAAACCATATCACCATCCCACACTCACACAGTCCAGTTTATAGAATTCACCTACTGCCATGACAGATTCCCCGAGCAAGCCCTCTCACATAAACACAATAAATATGACCCACTAATCAATACCATACAAAACAATGGATGGAAAACCAACCCCCTCATCACCATCACGGCAGGAGTAAGAGGAGCCATACACGAACACTCCATAAACAAACTAATCAACCTCAAGATCCCAAAACGCAACATCAAGACCCTCATAAGAAATATACACCAGAACGCCATCAAACATCTCACCTTACCTTGTCCTAAACAAAAGAAAACTAGACAACAAACAAAATCATGTCCCACCTCCATAAAACCCTAGGCTTTACTAATGCACTACTAAAGCCCACCTCCCAAGAGGCATAACACCCCATGTTGCATCATGAACGCTTGTGATCAGCATGTGGTAAACGGGCTCACATTCATGCCGGTATTTTATACGGGCGTTATTTTTTATTTTTTTTTATTTTGTTTTGTTTAGTTTTGCATTGTGTGGAGTTATTAATATAGTGATCATGATAGTATGTAAAATTGCGGAAATGGATATGGAGGTTGGGGTGTGTGGGGGGGGGGAGAGGCAAAGTTTGTGCATTGGGGATTTGAGCATGTGCATGATAGGAGCTGTGGTGGGGGGTGTGTTTTAAAGGGGGTGTCATTTTATATATATGCATTGATGAGGGAATAGTAACACAACTCAGGGTGGGAAAGGAGAGTATGTCGTTTTTGTGTGTTGCATTGTTGTGTGGAACTATGTGGAGTTATGGACACTCCTTAAAAAATTGAGTAGTTGAATCATGTTTGCCTCATGCATCCTTGATCTTGGCCTGCATTTTTAGGGTGGGCATTGTACTTCCAAAGATTGAAGTGCAGGTTGAGGATCTTAACATTGAAGTGGATGTGTACATTGGAAGCAGAGCGCGACCAACTTCAACCAGTTATTTCTCAAAGTCAACCGGTTCATCTGTAACAAGTGTTCAGACAGAAACGCAACCAGATTGAAGTGGGTTTTAGAAACAAAGTAGGTGAAGAAGACTCTGGAATTCTGATATCCACTATCATATTCCCTGGATTCACCGCTCGCATTCTACCATACCATTGCATGAGAGTATCATAGAGCGATCTGTGGAAATTGGGAGGCATCTTGGAATCTCTTTGTACTAGAGAAGCTGCAGGGTAGTGCCGATTCGGCAGTATGGTGAGGTCACTGGCGAGCCCGTAGGGCGAGCCAGCTGGCCGAACCATACTGCCGAATCGGCACTACCCTGCAGCTTCTCTGGCGTTAAAGGACCGTATGTCAAATTCGGACATACGGTCGAGACCGTATCTCTACGGAAACCATATACCTCCTCCGAACTTTCATCGACGTCACCGTGAAGCAGTTTTACTTCCATTTCAATTTCTTTTTGCTTGTTTTGTGCCGATTGACAGCAATGACGTCAATTGATCGTGTTCCGTTGAAGGATGTGTCCAATTCCTTGGCAATTACACCTGTGATTTCGGCGTTGGATGCGGGGGACAGCGGTGCATCGCCAAGTACATCTCTAATTTTGGAGTCAGAGAGTGTGAACAACGGTTTACTTCGCAAACCAACGGAGGAGCTTCCAACAACAGAAACTATTGTTTCTAAGCCTGTTTCACATGATCCGTGTGGTTTCTGGCGCATTTCTGGTGATCTTGACGGTGTTAGAGAGATTGATCCTGGCGAGGATCCTGCTTGGCTCATTGACGGGGAAGATTATCTTGAAGTCGCTGATATCTTAGGAGGCGAGGCAGACGTTTTTGAGATTTCTGAGTCTGCAGCTGATGCGAATCTGGTCGATGTTCCTGAGCCAACTTCTGATGCCGCTTTGGAGTATCTTCGAAAAGGTTTTAGGCAACTTGAAAAGGAGGAGGTTAATATAGTTGCCAAGGGCGGTCACAGGAAGTCTGCGTATCTCGACAATTGGGCTCGTAATCGATTCAATGACTGGCGGATCATTTCTGGCATTACCAGCCAAGATACTATTGAAGACATGTTCGAGAATTCATGCGCCTTACTGAACGAACAACTGTCAACATTTTTTCTTCAAGTCCAACGTAGAGATGGGAAGCTCTACCCTGGTGAAACGCTTGTCGGACTACTGCGGGCGATTGGCCGAATCATCCGAGCCAGATGTTGCCAGAGAAGTGTGGAGACTTCCAAACCTGAGGAGGAGTTTTACATTTTGGAGGATCCTCGGTTCATGAAAGCATGTGTTGCATGCACTACATCAGCACGACATTCTGGAATGGCCGGTGTAGGACGTAAGCGGAGGGTTACTGCAGCGCTCACTCCTGAGCAAGATGCTGCGATCTTGGCCCAGGCTTTTATGTCCAAATCGGACAGGCGTGGTTGTCAACTCCAACTAGCCTTCTATGTTAGTGTGAATTTTTGTGTGAGAGCTCAACAAGAATTGTATAATCTGTGTGATATCGACTTTGAGTTTTTTGAAGATCGCTTTGGCAGATTCGTTCGGTTTGACGAGAGATCATCTAAGAACCATAAGATTGATCTAAAGCATTGTCAGCCTGAGAAACTTCGGCATCCAGTTACGTGCTACCTGCCAGATGTGGTTCTTACTTTTGATACGTACTTTGCGCACCTCCCTAAGTGGCTTCCTAATGAACCAGGGCCTCATCCGTTGTTCCTGCGACCAATAGATGGCATCCTACGTGATCCTGGGGTTGTAAGTAGTTCAATTCCATGTTTCTGGCTTTTTGTTTTAAGATCCAGTTCGGTGGTTTGGTAGATCCAGTTCGCTAGGATTTTTTCTCTTCCTAACCGGTAGGTGATTTGGTATATGAATCGGTCGTTTTCCTTTATGCGCTGATTTTACTCCTTGGCTGTGTTTGAAGTGGTACTCCAAATCTCGAGTTGGAATAAAAAGCATTTCAAAGTGGCTCAAGCAGATGGTGCAAGACATTCCGGGTTGTGATGTTGGATGCTTCTCCAATAAGACTGCTCGAGTTACCACTGTTAGCCGCTTGAATGCTATGGGAGTGCCAGCCGAAATAGGAATGAAGCTTACTGGTCACAATTCTCGAGAAGGTTATATGCGTTACAATACAGACGAAGATGGAATAGAAATGCGTGCTCTCCAGAATATAGCCAGTGCGGTGTCTGGCACCGGTGGTGATATCTCTTGGCATCAAGCTCTCAATTATGAGCGGCGAAGATTTTACGAATCTCATAATAAGCAACCCCAGTCGATTCTGCCTTCACCATCGGTTTCTTCTTCGATCTGTGATGTTAGAGATGGATCCGAAATTGTTAACGCCCAGGATCGTGCAATGATTGCTCAACTTGTTCCTGCACCTGATGTGAACTGCAAGCGGATGATTGAGGAGGACGATTGGTGGTCTAATTCCGATGTTCAGCAAGAGATTGAAGCTCTGATTACTTCCAAGAAGCAGGCAGTTGAAATTTCCCGTGTTAACAACATCGGTAATGTTAGCAACGTATTCCATGGGAATATCAGTAATTGTACCATTCAGCTGAGTATTCCAGATGCAGCGTCAGCATCAGCGCTTTTTAACTCTTTGAAGAACCAGTAATAACGATTCGAAGCAGTGATTGACTAAGTGAGATCGATTGCGTGAAAAAACATTGATAGATTTAGTGAGAACGATTCAAAACTGTGATAGATTTAGTAAGAACGATTCCAAACTGTGAATGATTCGAAGCAGCCGAGGTTTTTACATGCAGCCTTGAGTTCAGTAATTGTGGATTGAGAAGCCTCTTTGAGTTCAGTAATTGTGATCGCATGATTGGATGGTGGATGCTTTCATTGTTAGAGGTTTTGGTTTTGATTGATGATTGATGACACGAGATGGATACTAAGTGAACGTTGAATGAACCAATCTTGCTGCCAAGAACCGATTTGCAAGACGGTACACTCTGTTTTTTAATCACTCACTTATATTTGATGTTGTGTAAACGTGAGTTCTGAGTATACTGGACATTTCTTCACCATCAGTGTAACACACAACAAGAATTGAGTGAACATTAGTCATAAGGAAACCACAATTAATATCAACAATCAAAGGAAAAGCCTACAGTCAGTACATTTCCATCGGGTACGTAGTACTGTCTCATGCGCGGGAAGCTCGTCAAATTCAAATGGCATTTATATACGATATACGGAATACGGTTTACAAAATACGATCACCGAATCGGCAGGCCTGGCCGATTATGACTGGCAGAATCGGCAGTCCACCTCAGCTGCCGATTCTACCCAAAAAAAGGGCTCAAAAATTGGCCGAATTGGACATATGGTCCTTTAACGTTCAGTGTTTGTCATCTACCAGTATGAGTCACCCTGATGGTATGTTCTTCTCATTATTGAAGACTTTCTTGAATTTTGCAGTCAGTTTCTCCCACTTAACCTTGCATTGTTGTGCACTCCTTCCTCCCAAAGCATATCTCCAATGAGGGTCCATCTATCTACTCCCATCCGCATTGCCTCATAACCCACCATTAGATTGGCGGTCATGATCTCAACACTTGGCATCTTGCAAAATGATGCACTCATGAAAACTCCAGTTGGTTTGTGCATAAACCCTTATTATATGATTGTATATGTAATATAGGCTTATTTATTTCATGATTTAAATTATGTATATGCAACAGAGGCGTTTATTACATTCAATGAAAAAGCTTAGTATAAATAAACAAATCCATTTTTTCTAGCCTACCACTAGTACGTTATCATGGTGAGAGGGTTTTGCTATGGGAAAACACGGGGTTCCTAGCTGCAACTAGTCTACGCCCAGGGTATGGGAGAAATCATAATGCATATGGTTGCTTATGCCATTTGAAAATGCCAAATTTATATGCATAATGTAAAAAAACCAAGCCGTGAATCCTTCAAAGTTATTGTTAGCATTCAAAGGAGTGTTACAGGTGCATTACTAATTCAAATTATATGAACAATAACTTTTTGGAAAGCCAAAAACATGATTCAAGCACTCCTAAAATCCGAGAACAAACAAAAAATGTTACATTATCACATGCGTTCAAAGTACCTACTTTTGGTTTACTTTAAATCCCATAAGTTTTTCATAACAACCCCAAATGGAGTAGTCTACACATCATTGTAATCACTAAAACAAAATAAACATGCTCACAAAACTTCATTAAAATCCATGCTATGCAAAATATGGTTCCTCCTCAAAATTCCATACTAAAACTCTCATCGTTTCCAAATTGGAGAGAGTCTCTTAAAGAGGAGAAGACCACCTTCCTTATTCTAGTCGCACGGGGAACATATCCGCCCATGATGGACCTAATGGGTATCCGCATAATCATTGGGTGATCCACATTATTTCTCCTTAATCAAATCTATCTATATTTTTTAAACACAAAACCACAAAAGTCAACAAAGGTGAAACAACCTTCACATTTCCTTTCAACAACAACTAATTTTGAAATCAAATCAAAACTAACTCCAATGATATAAGGTCTTCAAAGTCAACAAAGATCGTGAAAATAATCACGATTTTCCCAATTTTTCTCTATTACTTTGTTCACTATAAAAGTCAATGAAAACTAATCAAAATAACAATGTTATATATTTTTTACATTATGTAAAAGTTTGCTTCATGACAACGTATACACTTGTTTTTCTTCATAAATTTCTTGTATATTGGGGGGTTTATTTCATAGTGACCGGAGCTCATCCGTCGTCATTTGGAATTCTAATGAAGATGTCACCCCCATGATACATCATCACATATGAAAATAACATACAACATTAATTGCACTTGAATCTTCAAGCACTCATTGTATTCTCATTTTCTCACATGTAGTTGTTGGTAAGCTATAAATTGAAAGCAATTGAAAATACGATTTCAAAAAGCATAAGCTTACTTCTTGAGTCAAAATATTAAGAGAGAAAACATTAAAAATTGACATGCATGTGTTTCCTGAAGGTATATGCAATTGATCTATGAATGGTCATTACAGCCAATTGGCTTAGAGTTAGAAGGTGACCTTGGCGTGGTTAGAAAGAAGACAAGAAGCTCTACAAGATAGATTGTTAGTTTGCAAAATTCAAGTAAATTATAAAAGGAAATTTCATCATTTGTTTCTTGGACCTCTAATTGGTTAATAGTATGCAGACTTTTGACCAACACATTGAATATTAATTATAGGACAAAAGTAAAACAAATAAAATAATCACCCACATTAATTTTCTTGGAAAACAATTATTGTGGCCCACGCTAATTTTCTACTATAAATTTAGCTTGGGTTGAAAATTATTGTGGACCACATTAATTCTGATTATGAAAATTAGCATGGGCTCTAGAAAATAAATGTAGCCCACAATAATAGGACTATTTAGTTTAGTGACTAAAGGAGCTACAACTGATGAGGAGTTCAATGTGATGGACAAAAATAAGTTAAAAGGACGCGGATTTGAGTTCCTTGAAAATGGTATTGGTTGTACTTAGGTTTTTGTCTACCAATTACCATAAATAAGTCGACTTATGTTGTATATATGAGTTGGGAGATAATCTTGCCTTTGAAAATTATTGTAACTTCATTGCTTCAAAAGAAATGATGATTTTTAAAAATATATATATTTTTTGGACGTCATGATATGAATTCTAGGCGTGTTAAAAATCGCTTCATTATCACACATGCACCACACTTATGTGAAATTGCTTAAGTCATCGGAAATGCGTCTGTCTACCTTAGGTTATTCCTGGTGCATCTTTAACATGGGGAACTCAAACTTCCACATTTGCTTGGAGTCGGGTACTTAGGGCCACTTCACACATGAGCCAAGAGCCGTGACCTTGTAATGGTGAGGACCCTTGACTCTCATCCAAAGGCCGTACCATGGGTGTTGGGAAAGCCGTTTTATGTAGTCAGGGGCCCTCAAGCATAGTGTGAAGTGACAATGGACCATGTTGTGGGACCATTGCATATTTTGTTGGCGGAAAAAGAGGGGAGGATTTGGTTTAATATAATATGTCTCAAAAAAATTCAATTCAAGAGAATTACTTGGTGGTGTTTGTCTGTCTTGGAATCTATTATGGAATCTTCCTTGAAATCTGTCCTGCTGGAAAAAATATTAAAAAAGCCATGGTCTCCCGGAATTTTCGTTAGGCCCACCTCTTGGAGGTGGGTCTGACGCAAATTCCGGTAGACCATGCTCCATTATCCACAACCTGCCATGTAGGACTCCATGTAGACTTTTCATCCACGAACTTTTCTTTGGGCCTTTAGGCCTTCACCTCCTAGTGTGAAGTGAACTTGGACGGTCTCCGCCTTTTCGACCAATGAGAGCTCTTACATCGCCATGGTCAGGGGCCTTCAGCCTTGTGTGTGAAGTGGCCCTTAAGCAACACATGAATGCCACGTGACAAACTTTCAAGAAATTCAGTTATTTATTGCAAGCCTCGGAACTTAGCAATGAATGCAAGTCCAGCCCGATTATAGTACTCGAAGAATGTAATTAGTGAGGAAACCTTCAAGCTAAATCACAAATATAGGTGTTCCTAAAGTGGTAAAGTGAACTCAGCGTGACCCCTAAATGCAGTTGCTCTTATTAGGCTCACCTTGTCTATTTAGGCCATATGGTGTGTGCAGCCTGCTATTTCGGCACGTGCCGCTCAAGGAGTGGATGAAACCGTATGGAAAAAGGATGAATGTAGTCCTGATAAGAGTCTACATTGGATGACAATCATGAATAGTTATATGAAGCTGGCAATGGACACTGGACTTATTAGGTACTTCTCACTCCATTCATTTATCACCTTTTGGGAGTTATCAAAGTTTGGGCTTAATCTTAGATGCTAGCATAACATTATTCAGATCCATAACAATGTTATGTGGGATTGAAAATATCCCATACAATATTCCCTACATTATGACTGAATGTGGGGAATATTTTGTGGAATATTGTCAGTCCCACAGAACATTGTTATGGATCTAACTAATGTTATGGGTTAAGATTAACACTGAGATAGTGTCTCCACACACTAAGATCAACACTGCACTATACCATTTGTGGAACATTAGAAATATGTGTTTTTGTTTATATTGGGAGTCCTATTAATTAAGGGGTCCTCGAGGCTCGAGGAACCATCAAAGAAGACACCACCATAGAAAGACACATCAACATACACATGCAAAAACATATTTTTTTTTCAAAAAATAAACATTTACAACCCGAAAAGCCTCCTCTAAATGATCATGCTTGGTTTTGACTTTGCTATTAAAAAAAAGCAATTGTCCCTCTCCATTCACCACAATATTGCGGCATTGATCACATGCAATCCCCAATTGAGCATTGCAAAACTACAATGTTTAGCCTTCTACCATATGTGACTTTGATGCAACAAGTGTGGGGATCTTATAAACCCTACCATAGAACTTAAAGATGCATTGAAAGCCTCCTCAACACCAAGTTCCCATAACCAAACGCCAAACACAAGTTTTAGGCTTGTGACACTCGACAAAAGCATGTATATTAGGGCAATAGTGAAGTATCTTACACCTCATATTGCACTCTTTGTAGCAAAATGAAAGTGCAATGGGTTCACAATTGTAATGAGAATGTTTATTGAATTTGTGGGCAATGTGTAATGCATTTGAAATCTTTGTGTCACGTCTCTTTATCAAACCCCGAAATGCATGATGTCTCCATGTTATTAACAATAGCATGCCTTCTTAGGAAGGTGTAATTGAAGATTCTTACACCTTACATGACACTCTTTGTAGCAAATTGGAAGTGCAATGTGTTCACAATCGGAGTGAAAAATGAATGGGTGAACTAACTGCTAATTACACTTGAACCAATCGAGTTTGGGTATTAACTGGTTGATGTTCAACACTTCAACGATCAATGTAGACAAATATGTGGAGTATACTTGAAATACATATAGAAAAACCGAAAGATCACAACATTCAAGCGGTTGGATTTGGTTCACCTTCACTAACACATGAACTCGCAATTGCTAACCCCTTCGAACCTCACATGCACAATAAAATAATGGTAGCGATAATGAATATCCTTGCAACAAAGTGTGGGAGTCGGAGTGTCCTTCGCCTCAACACTACCACCTTCCAATCTCATAAATCACCTCTCCTCAACACATGTACCCATAACACGGCGAAAAACAACCATAAATACACCCCCCCTCTCAACCAATGAGATCTTTGCTTCGTCTAGGGAAGCCATGCTGCCTTTTACTGCCAACCGTCCTCAAAACACACTACTCATTGGTATTTAGTGTCACTTACCCTATTTTGAGGAGTGTGCTAGGTTACACTAATGATCAATAACTTTACTATTAGTGTCACCTCATGCCACTTGACGTTCAAGTGCATTTACTAATATCTTGGCATGAGTATGTTCAATAGTGTTATGAGGTGTATGCCTATATTATCCAATGGTCTAAAAAGTGACTAAATTGTACACAAATGACACTTGACATTAGTATGCTCAAGAATATCTTACACTTGCATATTAAAACACGAAAACATCATCTCAAGTATCCCAATGTGCTACGTTGAATGTCATAATGTAAATACTTTCCAAGGTGTCCCTTAGCCATGAAAGCTAGCAGTTTGCCATCCTTGGCTAGCATCCACAAAAATAACTGACCAGGATCTAATCTTCTATATTTCCATCCATCCATCCATCCACCTTCCCATCTGTTCATTCATCCCAGCCAAAGCCTATCCCAGCTCCTTAGGGATCCATGGCGGAACTTTGGTCTAGAAGTTTTATAACTTACTAACTTATGCACCCGAAGCTTAACAAGTAACTTCCTCAAGAGAGCACATCCTTCATAAGGGGCAGTTAATATTGGTTAGAATACCACTTTAAGCATCTCACTCCTAACATTGGAATTTGGCTTTATCTGCAAGGCATGCAACATTGACAATCAAGGCCACTTCACACACGAGACTGAGAGCCCATGACCATTACACTTCAAGCACTCTCATTGGTGGAAAAGGCGGAGCCGGTCCAAGTTCACTTCACACTACGCTTGAGGGACTCGGGGAGATCACTCCATTGTAAAGTTGAACAACCACGTGCGATCATTTTACATGTAAAAAATGTAAAAAATATATCACCAAAATGGGTCTCAATTTTATCAATTTGTTTTCATGAGTAGATATACATGGTACCTGTTACATAGTAAAAAATAGTGACTAAATTTGATGATTTGTTTTTTAATAAAACATACCGTTTCTAACTAGAATGACGCAAAATTAAACTAAAAAAATTGCTACAAAAATGAAGATGACTAAAAATTTCAAAAAAATATACAAAAGATACCATCAATGGTTGTGTATATGTAGAAAAAATATCATAAAATTTTAAATTATTTATGGCATGTAATATAGGGGTAGCAAACTTTGTTCGCACGTGGTGTTCAACTGGACAATGGAGTGATCTCCCTGAGTTGAGGGACCAATGGAGTATGTGAATGCAAGATGGATGTAAAGTCTACATGGATTCCTACATGGCATCCAATGGATCATGTTTCATGGTCACTTGAACTATTTTCAAAAACCAGCTTTTGGAGGTAGGCCTAACACCAAAACCGGGAGACCATGGCACTCTGAATGTTCACAACCGTTATAACCTCACACATGATGACCTGCATCATGTGTGAGGACCCGCATGAATAGAAATTCATTGAAATAGCATTTGTTTGAGGGCCCGGTCACATATGACTTCGCACTACACTTGAGGATCCGTGACCACACTACACGACTTTGGAGGTGTCTTGGGACGGCTGTTGGACACTTTCTTTGGGGCTCTCACGATTTCATGGTCACGGCTTTTGGCTCGTGTGTGAAGTGGCCCTTAGTTCATACTTAGGGGTTGTTTACATCATGGACCATGAAGTTGTCCCATGTCAGATGGCATTTTTCCCATGGTCACACTTCCATGGTCCAATTTCTAAAAATGCATTTTAAAGCCTTTGGGCCCCTGACTAGGTGTAATTGAATGTGGGCAAATAGAAGTGACCATGCACCAAAACGCGGATGTGCTAGTTTTTTAAACATATGTTCAAAAAGGGCAGTTTTGGGTATTTTCTTCATGCTTAACCTTCCCCACCCCCACCCCTTCTTCTTCCCTTATTTCCTTGTAACTGTGGAAACGTTTGGCTTATTAAAAAAATGAAAATTTCTCTGCCATGGTCCCTGAACATTTGCAACGAGAGAACCTCTTTTACCTCTCCCACCGCAAAACCCATTGGACCATGACAACATATAATGTAGGCCTAAAAATAGGCATTTGGGGGGACCTCAAGTTTCATGGCCACTCTTACATTTTTGTCTTGATGCAAACCAAGGTGGTCCCGGGACGAGTGTAACGGCCGATCGCATATTTTAGAGGAGCAAGGAACAACTTCATGGTCCATGATGTAAACCGCCCTTTAACAAAAGTCATTGTAGTGTCTCGTGTTCATGGGTAAATGCTATGTGTGCTTGAATGCAAGATTCCAACCATGGCCCTATTATTAAAGACCGAGGATGGACCTTGACAGCTCCAAGCTCCGAAACCAGCCCTCCCCTCTCCCCACACCTTGTATTGCTACACTCCAAGGTACAAAAGCTTTGTGAGCAAACAAGCAAAGGGACAAATATACGTACAAGAATGTTCACCCAAAGGACGCCCAAGGGACACCTAAAGGACTTCTAAGCATTGATGCAGGTGTGCGGCAAAAGAAGGGTTGAAGCAAAAGGATAATAATTCACACACACATAGTTTATTCCTTTGGCGGCATGATAAATTGAAACAAATGGGATACTTTTATAAAGATCAAAGTTGCCATCCTTTCCTTGAATGTGGGACCTCTATATAAGCTTAACATACTTACAATTCTCACGCATGCATGCATGCGGCGGGGGAATTGCATCGCGACATGTGTACTTGGGCAACATATCATTAGGTTTCCATCACCTAAACTCGGAAAGCCATAACATTGTTAAACTCCTCTTCCTCAATGCTCAATTAAAAGGTCCCTTTAAGCTCTGCACTCACTTCTCGTAGGTTTCGAAACTAATGAAAATTCCAAAAGGATGCGCATCCGGAAGTCACTACTGTAATCAAAGATCTACCCACAAGCAACAGAATGAGTCCATTTAAGGTCAGTCCATTTAATGCTTGGTGAGATCTTGCCTTCTGGGGTTGAGGGAAACTTTAGCGGATTTTTGGTTGGAGCAATAGCCCATATTTGTACCCATTGACGGAGCTAGACTCCAAGAACGCATTAATGCCTTCAAACATGAGCTTCTCATTGGTAAAGTTGTAGGGCCGAAAACCAATGCTTGTGACATTACAGAATTGGTTACGTACTTTTAATTAGGAGGTTAAATCTGGTAACTTAACCTTTGTCAAAAAAATGTGGGGAAGGGGAATCACATGCGCCCTGGGGTAGATCACATCTTCATTTGGCTAGGCCAAGCCCCTCCCATGCCTCCTTCATTGTCCGGTCTTCCTACCTGCACCTGCGTGGGAATTCCTCCTTGTTGGGAACCAACATGACAATACATGGTCACTTAAGCCATTAAGCTCCTTTGGCGTGTGAAGAAACTCCATCAATTAAGTTGAGAATAATGAAAGTGATGTCAACTTGAACATTTATAATTTTGACCAGGTATTGTCACATTGGTTCCCAACGAGGAAGAGTTCCCACGCAAGTGCGGATAGGAAGACTGGGCAGTGAAGGTGATGTGGGAAGGGCGGAGCCCAGCCGAATGAAGATGTGATCTAGCCTGGGACATCACATGCTTGGTGAGGCACTGATGAGATCACTGCACAAAACATCTTGGGGTACATGCATGCAGCAAGAATGGATCCTAGGGCAGGCCTCATAAAATTAGGCATTCGCATAAATTAAATAAATTAGCTTAATTTATGCGCGCCGTGCATCCGAGGCGCATAAAATAAGCGTTTTTCAAGAAATGACTACAAAATCCTAGGAATTGGACAACTGGAGTGTGTTTCGTATGGCATTGTGTGTGGCATGTTTTATTGTGTTGACACGCTCCCATCTATATGGCGGGACAAAAGGTTGTGATCAACGTAGACGACCAACCCTAAACCCTAAACTGCACGTCGGACTACAAAATCTTTGGGCATTTTTGGTTTTTTTCCTTTTTAATTTATGCGCCCCGCTCAAATTATTTTATGCGTTTTAGGCGTCTATTTATAGAACGCCTAATTTAATGAGGCCTGTCCTAGGGTTTAACCCACAAAAACCCAATGGGACTCACTTTCCATGCTTAAATATACACCATGAAAAACTTACCATTCGAGCATCAAGAGGATGCATATGATATCGCCGCCTCTCTGGCAAAGGTAGTGGGGATGGCTGATAGTGTTGATCAAGATCCTCGGTTTTTTACGAGCTTAGCAATGGACGGTGGATGGGAGACACCAGCCTCTACGAGCAAAAATACTTATACGAAGAAGCACTTATCGAAGTTTTGGAAGGATTCATGGTCTTGATTACCAAGTCTATGAATGCCTTTTTGATGAAAGAAATTACACAAAGGGTTTTAAGTGCCATGGTTATTTTAGCATAAGGCGGTCGTGGTAAATGAATGGAGGGGACACATCGTTCCAATGTCCATTTCCAAGCAATGTGTCTTTTGTCTTCCTAACACAAGCAAATCAGTTAAGCACACATTTTGGGATTATATCCAAGTTAGGTGAGCTTGACAATGGCCCACTTTCATCATGCATGAATTATACAGGGCTAGAACTAAAAACTATGATAGCTTCCATTGGAAACAAGCTCTCTTTGATGAAAGGATCCCCAAAAGTTTGTCAAAAATATTAAGATGTGGCACCATGCTCTTGACTACTTGGATTGAGCGCAACGATAAGGTGCTCAACCAAGAACAATGGCACAAGTCCAAGGTTAAACACCTTAATTTGAGATAACCTCATTATGTATGCCAAGGTGGCATGGGCAAGGTGGTTAATTTGTTGAGATTAGCACCTATTCGGCCAAAGCCCTCCTCAAAGGTTTCGATCAAACTTGGGGTGATAGGCACATCCTTTGTAGACGTGGTAGAATGAAAATCACTTGGAATTGGGAAAGACGACGTATGTTATAGGTAGTTTGGCACTTTGGTTACTTGGTGGCTTGGGGGTTGTCCTTGGTGGAGCATGGGTCTCGTTACTCTTTATGTGGCGGTGTGGTGCACTTGAGGGGCCCCACCTCCCCTCGAAGTGGGTGCGTCTTCCTTCTTCTTAATGTCTTGGCTCATTGGCCTTCTATCTGATTTTTTTATAAAAAAAGAAGAAGAAGCAAGCAAACAAACAAACACACAAACAAACAAAAACTCTGTTAGACATGGGTTTATTTATTGTTTCAAAATGTAGCACTCCATAGTTTCAAATCTTTCTTCCAATTGGACCACCAAGTTGATTTTAGCTTTTGTCTTCAAGGAGGCCACAAGTACACTATGTTACTCTACTGAATTAATCTTCTTGTCACTATTTGGATGTACTATTTTTAGTCTCATAAGCCTTTTGACTTGCCGAACTTTAAAAACCGTTTTCACTTTCATTTCATGAGGACCGAGTGACATTATGACATAAAATGTCGGCCCTTAAGTTTTCTTTATTAGATCAACAATGTTGCCTCATTCACATCAATGACTGTGCTTGTTCGTACTCTTGTACTATACAATACACAGGTAAGAAGCCTATGCTATGTACGTATTGTAGATGAATATAGAAGACGACACCATCAATTATTGGGAAAACAACATACTCACATGTTAGTACCTTTGGTTGTTTCTAGTGTATTATTTGTTCACAAATCACAACCCATGGGGATGGTGTCCACATTACCCACCATATCATAATGCTGTCACAATAGCATGCATTTCATGTGGAGGTCACACACGTTCACAAAATGCCGGTTACGAAACAAAGTTCAGTAAGCTAAGGTCAAAGAAATTTGGCCTTGACATGTGCCTAATCTTGGGGATCTTGGCTTCAAGGTTGGTCTCTCTTTTATTGGGTAGACTTGTCCATTTTCAACTCTGATCCAAGATGACGGTTTTGTAAGGCTTAGAGCTTTGCTTCCAATTGAAGCTGAAAACAAACATGTCTAACCAAAAAAAGAGGGATCGACCTCAAAACCAAGCTCCCTAAGGTTAGACATGTGTTGAGGCCAAAATTCATTTACCTAGGCCCACCAAAGTCTATTTCAAGACTGATGTTTTCAAAAATGTGCGGCCTCCTCTTCAAAGGTTGCACATAGGTCTTACATTTCCCTAGGATTTTTTGTAGATTGAGATGATGCACAATTTATTATTATGTGTGGTCATGTTTACATGCAATCACGACTAAGAACTTGTGGCAACCATGTGAGTTGAAGATGAAAACATTAGGATCTTATTTAAGACTAGAGACCTCATTGGAGACTTGAACCTCCATGTATGAATTGGTAGAAGTACAAGATGAAAGATTGGAGATATCGTTTTTTAGTCAATTGTTCTCTAAATCAATAGCTTAAGAAATCCCAAACCAAAATTTGACAATTGATGGATCTACAGCGGTTCACAATGCAATGTCTCCTAATTAGTGCACCATTCCATGATTTACTTTGGATGTAACATGCATAACACATCTCTTCCCTTCAAATATACTACTTTGTACTATGTGGTTACATAGGGCTTAGGATTTGTGGCAGCCATGTAAGAGCATGTTCACATGTTGTACACCAAACACAAACACAAAGGGGTGCTAAATTGGGTAACATTATTTTAGAGGGGAGTAGTCTCATTATTTGTCCCACACATTCACTCTATATGAGCTTCGTAAAATGTGAGTCCCATGATCAAAACTAATATCTTACAATATACAAGGCTTTACATAGAAATAATTGAAGCTAAGATTCTACATGATCAAAGATTGTGAGGTATTGATAGTTGATTCTCTTATAGAGGAGTTGAAAGTTGGGTCTCAATAGACCCAAGCTATTATGGCCCAGGAGAGCTTTCTAGACCCCGCCAACGTATAATAGCAGTTGGGCTTGATGCATGGGTCCAACTCCTGGGCTAAACTTGACGTTGTCCCGTTATATAAATCCAGAATTTGAAAGCATTCTGACCACTGAGAATTTTCTTCTGTATTCAATGTGCTTGAGTTTCCACAGAAAAAATTCAAATTCATTTCAGATAAATAATTTGAAGTGATTTTAACAGTCTTAAATGCACTTAAATTCTTGATAGGTACTGAAGTACAGCTTGGGAAGTATATACACTACTCCAATGATTCGCCAAGCCTTGGTTCTCACAATAGGAATATTCTACATACAATGCAATGCTCATGGAGGCTTAGGGTGCAGAGAGAGGGAATTATCATATGTGAGCGTATCTCTCATTCATCCAACATAAATGCCCTTAAATAGTATGCGGCCTTGAGGTTACTCTTTCTAGTTGAAATGACACTTGAATTAGTTGTAGAGACTTTAAAGTAGTCTACTTGAGGTTATTTGAGAGGAATTGGCAACAAGCGGGTGAAGTTCTTATGTTGGATGGATGAAAGGTATGCTTGTATACGATAATTCCCTATGAGAAAACACATTGTTGTAGTTGAGAGCAATAAGTTGAAGGTACACTATTTTGTCTAATTAGTGTGGGTTACCATTCGGAGTTACACATTGCTATAAAAGTTTAATGAGAGCATCATTTTTTTACCCGAATAACACAAGTAGTTAGTGTGCACACCGAAGAATATGATACAACTTAGTTGGTAAAAAATTGACAATGTTGGTAAAAAGTTATAGCGACACGTAACTCTGAATGGCAACCCACACTAATTAGACAAAATTGCGTAGTTTGTCATGGCACAAAACTGATGTGAGGCTGTTCAAATTCGTGATGAAATTGTAATTGCACTGGTGGCTATGTGTTTCTCCTGGGTGAGCGACTTTCCCATTGAGGTGAATTAACTAGAAAACCTGACATCAAGGAATTTTTAGAGCACAGAGTACAAGCGCATCTCTTCCAGGTTCATCCAATCAAGTTATAAGCTCACTTCACCAATCAACTTGGTTTGCAACACTGCAGAAAATCTAACATAATTGTCACAAATATGTATGTATATCTATCAACAATAGAGAATCTTTTGAATTCGCTTGATTCCATAGTAGGGTACAGCAATTGTGACTAACTTAATTATGTAGTACAGGTCGTGGACCTCATGGAAGGCCGTCACATACTTCCTCCCTATTTAGCATTGTAGAAGGACCTTGCAAGTGTTTCCAGAAAACCCACTGAGCTGTTCACTCCACTATCTAGGACCACTTTTGGAGGCTTTATTTCATTAAATGCTTACGAAAAACATGCGTGCCAGACCACTTGTGCACATGTCAGTAGATGCATGTTCTTATTTGTAATGACAAGCTTGAAATAGGCCCGGTTGGCCTTCTGTCTCAAAAAAAAGAAGCTTGAAATATGGACATTCTTCACTCACATGACGTTGTGTGCAGAGGCACCTGCCTTTCCCAGGAGCACATTTACTTTCATAGATCTCCCACCTATTTAAACACTTCCCACATGAAGTTCATGTAGTAGTAGTGCAACATTCTTTCATTATTCTATTTGTATGCTACTGTGAAATTGGGAATCTCCCATAACAGTGGGATTTTACACAGGGTGCGAGGTACACTATTTGACCTCTTAACGTGGAATATTCCCAGCAGGAAAATGATATTCTCAGCCAAAAGTTATAGGCTTGACATGTGTTTCTAACACATGGATGGGATTTCGTTTCACAACACTTATCTAGAACAAAAACTTGGGCCACTCATTTGTAGAAGCTAGTTAGCATCAAGGGTATGGATGAGTCAAGATTTATTAATAAAGGCAAGATCCCAAAAGTTAGCTAACTTTATTTTGATAACTTCTAGTTAAAACTTCATTTTAACTAGGTGGTGTGGCCATGAGATAGATTAGCTCTCACATTGTTGGCTACCTCACATGTTACCTAAGTCTCTTAAACGGTTAGTGCAGGCACAATATAACCAATTTGAGTGGTTACTTACTCTAACCGAATCCTTCGCCGGGATGTGCGGGTAGACCCTAGGAATGTTACCACAATGACACCAAATACCACATGACACTAAACACAACATTTAGTGTAGTAATTGATATTGACACAGCCCTCCCCCTCCTCGGCGGCTAGGGTGAACCAGCACCTACACTCGTACCCTTTGGGGATGAAGGCCTTGCGGATGACACTGAAAACTTCATCCTTCTTTATGGGAAAGCCCCCCCTTAGAAAGCCTATCTTTATGGCATGGGAAATATAGGACCTACATGTAGTCGGCTACCAAAGCCCGTATTAGATTAGCTATAAGCTATGCATGAATCAAGGGTTTGGGGCTAGGGTTTTTTCTTCCACACTTGCAAGCTTGCTTGCATCAACTTCGTGAGTACAATTGTGTTTGTGGGTTTGTGGGTTGTCAATCTTTGGAGAATTCCAGGCTGCAAGTATATGAAGGTGAAGCTCTGTCATTGCTTTTCGCCACTTGATTGTTTCTTGTTTCTGCTACTGCTGGCAGTATATGAAGGTGAAGCTTTGTCAATTTGCAAAGCCAAGCTGATTGAAAGCTCAAGGCAGATGTAATCTTACCTGATTAATCTTAGCAGATGTATTTCACACTCGATTACAATGTACTTGATTCAAATATTTGGTTATCATCATGAAAAGTTCCTTCCCTACACTGACTCCTTGGGTGCAAACTGTTATGAATGTTGAATAGGTGCAGCCAATGTTTGCTGAGCATGGCAATGTTCTTGAAGTAGAGATTATAACTGACAAAAGAACAGGGAACCAGCAAGGTAAGCTTGGTATTTTTTTGCTATTTGGTTTAGCAAGAATTTGCTTTTTAGACATATGACTATTTTGATTTGAACACGAGAGTGTTTCTAGATTGGGAGCATATATGGTAAGATTGTGCCTGACTACTTTTCATTCTTCCAACATGACAATATTGCATCTTATTGTTTCAATAAAAATGTCTTTTGTCCTGAGCCTTTGGCCACATTCATGCGTCTTTTAGAAGTGATCTCTGGGTTCCATTGGATTGATGTAGAGAGGTGTTCATGGATGATTTTTCACTGCTTTGTGATTGTAATGTGGGGTTTCATCATATAGACATGGGGTACTGATTGTGAGTATTGTTGAAATCAAGGGTGTAGGCTATGGACTTGTGTCATGTGGGTGTGATTTCTGCTATAGATGTTTCTTGTGTTGAGTGGGATACCATGGTTGTTGTAGCAACCCTGAATGTGCTATGATGAATAATGGAGCGCAATGTCTTAGCAGTGCTACTAATCAGTCATGCTAATTGAGGGGTCCATGCTCGCCCAAGCAATTTGTCCACAGATCGTCGCTCCATGAGGCCCTCGCAATGATTGCTTCCGCCTAGACTTTTAGCTTCAGTTTCAGTTGGTAGGAGATTGGAAGGCTTTTCATCTGAATGATTTATTTTTCAATATGAGCTGCCATGGGAATGTTGATTGTGTTCATCCCCCGAGGGTAGGAGTGTACTAGTTTGGTTTAAGGTGTCTGGCTTGTGTTGCACTGGAATTCTCTTAGGGCCTCTTAGGAAGTTAAATTTGTTAAAACTGGGGTCAAAACCAGAAGATGTCAACATCAGTGATTGGGGAGATTTTTGGGCATAACCGGCTGAGATCCTAGTGTTTGCAAGTCCAACCGGTTACATGTTCACATCCTGCGGTTTTCCTTGATTAAAATGGGGTAGCTTCTAACATTTCCTCTACAATGATCGAATTGTAGCTCTCTTAACCCTTTCCAAATTGAATGTTTGTACTTGGTGAAATGTAAGTAAAGTGTTTCTTTTTGTAGTACTTGCTGCGATTCATTGCTTGATTTAGGGTTGTAAGACTCGTGGCATCTCTATGCTTTCATTTTTTAACACTTGTCCGGAATGTGAAGGATTTTTTTTTGTGTCAGGTTTTTCAAATACTGTCACGTATTGCATTAAAAATCAGTATATTATGATAAAATTTGTGTCAAGTTTTTGACTATCGTGTCACGTATAGAATTCAATATCAGAGTACAGTAGTGAGATTGATGTCAAGTTTTTCATTTCATGTCACTAACTATGAAAATGATCATCGTATTTTATTTCAATCATACAAATTCATTTCTATGTTTGTGTTTCAGATGGCTTCATCTACTCATGCCAACCTAGTGGAAAATTCCAACAACCTCCCACTTGCAGTCGGTGGGGAGCATTGGACATTTTCAACACAAAGAAGACAAGTATTTGTATTTGGTTGAGGGTTGCAAATCTAAAGGGTATGGGGCAAAAAATCATTTCCGTAAGCATATGCTTTTGCATAACTTACATGTAGCCTGGGATAATCCAGGGCGTCCTAAAAAAATTATTGGTAAATCACGCATCCAGAACTACAAGAAATATAATGCTTTAGTCTTGAGCGATGAAATGGCAAGAAAACAAAAGGAACTTAACCAACACGAGAGAAAATGGTTTAAAGAAGCAACGAAGGCTTGGGAAACCTTGAACTCGTTGGAGGTTGTTCACAAAAACAAAGAGAAGCCCGTTTTGGGATCGATGTTGGATCCGATTTTGGATCGATTCTTGGACATCCAAGAATGGGGCCATCACATTTTTCCGGTGCGCTTCAACAAGCTTATCACGGGGATTGAATTTGCGGAATACTTGAGATCGACGAAAGGTATTACTGGTGTCAAGCCTTTGAAGCAAGCTTGGGGAAAGGTGACGTGGAAAGAACGCGAAGATTCGCGCGAAGAACTTGTGGACGAGCTTCTTCGGTGGAACAAAAAAATGGAGCACACGAGATTGTAAGTTTTTTTTTGTTTATAATTATTTTATGATTTGATTTGCACAAAAAATGCTTTGTATTCAATTTTTTTTACTTTTATGTGTAGATTGGAGATGGGCTGTGAGAACTATATAGCATCCATAATGAATGTACATCGCATTCACTATGAAGAGAAGGCTCCCGAACGAGAACAACGTATTGCACAAGCTTGTGCAAGCTACGCGGCTCGAAATCCCGAATTGATGGAGGAGATTTACAATAGTGATGATGATGCAAGTGATGGCTAATGTAGTTATAGGGTTTAGGATTTAGAATTCGGTATGCTATTTTTTGAGTTCGATTCAAACAATTTTGCGGTTTCAAATTTTTATATATTTTGTTATGAAAGACGAAAGCTTTTTATGAATACCCATATTATTTAAGGGTAAGTTTGATTGCTAAGTACTAAAGGCTACCTAGGTGCATGGCCAATGTTCAAGAATGTAGTCTTCAATGCCGTTCGAGCGCAATTCGGCTCTTGAAAATATATTTTGTTTTAAACAACCCTTGAAATCACAACCCCAAATTGAAAATGAAGACGTCACTTAAAGTCCTCAATATAATATGCCCGCCGAAATAGCCATGAACATTGCAACTTCCGGGGGTGTTCCGAAGAAATTGAGGTTTTCTATTTTGATCGTCATACTTACAATGAATCGGACAAAAATTATATGACATAATGTCACACTTTTGAATAGAACACCTTGATATTATCACCAAGAACTTTGAAACCAAATTCTATGGATTTTAGGGCTAGTCATGGTTCTCAAATTTTCAATACTATGGAGTTGTATGTGCCACTTGTATGATAAGTTTGTCAGATCAATGTTATTATGTCAAGTATAGTATATGAAATCAGATTTAATGTAAGAGTTTGTCAGATTATTGTGAATTTGTTAGGTATAGCATATGAGATCAGATGTAATTGATTGAATGTCAGAATATTATTGTTTTGTCAGGTATAGCATATGAGATTAGATGTAATTGATTGAATGTCAGAATATTATTGTTTTGTCAGGTATATCATAGGAAATCAGAACTACAATAAGCGATCGTCAAAACTAATCCTCAAATCTTCAAAAAGTAGACAAATCAAATCCTAAATTTGCCAACAATCCACTATTTTATTATTATTAAGAAGAGAACACATCTCTTGAAAATACACACAAAATAAAATTGAAAAAGTTTAATTTTCAAATAATTTTCTATTAAAAACAAAAATATCACTGAAACTTTCGTTTTTTGCATGAAGTCATATAAGACTCATGAAAATCCTTCATTCTTTGCACCGTATTTGATGCGTCTTCATCTATTCGTTGGAACACCATATTCGGGTGCAAATCACCCGCTTCTCCTTGAATTCGTATTTTATGAATGTCCGTCAAAATTCGGGTAAGTATCGCATGAGTGTGTTGAGCGAGTTGTTGACCTCTTTCTCCGCACTCGGATTTGATTGCAGCAAGTACGTCATCAACTTGGCGTAGGGTACCCTCCTGCGTAAGTGGTTGGGACATATTCATATCTGCAACTTCGTCTTCCAAAACATCGGTATCAAGTAAAACTACTTCATCGTCATCATCTTCTTCATTTTCATCATTTAAAAAAAATCTTCAGGAACGGAGGCCTCAAACATAGCCATCAAACCTCCTCTTTTTGTTTTGTAATATATTCCACAATACTCTAGAAGAAAATTTTCAGAAATATCGGTATTTTATAATATAATGGCACATTGATGCTTACAAAAGTTTCCGCGTAATCCCCACGGGCACGAACAACATGCGAATTTAGAATATGATCGATCAACCTCATAAAAAAAATTGGTATAAAGAGATTTGCCCCTTCCAACTTCCGTCTGGATGTGTCGGTGGAATAGTATGAGTAGACAAAATGTCTCTAGCCTTGATAATACTCTTTCGAAGTATGAAACAACTTGGTCGCCATTGGGGTACAACATTGATGGCTTTCAATCGCAAAGCCGTCAACCATTGTATCAAATCATCTTCTTTCTGTCTTGAGGTAATGATCCAAGCTATCGGTACTCCGTGACAAAAATGATCAAAAATAAGTAATGTGAATAAATGATACTTCATATGGTTGGTACCAAATGTAGCGTCCATCGATATAGCTCCATCGTTTCTCCACTTCAACATGGCCTCGAATTATCATTGCATTTGAATACCCAAGGTAAATGGATATCCAACTACATCATCTTTTTCTTGTGAGAAAAAAAATTGAGTCTTTGTTTTCTAATGCCCACATTTGAACACTCAATGCATCATTCTTGTGTTGATGCTAAACACCCATTCGTTGTCTTGATTCATAATAACGAATATTTCGCAAATCAAGAAAATCATCTTTTGTCATTTGTTGTCCATGTTTAACTCTCTCCATCCAAATTTTCTTATGGACTTCATAAATATACTTTGAAGTATGACCTTTATCTAATTGGTCTTTAAGCCAAACAACTAGCTGTTTACTAATACGAGGTTCAAATTGAAACTTTCTAGAGGTAGAGTCCGGATCTTTGGGGCCATATGCTATTGACCCATCTAATATCTTATGTTCAACAACATAGTATGCAATCTCTGCTACATCTGGATACTTATACAATTGCTTCACTGAAAACCGAGCAAAACAACCTCTTTTGATAGAACGTTTATGTAAATGATCAAATCTATTATCTTCTGGTCCATATGCACACCCGTAGTATGTGTGAGTAATGAAAGAATCAATCTGCGGACGTCGAATATTTTCTTCTTCTACAATGGTCTTCTCAATATTCCATCGCACTTTACCCTCAAATTCCAAGCCTTGACCATCTATAAAATCCGGAACACGCTCCCACAAAATGAAAGCAAAGATGACTAAACAAGAATCCCCAAATTCTTGCCTTGTTTTTTCAGTCCATTGAAGATCTTCAAATTTGATAGGGGTTGATGTTGGATATTGGATATTGAGAGTAGTTTTCTTCCTCCCCATGATTGCAAATCCATAAACACATCCAATACCAAACATGAATATTTACAACAAAAGACTAATTCTATATAATTTTATATGTTACAAAAAATATAAACTTTATTTGAATTTCAATCATGTTGTTACCACATGCTATACTTGACAGCATGTAACCTTAAACTTGATGATGCCTAACAATACTTCTGATTTTATGTGCTATACCTGACAGAAAAACAAAAGTTTGATAAAATCCGAAATGGCGGCATGTTATAAATTTCACTCTATTTGAAAGTATCATCAAATCCTCACAAATGCAAAAAAATATAATATTAGAAGAAACAGTTCGTTGCATACCTCTTGTGAAACTTGATGTAGACGAGTATAAGAATGAGAGGCGGGCTCTTATATATGTTTGAAACTCTAAACCCTAATCAAGATAGATGTATAGATAGAGAACATTTGTCGCATCATTTATGGCCGTTATGTACGATGAATTTGTGAGGTTCATATCTTGTTTTTGTCATAAATATAGGGCTCTGAAACCTTCACCACTTAGAAGTAATTTGAAATCAAAGTAAGACATCATAGAATGCTCCATCTTTATTGCAAATGCAAGAAAATATAAGATTAGAAGAAACAGTTTCGTTGCATACCTCTTGTGAAAACTCGTTGTAGACGAGTATAAGAATGAGAGGTGGGCTCTTATATATGTTTGGAACCCTAAACCCTAATCAAGATATATGTATAGATAGTGAACATTTGTCTCATCATTTATGGCCGTTAGATGTACGATGAAGATGTGATGTCATATCTTGGTCTTGCCCTAAATATAGGGCTCTCAAACCTTCATCACTTGATAAATATTTTGAAATAAAAGTAAGACGTCATAGAATGCTCCATCTTTATCTAAATTAAAGGGGACAATATTAATTGTTGATTCATGCATGACTTGTAGTTAATCTAATATGGGCTTTGGATGCCAACTCGTGTAGGTCCTATATTTCCCATGCCATAAAGATAGGCTTTCTAAGGGGGGAGCTTTCCCATAAAGAAGGATGAACTTTTGAATGTCATCCGCGAGGCCTTCATCCCCAAAGGGTACGAGTGTAGGTGCTGGTTCACCCTAGCCCTCCTCGGCATGTGTTGAACGTTCTACCATGCGAACAAGTGATGGGTGCACACCTCTTCCAAACAATACTTGGAAGTTGCACACCATTTCTACACAATGCATGTTTGCATGCGCAATACGTGTGAGTCAATTAAGCACAAGTTTTTGGGATTCAAGGAAAGAGGCTGTGAAGTAGATGTTCTGATCAACTATGAAATGATCGGCACCTGGGTTCGTAATTATTGTAACATGCCTCCAGTACAACTCACGCAGTATTCACACCACAGGTGAATTACTCGTACAAATGCTCTTTATTACAGACTATCCAAGTACAAAGCAACAAAACAGTAACCCCTACATCTCAAGTGGTCGAACCTTAAAGCTACGTCGAACTACCAGTCTTCTAGAGTGTTCTTCGAGATCCTACTTCCAGAGAATTCCTACGTTCACCTACCTTCTAGAAAGTTCCTACGTTCACCTACAATGTAACACTAACTAATGGCGCCAATACTCCCACTCATTGTCGGAGAACGTTCAATTGCACACAGAATTGAAACCTCCCACTTGCGATGGAACTTTCCGTCTGATACTGAGTGCATCCCTGAGCTTTTGGAAAAGGTCAGGCGTTAATGCCTTAGTGAGAATATCAGCAATTTGGAGACGAGTTGGTACGTAGAAAAGCATGATCTCCCCACGGGCTTGGATTTCACGAATGAGATGATAGACGACATCAATATGCTTTGTTCTCTTGTGAAATTCCGGATTCTGCACTAACCGAATGGCAGATTGGTTGTCAGAAAACAAGGGGGTGGGCTTGGTTTGAGCAAACCCTAAATCTGAGAGAAGTCGTCGTGCCCACACAACTTCCTTGCTGGTAAGAGAGGCAGCAACATATTCAGATTCAGTAGTAGAAGTGGTTGTACAAGGCTGCTTGCGGCTGAGCCATAACACATGACCATTATTAAGGAGCAAAATGGAGCCACTGCAACTCTTGCGATCATTAAGATCACCGGCATAGTCAGCATCAGTGTAAGCAATGAGGACTTGATTCCCTGTGGAGGCAGAAGAATAGCATAAAGCAAAGTCAGTAGTACCTCGAAGATACTTGAGAATCCGTTTTACTGCAGTGCAGTGGATTTCTCGGAAATTTGTAGCATATTGAGCTACAACAGAGACTGCCTGAGCAATGTCAGGACGGGAATGTGTAGCCAGATAGAGAAGAGATCCAACAATTTCCTGATAGGGGAAATTAGGAATAGGAGAATCACAATCATCTGGAAGAGGGGAGCTGAGGTGGACATGAGGATCACTAGGGGTGGTCACAGTATTGACATTTTGAAAACCATACTTGTTAAGTAAAGTTTCAGTGAAGCGCTGTTGATCTACAAACAGCCTGTGATTTGACAAATCTCGAGTAATGTGCAAACCGACGTACACATCTGCATCGCCCACGGTAACCTCAAACTTGGTCTGTAAATGAGAAATGAGCTTTCGAAGCAAGGTTTGATCACTGCACACGACCAGACCGTCATCAACCCATAAGGCGAGAATTAAACGTGGAGGCTGAATAGAGTAAAAAATACACGGATCAGCAGCACTCTGAATAAGAGCATACTCCTTCAGGAAATCGGAGAAGGTTTTGTTCCAACCACGCGCCGACTGCTTAAGACCGTAAAGCCCTTTGAGAATGCGGCATACTTTTCCTCGACACCCCGGAAATCGCTTGTGAAAATATTCTTCGAAGCCAACAGGAAGATCCATGTAGATGATTTCGGCAATGGTGGAATTGAGGTATGCAGTCTTTATATCAAACTGAATCATGAACAAACCCTCCGCGCCAACAATTGAAAGAATGATCCGAATACTCTCAGCCCTTGCAGTGGGAGCGAAAGTCTCTGTGTAATCCATTCCATGGGTTTGAGTGAAACCCTTGGCAACAAGCCTGGCTTTGAAACGCTCAATGGTGCCATCTGACTTTACTTTGATGCGAAAAACCCACTTATTTTTGACGGTGTTGCGACCAGGAGGAAGTGCCTCAAAAGACCACGTCTCGTTCTTCAAGAGGGATTCAATTTCCTCCATCATCGCTGCTTGCCACTCTCGACTATGTTCAGAAGTGACTGCCTGGTGATACGTTTGAGGTTCAGGTGGTAGAGGAGAAACTCTAGCACTGAGTGGTTGCTTGGCAGTAGCGACAAAAGACGAGGAGTGAACGGGAATAGTATCGCGATAGAGATCGTCTAGAGCTCTAGTGCGGAGAACAGGATGAAGATCATCGGACATTGGAGACGGTGCAGAGCTGGTCGTGACACTCTGAGCCGGCGGAGAATTTGGAGGAAGAGAGCTTGCGTCGGTGAAAGAATCAGGAAGACAAGAAGTGTTGGAGGATGAAACAGAAACGTGTTCCCCGGATGAGTGAACAGAAATTCCTCCTATCGATGTTTCTTCCACTGAAAGAACTCCCACAGAAGAGGAGGACGATGAACCACTTGGGGAAGAATGAGAGACACCTGGGGATGATGAAACCCCTAAGGAAGAATTTGTGTTGACCGAGGAAGAGCTTTGTGAGCTCTGCGAAGCAGTTGAAGTGAGTGGGAAAAGAAGAGAGTAGTTAGGAAGAAAAGTAGGCGAAGATAAAGATGAGAAATGCGAAGAAGTTGTTTCATCGAAAATGACATCTCGCGCAATCACAATCTTCTTCTTCTGAGGACACCAAAGTCTGTATGCCTTAGAGGTTAGACTGTAGCCTACAAAGATACATTCGCGAGCTTTACTGTCCAGTTTGCGACGAAGTGGTTTGGGTACATGTGCATAGCACATACTCCCAAAAACGCGAAAGTAACTCACATCGGGTTTAACGCCATACCACTTGGTGTACGGAGTATCTCCATGCAGCGTGCGGCTTGACACGCGATTGAGAACATAAACGGCAGTGTTGATCGCTTCTCCCCAAAACTGAAGAGGCATTGAGAAATTGTGGAGCATACTCCTGGCGCATTCAACAACACTCCTGTTGTCACGCTCAGCAATTGAATTTTGCTCAGGCGTGTAAGGAGCGGTGAGCTCATGGCGAATACCTTTAAGCGTGATAAAAGCTTGAAAATCTTTAGATAGAAATTCCCGCCCGTTGTCAGTGCGCAACTTGTTCATGGAGCGTCCTGTCTCCTTCTTCGCTAACTTATAAAGATTCTTGAATTTTGAAAGCACTTCAGAGCGGTCAGCCATAAAGAAAACAAACCGGAAGCTGCTATGGTCATCCTTGAAGGTGATGAAATAAGAATGGCCACCATGAGACTGAACTTGAAAAGGCCCTGAGATGTCACAATGGAAGAATGAACCTGGCTCAGGAACACGCTTCCGCTCAGTATTCACGGGAAAAACGGTCCGGTGATGTTTGCCATGTACACAGCCGGTACACAGGGGGGAGACAATCTTAGTCAATTGCGGTAAGCCATCAATGCGCTCTTGAGAACTCATCTGAAGAAGGGTGCGAAAATTTACATGGCCTAAACGAGAATGCCACTTCTGAAGAAGCCTGGTTGCAACCGGTGGAGAGGTTGTAGCAACAAGATTGGCCGAACTGTGGGATTTAGTAGCAACAATATGAAGTCGCCACAGACCATTAAACTTGGAGCCGATCATCAGAAGGTGGCCATTGCCATCATCGGTGATGATTTTACACTGGTCACGAATATGAATGATAGCGACACGTTTCTCCGTAAGCCTGCCTGTCGAAATGAGATTTCTCCTCAACTGAGGAACGTACAAAACATTCTTGAGTCTGAAGGATGTAACAACACCATTAATTGTAGCTTGAACAGGTATATCTCCGATCCCTCGGACATAAAGAACATTGTTATCAGCAACGGTGACTGTCCAACACTCATCAGCAATGGACTGAAAATTAGTAAACCACTGTAATTTGTCAGTCATGTGTTCGGTTGCACCGGAGTCAGCAAACCAAAATGTGTCTTCGGCAGAGGATGAAGTAGTAGGCGATGAAGTGGTAACACAGTACGCCTCGCTCGAAGCAGACGAACAATCAGTCGCTGTGTCTGATTTGATGGAGCTTGCTGTAACATGCGCTTGGCTCTTCTTTCCTTTATGAGGACGCTGAGGGAGAGATCGCCGAGTAGGGCGTGGAGGAGTCGGTCGCTGCAGACTTTCATCACCGGAGGTGGAGGCATCATTCGGGCAATCTTTGCCGAAATGCCCCCGCTGACCGCACTGATAACAACGAGAGTGCCGCTTATGCCTGGCAAGGCGATCGGCCCGCTCCTTCTTCTGCGAAACAGATGGCGATGGAGAAACGCCAGATGGTCCACCCTTAGCGTAGAAAGCACGATCAGTAGGATTGTCGACCTCCTGAGCCCGATCGCGAAGCTTACCCTGAAGCTTGATGAGGCGGGACTGAAGACCGAGAAGAGACTGACTAGCTATGGGAATATTATCCCATGCTAGGAGTAAAAGATCAAAAGAAGGAGGTAATCCGGAGATGATTTTGCTAATTAACTGCTGCTCAGTGATTGTCTGTCCAAGATCGGTGAGCTGCTTGGCTAATTGCTGTAGAGTACTGATGAATGCGGCAATGGACTCTCCCTCAGTCAGTTTGAAATTATAGTACTTAGCTTGCAAAGCAATGATGCATTGATCAGAATGCTGATCATGGTAAGCTTGAAGCTGTGTCCACATCTCATGTGATGTAGAACAATGGATGACTTCCTGCTTGTGAAAGGAGTCAAGAGTTCCAAGAATGGCGACAATGGCCTGCTTATCTTTCTTCTCCCACTAGAGCTGCTCAGCAGGAGTAGGGAGAGAAGATTTCGGAAGTGTACCATTGACGATGGAGTAGATGTCACGAGACTGAAAAATAAACCGCATGTGCATCTTCCATAACGCAAAATTAGAACCATCGTACCTATCGACTGTGTGAGACTCTCGGATTTCACCTATATCTGTCATGACGAACTTCTTGGTTAACCTCTTGGTGAAATTGAGACCAAATAACAATCTACCACCTCAGTAACGCAAAGAGTATCTAACGCTCTTGTTTCCTGGAATTGCAGCAGAACAATGCATATAGCGGCCCATAACCTATTGTAACATGCCTCCAGTACAACTCACACAGTATTCACACCACAGGTGAATTACTCTTACAAATGCTCTTTATTACAGACTATCCAAGTACAAAGCAACAAAATAGTAACCCCTACATCTCAAGTGGTCGAACCTTAAAGCTACGTCGAACTACCAGTCTTCTAGAGTGTTCTTCGAGATCCTACTTCCAGAGAATTCCTACGTTCACCTACCTTCTAGAAAGTTCCTACGTTCACCTACAATGTAACACTAACTAATGGCGCCAATAGTTCCTTCTTGGAGGAGGTTCGTTCATGGCATTTGGATCTAACGTGGAGAGCAAGGGCATTCCTTGTCGTGACAAACTTGAGATTAAGGTATACAGGTGTTAATCGGGTGTAAAACAAAAAAATTCAAAGTTCACCTATATTTGATTGGTGTGCGGTTAAGTGAGGATCGAAGAACAAACACTCTAAAGACATATAACAGAGACTGGAATACGTCTTCAAGTATTATCAGCTACACCTTTAGTGCGCGAAACCATTGCAAGCCAGTAGCATTCTTTTCCACCACGCCTTTGTGAGAACTACACCAATGTGCAATTATCAGGGATGGGGAAATAAAGTGGAAGGAAAATATTGCGGACCATATTAATGAAAACCGATTGGACCTTGAGTGGATGGAATGTGAGAAGCTGGATGGGTGTCCACTCTTATTCAAGACCCTGATATTGTGGACCAGGGCTCGGGGAGAACCAGTGGTTAGTTACAGATGAACCGGTTGAAGTTGGAGACTGCAGGAGAATTACCGATCATTTTAGAGGAATCTATAGAATATACCTCAAATGAATAAAGCAAAACCAGAAGATGTCAACATGTAATCAGTTGGATTTTGAACACTAGGATCTTGACCGACGATGGCCAAAAACTTCCCAGGCACTGTTGTGGACCATCAAAAATCATATAGATCCACTTTAAGCGGCTGAACCATCTAGGTTGATCTTGAAAGCAAGAGAATCAGATTGGCCCACATCTAATTCCAGTGACCTTCATTGTAGATAAACATTGAATGTGGTTCATATTCTATTCAAAGTTTGGAATTACTGTGAATTCAGTGCAACCCACTAACTGAACACTTTAATTTAGTGTTGGAACGGTATCACATTATCCTTGCAAATCACTCAGGTATAAATAAGAGGATTTTACATTGTCTTAGTAATAGTAGTAGTTCGTGGTGTCTATGTAAACTCATCCATTGCATAGGTGAATTATATTATTGGTTACAAATGACTATTTTGAGATTATTTGATTATGGAAATAGCATCAGAGACCCCAAGTTTGTGCAATGGAGTCTAGTTGGAATGAATTGGTCCTTGATCATATAAGGAACTTGTTTTTACTCGAACCCCTCCATCCACAATGGATGAGTAACTTTACACAAACACCACAAATCCCAAGCTTAGTAGTAGGACATGGATACTTAAGGCAATGGGTTGGATTGAGGGGATTATCACATATGAGCATACCTCTCATTCATCCAACATAAAAGCCTTTGAGATAGTATGCAACTCGGAGGTTAACGTTTTTAGTTTATTTAACACTGGAATGAACTTCAGAGCACGGGGGGGTCACTCCATTGTCAAGTTGAACACCACGTGCGGCCAAAAAAAATCTACTTTTGGTAAGTTGCATCACCAAAATGGGTCAATTTTATCAATTCTTTTTCATGGGTAGATATACACGGTATCTATTACATAGTAGAAAATGGTAACCAAATTTGATCATCTGTTTTTTTAATAAAACATACCGTTTCTAACTAGAATGACGCAGAATTGAACTAAAATAATTACTAAAAAAATGACAATGACTAAAAATTTCAAAAAAATATACAAAAGATATTATCAATGGTTATGTATATGTAGAAAAAATATCATAATTTTTAAATTTATCTATTCCATGTAATATAGGGGTAGCAAACTTTGGCCGCACGTGGTGTTCAACTTGACATGGAGTGAACCCCCCGTGCTTCAGAGACCTCAAATTAGTCTAGTCTAAGTCAATTGAGATGAAATGGCCACAAACATATAGGGGGTCAGATTTTTATGTTGGATGGATGAGAGGTACGCTCATATGTGACAATTCTCTCTCTCTCAATGGGTCTATACCACGTGAGAAACTTCATGAACAAGTAAAATAATCCTAGTATGATTATTGACATTGACCTGAATAATGACTTGAGTATACAATGTTCGTTTAAATTTGTAACATACACCAAGTTATATAAATCCTTAATCAAAATCACATAGTTAGATGCCAATTGGGTAGGTTCTTTAATATCATTGGGTGCAAGCACGGTAAAGTGGACAGCTCTTGATCCTTGCTCAGGTTTAAGCGAAAGTGATCCAAAACTATATACTAACTTTGAATTTTATGAAATAGAAATTCATAAACATTTAGAAAACATATGAATCTACAAAGCCAAGCAATTTATGTTCACAAAAAAAAAATTCAAACAATGTATATGTATTTTAGAAGACAGTGCAAGTGGTGGTGCAAGTGGGTGTCATTGAAAAGATAATTGTCAAAAACTTGTTTAAAATACAATTACATTACATTAAATTGATTAATTAAAAAAATTACGATGACCTCACGTTTATAATGAATTCAAGGAATATGAAAAGATTCCAAGTTCAAAATATTTAAGGTCATGAAATTTACGTTCAGAACTATATTTAGTCAGTTGTTTTTATGCGTCACTTTTGATGATAGGTTTTGAAGATCTCATATTGATATTCTATATTTGAGTACCTAACTTAACAATAGAGGTCATCATGAAAAATAATCTATTTTAAACAACATTTTGCTACTACTTATAGGCGTTTGACCAAGAAAATCATGGCTTTCATATACCGGAGCACTTTTTTGGTCCACTTTACTATGCTTGCACCCCATTGCATACAAGGACCATGGGTCACTGCCATTGGCTATTTTCCACCACAAGGTAGATTTTAGATATACATGTTGCATAACATTCTTTAGGGGACCTACAATGTGCTTGACAAATCGCCCCCCCCCTAACCCACCAAGTTTAGGAAAGTGTTACTCTAGACTTGATGAGATTAGTAAGGTTACCATGCCGTGATTGTTGGGATAATGGCAACTTCACAGTTGTTATCAACTCTCTTTTTTATTTTGTTTTGGCTACAATGAAGTGAATTGATTTACACACACATGTTTAATATTTGGATTTTTGCGTTCTAAGGTGCCACCTCCACTCTTTGTGGTTAAGAGGTGGCACCAACTAGCTTCACATGGGTGGAGTGGAGTCGCCCAAAAGTTGGGACCCACCTCTAAGCTTCATTTATGGGAGTAGCCATTGAGCTCCATTATGAGCCATGGATGGAGCCCATCCTTTCATACAAAGGCTGAAGTTGCCCCAAGTTTAGTTGGGCAAGGTGAGTGATGTCGTCACTTTCTCATGCATTCTCGACCCTATGGTTGCCACCCTCTTGCTCTCTCAACTTGTACCTTGTAGACTCTTTATTCATTTAGTGGCAATTAGTGGCGTCTCCTTTTGATTGTAGTGGAGTTTAGGAATTTTGGGTACCAAATTTCAAGTTTCTGAGTGGAATGCATTGTTGGTGCTTGAAGGCACCAACCTCTCTCCGTACCTATTTGTACTTGTATGTGTGATTATATGAGTGGTGTTTTCTAAGCAGTGATGTTCATTTTGGGTGTATTCTCTTGTTTAAGTGGGTTGTTCCAATCTTTTTGGATGTAGAAATGCATTGGATACTTCAAGTGTATGATGTTTCAAGGCTAATCATCTTATATGTGTGCAAAATGGTGCAATTTGAATGCACATTGATATTTAAGAGGGTTGGTGCAACACTTGTTGGCCTAAGATGTTGCTAAGTGCTTGAAATGAATAATATGTGCATGTTTGATCCTCTCAAACATTTGCAAACTAAGGTTGAGGCATCTATAACTGATAAAATAAAAGAGTTTGCATATGTTTAGGAGGAGTAATAGTGGCGGATTATTTTTCTTGCGAAGGGAAACAAATTCTAAGGAGAATGCAAAAAATAGAAATAAAACATAATAATGAAAATGGAAATTGATACAAATTTCGAAGCAATAAAGTTAGGGTAATACATAGTCAGTTTATAGGTTAACTCATAACCACTCATCTCAATGCTAATGCTTGGCTATGACAGTTGTCAAAACTCTTATGAGGGTAATCAATCACAAGCTGCCACCACATAAACCTTAACTTCATTCGCCTAAAAAATATAGATCTCATCCATGTCGGCATTACATGACCCTGTGAGCCCAAATTGATGTCCACATGTGTTGTTAACACTTGTAAAACATTACAAGTAGTGTTTTGTTGATTTATGATTATTCATAAAAATATAAAAAGAGTGAAGCTTGAAGAAAGCTAAGTTTGAAGCATTAGGCTTGTGTGGAGTGGATTTAAGTAGTATGAGGACATACCTTGGTAAAGTGTGGTAGGTAGAAAGCCAAGGTTAGTTAAATGTTTGAATTAGGATCTTTGTTGATCATTTGAGGGAGGAAGGCTTAGGAGATTAGATGAGAGCCTACAAAGTAGGAGGAGATTTCGAAGGCTTATCGAGAGCCTTGTGGATGGGATGAGTCCCTACATAGAAGGAGAAGGTTAAGGGGTTGTGATTGGAGGCTCTAATCCTCTCACCCTATCCTTACCTCATGCCCTCTCTCCCTCTCAACTCACTATATAATTCCTCATTCTTTCCTCACTCATCCTCTCTTTCCTTCGTGCTCCTTAAGCACCCCACGGGTTATAAGTGTGGGTGTGTGGGAAGCAAGATAGGAGCACATGTGTGTGCTTAGTTCTTAGGAGAAGAGCCAAGGCTATTTAGCCTTGAAGAGGGATTGACCTCTTGTTAGAAGTAAATTGGGTTTAAGGAATTTGGAGTTTGATTGTAAACTTCAACTTGTTGCATTGAGATTCATATTGAAGTGAGAGAGTTCAAACTTGTTTAAACTTGTGGCATTTAGAGTGACTAGATTGTACTAGGTGCATTACTTGTAGTGTTTTATTAGTTATGAACTTGAGCAGAACTTTATAGTGAGAGATTTGTCAATTATGGATGATCAGAGTGTTCAATGGGTATGAAAATTTGAGGGATTGTTTATTATAAAATATGGGAGTTGTGGGAAAAATTTGAGAGCTTCAGTCATTGGGATGAAAGAGTTATTAAAAGTTGAAGGGGAGGGTGTCTAGGAACAAAGCAGCAAGGTTTGAAAATATGTATATCTTAGAGGATTATAGATATGGATACCAAAATTTGACACTACCTTTTGAACTTATATATCTATCTTGTGTCAAAATTTTAGATTGATTGGACGTAGGAGTTGGAAGTTATTAGAGTTTTAATGACCGGATGCTTTATCACAACATTCATACTAAGTAGTTAGAGTTAGAATTTCATGCATAACTTTTGCATATGAACTCTGTTTGTGCCAAAATTTGGTGTGGAGATTTTTGATAAGGTACTTAACAAGTGTACCAAATTTCACTTGAAGAACATAAGTTGGGTGGGAGTTATACTATTCTGAAGTTTAGTAGGAAGGCATTGATAGAGATTTACATCAAGAAGAACTTAGAGAAGGAAGGACAAGGGTAAGTATATAAGTATTTTTTAATACTTGTATTTAAAGCCTATGTGCTCATGGAATCCACAAGCGAAGTGTCATGTACCAATACGGAATCAACCACGATGACATGTGATAGCACGGAATCAATAAGCGAGAACTCATGTAGTAGTGTGGAGTCGACGGCAATGACTCGATTCACAAGAGGGATATCTTTGAAGGCATGCGTGGCCAAAGCGGCCGGGTGGACATTAGAAAAGGCTAAGGATATAACCTTGCCCGACATTAAGGAATGTAAAATTACATAGTGTGGTGTTAATCAAGTTGTGTATATTCCAAGGGTAGATTGGAATTATATATTGGGTTACAAAGAGAGAAGTCTCTACATGTCATTATAAACTTTTCCACTTGGGCTAGGACGAAATCGAAGGGTGGAGGATTTTTGGTGACAGACCCTAGTGAGCAATTAAATGGATATGGTTGGTTGTTATGTTCAGCTTGGCTTTTCATAAAAAAAGAATTGGATTAGAAGCCCATTAACATACATCATTACCTCTGATGCTGGTAATAAACCACCAGTCATCTTTGAAAACCATTTCGAATTCAATGCTAGATGTTAATAATTGGGATGTAATGCTGGGTTCTTCGGTCCTAGGTGTCAGCCTCAACAAGCAACCCTTAGGGGTTGAAGAAAGATATGCTATTTATGATATTCAAAATACTGTATAATTTTATTAGTTTATTACAATCTGGGTGTGGTTCGAAACAATGACTGGGGAGGTTTTTGGGCATAATCTGTCAAGATCCAAGTACTTCCAAGTCCAACTGGTTGTACATAATGTGATCTTTCGGGTTTTCTTTATCAATTCGAGGTATATACCATAGATTCTTCTTAACAATCAGTAATTTTCCTGAAGTCTTGAACTTCAACCAGGTATTTCTCAAACTCAACCAATTCATCTGCAACTAGCGGTCAGTTCTCCCTGTTCATTGGTTTGAAACAAAATACCTTAAGTGAAGTGAATGATCTTAAGAATATCCTCTTACACAATGAATGTAGAGTTTGTCGTCTGAGCGAGTGACACATGGCGCCGGGCAGCCAAGCAAGCAATGCATGATGAGTCACAACCTATCCTCTTTCAAAAACGTAGACTATGCTTTTAATCCATGCACCCAAACTTCCTCAAAGAATCTGTGCTGTTGTGGTTGTTACACCCAAAATTGAAGGACAATGATATTGTACTAAAAGTACACGCTGTGGGACAAAATGCCAAACGTCAAAGTACATTATCCTTCACCTTTCGGTACTCTCTGTACGCACATAGAGACAGCTATGGGTGCCTTTGGAAGAAGTATGTCTTGAAGTTTTATTGCTCTTTGAAGACGATTATTGAACCAAAACGTGGATGCTTGCAACTTCAACCCACTGCCACATAGACACTCATCAACAATCATTCTATCACAAGCCTCTGCATTGTTGAAGGAAGTAACTGAGTGAGTCGGTCCTCAATGTTACGAGTCGCACATTGAATGATGTATCATCATGCGATCTTCCAACTCACACCAAGTCTCCGTGCAATGCCTCGCACTTAAGGTAAGCAGGTCTTAAACGGACACTCTTATCTCTGCACCCACTTCTTGTAGAACATAAACACGCAATTAGTGTGAGATGATTAGCAAAATCAAATCGTGTCTCATATTTTTGGACCTCGTCTGAATATCCAATCCATCGTCAAAGTGAAGATTCTCTCTGTGATTAAATGATCATGTAGGTCCCCGATTATGTTGACTATTGCGTCTAGAATGGCTACCATAGTTTGAGCATGTAGTCCAATTTGTTTCAACACATGTCTTTTTGGTGTTTGTTCTTAGACTCACACCCAAACCATACAACACTCAAATGTATGTGTCCCTTCAAGATCACATTCCAAATTAGGCACGACTACCTTAGTTAGCTATCTCCAATGATTTGAGCTCACAATGCACACGGATGAGGATAAACCGTGTGTGGTATTAAGGTATGCGGGCCTTGTTGGGTTATCTATCTTAATTGGACACCTATATTTGAGTGGTGTGTGGCTAGGTTAGATTTAAAACAACACCCAACAAGGCCTGCATTTAAGAGAGATTGGACTACAAGCTCAAAGTATATCAACCATTCTACACTCAATAGTCAACACAATTTGGAGGAATATGGGTACCAATTTAAAGAATGAGCACCGGTAATATTTTCGGTAATCGTAACTAAAAGTCCGATTTTCAATCTCATTTTTGGTAATGCTTCATCATAGATTTGCTAATGCGACACGAGTTTGGTTACATGAATATGAAATAAGTTGGGGAACATGGAAAACGAGCCACTTAACACCCACACACATCACCACTTGTTGGTTACTAGATGTTTATAAAATCTATGGATGCGGATCTAAAATCACTATCTTCATAGATCTTAAGCCCATGGAAGTGATTGGGAGCAACCAATGGTAAGACCATATGATCCATGGAGCGCTATAAGAAATGCAAGTGTTACTCATTTTTCGTTGTTGCTCTCCATCTTCTATTGATTAGATTTATGTCTTCACATATGTGTTGCATTAGCAAATCATTGATGAAGTATCAACAAAAACCATATTGAAAATCATACCTCCCTTGATTTAGTTATGGTTATTGGAAGTGTACCTTTGTCGATTCCTTAATTGAATACATAGGTCCTCCCAATAGTGTTCACTATTAAGTGTGGGGTAATTAATAAAAATCAAGGGCATGATCCAATATCTTTTAAACATGTGTCCTTATGGTGCTTTTCCTTTGATCCTTACCTAACCACACACCAATCAAATAAAGGTATTTGATTAACCCTTACCTTTCCAAGCCTATGAAAGGGTTGTTTTGGGTGCATTTCACTCAATCTTGGTTGTGGAATCTTCATGGACAAGATTGAGGTTAAAATAGGATTTATCTATAGGATCTTGAACATGGGAGATGAGTGCCCTTTGGATTTTCAGATTATAGCAATTGAAGGAAGTGATGCACAAGAAAATGCCTTGTTTGTCCCCCCAAAAGGACCTTTGACCAATCAAATTCATCTAGAAATTGGTGGAATGCTTGTGTGATCCATTAGATAGGAACAACTCACTAAGTTGTTCCTATCTAATGTTAAAATGATTATGCTAAAATGTGCAAACCACAATAAGCTAGCCACCTTGCATTGGAGTATGTAAATTATTTCATATTTCTAACCACATATATGCAAATAATTCCTTAAAAATCAAAAAGTGTCAAAACGTTAAATTGAATTGTCAATGTGAGCACAAAGGTCATTTTTACATGAACATAAAAATATTTCACATTTACCAAAATAAACATCTTCGATGTTCATGCAAAGTTTGCATTGGAGTGGCAAACATTGATTGGGGTCAACACCCTACATGAGCTCCCAACACAACTAAAACATGATCACTTCCCACTTTGACATTTTTTACACATTCTAATCATCTTCAAATTGCATGGGCCAGAAAGTTATGGGTTGATATTCATGTTGGCTTGATGCTCATAGTTATTTGATTACGGGTGAATGTGATAGGTAAGGTTAATGTGATAGGTAAGGTTAATGCAAGGAAAAAATCATCCATCAACCAAAAATTGATTGCTTGGGAAGCTAGGGATTAAGAAAAGTCACCAAAAAACACATGCATGCCTTATAGCTTAGTGTGTCAATTCGAAGCTTGCATCACACAACCCAAAATTTGTATAAATTTGTTCAATCTTTCAGATTGACCTGGACCGGAAGGTTGAAGAAACCTACAGGCTTTCGAAAAACCACTATGGATTTTGTTGCATCTACCGTTGTCAAAATTATCCTATGAGATACACAATGCATTGATGTGAGGAAGGGATTCATATTTTCTTTCATCCTTGTTGTAACACCATTTCTTTTACCTATCATTCTTGCTATTTGTCAGAACTAGACCTTACAACTTGTCAAAGTCTAGTCCCCATTCCCTCATTTTTTTTGTTAGTATTTCAAAAAATATATATGCATCTTCCTTTCCATCTTCAATGTGCAGTAAGCCTTGAAAGACACACATATGAAGACCATCCTCAACAAATGAAGTAAATATCTAAGGGTTGTAGCAAACACAACCCTTCCTCCCCTTTCTTTGCATATTTCACAAAATACTCTACCAGTTTCAAAATTGAATTCAATCTAATCAAACTGCATATACCAAGCATTCATTGATTGACTTTGCATAAGTTGCAATTGAGTTAGACCCGGACGAGAAGAACAACCCTCAAAAGAGGATGACGAAGGAACAAATGTTGTTTCATTATTTTAAAAAAATCCATATAGTATAGCTCCAATGCATCGTTGTCTTTTCGTTATATTACTAGAAATCAACAAGTGCTAAAGACTTGTAATATATCCACAAGGCAAACATAAAATATGTTGTTACACCCTAGACAAATTAACAAAACTCAACAATAAATATCCAAGTGTAAAACACCAAACATATAAAGGATCTTTGTATTTGGAATAAGCGTTGATGAATGACCACAAATCTACACACCCAACATGGACACAATGATTTATAAATTGAAAGACCAACATTATGTAGCAAGAACACCAACAAGACTAGCCTTAAATAATTAGGACCACAAACAACAACATTGATAAAGATCCTAAACCCTAAACACCAACAAGGACCAACAAAAATGTCCACTAACAACAACAATGACTTACAACAATACTAAAAGAAGGACCAACAACAACATCAAAAAGTACATTAACAAAGATAGAGATTCCTAAAGCACTAATAGGAATGAACAACATCAAAACCCTAAAGGTATAATAAAAAAAACCAGCAACCTTCAACCAACAACAACAAAAAGACAACCAACAAAAAGAACTAGCAACAACAAAACAGAGAATCAACAACAACGACAACAAGCAAGAAGAACAAAGAAAAAGGAGAATGAGAAGAAAAAGAAGAAGATGATGCCCTCAGGGAATTTTTAAATATCCACCTCCCACTCATGTTAGCCCACCCATACATAGATGGAACCAATAATTGGCCGGATGTCCATCCGCATGTCTTCAACTTTAACCGGTTATTTCTCAAACTCAACCGGTTCATCTATAACTAATTGCCGGTTCTCCCCATTCATTGATGCCAACCTACAAAAACACTTACATGCTTCTTGGAGTATGAAGTTTTTATATGTAATTTTGACCCACATGGTAGTGGGCACCACCCTACACCAGTAGATACCTTTCCATCCACGTAGATGTCCACCTAGCGGATCGCAAACCCGGTGGAATATCATGTGGCAACCCATTTTGAGTTGCTTGAGCATTTAAGGATTAATTTCTGCTGCACTTTGTTAACTTTCTGGCTGCCACCTTCCACAACAACAACCTCCTCCTCCTCCTCCTCAATGTGTAAGATAAGTAAACCTACCCAAGTGGAGACTGGGTTCTCGATCAACAATATTGTTTTCATGACGTGGAAAGAGCAACATTATGCAGCAAGAGGGGCAGAAAAAGCAACAATAATTTTACTTCATACATATTGCTGTCTCTGCCAAATCCCAATGAGTGACACAGACACACACAGAGACACACACCACACAGTTGTGGCAATCAGTCATCAATTGGCTTCAGCCTGCCCTGCCTGGTATTTTGTGTCATGTGCACTATTTGGGAAGGGCCAAAACTAAATGCCTAGAGGTCTCAAAAGCACCGCCCTTGGAAGTTTTTGGGCATAATCGGTTGAGATCCTAGTGATTCTAAATCCAACCGGTTACATGTTGACATCTTCTGGTTTTGCTTTATTCATTTGAGGCATATTCTATAGATTCCTCTTAAATGATCGGTAATTCTCTTGAAGTCTCCAACTTCAACCGGTTGTTTCTCAAACTCAACCAGTTCATCTATAACTAACCGCCGGTTTTCCCCGAGCAGTGCTCAAAAGTGTCACGCCCGTTGGTTGCCAATATGATTCCATTTGTCAACATGTGTAACTTCTTTAAGTGACAAATATCTACATTATGACATTAGAGTAGCACGTTGGGATACGTTAGATGATAGTCTTGTGTTTACGTATGCAAGGGAAAGATAATTTTTGAGCATACTAATGGCAAGTGTCATGTGTTTACATTTTAGTATGCAAGCACAAGATATTCTTGATCATACGAATGGCAAGTGTGTCATGTGTGTACACTTTAGGGTAGTTTCCATGTAGGCCGCTTGTCCATCATATTCTAGTGTGAATAAGGGCAAACCCGTCCAAATGTACAGGGAATATGATGGGGTAGGGTTCGTATGTGCTATCCATCTGCTCCCACATCTTCTCAAAGTCGGGCCCACTTCCTAACCTCCTCCTCCGGGTTACCAAGGATGGATTTCTAGACCACCATACTTTACCAAGCAAAGTCATTTATGTTCTACTATGTCCAAACAACCTATTCAACTTTCGTTAGTAAAAACCGAACTCATGAGTACGAAGTTATTGCATGGCGTAATTCCAAATAGTAAGTGACATTAAATACCGTAAACAGTGTAGGAGTAGTAGGAGTATGCCAGAGTACATTGATTTACAAGCTACTAGTGGGCCACAATGAGTGAAGTATGGTAATCATATGAGTTCAGAGGTTGAGTCAGGGTGGCTGCCTGACTGGGATGGACACACACAAATCTTACGCAATTTGGATCATGCTGTCGTAAGTGTTGCGTAAGAGTAATATGCACATGTGGTAATTAATTAGTATGCGTAAAAATATCCGTGTCGTGGAAGAAGACCTATGGGTATAATGCACATGTATGTGAGTTGAGTTCATGTGTGCGTACATACATACATACACACATGTATGTGTACACATACATACATACATACATGCAAGTTAAATCGACCACACGCTGGTTAAAACGACCACAGTCAATACGTAAGGTGTCAATTAGGCTTTAACTTGTCATCCAAGTTGGTCAAGTTTATTAATTCTAACATGAAGTGATTGCACAACGCGCCTTTGTCGCAACCCTTGCTTGCTCCCCTTAAGTAACTTGGTCATTTTTCCAACTCTAGCAAGGATTACGAGCGTTAACCCTTCGCATTCCGCCATGCAAAGGGCTAGCTCCCCATACCGCGGACCTTCTTAGTCCATAGGAGGGGGACCAACCCTCCTACTCTTTCATTCAGGACTCACCCCTTCATCGGTAACCAATTCTTAGATGTGGACTTCCATCCATGAAAGTCCAATCTTATGTTCATCATCGCATTGCTGGAGCAACACTATAACAACCTGAGCCATATTAGGCAACTATGCCCTCACATTGGGCCAATGCCCATGGAGGCCTTGCCGTTCGGCCTCGGGTGGGTTCGGCCACACCACCTCACCCATATAAGCCTCTAGGACTCTAGGCAGGGCCCCTACCCCACCGTCAAGTAACCTTTTGTCTCTGTCCCAACACTTGGGGCCAAGTAGACATTTTCCCTTAGCTGTTGGGGCTGGAAGCCCCAGCAGCTTCAGAACCCCATAACTTCCTCATATGGTCTTTGATGCTAACAATCAACCACTCCATCGTCATCTACGTTTCACGTAGATGCCGATGGACCACTCACTTGCCCCATTTGGACAAGTATTCAAGAAGATATGCCTGTTCAAAGCTTCGCAGTCCCGGGAGCCACTCCCAGGCCACTGCTGTACCAGAGCGTTGTCCCGGGACAGCGCCCCACTCAAATTGCCATATCTCCTAGCTCACACCTCCGATTGAGGTGTTCTTGAGCATTCTAGAATTGGCACGCCATAAGCTAAGCATAGCTTATGGCCTCACCCTCGTACCTCCTAGTCTCCATGGGTGGGAGGCGTTCCCAACGCCCGGGGCCCTCACCCACACTAGGATCACTTGGGCCCTCTCACCAACGGCGCCACAAGTCCCGGGTGTCACTCCGGGGTCCCCCTTGTGCCCATGGTGTTTCGGGCACTCCTCATGGAGAGGTACGCGACAGTCTTTGTGGTCGTTTTAACAAACTACGTGGTCGATTTCACAAATTCCCATATGTGTGTGTGTGTGTGTGTGTGTGTGTGATGCTGGATTTGAATTTCTTACTTTCTTGTCATTTTACACAGGAAGATGAAAATCAAGGTTGATTTAACATGTTTTCATAAAATCAAAACGTCACAGTTTCATTAAATCTTTGAATTAAAACAGGAAAACATTAAAAAAAGGTTTAGAATTCACTCTTGCCCATGATGTAAGGATTAAATCAAATACTCTTCAATGTCTTCAAATCGATTGTAGCTTATTTAAACATAAAAAATGTCATAAGAAACACACTTCATATCGCAATTTAATGAAACTTGAAACAAAGAACCTTCTCAATGATATCATGTATAGCATATGAAAAAAGAGTTACCCATATATGTCTTAAACCCATTCAAAAAGAATCATCCTTAAATAACCATAATCAGCTATGATGTTTTGATACATCATAAACCCTAATGTGCTCAGAAGGGGCAACAAATTTTTGTTTTCAGCTTGAAATCATGTAATGGAACATAGACATTTGGGACATGTCCTAAGCATTTTGTAAAGCTTTCTCTTTAAATTGAACTCAAACTCACTTGTTACAAATTTGATATTGTTTTATTGTATTCTTATATTTTTATTAATATTTTTAGATATAAAATTAGCTTGCTGTAGGAGCCATGTTTTTAAAAAGCTTGTGTAAATCAGTTTCTAATGACCAAATTGCATAGATAAAGTGTGGTTTCTTTCTATAGCTACACTTTATGATTCATACATGTATGATGTGTTAGTTATTGGAATACTAGGTATTGAAACAAATTATACGTTGACAAATTGCACTATAATGCATTAGAAGCCATGGAAATCATGTCTTTTAATACATAGGAGTTGCCACCCCAAGATGACATTATACCATTTATGGTACTTAATTTCACTTACTATGTGGAATTACGCAATGCTACCCATAAATATCAATTGGAAATTTGGACATTGTAGAACATTAACATCTCTACTTGAATAAACATAACATTATTAAGCAGTGTGCGTTCGTTCATGTGGGCCCCAAGAATATAATCATGCATAGCTAGTGCAGATTCAAATGAAATTAATTATGAAACCTTACACAATCAATTAAAAATTATAGCACTGCGTAACTCTAAAGAGTGTGTGACATTAAATACCATAAATGGTGTAGTCTTCTAGTCCAATGTTCAAGTATCATGTTTAACTTGGGTGAAGTAAATGTAGTCAAAAGGTTTGTTCAAGAATATAAGAGCATTGCCACCAGTGGCACCCCGAATTGCAAACTAGATGCCCCCGAGTTAAGTTCAATGCCAAATGCGCCCCACCGGTCTTCATTTTTGATGAATTTAACTCCGGGGTTGTTTTAGGATAGGGTTCTACAAATCCAACCTTGTTTGCAGGTTCCAAAAACACCTTGAACTCCACTTTGGGAGAATACAAACTATGTGCATTACCTCCAATGCTTTTGGAGTTACCCCTTAGGTTAAAATGGCTTGCCATAATCACTGTCCTAGTTTTTGTTTCGAGGATTATGCAACCCCCAGAAACTCCATTTTGAGTATTGACACCCTTAGCAAGTACAATGTGATGGATCCCACTGCGATGAAGACATTGATCTTCAGAGAGATAACCAAAAATCATGACATGTCTTCAAATAACCAAACACTAAACTATAACACTATATGTTAGCCGAAAAAAAATCCTAAACCCTTGTAAAATTACTTGGCCATTATAGATTTGTAGTGTGCTAGCATTGTCACTTACTTACTGATTTGTCATCAAAATTTCAATCATCCATGACAATATTTCATCATAGATTTGTTAGGATGCAAAGTATACCAATCTTTTTGTTCAGTAATTGGCATTTGGATGATTTGCAAGTAAGTTGGGAAAACATTATGTGTAGATTTATTCATAGAAAGTATTAGCTTGAACAACGTCAAAAACCTAAATTAAGCCTCACAACTAACCAAGACTCACAGATGCAACTTACACAACCTCAACACAAATACAACTTGACAGATGCCACTAACCAAGACTCATCACAGACTCAAACTAATGGAGCAGAGGCACAATCATTATCGAACCATGTGTTGGACGGTCTACCTCTTTGTTTGCCACCTTTTAAAAAAAAAAAATTAGAGAAGATTGGTTGAGTTGCACATAATATCATGTGCAACTAAACCTTGGGCATGTTTGTCTAATGAATTGTAAGTCTCGTCTTGCACATAAGTGAGTTCATGCTTGACATTTAGAACATATTGGTTCATCTTCTTAGGATTGGGACAAAGAACTTGATGTTGAGTAGATGAGACCGGAAGCCTTAGTCCCACACTATGACATATTTTTAAGTGTCATATGAATGTGAAATGTGTTGATGGTATGCATTGTCTTTGGACTATGGCTTGTTTTTTTTCATGAGTTTCAAGTTTTTTTTCCGTAAGTTTCAAGTGTTGTTCCAAGGTTTGTACGAAGCCTTGTAGACTATTAACCTCACTGGAAAATGATGTATTGAGCTCAATCAATTTAACCTCTTTTAGTGAGTTTTCCTTCTTCAAATCCAATAATTCCAGAGTGGGTGGGTTTTGCAGGTTTCTAATGTCTTGGAAAGCTTCGCTTGAAGTTGTATGACTTGCATGAAGAAACTTGAGTTTTCACCATACTTTTCCAAGTTCTACTCCGCTTGTAAAATAGCCACATGATGCATTGCCATCTACAAGTGCTACATATTTTCCTTGAAGCTCATCAATGGATGCTTGGAAGTCTTTCTTGAATTTACAAGAGATTTTTCAAGCATATTGTGTTCAAGCCAATTTTTCTCATAAAGTTGAATTATAGTATCCCATGGGATCTTGTCCGGTTGTTGCATTGTCACACCCAATGTGGAAGCCAAGCCCTTAAGAATATCTTTATTTATTCCCATAGTAGATGCAAAATTGAAAGAAAAGTGAGAGTGATTTGTTATCCAATGAGGCCTCAATCTTGGAGCCCGCATTTTGCATGTAGGAAGGTATTTTACCATTTAGCCGTGTGTCAATTATTCTAGGGTTTCCTTTTTTTCCAGATCCTTGTGCGTTTGCTTGCCGATAGTTGATATTCATGACCTCTATGTTTTCTCCATGTGATATTGTGCGAGGTGTGTTTTTAAGAAATGTGAGTCATTCTTGCGTGTTGAGATTTTCATCTGGCTTTCAAGTTCAATAGTATTAGATTTGTTTGCTATGTGCCCATAACATTATTCAAATCCATAACAGTGTTTTGTGGGACTGACAATATTCTATAGAATATTCCCACCTTCAGCATGAATGATGGAATATTCTGCAAAATATTGTCAGTCCCACATAACACTATTATGGATCTTAATAACGTTATGCCAAGAGCACACTTGATGGCATTCTTTAGATGTGGGGCCTCCGGCAAGCATCATCGGGTAGAATCTACCGATGGAGTTCCGCAACTCGTGTGGTAAACTCGGAGGATAATTGTGAGTCCTTACTACCATTGTGTCAAAATGGAGAGAATACATTTGAAAATTCTTGATGAGATAATGTAGACGATGTGTCGGGTTGAAGGAGGGCTAAATAATTGCTTACAAGTGGGAACAAGAAGAAGATGAAGAAATAAAAGACCTTCATGGACCATTGCAGCCAGGTTCAATAACCAAGATTCAAGGTATAGGAATTTTAAGAACAATTACATAATCAATTCAAGGAAATGTGATTCTAGGAATGCAAGGCAAGTGTGTATATTCAAGTGCCTATAATTGCCTCACAATATCCGAAAAATAACCATTAGACATCCTCATCATATTTGGGTAGCCAAATTTAATGAGGTGGTGGAAATCGATGGCACCAATCTGTCCTCTCGGCAAGGATAATTTGTCCTCATAGTTGGATGATTCCTTTATAAATAGTGTCATTCCCAATTACACTAGTGCAAGAACTAGGTGTAGGGGATCAACCAAGATTTAAGGTGGAGAGTTCAAAGACAGTAGAATTACCACTTCAATGAAACATGTGTCCAAGAAAATTCAAAGGCAGGTGTGTGCGCCTAATTGCCTCTATATATCTTCGCCATGAGATTGCCACATAAAGAATTGTCAAGTCAAAAATCCTCTAAGATGCACATAAAATTGTGAACCTTATTGTGCGTATAAAGATGTGTTGAGCCCATGGCCATTGCTTGGAGTTTGCTATGCAATTGTTGGGCAAGATAATCTACATTACCACACACAACCACTCTAAATAATTAGCTGATTTGAAACCATCATGATGTACTTTCAGTCCCATTAGCCTTTTTAGCCTCCCAGACTATAAAATCAATTCCATTTCATTATCCTTTTGGCCTCCCAAACTTATGGAATTGGGGAATTTTTTTCTTCTTGTTTTATGTTTCACCTTCTATTTGACATGTCAAGGATCAATTTAAGGTAGAGATACCATAAACCGTGAACTACCCTCTACCCGTGCTGTAGACTTCCATCAGAATAGTGAAGTGCCATTTCTGAAACCGATCATTGCGAGGCTGGCAGGTTGAATGCGTGTATAGTCAGTTTAGCCAAATTTAGTCATGTTTGACTACCATCAATCACATTTTAATGTACTCATGAGTTAACCGGTTTAGGTGATGTTCTATGTGGAAATGAGCATTACCATGTTCGGTGTAAGGAGAATCTAGTGAACGAGTAGGGGGTTTGACAAACTTTCCACTTTGAAAAATTGTAGAATTTTTTTTACAAGGAATAAATTTTTTCATATTTACAACTTGCATTCTTCATGAATCCTTCTCTTCTATCTTGGAAAATGATCTCATGATTGTAAGACCATATCTTCAATGCGAATCACCTCATTTTTCATGGGCTATGGTATCTCTACCTTAATGTGCTCATTTTGGGACACCGTGAGCATCACATGCACCCATATGCCCAACCGCCTTAGATGGAGTGTCATGTGCTGGTTGTTGGTTTTGGCAATTCCAAAGAGCTAGTCATGATATCGCAGCCGACAGGCTCTGGGCCATCACCTGAGAACACATTTGTTGCCCACGGCAGCCCACCTGCAAAATATGGGCTATAATTCATGTGCTATAATTCATGTGCCGGGACTTATGTTGAGGCTGGGTTACCATATGTGTCTTTTATTGTTTCGTAACCTTCACAATTCCTGAAGTACCTAGACCTGGCAACTGACACCCCCGTGGACTCACAACTCCTTTAATTTATTTATTTTCCCTGTGAGAGCAAATTGTCGCATGTGAGAGTGTACCTCTCATCCATCCAGCACAACAATTTGATCTCATGTCGGAGTCGTGGCTGATTCACTTGGACTTCGGTTATGTGGGTGTTATTCGGTTCATTTGTCATGTTTTCCAACTTCTACAGATTAGGTTTACACAACAACGCTTGTGTTGCATTAGCAAATCTACACTGAAACATCAAGAAACATCGGACCTCCCATGATTTAGTTATGGTTATTGGAAGTGCATGTTTGTTGGCTTCTTGATTATTACATAGGTCCCTTCCCTCCTTTCCCCCAATTGTGTGCACTGTTGAGTGTGGAGTAGTTAATAAATTTTGCAGACGTAGTTGAATCTCTTTTAAGCATGTGTCTTCATGATGTGTGTTTTATGATCCTCACCTAATCACACACCAATCAAATTTTAATGTTCCATCAATTAAAGTAGTTGAAAGACACCTGCATATCTTAGACTAACTTGGGGTCTTTGAAACTAATCACTGTAACAAATGAACTTCTCTAGAAATTTATTTCATAAAACACAAACTATTTCAGCGCTTTAATGTTGGGTGAATGAACAGTACGATTGTATGCAATAATACCCTCGTACCCATTTTTTCCTTCCAGTTCTTGTCGTTTAATCAAATTTTGGCTTCCAATTAACCGACCAGGTGAGGAGAGCTTGCAGGCTCTTTGTATGTATGTATGAGAATCTGGTGGCCATGAGTGAGTAGGACAGTGTCTGGGGAGGATTTTGGGCATAATCAAGTCAAAATCCTAGTGTTTCCAAGTCAAAGCGGTTACATGTTGTGATCTTTCGGTTCTTCTTTAGATGTAATTTGTGGCATATTCTATAGATTCCTCTAAAATGAGAAGTAATTTTCCTGAAGTCTTGAACTTCACCCGCTTATTTCTCAAACTCAACCGGCTCATCTGTAGCTAATAGCACCCCCACACCTGCTGGTGGTGAGGCCAGTCGGCGACTCCCACTAGCAAGGTCGCACTTTTAAAGAGCTTTACAACAATGGCAGCGACTGGTCGTATTGGTCCTGCCACTCGCTCGTTCGCTGGTGCACGATGTAATTTTGCATGCTAGATAATTTTGCTCAAGATAATTCTGCACTATTGCATAATTTCGAGTGAGATAATTCACTATGTTTTCACCTTCACAATGAGTGAGTTTACATAGAGGCCACCAATTCATATCCCTCTATAACTACACTAAATATAGTATTTAGGCAAAGCTTACTATTTGGAATTACGCAATGTTATATCTATTTTTGGTACATCTCATATTTTACCAAAAAATGTTAGATTGGTAGTTTGGACATTAAAAAACATTGACAACTTTACTTGGTAAAAATTTCTTTCATTAGTAAAAGGATATAGCACTATGTAAATCCAAATAGTAAGTCACACTAAATATCATATTGGACTAATTGTCCATGGAGATTTTTTGGCATGATTGGTTAAATTCTATTCTTTCCAAGTCCAATTGGTTACATGTTGTGTGAACTTTTGGTTTTTTCTTTATTAATTTGAGTTATATTCTCTATATTCCTCTAGAACAATTAATAAATTTTGTGAGGTCTTGTTCCACCGGTTATTTCTCAAACTCAACTAGTTCATCTTTGTGATAAAGTACAAAAATCGAAAACGTTGAATGTCCACTACTGATGCACTAGAGTAGGGGTAGAATGATGCTTTTGTGTACCCACACTGACTAGCCCACATTGACTAGCCGCAGTGAACGAAGTTCGCCTGTTCATTGTTGCCCACCACCAATATGTGTGGGCTAACACACTTACTTAAGGTGGGCAACAGGTCTTAACACATACATTTTTAGCTTTGCACAAAATTAATGCAAGGTGGGTAGCAAATCTAAATTGTGCCCGTAGCCAACGTCTTCATAGTTATCAAAGCTAGTATGAATATCTTATTCATTATCGAAGTGAATATTTTCTCTTCCTCCCTTTTTGTTTCACTAGCGCATGTGCCTGAGATAAGGTACTTAAAGTAAGTAGGTCTTAAACAAGCCTCTATTTAGCGACACACCCTCTTCATGTAAGATATGAAACATAGAATTAAAGCAAGTACACGATTGGACGTGAATTCGAGTCATGCCCGTAGTCATTTTCATGATAAAATATAAATATTTTAATTATGGATTTTCCAAAAGAAAAATTTGATTAATTGTGTGCTATTATTGTTTGACATGTTGACATCTTCCGGTTACATGTTGACAGCTTCCGGTTTTGCTTTAATTTTTTGAGATATATTCTATAGATTCCTCTAGAATGATTGGTAATTATCCTGAAGTCTCGGACTTCAACCTGGTTATTTCTCAAACTCAACCAGTTCATCTGTACCTGGCGGCCTATAAGCTCAGCAGCCAGTTCAGCAGCCAGTTCACCTCGTTCGTTGGAGTTGGAGGTGCATTGAATGAGATGCAACTCATAATGGCCTGATTGAGCTGACTCATGCCCCGTCACACCAAACTTTTCGTCCGGTTCCGGCCATGAAATTGCTGGGGATTATGTTGAGAATTAGATGTTGGCCCACCACTTTTCACACTATTACAGCTGAAGATGCCGACGGATGGTGTCAGAACTGGCCAGTGTGATCAGCCCCTCAGTTAATCCAGACCCACTCTCCTAACACATGTGGTGGCTGCTCGGGTCATGCTTATAGCATGCCCACACTTACTTGTGTGGGCGACAAGTGAACGACTCTTACCAGCACGGGCCATTTTTAGAGTTGGTTTAGCCAGTGAGGGCCGTTGGTAGGAATTGTTCACTGGTGGCCTGCACTAGTAAGTGTGGGCGGGCTATCAACATCATATTGCCACTTGCAAAGTTGGAAACATCTGGCTAGATTATTCTAATACAAAGTAGGACACATGTATTTGAGTGGTGAATGGTTGGGTGTGAATCTAAGAACGGACACCAAAAGACACGTGTTGAAAAGAGATTGGATGACATGCTAAAAATCTATTGATCATTGTAAGCGTGATAGTCGACATAAATTTGGGGGGGGAGGACCTAATGATCATTTGATAACTCGGAGAACTCTCTACTTTGACAATGATTGAGATATTCTTACAAGCTCCGAATATCATGAGGAAAGTGGCTATGCAAGATTTTCTAATCTTCTCACACTATTTTGTGTTTCATATCCTACGATTTGGGTGTAGGAGAAAGAGTTTGCTTAGGACTTGCTTATCATATTGTAGGTGGATTTTAAGGTCACTATGTGTCCCTATTGTGGACACTTCCAAATCCACAAACAATCTTGATTTTCGATCAAATCGGAAATTGTCTCATGTGGTTAGCAATGATAAATCATGCATATTTGGAATTTCAAGTTTCATAATTGAAGTGGAGATGCAAAAGTTGTAGGAAGTCAAACTAAAAATTATCTTTCTATTTAACAAAGCACACTAGCCCTCATGATTGTGCAACAATTACATCTAGAGTGGTTAACACATTCCAATCTCATCGTTAGACATGTTATGTCGGGTGCCCATTTATACCTACAAACCTTGCCATATAGCACTCAAATATAGGTGTCCAATCAAGAAGAGCGAATACAAAAGGCCATGTACCTTAAGCCTAATCTTTAAAGCCTTCAAATTGCCATAGTTACCAATTTTTGGACTTTATACGACCTAGTTTCAGTTGGGGGGAAGGAGGAGGTTGAAAGTGCCCCTCCCAACTTTGTTATTACTTCATTCCAATTGGAACCCACTAGATAGGCACATAGAACAACCAGTATCACTTGGCATAACATTATTCAGATCCATAACAATGTTCTGTGGGACTGACAGTATTTTGTGGAATATTCCCTGATATTTCCCACATTCAATCTGAATGTGGGAAATATCAGGGAATATTCCACAGAATATTGTCAGTCCCACAGAACATTGTTATGGGGAGATTGAATCCACTACTAAGAATATATGGGGGTCTCTAACCCAATTTAGGACTTGATTTGGCTAAAATTACAAATCCCGGGGTACACAATTTTACCTGGATTTTGAAGGACACTCATGGAGTTTCCATATGCTCTTTTTATAATGAAATAGTAGGATCTTTCACGATACTGACGTATATTATTAATGACTGAGCCAATCCAAAGATACATACAATACACTAGACATCTACTTTTAGGTCTTCCATCACATTATTTAGCTACAATCAATTGTTTTGTTTTTTTTAATAATATTCAATGACAATGCTTCACCCTAATCTCACTCGTTTTCCATGCTGAATCTACTTACTGACAAGTATCTATAAGGTATAATTCTAGCACTTTCCATGGCATATTCCCAACCCCATCCAACCTAGCCACTCAGCTGAATAATGGGGAAGTTCCTCAACTCAATTACCAATAGAGGGATATTTACTTAAATGCTTTGAGTGCCAAAACATAATTTACAACCTTTGCTATGGTATATGTTAGAAACCGGGAATATTGACCGTGGAGCTTGGAATAAAGAGCTTTGCTAGGCTCTCCCTTCCCACTTGCCATTTAAGAATGAAGCAAAAAGTGAAGGTCTTAGTAATATTATGGAGGTGCGCTCATATTTGATAATCCCCTATCTCCTAAGCTTCTTGGGTCCAAAAATTTCTCTCGATCAACATGGTTGCTGGATCTCAAAGTTTCTTTGGTCCGGTGTCCAGGAAGAGTTTTGGCCATAATCGGTCAAGACCTAGTGCTTCCAAGTCCAACCGGTTACATGTTGTGATCTTCCAATTTTTCTTTATCCCTTTGAGATATATTTTATAGATTCCTCTAATGACCGGTAATTCTCTTGAAGTCTTGAACTTCAATGGGTTTGTTTCTCATGCCCCAATCACACCAAACTTTCCGTTCACTTCCAGCTGTGAAATTGCTGGGGATTATGTTTAGAAATAGATGTTGGCCCACCACTTTTCACACTATTACAGCCGGAGATGCCGACGGATGGTGTCTGAACTAGCCGGTGTGATCAACCCCTCAAACTCAACCGGTTCATCTATAACTAGCGGTTGGTTCTCCCCGTTCATTGCTGGGGCCCTAATCATAAATAAATAGATAAACAAAAAAATAAATAAATATCCAACGTCGGGCAATCCAATGTGAATTTGATCCCGTTGGCCCTACCTTGCTCAAGAATCCTCTTGGTGCAGGGTGGGGTTTACTGCCTACCTTACAGTGGGTGGGCTCTTAACTTCCTACCTTACCTAGCTAGTTTTTTTTTCTTCCATCACATAGAGAGAAGATTTCAGAGCGGTAATCGAACCGCCAACCATTCCATTCGGAAATGGGTACATGTCCACTGTCACCCGGTAGTTTAGGGTCATCTTGGACCGGACCCTAATCAAATGGAAGCCCCCTCCTAATGAATGACTGTGGCAGGGGAAGCTAAATATATGGCTCCCAAAGGAAGAGTCAACACGGTTTTAGGACTATGTAGGGCGTGGCTATATAAAGAGATTCCTGCGGCATCTGACTCCACACCCTGCCTGCCAACGTCCTTAAAGGACACCAAGTAAGCTACGTGGCGACAAATGAACACCTCCCCTGCACATGACCCGCTCTGAGTCCCCCCCTCTCCTTGACCTTTTTGCCTGCCTCTGACAACCTGCCCTTCACATTAAGGGAAAAAAAACTCTTTGACTGCGCAGTGGTAACTTCTTCTTTCTTCTTCTTCTTTTTTTTTTTGTTTTTTTTTTTTTTTGGAGACAGAAGGCCAAACAAGCCAACGCCGCAGTGGTAACTTCAGAGTTCATGTATATTGTGCATCAGGATTTATTTATTTATTTATTATTATTATAGGCCGATAGGCCAACGCCAAAGCACAGGAGACAGTTGACCACCTGGCAAGTAGAGAGGAGATTTCACAGCCAGGAATCGAACCGCCAACCTCTTCCTTGAGATTTGGGTATCTCTCCACCATCATCCAGTAGTTTAGGGTCGTCTCGGACCATTGTGCATCAGGATTTGGGCGAACCAACGCATACACTCGTTCCTTGTTGGTTGCCTGAACCCTTGCCTCCAAGGAACCAGTGTACGGGTTCTTTTGCTCCAGCCGTGCATCAGTGCCCGGGAAGTTTTTGGGCATAGTCAGTCAAGATCCTAGTGATTCTAAATCCAACCGGTTACATGTTGACATCTTCCGGTTTTTCTTTATTCATTGGAGGCATATTCTACATATTCCTCTAAAATGCTCAGTAATTCTCCTGAAGTCTCGGACTTCGATCGGTTATTTCTCAAACTCAACCGGTTCATCTGTAACTAACTGACAATTCTCCCCGGACAATGTTGTGCATGCTCTCTCATCATAGCTCACCCGCACCACACCTCCTGGTGAACAGGTTCTACCAGCACTGGTTACATCTAGTGGCTTTGACTGGGCCAAATTGGAGCTAAAAGTGGCCCATGCTAGTAGGAGCAATCTGTTGGTCGCCATACCATATATTATTGCCTACACCGTTTACCCCATTTAGTACGTGTTATTATTTGGAATTATGCAATGCAATTATATCTTACTCAGGAGTTCGATTTTCACTAATGAAAGTTCAATAGGTTGTTTGGGCATCATAAACAAAAATGACTTTGCTTGGTAAAACATTACATTCCCATTTACATAGTTATAGCACTGCATAACTATGAATAGCAACACACGCTAAATGGGATAAACGGTGTAAATCGGCTAGTTGTGTATAGAGGTGAGAAGTGATCATGTACCCCTACAACACCATGACCACACTAACCCCACTAATACAAAGATCATCCAATCACTCAGTTCCCATGGTCACTTTGGTTACCCTGGTTACTATAATGCCCACCCCGAGAGGGGTTAGTAGTCCTGCACTACTACTATTATGTCCAGTGGACATAATACCAAGGGTGGGTTGAACGGGCATTTCAATCATGTTGATCCCACTAAGGTCACCTTTTCTTCTCTCTTATACGAGCTTGGAAGGGAGGTCACTGTGACGTTTGTAGTGGAACATGAGGCTTGATTTGTGATGGAGTTTGGAGCAGTTTAAGTAACATGTTAAGGTGGAAAATTTTGTATTATGACAATCTTAAATCTTTTAAAAAAAGTTTGACAAAAAAATAATTTGCCTTGTCAATTTTCTTTAAATGATGTAATCATTTAAACAAATAGATATTGAGGGCAAGCATACATGGAGAGTTTCTCCACTCAAGGGCTATTATCACTTGTTGGTGATAGACTCTATGACCATGATTGACATAATTGACTTATTCGGGGTGGTTAACTCAAGTCTGCTTAGGTGGGGTTGTGAAATGAAATGGAATTGATTGTAAAGTTAAGAAAGGCAAAAGGCTTATGGGACCAAAAGTACATCAAGATGATGTCAAAAAGGCTAATTTCCCTATAGTAGCGGAGTGTAATGGCCTCAATCAAATATAAGCTAATATCAACTTGATGGTCCAATGAGAAGAAAGACTTGAGACTACCTAGTACTACATTTTGACATAGCTAAGAGAACCTATCTCTAATGGAGTTGTAGAAGGGACACCCCAACACAAAGTATTGAGGTAGGGGTAGGCGGGGAGGAAATGCTCGTGGAAGGGGTGTGCGGATGGGGGATTCGCAAGTGTAGGGTTGGGGAGCAAAAATTTCCAGAGGTGGGGCCTTGGGGGATGGGATTCTAGCCCCTCATGTGGGGTGTGGATGGTAGGGGTGCTAGGGTGGATAATTCGGAGGATGACAACAATACGGAGGAGTGCATTCCAACAACCCAAGTGCAACATCACCAAATGTATGCACTGGCACATTCCACTCCCATGATGCCTCCCAGTCACCATCATGGACCACAATTTGCCTCCATGTTTCCTTATAATCACTTTTTGGGTTTAGGAGAACATGCTTGCAATGGTGTAGAACAAATTAGCACAAAAGTTAGAAGGATCCAACAAGAAGATAGTCAAAAAGACATTGATTTGTACTTGAATAGCCAAAGTAGATTTTATTCATAGATTTGTAATGACTATAACATACATTGGCCTTTGGAGGCCCACAAATGTTCAATGAGGTCATTCCTCATATTGTAATGGGAATTGCTATCTTCTACTTCACCCACAAAGTCTCTATATTGCTCAAATGTCACACCCCTTTGTAGGTTGTCAGGTGCATCGGGGTCATATAAAGGCTCCAAGTTAGCATTGAGTTCATCCTCTATGATCATATTGTGCATAATAATGCAAGCAAACATGATGTTTGATATCATCTCGGGGTCCCACTGCCACATGGGGTTGCGAATAATGGCCCACCGGGCTTGCAACACTCCAAACCACCTCTCCACATCCTTCCTTGCTCCTTCTTGCATTTGTGCAAAATATGAGCGTTTCTCACCTTGCGGCTCGTGGATTGTTTGCACAAAACAACTCCATTGGGGATAAATCCCATTTGCTAGCAAATAGTACCTTGGATAGGTTTTCCCATTGACCTAGAATGAGAAATGTGATTCTCTCCCCTCAACAAATCCGCCACCAAGGGGGACCTATCCAAAACGTTTAGGTCATTGTTTCCTCCCGGTTTATTAAAAATGCATGCCAAATCCATAGACTCTGATCAACTATTGCCTCCAAAATAATAGACTTCTTTCTATCCTTGTCTGTATACCACCCTTGCCATCCGACTGGGCAATTCTTCCACTCCCAGTGCATGCAATCCAAGTTGCCAAACATGCGGGGGAATCCACAGTGAGAGTTAATGCAAAGTTGCTTTTGAATGTCATCATGTGTGGGCTGCCATAGACAAATCCTCTCAAAACATGCTCGAATGGCCAAGACAAATCTCTTGACAGACTCCATAGTTGTGTTCTCTGCAAGCCTACAATATTCATCAGTAGCATCAACACATATCCCATATGCCAACATCCTCAAGGCCGCTGTGCATTTATGTAAAGGCGACAGTCCAAGAATTCCCACACAATTAGGTTTTTGGACAAAATAATCATCATATTCGCAAACTGCATCCACAATGCGAAGAAACAATCTTCTTGTCATCCGGAACCTTCGCCTGAAAATAGATTTATTGTAAACAAGGTTGGGAGCAAAATAATCTTTCCATAGTCTATCATGTCCTGCACACCTCTCCCTATCCAAGTTCAAAGCCCTCCCTGGCCTCGAGCCCCCACGCACTATCGGCATAGGATCTTCTTCTTCAGTACTCTCTCGCAAACATTGAAGCAACTGCCCAAAGAAATACTCCTCTTCTTCGTCATCATCGTACCATTCTTGAAGCTGCCTACAAAGCCTTTCGGAGTGTGAGGAAGAACCTGCCACAACTTCAAGGAAAAAAAACAAAACAATAGCTGTGAAGCTCACAACGAGAGAGAGGCCCTGGTTTGAGTTGGAGTGCCCTGATGATCCTTGGTGGGAGGACAAGCCCGGTACATTGACCGCGGGACCCTTGCATTGAAAACATGGACCACCAAAATGACAGAGCGGGTCCATTTGGGTGAAAAGCCAGTTCCCGCGTGCGTGTTGGGTCTGCAAATACCTCACAAACACGGGCCCCTGTAGGTGACCTTGCACACATCCCGTGTCAACTCCTTTTACAGAGCCTGTTGGAGAGTCCTAGTGGAGATGCCCTGAGGGGCTAATTGAGCTCGTCCAAACATATTGTAGATATTAGTAGATTTTTAGATGAATGTTGGATTCTATTTGAGTAATGTCATGGAGT